>OY992890.1:62203523-62911023 GCA_963921405.1 Cepaea hortensis | reverse complement strand
CCCCTGTAACAGGCAGATATTGGCTGTTGTCTAAGGACCCTATAGTCTTCTGATATCACTGAGTAGTGCAGGATGGATCAGCCACAGGTATCACAACACAGATCAGTACTTTGATCAACAACTAGAAGTCACTTGTTAACACCGGTTTTCGCGAACACAACTTTATTGATTATGAAGAGACATGATGAAAACATGCACTATCCTCAGTCACCATAATAGAACAGGTAAATACACAATACTCTCCTGGCTAAGGTTTCGCCACTTAGCCCCAGAACTCCACTGTCTGGCTAAGTCTCCCTAACTTAGCCCCTGACTGAATGCCGCTGAATGCCTCGATCCATCATTTCCTTCACTGTATATTCAGTCTCTTAGGGACCCCACCACCCCACTCCCATGAACAACTATTTCACCCTTGAACCCAATTACAACTCCCCGCAACATTACATTTCTGGTGTATTCCTTTGTCTATTCTCTCTCTAGCACGTTCCTCTCTGCCCCCTGGTGACTCAGACTGACATCTCCATGATATAACAATCCTTTGTGATTAGGGCTCAACCATTGTCTTGGGATTCCTTACTCCACCTTTGACCCTACATCCGCATACCTCTTATCTGACCCCTGTAACCTCGATTGTTCTATTAGATTCTTAACTCGTTCATCTACTCCACCTTGGCGTAAAAACACGCACGTTACAAAATAAACTAGCGAACTTGGTGACAACTGGCAAGATTGAGGGGTAAAGAACAAGGGGAAGGCAGAGAAGTAAATACCTGGATGATTTGGCCACATGGTATGGTGGAGACAAGAACACAGAGCTGATCCACGACTCTGGTGATCATGTAAGATGGCGAAACATGGCCGCCCACGCTTATCGGCATAGCACAAGATGATGACGAGTGTGATGATAGAGACTGCTTTTCTGTGGTGATGTGTGTTATGTCAGCTGGTGGTGGTGATGTTGCTACTAGATTTATTGATGATTGTTTATAAAACTCCTATATTTATTGAATTTCGTGTCCCGGCTGTGATTGCTTTGTCAGGGCCAAACCAAATGATCTCACGTGCCTTATACGGCCCGCGGATGGGCGTTCCCCGCCCATGTACTAAAAGAACCAGTTATCCGTGTGGATATTATTCATTTCTTCTCTAACCCAGCTTGTGCTTAATAAGAAACTTCTGTACCGTATTGTTAGAGAAAGCCTGTAGATTTGCCTCACTGTATGCTATAGTATGTTTGATCAGTATCGCGATGGTAGACTCCTTCATTCAACTATACAATTGCTTGGCTAGTAGAGGGGTGGGGGTGGATCAAGTCGCAGACCGGCGGATTCCCGCTGTCAGGCATTTTTTGAGGTAAATTTATTCAGGAGTCACTTAAAAAGAGATCAGCGTGACGCCGGCTATCACTCTTTACCCTCTTCGCTGTCATGAAATGGAGTTCTCGTCTGCTGGGATTACTTCAGTTACCCCGTGAAAAGACGCCAGTTAGCGCTTGCTGATTGGGTTTTTCGTCATTTGGGCACGGTTTTCTGAATTGATAAACTGCCCGACCCTGCTTCCCTGCGCATTGTATAGGTATGTGGTTTCTTATATATATATAAGTGTGTGTGTGTGTGTGCGTGCGTGCGTGCGTGCATCTCATCAGGTTCATACTGCAGGGTTATATTTCATATGAAGTGAACAGAGGAATCATATTCTGGCTGAAATATTACCACACATAGTCACTGACATTGTTCCAAAGTGGAGCATTGGTTATCCTCACGGTAATAGCAGATGCACTCTAAAATCTTCCTGTCTGCACAAAATTGGTTGGAAACACCTAATTGCCATAACGTCTATTTGAGCAATCGGTTATTGCTTGTAGAATAGAGTATGCGAAATGTCTTTGCCTTGTTAACTTTATGACCACAGTTTAGAAGATATGGCCGAGATTGGAATTTTATGATCAGTCGGCTGCACGACGTTTCAGACAGGTTAATTGTTTCCACACATGCTGGTAAACGTTCGGTGACTCTATTTGCCAGCTGCCGCACCGTTCTACCTACCTAGGTTTGTAAGTGAACACACAGGTATTGTATGGCGCTGGTAGAAGAAAGAAGTACGGCGATTAGTTGACCCACTAAACATAACAATTGAAAACTTTAGTTCAGCACCGGGATTCTAACCTGGTCACCTCCAAATGACGACAGCGGCTCGTTGCATAAACAGTTGTACACATGAATAACTAGACACCTGGAAAAGTGTCTTCATTAGCCAGGTATATCATCCACACGAACCCACAACTATGGAATATGGAAATTATTCGTATCTAACCACTGAGATAGCACCATAGGTCTCGGAAAATTATATTACACCAGCATATTTCAAATAAAACACACGCGCGCGCGCACACACACACACACGCACACACACACACACACACACACACACACTTCGAACCGAAATGGTGTGTCCAGTATATTAACGAACACTTAAAGGTGAGAAATGATTGGTCGGTTCCAATGTTGTACACGCATTACATAGACATATATATCAATTGAGAAAGCCTTTGGGGTCACTAAGACAGGTCATAAATAAATCACAATTGTATTGTTTTGTACTTATAGAAATATACGAAAGAAGTTGGAATTAGAGGAAGCACTAGACAACATAAAAATTGAAAGCCTGTATAGTTTCAATCTCTTTGTATAGGTTTGATTTTAATGGTCTTGGCCTTTCTTGTGTCATATGTGTGATCTATACTAATTATCAACAATGACATCTGTGTTGTATTTTGCCTATCTGCCTCTGTTCCTACGTGTCGTTTCCTCTCTAACTACCCGTCTGTAGTGCAACGCATGTTTGATTTAATGAAATCGCATGCTTCTAGTGTATTCTTCTTTGGTGTATTTTGTGTTTTGTGTGTTGTGTGGTCTATCTGTTGTTTCGCCCTTGAAAGAACATTTTTCCACAGGGCATCCATGTCTGTTGTACGTGTTCTATGCACATGAAAATGACATTATGTTCAAATTGCTTTTGCTATTTTTTTCTCGTTTAATTATACTTTATATAATATACTCATAATATAGAGCATATTCATAATTTCTGAATGTACGAGGAGAAATCATTAAGTAACAAGAATTTTACGAATAACTTTTTTACGTAGTGCGAAACAGAGATTGTGTGTGTGCTATTTCTCAGCATAGTTCCCTGCCTGGCAATACACTTGGTCCACTTGTCCGCTAGCTAATTGATACCTTCATGGAAAACGTTTTTGGGTGTGGCCTTGAACTAATTTTGCTCCACCTCTATAACCTCGTTGTTATCTGCAAACTCCCGACCGCTCAACTGTTTTGTAAAGATCGAAACAAGTGGAAATTCCATGGCGCCAAGTTTGGACTATATGCGCAGCCGTATGAGGGCTGGCGTTGTCGTGCAGCAATAAATGTTCTTTTGAGAAAATTCCCAAACGTTTCGATCTAATCACGGTTTTCAATGTGTTCACTAGCACGTCGCCATATCGAGCACTAGTGACAGTTTAATCCTTTTCCTGAAAACGCATTAAAATAATTCTCCAGTCACTTTACGATTTTCATGTATTTCTTTTCGAATTTTCCGTTCGTTTTCCCGTCCATGGTATTCTTTGTATTTTCCAGAGAAAACACATTTCCATTGCCATTTGATGTTTCTCAGCTTGCCTGCTTATTGTCCGTGTTTCATATATATATATATATATACAAGGAAGTTAATCAATATGACCAGACTATGCATGGAAGATACTTATAATATAGTAACATATAAAGGCAGGAAATCAGACTCTTTCCAAATAACATCTGGCTTGAAACAAGGTGATGCACTTTCGCCGCTACTCTTCAATCTGGCCCTAGAGAAAGTTATAAGGAAGGTAAAGGAGGAATGTGGTATTGGAGGAACATCCAAGCTGCTTGTTTATGCAGATGATATAGATATTATAGGGGAAAATGAACAAAAGACATTGGAAATATTGACTCACTTAAAGGAAAAAGCCCAACAGATGGGGCTGGTTATCAACCAAGATAAGACAGAATATGTGGTAATTTCAAGAGAAGGAATGGCTAAAAATTCTGGCCACATCCAAATAGATAATATGACCATTAAAAGAACAGAAACATACAAATACCTGGGTACAATCTTCAACTGCTCAAACATCATAAGGGAAGAAATACAAACTAGAATCAATTCTGGAAAAAGATATACTATGCACCACAACATCTACTAAAATCAAATGCGCTATCTCGTAACACCAAAATCACAATATACAAAACACTGCTAAGACCAGTTGTGCTGTATGGCTCTGAAACTGGAGTACAACGACAGGAGACGAAGCCTTGTTACAAACCTTTGAGAACAAAGTATTAAGACGCATCTTTGGACCCATTAGGGATACACAAAGTGGAGAGTGGAAAAGAAGAAGCAACAAAGACATTTATGATCTGTTTAAGTCCCCGCTAATCACTGGTATCATGAAGGCTAATAGACTACAATGGCTGGGGCATATAGAAAAAATGGAAGACAAAAGGGAAACAAAACTCGCTTACACTCAGGAAATAAATGACCGTAGACCCCGAGGTAGACCAAGAAGACGGTGGAGAGATAATATATATACAGACCTACAAGCACTTGGAATCAACGACTGGCAAGAGAAGGTCAACCAGAGAGACGAATGGAGACGGCTTGTATCTGCAGCAAAGAACCTCAATGGCTCGGAACGCTAAAGAAGAAGAAGAAGAAGAAGAAGAAGAAGAAGAAGAAGAAGAAGAAGAAGAAGAAGAAGAAGAAGAAGAAGAAGAAGAAGAAGCAGAAGAAGAAGAATTTTTTCTCATCTTGCAAAAGGGATTCTGTTCTAATTTTTACCATGCACACTCCATCAGGTGTTAGGAATGTTCCGAGACAGTTGATCTGATTAATCTGCTTTAGAGTTTATTCAATTTACTTGGGTGTTGCCGATGTCTGTGGCTTAGGTGCAGTGAACGCACTTTATCAAGTGCAACGGGGTTGGAAATCAGTCAGAGGCGATTTAAAAGCATGCCTATTTGCATTGATTTTTAAAGATCAGAAATCAATGAGAAACTACTGAATGTAATGCTGTATCGAAAATCACAGTCAAAATGCAGAGGTTGATTGGGACGCCCTGTAAAAGACATGCAGCTAGCTGGTATTTGGATGCTCGGTTGTGGTATCTCTGTCTTCTCGGAGACGACCTTTGTTTCTGACTGTGTTATGCTAATCTTAGTCTGCAATACTTGTAATATATCAATAGATTAGCGTGGCCGAGAGGTTTGGAGCAATTGCGCTGACTGTAGTGTGGGGGTTCATTCCATACACCTGTCTATTGGACTTAAATCGTTCAGACAACGATGGCAAACTACTGAACGTAAATCACAAACAGTCAATAGGGACTGGATGCAACTTCCTGCAAATCACATGTAATTTTTTTTTTTTTTTAATATGTAAATAAAACTGATAAGATATAAAATACTCATAATTTATAAAATAATCTTAAAGTATATAATCCGTACAGAGCATATAAGAATCATAATATATATCTCGCACGTTATGAGAAGAAATAAACTAGATAAAGTGGTAGTAACTGGCAAGAATATAGGAAAAAGAGCGAGCGTAAGACAGAGATGTAATTATCTACTTGGCTTGGCCACATGGCATGGTCGAGAGAAGAAAACAGAGCTGATCCATGGCTCTAGCCATCATGTGATGGCGAAACATGACACGCTTGCCGGCATAGCAAATGATGATGATGATGATTGTATAAATCCATGTAGACTTCGTGGGTGTCTGTTGTCGGTGCGTCTGTGAGCTCAGCACCAGTTTTAGGTAAGGTGGTCATCCCTGTCTTGGTTAGCTGGCAGTGGGAACGGTCACTCACAGACTGGGCTGGACCCTGTCAACCCTGTGCATGTTTGGATTGGCAATATAGATAGCCGGACACACTCTGTAGGACTGTCATTTTGTTAATCAATTGCAGGCTGAACATTGGTGCACAGAGATACACAAACAAACACAGCTGTTTGTTGGTGCACATAGATATGTTGTTTGTCCATCAAGAATGATGATGACCATTCATTTCATCCAGTGGGATTGAAAGTATGGAGCCGTGGGTTCTAAGATGGCTGATAAGGCCTATTTTACACGTTCACACACAGCTGTTTATTGGTTATAGAAATACACATCCACACACAACTGTTTGTTGGTGCACAGAGATGCACATCCACACACAACTGTTTGTTGGTGCACAGAGATGCACATCCACACACAACTGTTTGTTGGTGCACAGAGATGCACATCCACACACAGTTATGTGGAAGTCGCCGTGAGCTCCAATAATATCCCCTTACATACAGGGAGAGGTCACCGTGGCCAGCTGGTCAAGCCGCCTGCATTGAAGGGTTGTTCTCAGACCCCGTCCTTGGGCTCACGAGTGCAGTGTTTCCACAGACCTCAGGAGGTTTTCGCTGGAGCTGGTGCTCTGTGGGCACTGTGGGCAACAGAGCCAGTCATATGATATGGGATCAGTTCCGGTGCAGTGAAGTTGGATCTCTTACATCCCCCTTTTAAACAACCAGGAGGCTGGGTTTCTTCTGCAGATATCACTAACACATATGGAGGAGGAGGAGGAGGAGGAGAAGGAGGAGCAGAGGAAGAAAAGGAAGTGGATAAAGAAGAGATGGAGGAAACTATATGTTTTTATTACTTGATGATTCCGTTGTAATTTCTGATCATGTTATATTCGCTCTATTATTATTATTATTAGAGAAGTGCAGAGAATGTAATGTAAACCTATTCTCATGTTTTGTGGATTATTCAAAGGCATTTGACTGTGTACAACATCAGAAACTTTGGGAAATCATGGAGGGGTATATGTCTGGGAAGCGAGGTAGAGTAAGGCCAAAGAGAAGATGGGTGCAGGATGTGGCGGATGATCTCCAGATGGGTGTAACGGGCGTGGGACATCTTGCTTATGATCGAGAGGTTTTCCAGAAGGCTGTTATGTGGGAGAGGTTCTGCAAAGGACATGCTAATGAATGAATGAATGACTGAATGAATGAATGAATGAATGAATTATTATTATTATTATTATTATTATTATTATTATTATTATTATTATTATTATTATTATTATTGATATCACTATAAATGTCCTGCCATTGGAGAACATTCTGTCACCTTTGTTTTCAAAGCGGAGTGACAGCCTGCGACATCGGCTAGGGCCCAGGTTGGGCAAACAGTGAAAATAACATGCCAACAACTGTGAATACCTACCGGAGCCTTATCTTGTCGGATAGACCCTTCCCGTAGACACAGCAGTCCCCCTGCGGCTTAATGTTCTTCCCGTTCATGGAAGGTTGGGTTTCAATGCAATGGAAAGAAAAAGCGATGAGATTGTTTCCCCTGGTGAACAAAGACGCCCAGAAAATGTGGTCTGCGGTTCATAAACTGATGAATGAACACGGGCTTCTTGTCACTAGAGGGTGCAAGGTAATGAATGCTATTCGGCACACAACGATGTGTTTGTAATGCGGCAATGTATGTAGCACCGCTACAATCTTGAGCCTGCGGTTCATGGATCCAAGGGAAGTGTCACGTGCGCTCTCTCGAGTTGTGCGTGTTTATTTACGAGTGACTTACTTTCGAGATAGAGACAGCAATTATGATAGAACAGCTGTGAATACAACATGTGATAAGAGCTTCCGAGAAGCCATACTTGTGATGTATCATCCCAGCCTTACAATTGTCGTGCCCGAAATTTCTTGGATGTATAAACAACAAATCGATGACATCTCATTTCTAGTGAGATAACTGAGATAGAAGCATTCCTTTCATGTGTGCCGCGGCAGACAACCACACAACAGGAGCTAATTGTTGAAACACGCATTCTTTCATTTTACCATTGTTATTTCTATAAATCCAACAAGCATAACGATTCCGAAAATTGTACTTCCATTTTGTCATATTTAACTTAACTTAACTGGCTGTTTTAGCAAGTTCTGACGCAGAGAACGATCTTGTTTGTTTTTTTTCAAAATTAACTCTTAAAGTTACCGAAGTTACTCTTGCTGGTTACAATCCTCAGAAGCATTTAGAACAAACACTATATGTGGCAATCATTATCCAGAGGCCTGTCATGTGCACAGCTCCGCCCCATGACTGTTTTTTCCAAATGTCTCTCTGTCATAAGCTAACGTCCTGCATCGGTTGCTGTCGTTGGTAATTTTTCTATAATATTTTCCTCCCAATACAATTTCCTCCATAATTATCTTGTCTAGACAGTCATGTCTGTTAGCGTGTGCACAGTATGCCATGTTCCGCGTGTGTGTTTATCTTAACAACCAATAATCTTTAACACAGATAGTTGTGAAGCAATGGAAACAATAAGTGGCAGGGGATACATCAGCAACATCAATAGAGTGGAATGATGTACAAGAATCTATACATGGCAGGGGATACATCAGCAACACCAACAGAGTGGAGTGATGTACAAGGATCAAATATGTGGCAAATTTCAGTGGCAAACCAGAACAGAACATAGTGACGTGACAGAAGCTGTGTTTCAGGAGCAGGGACACAGAAGTACCAGAACAGTGTGGAGTGGAGGAAACTAAACTGTCCGGGGTAGGTCATATAGCAATATAGTGAAATCACATTAGCTGTACACGGAAGGCAATACAACAATAAACCGAAAAGAGCCTAGTGAAGTAAGAGAAATTATACAATGCACAGATGGGGATACAGCGATAACATAAACAGAATGTGTTGAAGTACAGGAGACTATGAGTGGCAGATGAACAGCGATGACATAAACAGAATGTGTTGAAGTACAAGAAACCTTGTGTGGCAGATGGTCAGCGATGACATAAACAGAATGTGTTGAAGTACAAGAAACTATGAGTGGCAGATGAACAGCTATAACCTGAACAATTCAGTGGGGGGGGGGGGAGTCAAGGGAAAGTCAGAGCCCGTTACACGGCTTAAGGCGTTCTAGTCATTTGGTGATAGACCCATATTTTATAGACCTATTGGCGATCCAGCGGTGACGTGGTCAACGTGACGTCAACCGCCTTTACTTCCTCAGGCCTTTCCTGTCGCCCATTACAGGCGGAGTCAACCTGGGAGCCCAGATCAGTTCTAGAATGTTCACCTCTAAGCCAGTGCAAACCCATGACCTGCCTGGCCGGTAGATCAGAGTCTAGCTTAGGGGTCGCCAACCTTGTTAGCAGGCCGGCCAAATTTCAGAAATAATATTTCCTGCCGGGCCACTTACCTAATTTTTTTTTTTTTTTAATTAAATTAAGCAAGCAGGCGTGCTACAGCCTCGACCACATTGTCGCTTCCCACTCCGCGGGCCGCAACATGAATCACGGCGGGCCGCATGCGGCCCGCGGGCCTCGTGTTGGCCACCCCTGGTCTAGCTTCTACTGGCGCCACCCCTGATTCAGGGATGTCAAAGAGATGATATGTGGCGGGTGAGACAGCAACCGGGAAATCAAGTACTGCAACTATATGTGACAGGTGAAACAGCAGCCGGGGAATGAAGTACTGCAACTATATGTGAGAGGTGAAACAGCAGCCGGGGAATGAAGTACTGCAACTATATGTGACAGGTGAAACAGCAGCCGGGGAATGAAGTACTGCAACTATATGTGACAGGTGAAACAGCAACCGGAGAATGAAGTACTGCAACTATATGTGACAGGTGAAACAGCAGCCGGGGAATGAAGTACTGCAACTATATGTGACAGGTGAAACAGCAACCGGGGAATGAAGTACTGCAACTATATGTGACAGGTGAAACAGCAGCCGGGGAATGAATTACTGCAACTATATGTGACAGGTGAAACAGCAGCCGGGGAATGAATTAATGCAACTATATGTGGCGGGTGAGACAGCAGCCGGGGAATTAAGTACTGCAACTATATGTGACAGGTGAAACAGCAACCGGAGAATGAAGTACTGCAACTATATGTGACAGGTGAAACAGCAGCCGGGGAATGAAGTACTGCAACTATATGTGACAGGTGAAACAGCAGCCGGGGAATGAAGTACTGCAACTATATGTGACAGGTGAAACAGCAGCCGGGGAATGAAGTACTGCAACTATATGTGACAGGTGAAACAGCAACCGGAGAATGAAGTACTGCAACTATATGTGACAGGTGAAACAGCAGCCGGGGAATGAAGTACTGCAACTATATGTGACAGGTGAAACAGCAGCCGGGGAATGAAGTACTGCAACTATATGTGACAGGTGAAACAGCAGCCGGGGAATGAAGTGCTGCAACTATATGTGACAGGTGAAACAGCAACCGGAGAATGAAGTACTGCAACTATATGTGACAGGTGAAACAGCAGCCGGGGAATGAAGTACTGCAACTATATGTGACAGGTGAAACAGCAACCGGGGAATGAAGTACTGCAACTATATGTGGCGGGTGAGACAGCAACCGGGGAATGAAGTACTGCAACTATATGTGACAGGTGAAACAGCAACCGTGGAATGAATTACTGCAACTATATGTGACAGGTGAAACAGCAGCCGGGGAATGAATTACTGCAACTATATGTGGCGTGTGAGACAGCAACCGGAGAATGAAGTACTGCAACTATATGTGGCGGGTGAGACAGCAACCGGGGAATGAAGTACTGCAACTATATGTGACAGGTGAAACAGCAACCGTGGAATGAAGTACTGCAACTATATGTGACAGGTGTAACAGCAACCGGGGAATGAAGTACTGCAACTATATGTGACAGGTGAGACAGCAACCGGGGAATGAATTACTGCAACTATATGTGACAGGTGAAACAGCAACCGGGGAATGAATTACTGCAACTATATGTGGCGTGTGAAACAGCAACCGGGGAATGAAGTGCTGCAACTATATGTGACAGGTGAAACAGCAACCGGAGAATGAAGTACTGCAACTATATGTGACAGGTGAAACAGCAGCCGGGGAATGAAGTACTGCAACTATATGTGACAGGTGAAACAGCAACCGGAGAATGAAGTACTGCAACTATATGTGACAGGTGAAACAGCAGCCGGGGAATGAAGTACTGCAACTATATGTGACAGGTGAAACAGCAGCCGGGGAATGAAGTACTGCAACTATATGTGACAGGTGAAACAGCAGCCGGGGAATGAAGTGCTGCAACTATATGTGACAGGTGAAACAGCAACCGGAGAATGAAGTACTGCAACTATATGTGACAGGTGAAACAGCAGCCGGGGAATGAAGTACTGCAACTATATGTGACAGGTGAAACAGCAACCGGGGAATGAAGTACTGCAACTATATGTGGCGGGTGAGACAGCAACCGGGGAATGAAGTACTGCAACTATATGTGACAGGTGAAACAGCAACCGTGGAATGAATTACTGCAACTATATGTGACAGGTGAAACAGCAGCCGGGGAATGAATTACTGCAACTATATGTGGCGTGTGAGACAGCAACCGGAGAATGAAGTACTGCAACTATATGTGGCGGGTGAGACAGCAACCGGGGAATGAAGTACTGCAACTATATGTGACAGGTGAAACAGCAACCGTGGAATGAAGTACTGCAACTATATGTGACAGGTGTAACAGCAACCGGGGAATGAAGTACTGCAACTATATGTGACAGGTGAGACAGCAACCGGGGAATGAATTACTGCAACTATATGTGACAGGTGAAACAGCAACCGGGGAATGAATTACTGCAACTATATGTGGCGTGTGAAACAGCAACCGGGGAATGAAGTACTGCAACTATATGTGGCGTGTGAAACAGCAACCGGGAAATGAAGTACTGCAACTATATGTGGCAGATATCCTTCTTCTTCCTGCCTTTTTCGAGGAAAGTACGTCACACCTAGTTTTGCACGTCAGATAACTCTGTGTCCAGTTTTAGCACGCACATTGACATGTCGATTTGCTTCACCTAGACAGATTCCATCCAAGGCAACAGGCTCTATCTACCCGTGGGTAGGTTTTCTTTTCTAACAATGTTACCAGGGCAGCAGCCTAAAGGCCTGCTCTTTGCGATCTTCAACTGTCATGTTACTTTTCACGTGCGCAATTTACACACGGAACCTCCAGTTTTTCGCCCTTATTCGAGAGGGTTAAGTATCTGATCTCACTGCCTATCCCATCCCTCATTAATGTTGCTACAACGTGATAATTACTTCTCACCACTTTACTTACCGCTGGTGAGACAAAAACTTGATCATATTTCTGATTCGTTCCACAATCCCTTAATGTTGGAGAATCATCGATTGTCTCACCTAGTACAGCACATAACGATGTCTTTACCTGTACCCGCCGGTCTCTCTGGCTGTGGGGTTACAACACTTTCTCTCTGTAATCCCGTTTATCACGCAGAGTCTCGCAGCGGAGCGAGAACTGAGGTGGTTCGACCCCCGCTCGTGACTTGCGGATACTGAGCCGGCCGCTCAGAAAGCAATGGCAAACTACTGAGCGTAATCTTGCCAAGAGATCAACAGACAGCTGAAAGATGCTGCTGTTGACAGCTAAGTCCTGTAAAAGGATACGCAAAACATTTTTTTACCTGTACCCAGTGAGTTCAAACTAATATCGATATACGGATGATCGATCGGACAGGCTGGTTTGGTAAGGCTACAATTCACACATGGCTGAATAAAAAGAGAGCATACCAGTTGCAAACATCTACACATAATTACACGTCGCGCAAAGTTGCCGTAAATGCACATACTTCGCGGTGGACGTATAGAATCGAGTAGTTTGATATTTTAGGGATGCATGTGCCACGATGCCGGCTCCCTGGCCTAGAGGTTAGCGCTTTTCTCCGTAATCTCGTATACTCTCGTAAGTAACGTGACGACGGTGAGAATCAGCAGTGGTTCGAATCGGTCGGTAACTTACGGGGTATGTGAGCCGACCGCTCAGAAAGCAATGGCAAACTACTGAGCGTAATCTTGCCAAGAAATCAACAATCAGCTGAAAGATGCTGATAGTTAGTTAGTTAGTCAGTCGTAGTACCAACGTCATAGGAACGGGTTGTCCCCATTATGCTCCGTTCCTGTGCCAGTGAATATCGCACAAAACGCTCCCCACTGCCCAATGTGAAAAGTGGAAAAGACAGGAATCTCGACAAACAACAGCCCGCACAGATACACTGTGCATAATGCCGCCGCCAGAATGTCAACACAATAGTCCCCAACGAAACACCCAGTCCATCTCTGATGGAATCGGCAGTCATTTTCCCATCTGGATGTTTCCTAGATGCTCACCTACACAGTCCACGAAATATAGTTCATTGTCGATGGCAGTGGCAGTCAACCAGAAGTCCAGCAGCCACGCATTTCTGCATAAGGCAAAAACCGGTCAACTCTGGGACATAGCCATCTACCATCGCTCCGAACATGCAGTCACGTTCCAAAATACCTCGGGCAGATTCAAAAGCATTTCACACGAAACTCACAGCTCACAGTGTCGCGCCACGCACTCACTCAGTAGTAGGGCGACGGAACCATCAAGCCTCCTTAGTCGCCTCTTACGACATGCGTGGTAGGCTGCAGTGTTGCTATTCTTTGCTTCCCTTATGGGCCCCGGCAACACACGGGAGTGAAAGATGTTGATGTTGACAGCAATGTCATGTAAAGGATATGCAAACAAACAATGTGCCACGATGACGAAATTAGCTAACATAGTATTCTATTAGTGTGATCTAGCGTGGTTGTTGTCCCCACATGCCCCTGACAGTCTTGTTTCTGACCTGGTCTTATTGTGTGACATTTATAACGCATCATACGAGCTTCGTCTATTCGATGTTTGCTCTTGATTCTCTGTCACTGCGTCGGTCCGCTGGCTGGAGGGTAAACAGTGCAAGATTGCAGCGAACTCTCAGAACGTGCTAAACAAGGTGCATGGTGTGGGCTGACTGGCATGTATCAATAAAACAATCTAAGATATGGAGCATCGTTGGATCTTTACCCCATGGCATGCTGCTATATTGTGAAATGAGCAGGTGGGCAAGCTGGATCTGCATCGCTGGGTGGGATATTGGTGCACGATAAGGCAGATGTAGACAGGGTCCCTTGGGATCATGCGTATAGTGTGGAAGAACTGATACACCGTCATTGCCTGGAGAGAATGGTGTGGAAGAAGTGACACACCGTCATGGCCTGGAGGGAATGGTGTAGAAGAACTGATACACCGTCATTGCCTGTAGAGAATGGTGTGGAAGAACTGATACACCGTCATTGCCTGATGAGAATGGTGTGGAAGACCTGATACACCGTCATTGCCTGGAGAGAATGGTGTGGAAGAACTGACACACCATCATTGCCTGGAGAGAATGGTGTGGAAGAACTCATACACCGTCATTGCCTGGAGAGAATGGTATGGAAGAACTGACACACCGTCATTGCCTGGAGAGAGTGGTGTGGAAGAACTGACACACCGTCATTGCCTGGAGAGAATGGTGTGGAAGAACTGACACACCGTCATTGTCTGGAGAGAATGGTGTTGAAGAACTGACACACCGTCATTGCCTGGAGAGAGTGGTGTGGGAGAACTGACACACCGTCATTGCCTGTAGAGAATGGTGTGGAAGAACTGATACACCGTCATTGCCTGGAGAGAATGGTGTGGAAGAACTGACACACCGTCATTGCCTGGAGAGAATGGTGTGGAAGAACTGATACACCGTCATTGCCTGGAGGGAATGGTGTGGAAGAACTGATACACCGTCATTGCCTGGAGAGAGTGGTGTGGGAGACCCGACACACCGTCATTGCCTGTAGCGAATGGTGTGGAAGAACTGACACACCGCCATTGCTTGGAGAGAATGGTGTGGAAGAACTGATACACCGTCATTGCCTGGAGAGAATGGTGTGGAAGAACTGATACACCATCATTGCCTGGAGAGAATGGTGTGGAAGAACTGATACACCGTCATTGCCTGGAGAGAATGGTGTGGAAGAACTGATACACCGTCATTGCCTGGAGGGAATGGTGTGGAAGAACTGATACACGGTCATTGCCTGGAGGGAATGGTGTGGAAGAACTGATACACCGTCATTGCCTGTAGAGATTGGTGTGGAAGAACTGATACACCGTCCTTGCCTGGAGGGAATGGTGTGGAAGAACTGATACACCATCATTGCCTGGAGAGAATGGTGTGGAAGAACTGATACACCGTCATTGCCTGGAGAGAATGGTGTGGAAGAACTGATACACCGTCATTGCCTGTAGAGAATGGTGTGGGAGAACTGACACACCGTCATTGCCTGTAGAGAATGGTGTGGGAGAACTGACACACCGTCATTGCCTGGAGAGAATGGTGTGGAAGAACTGACACACCGTCATTGCCTGGAGAGAATGGTGTGGAAGAACTGACACACCCGTCATTGCCTGGAGAGAATGGTGTGGAAGAACTGACACACCGTCATTGCCTGGAGAGAATGGTGTGGAAGAACTGACACACCGTCATTGCCTGGAGAGAATGGTGTGGAAGAACTGATACACAGTCATTGCCTGGAGAGAATGGTGTGGAAGAACTGATACACCATCATTGCCTGGAGGGAATGGTGTGGAAGAACTGATACACCGTCATTGCCTGGAGGGAATGGTGTGGAAGAACTGATACACCGTCATTGCCTGTAGAGAATGGTGTGGAAGAACTGATACACCGTCATTGCCTGGAGAGAATTGTGTGGAAGAACTGATACACCGTCATTGCCTGGAGGGAATGGTGTGGAAGAACTGATACACCGTCATTGCCTGAAGAGAATGGTGTGGGAGAACTGATACACCGTCATTGCCTGGAGAGAATGGTGTGGAAGAACTGATACACCGTCATTGCCTGGAGAGAATGGTGTGGAAGAACTGATACACCGTCATTGTCTGGAGAGAATGGTGTTTAAGAACTGATACACCGTCATTGCCTGGAGAGAATGGTGTGGAAGAACTGACACACCGCCATGGCCTGGAGAGAATGGTGTGGAAGAACTGACACACCGTCATTGCCTGGAGAGAATGGTGTGGAAGAACTGACACACCGTCATTGCCTGGAGAGAATGGTGTGGAAGAACTTACACACCGTCATTGCCTGGAGAGAATGGTGTGGAAGAAGTGACACACCGTCATGGCCTGGAGAGAATGGTGTGGAAGAACTGACACACCTTCATGGCCTGGAGAGAATGGTGTGGAAGAACTGATATACCGTCATTGCCTGAAGAGAATGGTGTGGAAGAACTGATATATCGTCATTGCCTGGAGAGAATGGTGTGGAAGAATTGATACACCGTCATGGCCTGGAGAGAATGGTGTGGAAGAACTGATATACCGTCATTGCCTGGAGAGAATGGTGTGGCGGGGAGCAATCATGTATCTGGCGACACTCAGTTCTCCGAGGAAAAGTCAGATGGACACATAATCATATTGCAACCGGTGCCATTAGTATTGGGGCTCCTCGCTGGTTGTTGAAGATGAGAACGGAGCAGGTATATGAACATCTCGAAGTCTGTGATGTCGATTCTTGACCGAACGCAACTCAATTCAACAATGATGGGGCAACGAATAGAGATGTCAAAGTAAGAATACTTAGCACTAGGAAACTGAGCAAGTTAACAGAAATTACACTTGAACAATTCTAACGTGAAATCGGTACTACTGTGTGGATCAGAAACAAGCAGAACCACTCAAACTTGTACCATGAATTGCAGACATTCATGAATGCAAACTAGAAGCAAACTAGAAGAACTAAATTGCTACGACAGAATCACAATTGAATAACTCATAGAGAAAACTAGACAAATACAAATGAGGAACTCGTGGAGAAAAATAGACAAATATAAATAAAGAACTCATTGAGAAAACTAGACAAATACAAATGAAGAACTCCTGGAGAAAAGTAGACAAACGCAAATCAGAAACTTATACAGAAAACTAGGCAAATACAAATGAAGAACTCATGGAGAAAACAAGACAAATACAAATGAGGGATTCTCGAAGAAAATTAGACACATATAAATGAGGAATCATGGATAAAACTAGACAAATACAAATGAGGAACTCAGGGAGAACACTAGACATATACACGTGAAGTGAATCAAGAGGTGAAGAAATGTTAGATAGCGCTAATGGCGCTAGATGTCGATAGACAGGACATACAATGAGAAAACCTGAGAACAGCATCACTAGAACAGACTGCCAGGAATCTACGGGACAAAACAAGTAGAGGAAAACCCAAAAGTAGTTAATTAGGGACAGCAATGAGAAACATGGGGAAGACATGGACAGGGCTACGTGAGATAGCTAACGATAAGTCGGGAGAAGGGTGGGGTTGGAGTGGGCTGAGGGACTCTGTCCCACTGGGAGATAAAGGGCGAATTAAGAGAGAAGAGCCGGCTTCGTGGCTTAGAGGTTAGCGATTTTTCTTCGTAATCTCGTATACTCTCGTGGGTAACGTGATGACGGTGAGAATCAGCAGTGGTTCGAATCGCATCGGTAACTTACGGGGTATGAGAGCCGGCCGCTCAGAAAGCAATGGCAAACTACTGAGCGTAATCTTGCCAAGAAATCAACATACAGCTGAAAGATGCTGGTGTTGACAGCGATGTCCTGTAAAGGATATGCAAAAAAAAAAAAAGAGAGAGAAGAAGAAGAAGAATACAATGGACAGGTTCTCTCCCTGCTAGAGATATTAATAAAGCCGATGTGTATTCAGTATTTGCTGCGGTTTGTCTTAAATAGAATCAAGTGCACGCTGCGAGGGCCGCGAGTTGTCGTATCGCCCAAGAGACACTTCTAGCAGTCAAAGTATAGGCCATTGACTGCCTCTTCAGCAATGCTTGAACCAGGTGGGTGTTGGGACTTGGGTGAACCGACAGAGCACTAAACCCAAACACGGCCTAGATCGGTCTGTTTACTTAAGTCCCGTCCTGGAATGTTTGAAGATGCATTGCTGAAAGTGACTGGTGGTGATAAGGGGAGGGGCCGAAGGAAGCATTTCTCTAGAGCAGTGGTTCTCAACCTTTTTTGGCCCGTGCCCCCTTTCACCATATTTTCAAAACGTCATTCCCCCCCCCCCTTTCATATTTCCTACCTAAATATTCTCCTCTCCAGCCCCTACACAGTGTATGTAATAATGGAAGCACATACTAAAACAAGTCTAGACATCCACATAAAACGTGATTTGTGGGTCTACTTACATTATAAAATGAATTTTAGAAGGGTGAGACGTACAGAACCGTAAAGTATGAAGGGAAAAACAAGATCAAGTAATCGGTTCTTGTATTAACGCGACCTTGAAATAATCTTCACCCCCCCCCCCCGGGAAACCACAAAATTCCCCCCCCCCCGGGGGAATTCCCCACCGGTTGAGAACCACTGCTCTAGAGCGACTCAAGTCACGCATTTCTCACTGTGCTCTACTTTCTGGAGCGATGAAGTTATTCTCCCTTGCCTTTTTTTACGCTACATATGTAGGTGTGTGTGTGGGGGGGGGGGAGAGGGGGGGGGTTGTTGCTGTATTTGCTGCAGTTGTGTTCTGTTGGTAGAGGGAGGAGGAGGTTTGTATCTTCAGGAGTGCCTTCATTGGCTATCTGTGCCTATGAGTTGCGCTCTCTCTCTCTCTCTCTCTCTCTCTCTCTCTCTCTCTCTCTCTCTCTCTCTCTCTCTCTCTCTCTCTCTCTCTCTCTCTCTCTCTCTCTCTCTCTCTTGGGTAGGTATTGAAAGTTGCGTTTATTAAAATAATAAATAAAAGACAATGAAATTGTTGGGTCACCGCAACAGAAGAAGTTAAAGAGAGAAATTAGCTTTCTCTGGGAAAGTATTGGGCAAGAGAGGCAGAGTAAGACAGGAAAGGTGTGTGCGTGGGAAGCTTAAACAGTTGGACTATAAGTAACAGTAAAACAAAATACCGACTTCATCAAACTATCATATAGACAGGATTGGAGAGTCGTGAGCGCCAATGTTTGTTCCAGACTAGGCACCTGGGAAAGATTAAGTCGCGAATAAGAAGCGACAAAGAAGTGTACTAGCCACCCCACCTCATTCAGCCATGCATTAGAATATGTGAGGCGATACCACTTCCCATACCAAGAGCACTGTCTGCTGTGGAAATACGTTTACAACAAATGTATATCTACTGCTGTACATTCACTTCATCTACCGCTGTACGTTCACTTCATCTACCGCTGTACATTCACTTCATATACTACTGTACATTCACTTCGTCTACTACTGCTATACATTCACTTCATCTACTGCTGTACATTCACTTAATCTACTGTACATTCACTTCATCTACTGCTGTACATCCACTTCATCATCTGTTGTACGTTTACTTCGTCAACTACTGTACATTCACTTCATCTACTACTGTACGTTCACTTCATCTACTGTTGTACATTCACTTCAACTATTGCTGTACATTCACTTCATCTACTGCTGCACATTCACTACATCTACCGCTGTACATTCACTTCATCAACTGCAGTACATTCACTTCATTTGCTTATATACATTCATGTCATCTGCTGCTGTAAGTTCACTTCATCTACTGTTGTACATTCACTTCATCTACCATCGTAGTTCACTTAATCTACTGCTGTACATCCACGTCATCTGCTGCTGTAAGCTCACGTCTTCTGCCGCAGTACATTCACTTCATTTACTTATATACATTCATGTTATCTGCTGCTGTAAGTTCACTTCATCTACTGCTGTACATTCACTTCATCTACCGCTGTACGTTCACTTCATATACCGCTGTACGTTCACTTCATATACCGCTGTACGTTCACTTCATCTACTGCCATACGTTCACTTCATTTACTCATGTACAATCACTTCATCTACTGCTGCACATTCACTACGTCTACCGTTGTATATTTACTACATCTACCCCTGTAGATTCCCTTCATCTACTGCTGTACATTCACTTCATCTACTGCTGCACATTCACTACGTCTACCACTGTACGTTCACTTCATATACCGCTGTACGTTCACTTCATATACCGCTGTACGTTCACTTCATATACCGCTGTACGTTCACTTCATCTATTGCCATACGTTCACTTCATTTACTCATGTACAATCACTTCATCTACTGCTGCACATTCACTACGTCTACCGTTGTATATTCACTACATCTACCCCTGTAGATTCCCTTCATCTACTGCTGTACATTCCCTTCATCTACTGCTGTAAGTTCACTTCATCTACTGCTGTACATTCACTTCATCTACCGCTGTACGTTCACTTCATATACCGCTGTACGTTCACTTCATATACCGCTGTACGTTCACTTCATCTACTGCCATACGTTCACTTCATTTACTCATGTACATTCACTTCATCTACTGCTGCACATTCACTACGTCTACCGCTGTATATTCACTACATCTACCGCTTTACATTCACTTCATCTACTGCTGAGTTAATGTGACCATTGTGACCAGCCCTACCGGTGCGCTGACTGTGGGGTAGTGGGTTCATTCCACACGTCGGGCAGTTGAACTTCAACGTGGATTTCTCTTCCAGAAAGCAATGGCAAGCTACTGAACGTAACATTGTCTGTAAATTAACCTGGGTTTGGGGCTGATCACAGCTCCCTGCACCAGACATGCAACAAGTGAATGTATTTCTATGTCCTGCACCAGACATGCAACATGTGAATGTATTTCTATGTGCTGCACCAGACATGCAACATGTGCATCTATTGCTATGTCCTGCACCAGACATGCAACAAGTGAATGTATTTCTATGTCTTGCACCAGACATACAACATGTGAATCTATTTATATGTCCTCCACCAGACAAACAAATATGTGAATGTATTTCTATGTGCGCCGGTCTCCCTGGTCGAGAAGTTAGCAGCTTTCTCCGTAACCCCGAATACTGTCGTGGTTGACGTGAGCGGACGAGAATTGGAAGCGGTTCGAGTCGCGCCATTGACTTATGAGAGTATGGAGCCGGTCGCTCAGAAAGCATTGGCAAACTACTGAGCGTAATCTTGCCAAGAAATCAACAATCAGCTGAAAGATGCTGATGTCCTGTAAAGGATATACAAAACATTATTATTTCTATGTGCAGCTTTTCATTCAGAGCTGAGTTGAGACTAGAACCGACATCACAGAACTCGGGGCATTCGCATACGTGCTCTGTTCTCATCTTCAACAGCCGGCATTCAGTTAATCTCATATGTGAAATGTATTTGAAAATACTTAATTTTTTGCTACTCTACAATTGAGAGAGAGAGAGAGGGAGAGAGAGAGAGAGAGAGAGAGAGAGAGAGAGAGAGAGAGAGAGAGAGAGAGAGAGAGAGAGAGAAATTAACTGTCACTACCTGTCATTTTCATAAGTAGAAGGAAGCGCCATAAACGTCAGTAGTTTGTGAGTAACGACCAGCTTATTATCCACTGTAGCACAATCACTGTCATTAGTTAACACGCCATTTTGTGACCAGACGGCAACTAACGGTTAGTTAGTTGCCTTAGTTACAAACCAGACCCCGAACACCGGGCCATTAATTCACCTGTTGCCATGTTACACTCACTATTCAGCAAAACTGTATCAATGTGGAGACTTCCGCTACAGCAACGGGCGACCTTGACGCGGTTGAGAGATCACTTGTATCTACAGACATACGTGTGGCTAACTGTGGCTGAACCTAGAAGCTTCATTGTTTTCTCTTCCGGAACAGTGATATGTTGGGAATTGTAAACGTGATTCCATTCAGTGCTGTTTGATATGTGTGGTGTCTGGATACACGTTGACTAGATGTGATTCCAGTATCTGGTAGAATTGTGTGGTGTTTAGATGTAATCATGATTTGTGTGTTACTGGTAGAATTGTGTGGTGTTTAGATGTAATCATAATTTGTAAGTTACAGGTAGAATTGTGTGGTGTTTAGATGTAATCATGATTTGTAAGTTACAGGTAGAATTGTGTGGGTGTTTAGATGTCACCACTTTACTGTTCTATCACACTGGTGAGTGAGGGCAACTGTCTTGATTTGTGCACGATTGTTCTAAATACTGCTGCGGTGTGTGAGAGCGGAGCTGTTTCAGGTTTTGTAAGGGAGTTGTATTGGCTGCTGCCTGACGTGCCTGCCCAGACTGCACTCCCAGTTGGTATAATCCGGCAAGCTTCGGAGTCTCATCGGTATCCGTCAACCGCGTCCATATTGCATTGATTATATGATCAATGCTTGTTACAGTGTCTAATATGAACACGTGTCCGTACAACGACCCAGCCGGCCTACTCTCTTCTATTTGCAACTGCCCTTGTCCAAAAAGACTGTTCCAGAATTACAGCGGGTGGAGTATGCCTTCCCTGGGTTGTGTAGTTTTGTGAACCGCCATACCAGGAATCCTGCTAGCACTTCTCAATGTCAGGGGTAGCTTTCATCACTCTCTAAGCCACTCTGTGTCACAAATTGGGTTGCAGAATCTGGGTTAAGTGCGATCAAGTTGTAGACTGCTGTTCTTTCGAAGGAGAAGGCGTTTGCATGCTGTCAGAGAATTAGATATTTCCACACAAAAAATTTACATTTCAGTAAAACGAAAAACCCTAACCCGCACAGTTCGCGGTGATTGCACCAAACAGACGGCCTTAATTTCTCTGGCTCAAGGCCCCCTGTCCTATACCTCAAGATACTATTGGCAGTAGATGACAGTTTTTTTATAGTAAAATGTACAAACCATTGTTTTATCATCATCATGTAGGAGGTTTAGTAGAACATCATGTCGCTTAAAAGTCGCTTAAAAGTCGACAGGGTCGACTTCATTGCACCGGGTTTTATCCCATATGGCTCGGTCTCTTTCCGCAGCGCGGAAAGCGTCGCACAAAGCACGAACTCCGTAGCTTTTAGCGACGACCCACAGGAGTCTCCGAAACATTTAACTCGTAAACCGAAGGACGCGGCCCGGAATCGAACCCACAACCTTCGGAGCACGAGTCAAACGGCTTGACCACTTCGCCACAGAGACATGGCTCACTGAAAATGTTTTCCACCCATTGTCAGTTTCTCGTCCTCGTGCATGTTCGTGTTCAATGAGTCTTCCATGTCCTGGAACCATCTTCGTGCTCCATGAGTCTTCCATGTGCTGGGACCATCCCCGTGCCCCCGATGAGTCTTCCATGTGCTGGGACCATCTTCATGCTCCATGAGTCTTCCATGTCCTGGAACAATCCTTGTGCTCCATGAGTCATCCATGTCCTGGAACAATCCTTGTGCTCCATGAGTCATCCGTGTCCTGGAACAATCATTGTGCTCCATGAGTCATCCATGTGCTGCGACCAGCATCATGCTAGTCGATCCCTGCCGCAGATGTCAGGAACCATGCCTTCCATCATTCATTCATTCATTCATTCATTCATTCATTCAGTAGCATGTCCTTTGCAGAACCTCGCTCCCATAACAACCTTCCGGAAAACCTCTCGATCACAAGCATCTGATACACCCATCTGGAGATCATCCGCCACATCCTGCACCCATCTTCTCTTTGGCCTTCCTCTTCCTCTCTTCCCAGGCATATACCCTTCCATTATTGTTCTCTCCAAACTTTCGTGACGTTTCAAGTGACCAAAATACTTCAATTTTCTTTGTTTTATCGTCTTTAATAGCCAACCCTCCTCAATATTCAACTCTTGAAGTATGGATGCATTTGTTCTTTTCTTTACCCAAGATATTCTTAGAACTCGTCTATAACATTTATATTCAAAGGTGTTTACGCCTTTCCATCATTAACCTTTCCAAACCTGTGTGTGAACTAGTCTTCTTCCATGGTCACATCTTGTGGAGTGTCCGTGTTTGTCTTCTACTTTGGTCCAGGGTATTCTAAGAACTTTACTAGAACATTTCATTATAAAAGCTCCGATTTTTTCTTTAATGATTGCGAAATTGTGTTATAAATTAATTACATTTACTGATCCACGTTTTCGTAAATGAATTAAAGACCATGTTCAATTTTATTATAAATGCACCGATTATAATGGAAGGCTCAAGTTAACCCATTTGAGGACAAGCGACTTAGCACATATGGGTGCAGAATAATTCAAGGTAAAGAAATGTATTAAACAAGAACTTGTGGTGAATCTATACATTGCCCAGATTCAGCGCACTAAACCTAACACGGCATAGATTCAGCGAACAACTTGTTAACACATTTAGTTACCATAATTCTTGGCGACTCATTTGTCATGATTTAAATCTTCAGCAGACATTACAAAAACATAACTCCACGGGAAGACCGTGGCTCTCACGTGAATCTTCTTCGTCTAGCTGACATGTCAACTGTGGCACGTCTACAGGAGGCGTTGACAGTAGTCAGACCACTAATGGCCAGATCCTGGTTTATTTCAGCTTTTTTACTATTACACAGAAAAGCTGATTCGTATGTTTCTTCCATTGGACTCGTGTTAGACGGAAGGCAATCACATAATCAGTACAAATAATAGTTATAGTTACTTGGATGATCTTTATCAGACGTCGCATTCGACCTCGGCGTTTGAGCTCTGTGTTATTTACTAGCGATGTTTATTTATGTTCAATAGTCTGTCATTGCTTTATGAACTACCGACGTATCATACCATCGAAATCAACTCTAACCGGTCTTCTTCTAAATGGTTGGCAGTTGATTTAGAACCGTCGACTCGGTGGTATAGTATAGTACAGTTCTATTATAGACTGTAGTCTTAAACTGTCTTCTGTTCTTTGACCGAGTCAGTACTTGGAGCGTTCTGTGGCAGAGGCTACCCATGAGGTCGGTCCTTCTCCGGCTGCCTGGTCTAGAACCATCATAAGGATTATGACTCACCGACTTCTCTGCCCGCTGATGTTTTGTTGTCCAGTTCTCACATAGACCGTTCTGTGCCTTCCTCTGACTCTTATGCCTAGTATTAGATCACATTAGGCTAATTTCTCCATTTCAGTCCCTCTGTTAACGCGCCGCTTAGAATTCCTTCGTCGTTTGCTTTTGGTTATATTGCGTTATCTTGTAACTAATGCTTTTATATGGATGTGAAGCTTGGACAATGAGCAGCCAGGCTGAAAAATATCTGATGGCTGTAGAAATGTGGTTTCTGAGGAAAATGCAAAGAATACCATGGACAGCCAGAAAGACCAATGAACAAGTCCTTCAAGAAACAAATGAAGATCGTAAACTGATCAGAGACATTAGACGTAGACAGTCACAATTTTTTGGGCATGTTATGAGAAGAAATGATTTGGAGAACTTGGTGACAACTGGTAAGATCGAGGGGAACAGACCAAGGGGAAGACCTAGAAACAAGTATCTGGATGGCTTGGCCTTGTGGCATGGTCGAGACAAAAACACGGAACTGATCCACGACTCTGTTGATCGAGTGAGATGGCAGAACATGACCGCCCACGCTTACCGGCATGGCACATGATGGATGGATGGTAACTAATGCTGTCACTACGTCAACGTTTCTTATACTTCTTCTTCTTCTTCGTCTTCTTCATTTACACACGTCACTACGAATAAACCCAAAGAAAATAGCAGTCAACATAAGCTTGTTGACATCTCCGTAGAGTTTGTCCTCGAATGGAGCGGGTGTAGGGACAAAATAGTTGTCTTTGTTCTGCATATGTTGGACATCCCTGCAACAAATGTTTCCTGTCATTTGACCAGTTACATCCACAGTTATATACATCAGCACCTCATGTCTTTAGTTTATTAAACATATGATATGTTAACCTGTGTCTTTTGAAGATTATTACTTATTCTCTTCGGTTGAGTTGGTAATATGCATCATCTTTCTGTTGGCTTGGATGCTCTGATTTCAACTTGGTTCTACAATTGCTTCTTATAAATCTCTTGGCCACATTACATCCATCCATCCATCCATCCATCCATCCATCATGTGCCATGCCGATCAGCGTGAGCGGTCATGTTCTGCCATCTCACTCGATCACCAGAGTCGTGGATAAGCTCCGTGTTCCTGTCTCGACCATGCCATGTGGCCAAGCCATCCATGTATTTACTTCTCGGTCTTCCCCTTGGTCTCTTCCCTTCGATCTTGCCAGTTGTCACCAAGTTCTCCGAGTCATTTCTTCTCATAACATGCCCAAAACATTTTGGCTGTCTACGTCTAATGAACAACTAGGGTTAGAATTGAATATTAAGAAGACACAGATTATGATCGTCACTGGGAAGAAGGAAATACCACAATGTGATATACGAGTAAATGGGCATATTCTTAAGCAAGTGAATCGGTACAGTTATCTCGGAACAGTCATAACATCTGATGGGAGATGCCTTGAAGCGATTAAAACAAGAATTGTCATTGCGAAGGTAGCCTTTTGCAAGATGAAAAACATACTGACCAATTTAAAGATTTCAATTTAAACGAGAAAAAGAGTGTTGAAGTGCTACATAGAACCTGTACTTTTGTATGGATGTGAAGCGTGGACAATTAGCAGTCAAGCTGAAAAACAGCTGATGGCTGTGGAAATGTGGTTTCTGAGGAAAATGCAAAGAACTGCATGGACAGACAGAAAAACCAATGAACAAGTCCTTCAAGAAACAAATGAAGATCGTAAACTGATTAGTGTTATTAGACGTAGACAGTCTCTGGTGATCGAGTGAGATGGCAAAACATCTGATTGATTGATTGTTCTGTTCTAATTTATATCAGCAAGAGAGACATAGACGTAATCTAGCCCGTTTAGAAACTGTTGACATAACATAATATACTATTACTCAACAACTATTAAACCAAAATTCTGCATAGAAACGTGTTATATTAATGAAATTGCGAGGAATTATTTTAGTGGCATCTGACATCTGGTTTGTATATTAGTTTATTTCTGGTATACTAGAACCAATACAGCTAATAGTGACAGTCTTTTCATAGATGTACACTTTATTTGGAAATATTACCTGTGCAAATTTGTTGACAACAAGTTCCAAGTGGTTCTATTGCAGGCCTGGATCTGAAATGGGTGGCAGGAAATGTGTCACAATGTGCATGAAAGTTTGTGGCATTGGCGTCAATGATACAAACCCATAGATTTGTCAGAGCCGTGCATAATACGGAACCTCCGTTCGGCGTGTTCTACAATGGGATGGCAGGTGAACTTGATAGTACTCCAAGCCATGGCGGTGAAGATGTAGCTTTTGTCAGAAGTATAATCGTGGGAGTCTTCATGGTTCAATGTCAAGGCCAGAGAAGAGAACAGTGCCCGCAACGACTTTAGGTAAACGAAATGTCGACGCTGGGTTCAAGAATGGGAGGGATCACGTCCACAGACGACGAGATAACCAGGAAGAAAGTCAGTTATAAATAGATTTGATACAGAGGTTATCCGGCGAGAATGATCGAAAAAGTTTGATTCTAAACAAACAGTGAGGCTACGTAAATGGAAGATTTGGTTGAAACCGAACAAAGGTATTGAAGTATCAGACTGTAGGCAGTGGAAAATTATATTGAGCAGAGGCTTCAGCTTTCGAAACTACAGTATACGTGCTGAAGCTGTGTTCCTGGTGAGACGCCGCAGATAGTAGTCAGGAGCAGCAAGTTTTAACGTCTAGACGCGCGGGAGCGGCGGCAGTGTTGTGAGCAGCCGTAGATAGTATCAGGGGCAGCAAGTATTGATGACGTCAAGTCAGAGAAGTACTGGAGCCGCGGCAGTGTTGTGAGCAGCCGCAGATAGTATCAGGGGCAGCAAGTATCGATGACGTCAAGTCAGAGAAGTACTGGAGCCGCGGCAGTGTTGCGAGCAGCCGCAGATAGTATCAGGGGCAGCAAGTATTGATGACGTTACGTCAGAGAAGTGCTGGAGTCGCGGTGGTGTAGTGGATAGACGCTGGCCTACCAGCCAGATGTTCATGGGTTCCATCCTCATCGGGTACGATATGAATTGTGACAATGGAACTGGACTGCCAGCCTAAAACAGTGTGACAAATTATTTGATGATTGACAGAGGACCTAGTTTGTAGTGTTCTCTGGAGATATATCTTGAATATTAAATAACAAGATAAAGGTTATGATTTAGCACGTTTTGTCTAGAGGTCACTCAAATAAGCTAATCATTCCCGCAATAGCCTTTTTTGGAGAACATTTTTCTTTGGCTCAAACCCCCACTGTGAGACCACTATGTATCTACACAGAAATTTATATAAGAAGTAACTAGTTCACCCAAGGCCAGAGAAGATCTGAACTATTAGCGCCTGTACAACTGAGGATCCCTCTCACTCAACATAATGTTGCCAGTGTGCGATTCGTCCGTCACATAGATCTTTCCCTATATTTTTTGACCTATATCAGTTCAATTAGTCTTTAGGACATTAGGACTTTATTTATTTGTAGACAAACAAACTTCAACAATAACTGTACATTACATCTGTTGGACAAGACATCTACATGACAGTTTCCTGCCAAAAGTGGGACATACATTCGCAAGGAATTGTTTACGCCACAATTGTACAAGATAGACATCATGTGACACTTGACAACATCTATACAGGACTTTTCACAATATGTATAACCAACCACAGCACTTAAGACAGTCACCAGAGACAACACTTGACAGCAACTGTACAAGAAATTCACTGGGGACATGTACTTCAAACTGATTCATTAAATACACAATTTATTGAGTTGGTGAGTAGAGTGGTGACCATTGCCTCATCTCCTGTCATGTCAACACTTCAATTATTGCATAGAAAATGCATAAAATATGTCACACATGCAGATTGATAAACAAGATACAACACTTCTTATTTACTCCACCACCCAATAACTCTCCTCCACCTCTCCTCTCTAATTACCACTACACCATTCCGTTACAGTATCTGTATCTATCATCATTTCCTGACTCTTGGGAATTTAGGAAATCCTATCCATGGGCAACTCAAGGAAGAAACTACTGTTCTGGATCTGTTGGATCCTTTTATCATCAGCATGGATGTTGGACTAGCTCCAGTTAGCAGCTTCCCCAGATTAAGCTTCATGGCAGATTCATTCCTCTTGAAGACAAGATTTGGTATGATGATATGGTACTGCATCTCACGGTTGATCAGGCTGTTAGTGAAGGCTGTCACTGGGTACTTCAATAATGACATACAGAATGTCCCATACATTGCAGCTACTCACTTAGCCAGATCAACTTCCCTACTGTTCCTCACATTCTTCAAGAATCACTGTGTGAGCATCAGGCTGGATATTTTCTAAGTTTTGTCTTAGATAAACAAACACTCCCAAATTACCCCACAGTTTTCCATGAATGTAATTCATAGAACAAGATTTGATGTTAGTCTCAGTTGATCTTTTGACTGACTCAAAGATCACTGTCCAGTTCACCACATTTGTAGTGCTTCAGATTGTGTTATTCTCCCATTTATGCATTCAGCTGTTAAAGAGCTGAGAGAAAAATCTTCTTGATATTCCCACATTTTGATAGGGAGTCACATCTGGATCTAGGACTTCTGTTTAGATGTCCCAGATGATATATGGATGGCCTCTCCACCATACTGTTCTCTGTCGACATATAAAATGGCACAACATCTCTTTACATATGTTAAAAGATAATGTTATTATACATCAACAGACACAGATTGGGGATGGGGAGGAAAAGGATGGGTGTGGTCCAACACACCTCTCCTTGTTTGATGATGCAGTGTATTTCACTCTGATGTACTGTGGGTGATATGTGTTCAATTCACCCTTATCTGTGGTAATCACAAGACCATATGCTGAGACAGGGTAGCTTAACACAATTACAAGCATTCCTGTGGTCTAAGTTTCACCATGTTTGAACCACAGTAGACCTGGGCACAAGGAGGACCAGACACAGTACAGCAATCATTGTGACATAGCAACATGGGACAGGCATTGTGAAGGGAAATGGAAAATAGGCATTTACAACTGCAATATGCAATATGGATTAACTAATGGCATTTACCCAATTAGCAGACCAGACATCCATTCCTATGGCTGTGATGTTGGTGCACGAATGTCCTATTCCATATTCACACAACAATGCCAGACCTCACCCCTTTTTCACCAGACTTGTCTCACAGGTACATCATCATCATCATGTGCTCTTTCCCCACTGAGTAATTTTCATGTCTACTACAGTAGGTAACAGAAGCTCAATTGCATACACAATTGTTCACATATGCACCAAGCACATATGTGGAAAACATGTTTAGTCCTTGTAAGTTTGCATGAGCCATACATTATATTCAGCCAACTGAGACACAGGTTCACACACCTATGGTTCTCTTAGGAACTAGTTTATATGAACCATCCAACAGTAGAGGTAACAGTGTAATACTTCAGAGAGAAATGGTATTCTCTTGAGCTTAATTTTGCCACCAGGTATCACATGAACTTAGCAATTCTGGCGTGCCATCACCGTCCTGTTTACATATGGATATTGAAGCATCTTTTCTTCCACTAGATGTGAGAGGCTATTTATTAAATCACCAACTCACTCACTCCATCATTTTCAGCTTTTTACAAAGGAACTTGTACATGTTTACATCACTCATTCCAATCCAAACTGCCATATGTTAACTCGCGAGAGCAAAGGTACAGTTGATTTAAGAATAAGTCATCCCAGGCATGAAGAATGCACCAGGGGTTTGGGTTTGCGAATCTGCATGAGTGTGCCACACATTCATCAAGCATACGCAACCAGTCACAACAAGGGATTGATATGCATTTGGAGTATACATCGTGAAAGACGTGTCAAGGTTGAAGATGCAGTGTTCAGAATTCTGGCGCACAGAAGTTAGGTTTTCCACTTTCACATTTTATTCATAAAATACTCATGCATTCTTCTCATTCGTTTATCAGGCACAACTACAACATTAAAGTATGTTTTAAAGTGGTACCTGCTGTCCAGAGAACAATATATTATTGAATCTTTAAGGGCATTGTTGGGTCATCACATCACACTAGCGACCGCTCCCGGTGAGATCCCCGCTCAAACTAATTAGATTTTAAAATATGGCCCAGGAATAGCGTGGGCTCATTACTTATGAACCAATCAAAAGACAAGTGCATACCGCCGCCTCCCCCAACTCGTTCTAGAACATTCGATCTAAGAATAGCCCTTATATTTGGGATGGTCCCCGTTAAGACTTAAAGTATCTTTATGAAATGTGTCGGACTGGGAATGAGGAATTCTGTTTCATCATGCTACAAACAGGTACCAGGAAATGTCCTGGGGAATGAAGGCGGTCATCGTGACACTGACTATACTGTCCACCAGGTGGGAAACTCAGTGGCCAAGTGGTGAGACCATCGGTCTTTCGCTCCGAAAGTTGTGGGTTCGATTCCGGGTTACGGCATTCAGTTAACAAGTGCAATTTTCTCGGAGACTCCTGGGGGGTCATCGCTGGAGCTTCGGAGTTCGCGCTTTGTGCAATGCTTTCGACAGAAAGAGATCGAGCCGTACGGGATCAAACCTGGTGAAGTGAAGTCGGTGGTCTTGCCTGTTAAACCCTTATTTACACCCATCGAGTGCCAACTGGTCTATAAAATATGCCCCAACACTACATGCCCAATTCGCCTCAAGGTGAGTACAAGGATGCTTTACTTTGTGCTTTCCTAAGAAACATGCCTGTTGAAAAATATATTGTACGTGTGGATGAAACATGGATCAATGTTCATCTCACCAGTGAATGCAACGGCAGTCAGTGGACGGGGCGATCAAGCGACTCGCATATGATAGGAGAGGACAATACTTAACAACAGCCAGCACAGGTAACAGATGTCATGGCTTAGTACAGGATGCTGAACTGGATTTCGCTGCGGTAGACACACAGTCGGGTAGATCAGACCGGGACCAATGGTTTGTGTTTTAACTCATTCGCTGACAATGGATAATACATCGCCGAGTGTGACTTTCCATTTGGACAGAAGGACGATACTAGAAGGCCATACTAGGATCATCATGATATTTTTGTTCCGTGGTGTCTTCCGCAATTTCAATGCTCAGTGAACGGAAATTAACATTATAATAATTGTTCATTTCATTGTGTACCTTGTTTGGTCCAAAAAGACGATGGCACTGAATATGACACACAAACTAGTGAAACAAAAGTATAACTACAAAGTTGCTGCAATCGAACCCACGGGCACACGAACAGAGGTTAACGTGGCAATACATGGAGACAATAATTATAGACACTGGGTGTTAGTATGTGGAGCACACGGAACTAGCTTCAGGAGGTAGCACAATACAGAGCGGCTCGGCGGGAGTTGGTTGAGGCCACCAACAAGGGATACAGAACAGAAGAAGATGGCCGCGGTGGAGGAGTGGCTAGCACGTGTATCTGTCCACATCATGGTCATGTGTTAGCAATCCCCATTGAGGCCAGGATTTTGTCTATGTACTCCTGATAGGACCCCACCTTAAATGAATATCAAGAAATGTTCTGGGAAGGAACTGTAAAATATTAACCACATCACCCAGCGAGCGCCGACTGGTCTAACTGTGAGGCTAGCACCATATAGCCAATTTAGGTCCAGGCGTTACAAATGATCATTAACTTTACTACGTTATAATAAGTCACATCATTATAAAAATAATCAGACAGACAAACAGACAGACAGACAGACAGACAGTCAGACAGACAGACAGACAGAGGGAGAGAGAGTGGGAGAGAGAGAGAGAGAGAGAGAGAGAGAGAGAGAATGAAAGAAAGAAGAGTAAGCATCAATGTCACGGAGAATAACCCGTGGTTTAGTTTCCAGTCCACTTATTATGCAAAACTGGTCACTTGATTCACTTAAATCCGTTGGGTCACACCTCTAGAAAAAAAAGTGTACACAATTAGGCTGCACTAACAGGCTAGTCAAACATTTACACTCCGTCAGAGGCGATTGCCTGGTCACATTTGATACAACGCACATGCGCGGGGATCTCGTGTGACCTGTGTGTACACACCTACATGTCTGCCGTTGATGTTTGAGTTTCCAATTTAGACTGTGACGACGCTTTGATGATTTCTCATTCAGTGTACCAGTCTGTCTGTGTGTGTGTGTACACTCAAAGTGCCAGTCTGTATGTGTGTACACAGTGTGCCAATATGTATGTGTGTACATTCAGTGTCACATTCTGTATATGTGTACACTCAGTGTGTCAGTCTTATGTATGTACATCCAGTGTGCCAGTCTGTGTGTGTACATTCAGTGTGCCAGTCTGTATGTGTACATTCAGTGTGCCAGTCTGTATTTGCGTACATTCAGTGTGCCAGTGTGTATGTGTGTACACTCAGGGTCGCCCTGAGAGCCATGTGAGAAAACCCGGGTCAATGAGGTCATTCTGGTGACTGCCGAGTCCATCAACGATGAACTGTGGTTTCCGTGTATGACTTTTGTGTTGGCATTCTGGAGGCGGCATTATGCACAGTGTACCTGTGCCGGCTGTTGGATTGCCGAGACTCCTGCCTATTTCACTTTTCACATTGGGCAGTGGGGAGCATTTTGTGTGATATTCACTGGCACAGGAACGGAGCATAATGGGGACGACCCGTTGCCGTGAAGTTGGAACCTCGACTAACTAACTTAGTGAGCCAGTCTGTCTGTGTGTACATTCAGTGTGCCAGCCTGTATGTGTGTAGATTCAGTGTGCCAATCTGTGTGTGTGTGTGTGTACATTCAGAGTGCCAGTCTGTATTGTGTACACTCAGATTACCAGTCTGTATGTGTACATTCAGTGTGCCAGTCTATATGTGTTCATTCAGTGTGTCAATCTGTGTGTGTATACACTTAGTGTGCCATTCTGTATGTGTGTACACTCAGTGTGCCAATCCGTATGTGTGTACATTCAGTGTGCCAATTCGCATGTGTGTACATTCAGTGTGCCAATCTGTATGTGTGTACATTCAGTGTGCCAATCTGTATGTGTGTACATTGAGCGTGCCAAACTGTATGTGTGTTCATTCAGCGTGCCAATCTGTATGTGTACACTCAGAGTACCAGTCTGTATGTGTGTACACTCAGAGTGCCAATCCGTATGTGTGTGTGTATTCAGTGTGCCTGTCTGTATGTGTGTATATTCATTGTGCCAATCTGTACGTGTGTACACTCAGTGTGCCAGTCTGTATGTGTGTACACTCAGTGTGCCAGTCTGTATGTGTATACTCTCAGTGTGCCAATCTGTATGTGTGTACACTCAGTGTGCCAGTCTGTATGTGTATACACTCAGTGTGCCAATCTGTACGTGTGTACACTCAGTGTGCCAGTCTGTATGTGTGTACACTCAGTGTGCCAGTCTGTATGTGTATACACTCAGTGTGCCAATCTGTATGTGTGTACACTCAGTGTGCCAATCTGTATGTGTGTACACTCAGTGTGCCAGTCTGTATGTGTGTACATTCAGTATGCCAATCTGTATGCGTGTACACTCAGTGTGTCAGTCTGTATGTGTGTATATTCAATGTGCAAGTCTGTATCTATGTACAAGTTTGGCCAGCGTTACATGACTTGTCAAGCTTGTGCACACTATTGTCCCATCCTCACCGTAAGAGTGATGACATCGTTCAGTTCGACTCGGGAAGTTCATGTTTTTTGCTGAAATGTTGGGTTAATTGCCAGTGCTTAGACCAGAACAACTGTCCATCCATGTACATATAACCTTGTGTATTCTAATTACAGGATGATGTAAGGAGCCAGCGAGTGCAGTCTTCACTGGCCTTGTCACCATCATTATGTCAGTCCGACTTGTCCACAACAGATGTAATACCAGAAACAACTGGCAGTGTTGGAGTACTCCAGGTCACTGCTACACCACAGACAGCAGACGACACTGTAACATCTCAGAAGCAATCCGGTAAGTATTAGGTTCTACACCCTCCCTACATTGGTACTGGGATCATCCTAGAGAAACAGTGCTCGTTTATGTCCATAGGACGTATCCCTTTGATCAAGAAAACCTCGCTGAAGTAACATTATCATCATGCGCCATCCCGATAAGCGTGGGCGGTCTTATTTCGTCATCTCACACAAGCACCAGAGTCGTGGATCAACTCTATTTTTGTTCGACCATGCCATGTGGCCAAGCCATCCAGATATTCACTTTTCTGCCTTCCCCTTATTCATTTTTGCTCAATCTTGCCAGTTGTCACAAAGTTCTCTGAAGTAAAGGAATTGAATTAAATCAATATCAGAAGTTAACAAACAGAAAGTCACCTCTAGGCAAACGCATGCGCTACGTACGTGTGTATAATAGGGATGAATTATTGTCCAAGAGAAGTGTTTTTTTCTTTAAGTATGTTGCAAAACAAAAACAAAACAACAATGGAAACTTCGAAATATTAACATATATAATGAAGCAGTTGTTGGCTGACTGGCTGGCTAGCTGGCTGGCTGACCGGCTAATGGATGGGTGGATGAATGGATGGATGGATGGATGTGTTTATACTCGTAAGCCCGATGCTTTGACGTCAAGGTGGCTTGAACGATATGAAAAGCTGGCATCTATCGGGGTGTGGTTGGGGTGGAGACTGTCCTCAAGACCTGGAACCGAAGTTTTGTCTACAGGGTGAGAGTATCGGAGTGTAGTTGGGGTGGGGACTTTCTTCGAGACCTGGAACCGAAGTTTTGTCTACAGGGTGAGAGTATCGGAGTGTGGTTGGGGTGGAGACTTTCTTCGAGACCTGGAACCGAAGTTTTGTCTACAGGGGGCAGTACCGCAGAGCTCTCCTTCCACGCGCAGAAATCAGCGCGACATGTGAGACTGGCACTGGGACTTGTATACCTGGAGAGGCATGTTAGGATGTAGCCAGGTCTTTGTTCAGCACTGCACGTAGGTAGGTAGGTATGTTGGTAGGTAGATAAGTGGACAGGCAAGTAGGAAGGTAGGTAGGTAGGTGACTGGGTGGGTAGATAGGTAGGTAGGTGGTTGGGCAGGTAGGTAGGTAGGTGGCTAGGCAGGCAGACAGGCAAGCATGTAGACAGACATGTAGGCAGACAGGTAGGTAGGTAGACAAGCAGGTAGGTAGGCAGACCGGCAGGTGGGTAGGTAGACAGACAGGTAGGCATGCAGGCAGTTTGAGGAATCCTCTAGAACAATGGTTCTCAACCTTTTTTGGCCCGGGCCCCCCTTCACCATATTTTCAGAACGGCATCCCCCCCCCCTTTCGTATTTCCTACCTAAAAATTTGGTCCGTGCCCCCCCCCCCCCCCCCATCCCCATTCACCATATTTTCAGAATGTCATTCCCCCCCCCCCTCCTTTTCCTATTTCCTACCTAAAATCCCCCCCCCCTTTTTTTTACACAGTATACGTAATAATGGAAGCTAAATTAAATAGCGCATACTAAAACAAATCTAGACATCCACATAAAACGTAATTTGTGGGTCTACTTAATTTATAAAATGAATTTTAGTAGGGTGAGACGTACAGAACCGTAAAGTATGAAAGGAAAAACAATGTCAAGTAATCGGTTCTTGTATTAACGCGATCTTGAAATAATCTTAATCCCCCCCCCCCCCCCGGAAACCCTAATATTTCCCCCTGGGGGTGGGGGGGGGGGATTTCCCACCGGTTGAGAACCACTGCTCTAGAAGACTGAGATCTTATTCTCAACCATGGCATCGACATTCAGGTCGTTTGGGTTATGGGGATCTCCGTGGCCATGTGGTTATGCCGCCTTTCTCGCGTTCCGAAGGTGGTGGGTTCGATTCCGGCGTACGTCTTTCGGTTCACGAGTGCAATTTTCTAGGAGACTCCTGGGGATCGACGCTGGAGCTACGCGTTCGTACTTTGTGCAATGCTTTCGACAGGCCACCCTGTGGAAAGAGACCGAGCCATATGGGATAAAACCCGGTGCAATGAAGTCCACCCACTTTCCTTTTTAACCCGGTGTGGGGGAGGGGGTGTACCTGTCGGAGTGAGGCTAGCGTAGAGAATGATCTCCCGACACGGTACTGAAGTATCGTCTCAGGGGGAACTGTATGTCAGAGCACTCCTTCCACGCCCAGAAACCCATGGAGTGTGCCAGGCTGATGCTGCAGCTCACATCACCGGAGAGGCACATTAGTATGTAGTCATGATTCAGCACCGCGCACACAAGCTGGAAGGGTTTAAGCCCAGATAGGTCATGCTCAATGTACAGTTTGAGGCATGTCATTGTCCACAGACTCCACCCAATGCCCAGATCGGTCATGCTCAATGTACAGTTTGAGGCATGTCATTGTCCACAGACTCCACCCAATGCCCAGATCGGTCATGCTCAATGTACAGTTTGAGGCATGTCATTGTCCACAGACTCCACCCAATGCCCAGATCGGTCATGCTCAATGTACAGTTTGAGGCATGTCATTGTCCACAGACTCCACCCAATGCCCAGATCGGTCATGCTCAATGTACAGTTTGAGGCATGTCATTGTCCACAGACTCCACCCAATGCCCAGGTCGGTCAGGTTCAATGTACAGTTTGAGGCATGTCATTGTCCACAGACCCCACCCAATGCCCAGATAGGTCATGTTCTCTGTACAGTTTGAGGCATGTCATTGTCCACAGACTCCACCCAATGCCCAGGTCGGTCAGGTTCAATGTACAGTTTGAGGCATGTCATTGTCCACAGACTCCACCCAATGCCCAGGTCGGTCATGCTCAATGTACAGTTTGAGGCATGTCATTGTCCACAGACCCCACCCAATGCCCAGATCGGTCATGCTCAATGTACAGTTTGAGGCATGTCATTGTCCACAGACCCCACCCAATGCCCAGATCGGTCATGCTCAATGTACAGTTTGAGGCATGTCATTGTCCACAGACTCCACCCAATGCCCAGGTCGGTCAGGTTCAATGTACAGTTTGAGGCATGTCATTGTCCACAGACCCCACCCAATGCCCAGATAGGTCATGTTCTCTGTACAGTTTGAGGCATGTCATTGTCCACAGACTCCACCCAATGCCCAGGTCGGTCAGGTTCAATGTACAGTTTGAGGCATGTCATTGTCCACAGACCCCACCCAATGCCCAGATAGGTCATGTTCTCTGTACAGTTTGAGGCATGTCATTGTCCAAAGACTCCACCCAATGCCCAGGTCGGCCATGTTCTCTGTAGAGTTTGAGGCATGGCATTGTCCACAGACTCCACCCAATGCCCAGGTCGGCCATGTTCTCTGTACAATTTGAGGCATGGCATTGTCCACAGACTCCACCCAATACCCAAGAGCCAGTCCAGAGGTAGATAAATTACTGTTTTTCTTTTCTGGATCAGAATATATACATAATCATGACGTATTAATTCAACAGGTGACAGAATGATGCACCCGGTTTCCGACATCATGGACGATAGGACGCACGACGCATATGTGAATAACTTTACAGCCGATGAAATCATGCATTGCCATAACAATAATATAACAAACGGATCACAAACCAGCACAGTCATTCTGGTGAAAGACCCAGCTGAAACAATCAGTAGCCGTCACACCACAGACACAAGCATGGCTGTAGAGGACACGACTGATGGCAGCAGCAGCATGAGAAGTACCTCGGCTCGACTTTGCCAGTCTCTGGACGACATCGACAACTTGCTAGGTTCTGGCACTGTCGACCTCAGCGAGAACAACGATCATCTCATCCTGATGCAAGCCACAAACACAAGCATGGATGATGGGGACACGACTGATGACACAAACAACAACATCATGAGAGGTACTCCGGCTAGACTTGTCCAGCCCCAGGACGACATCGACAACTTCCTAGGCACCGGAATCATCGACGTCAGCGAGAATGACGACGGCACCACAACAGTACAAGCTGTAGCAGAAGATGGCAGTCAGAACAAAACAGTCACCGTTCGCACGAAAACACATCGCACACCGAGTAACGCCAATGAACAACTCCGAGATACGATCGTAGAACGGAAAACACGTTCGCCAGGGGGAGCCGTTCTGGTGGAGAGGGACGTTATTCAAACAAAAAACCGCTTAACGTCTCGAGGATCTAACTATTACAGCAGGAGTGCCTACACTCTCAGAACGAGGCGTGAGCAGGGGGGCGCCCAGACTGTACAACATAGTGTTTGCGTGGAAAACGAAAACAAATCAGTGAGTCAAGGCCATTCTTGGGGAGACAAAGCTGTGGCCCAGGTAACTTTCGTAGATGCAAGCTGTGCTGCTTCAGTCGCTCAGTTACCTGTTTCCACTACGGACCAGATTCCAAGATCCTCCGCAGAAGGAATGAGAAATCACCATTACAGTCAGCTGGATATACATCCGTGTCAGTCACGTGACAAACACAGTAATGGAGTCGTCGCAGACATGAAGGCAACTCAACACAGAACTGAGCCAGCAGCCGGTAAGTACATCATATATACACAGCTGTTGCTTCATCTCTGACCAGGGCACGTTTCACTTTCGCTGCTAATTTTTTGTTCTGTCATTCTGAACACTTTAATGTTCCTACTTTATCTGCAATCCGTTATTCTAGATTGTTGATAATTTGCATATTATTTCACACAGCTATTTTGATTTTGCCGTTATCCCTGGCCTAGGGGTTAGCGACTTTCTCCGTAATCCCGTAGTCCCTCGTGAGTAACGTGACGTGCGCGAGAATCGGTGGCGGTTCTCGTCGCGTCGGTAACTTACTGGGTATGTGAGCCGGTCGCTCAGAAAGCAATGGCAAACTAATGAGCGTAATCTTGCCAAGAAATCAACAATCAGCTGAAAGATGCTGATGTTGACAGTACCGATGTCCTGTAAAGGATATGCGAACTAAAAAAAAAAATTTTTTTTTTTTTTTTGGGGGGGGGGGGGGGGGGGGGATTTTACATGCCGTCATACTGTCGCAATATTGTAACTGCCTACATTTGCTTAACTCTTTCCACGAGTATCTATCTATCTGTCTGTCTGTCTGTCTGTCTGTCTATATGTCTATCTATCTATCTATCTATCTATCTATCTATATGTCTATCTATCTATCTATCTATCTATCTATCTATATGTCTATCTATCTATCTATCTATCTATCTATCTATATGTCTATCTATCTATCTATCCATCTGTCTGTCTGTCTGTCTGTCTGTCTGTCTGTCTGTCCGTTGTCTGTCTGTCTGTCTGTCTGTCTGCCCGCCCTCCCGTCCGTCCGTCCGTCTGTATGCATATCTGCCTATATGTCTGTCCGTATGTCTGTCTTGTCTATTTATCTCTGTATGTCTATTTATTGTCTGTCCGTCCGTCTGCCTCTATCTGACTGCCTACTTATTCACGTGTACTAAGGCAATTCAATACGGTGTCCGTCTGTATTAAAGAAAAGTAATAAGACATGGGCTGGTCTCCCTGGCGAATGTGTTTGGGACGCTGTTCGTAATCCCGTATTCCTATGTACGAAACACAGCTGTGCGAGATTCCGCAGCGGATCGCGTCGTGTTGGTTTCTTACGGAAAGGTATGTGAGCCGGTCGTTCAGAAATCAATGGCAAACTACTGAACGTAAAACTTGCCAAAATATCAACAGCAGCTAAAAATACTGGTGTTGACTGCAATGTCCTGTAAAAAGGATATGCAAAAAAAAAAAAGAGTAAGACGTGGCTAAACAACACACACTCACGCACTCACACACACACACACACACACTCTCTCTCTCCCTCTCTCTCTCTCTCTCTCTCTCTCTCTCTCTCTCTCTCTCTCGCGAACAGAACGCGTTGAAGAAGGATCATTGTCTTCTGTAGAATGAGTCATCCATACCGACCATACCTGACTTAGAAATGAACTCCCCTTACCAGGTTTAGCATTAGTCACCTTATGACTTATATAGAAAGTACAACTAGAGCGCACACTCTCGCAACTCCTGCAACATGGTGATGTTGCAACTCTCAGCTGCTGGACTGGAATGTTCTGTGTACCAACTACTCTCAACCCTATTTTGTGTTTGCTTTAATTGTCTCTGGCTGGAACGTTAGCGAAGGCAGCCTCACAACACGGGAACCGGAAAATATTAGGTCTTCTCTAGGTAGAGTAGGCCTACAGGTGATATGTGCATGCAATTAGCCTTAGCCTTATCTTTATTCCATTACTATACTCCGTGACTCAGTGGCGACACTCTGTGACTGTGCTCTGTGACTACACTTTGTGACTGTACTCTGCCGCTACAATTTGTGACTGCTCTGTGACTGTACACCGTGCCTACACTCTGTGACTGTACTCCGTGGCTACACAGTGTGATTGTGCTCCGTGGCTACACTTTGGCTGCTCTCCGTGGCTACACTCTGTGACTTTGCTCTGTCGCTACACTCTGCGACTGTATTCTGTGGCTACACTTTGTGAATGTACTGTGTCGCTAAACTCTGTCAATGTACGCTGTGACTACACTCTGTCACTGTGCTCTGTGGCTTCATTGTGCGACTGTGTTCGGTGCCTACACTATGTGACTGTACCGCTACATCACAGTTATAAAGAGTTATGAAATGTGACAACCATACACTTCTAGGACCGATGCAGCTTTGCTGAATAGGCACAGGCCAAGATATACCACGAGAGTAACTACAACTGTTGGGAACCAAATGCCTCGACATCCATTTTATAGTAACACGGCAGCTGGCGGGGTAGGGGGTGTTAGTTGAACGCCCCTTAAGGCTGAGTCCCACTCACACTGAGGACATGTCGTTGGTTACAGAGCTAAATGCAAGTCCTTTACAAGACGTTGCAATCAAGTGTGTTCTGAACGGCCGACGGTCATGTCAAAGCGATTTGCTTCCAGATCAACTGGGTGTTGATTTTGAACCCTGGACACGGTCTATTGAATCATAGAATGGGTATGTGGAACCCTGGACTCGGTATGTGGAACCCTGGACTCGGTATGTGAAACCCTGGACTCGGTATGTGGAACCCTGGACTCGGTATATGGAACCCTGTAATGGGTATGTGGAACCCTGGACTGGGTATGTGGAACCATGGACTGGGTATGTGGAACCCTGTAATGGGTATGTGGAACCCTGGACTCGGTATATGGAACCCTGTAATGGGTATGTGGAACCCTGGACTCGGTATGTGGAACCCTGGACTCGGTATATGGAATCCTGGACTCGCTATGTGGAATCCTGGACTGGGTATATGAAACCCTGGAATGGGTATATGAAACCCTGGACTCGCTATGTGGAACCCTGGACTCGCTATGTGGAACCCTGGACTCGCTATGTGGAACCCTGGACTCGCTATGTGGAACCCTGGACTCGCTATGTGGAACCCTGGACTCGCTATGTGGAACCCTGGACTCGCTATGTGGAACTCTGGACTCGGTATGTGGAGGAATGATGAAACTGCGTTCACCAATCCTAAAATTGCAGACTCAGACAGGCGCTGGTGGTTGCCTTGGGTTAATCCGTTATATTTAGAGGGAGAACACGCTGAACTGACCACGAAGATACAACGACAGAGCAAGCCACGGGAGAGATAGATGGAATCACCAACGGCTCGACTACCGATGAACCACTCCCTGAAAAAAAAAAAGCACACCATGAAACGGGGCGGGAACTTACAAGTGCGCAAATCTGACCAGACATAAGTACAGCAACAAATATGAAATCAACACCAAGCCAGGAATGCCCAGAAACACAGCAGAAAAGAAACACCATAAGGGCCTCAAATTATAACTAACCGGTAGATGGACAATTGAACGGAGCCTGAACACATTCAACGACAAACGAGCAAGCAAGCAATGGACCGGAGTCCTTAGATACTTACTTAGACTATGGTGGCTACTCACATGGCACAGAGATGGTTGCAACTGACATGGCACGGAGACAGCTTGGCGTATTGTTCCACCTGATAGTGGACTCCGTAATTGTCATGACAGGAATATTTTAACACTGTCAGCTCCACAGTATGAAGAACTAGAATGGATCCAAAATACAGCAATGGAGAGTGTTTTAGGCTGTACACAAGATACCATCGTCAGAAATGGGAGGTGGGCTTATATCGGTTAACTTTAGACTTAACTAGCACAGGCCAGACCTACATGAGAGTCATCAATGATGTCAGTGCTGCATGGTAACCTAAATGATCTCAAAGGAAGCCGAATAAATAGAGGAAGTTGCAGACAGAAGACACCATCGAGCAAGTGACCTCAATAAAACAGTAACACATGGAGCAAGGATGGATTGATGGTGGGAGGTATAAAGACATCATCACTTTGGGCAGAGAGTGTAAAGAGTGATGTAATGAGTTAGCAGAACTGGATGTACAATAGTTGAGAGACCAAATGCCACCAGAGACGATGCACCAGCGCATACACCGATGGTTCTGAGCATAATGGAGAGAAATCTATTTGCGTATTCTCGGCTGGGGTCAGGCGCCAGGCCGTTGCTAAACAGAATGGAGCCTATAGGTCTGAAACCACCAGTATGAAGATGGAGGTGGCTCCTATCACTGTGGATTTTATATGGGTAATCGGTGCTCGAGTCAACAGGATAATCGTAGTGTCCGATTCTCAATCCTCCTTGCGTGCATTTCAAAGTGGACAGATGTGGTGTGAGTGGGTACTGAATATAAACTCCTCTCTCTGACCTGGAATGGAATGGATATATTGTCCGGGGCATCCTGGGGTGCGAGGTAAAAAGCGACCAGGTCTGCTGGCTTCAATAGTGCCAGTAGTTAGAATAATCGTGGAGGTCATTTTGAAGACTTTCGTTTAATGACTACTGGTTTAAGAAACAATAACAGAAGAAACAGCATATGTAAGGACGCTGAGGCTTGGCTTTAGGTGTCATTCTATCACAGAGCCGCGCATGAGGAGACGTACCCGACGGGTGTACAACCCGTGTGTCACTGGAGCGATCAGGATCCACAATTTACATTTGCTGAGGGTTTCGTCTGGCATGCCATGATGCCGAGTCTCCATTAACCATACATCTTGGAAAGCACAGAACACAGAAAAGCATAAATCGAAGGGAACTGCTCAATCGGTGCCTCGACTCAGAAATGACTATGAATTTATTAATATACCAGATTGCACTCTGGGAGGGAACAGATGGCAGTGAACGGAAGCATCCACCTAGATTCATCAATATGTCACCAGGTACATTTACATATAATTAATTGACGTTCTACAAAAGTCACGGCGATTGAGGAAGAAGACGTCCCACGGCATCAACGATATACATCTCCCACCACACTCTACGATGTCCCTCCTCCTCCGCTCTTCTGTTGCTGCATGTCTGTTTTGTTAGTTGACATCCTTCCAGCTGGCGATAAACACCAGCAATCTTTCTTTGTGGACATCAGCTGCATTTGTAATCGCCATTATGCATTCAGCAGACAGTCGTGAATCAGGACAGGACTAGTTAGCAAGTCAGCTGGTCTGTGACAGGACCGTTAACTGTGAACTTCACCTCTTGTTTATGGTGTTATCAAGGTGAATTACGAGTGTATGCCGTCGCCTCGGTTATCGGGGTGAATGGTCGGTCAGACAGCCACACTGTGCCCCAGCTTAAATGTCTACGTATCTTAGCTATAGATCATGCTTCAAATATTCTCTACCTGAATTTTTCAACGCCGCTAAACATGAATTTTGCAACGCCGTTATATGTACTTCCGCGCGCGCGCGCGCGCGCGCGAGAGAGAGAGAGAGAGAGAGAGAGAGAGAGAGAGAGAGAGAGAGAGAGAGAGAGAGAGAGAGAGAGAGAGAGAGAGAGAGAGAGAGATTCTCGTGAGTAACGTAATCTGCGCGAGAATTGGTAGCGGTTCTCGTCGCGTTGGTAACTTACAGGGTATGTGAGCAATGGCAAACTACTGAGCGTAATCTTGCCTAGTACATCAACAGCAGCTGGAAAATGCTGATGTTGACTGCAAAAAAAAAAAATCACTCATCTTTCATTCATGAATTGTGCATTTTACATTCACATAGGGTAAAAAAAAAACATTGTCAAATGGATTTTGTAAACATAAACAATGCCTGTTATCATGTAAAGAGACAGGCAGACACATGTACACACTTTTATTCATAAACACGTACACACACACAGACATACACACAATCACACACACACACACACACACACACACACACACACACACACACATATATATATATATATATATATATATATATATATATATATATATATATATATATATATATATATATATATATATATATATTCATTCATTCAGTAGCATGTCCTTTGCAGAACCTCGCTCCCATAACAACCTTCCGGAAAACCTCTCGATCATAAGCAAGATGTCCCGCGTCCGATACACCCATCTGGAGATCATCCGCCACATCCTGTACCCATCTTCTCTTTGGCCTTCCTCTTCCTCTCTTCCCAGGCATATACCCCTCCAATATTGTTCTCTCCAAACTTTCGTGACGTTTCAAGTGACCTAAATATTTCAGTTTTCTTTGTTTTATCGTCTTTAGTAGCCAACCTTTTTCAATATTCAGCTCTTGAAGTATGGATGCATTTGTTCTTTTCTTTACCCAAGATATCCTTAGAACTCGTCTAAAACATTTATATTCACAGGCATGTATGCGCTGTTCAGCTTGTTTAGTAAGTGTCCAGGTCTCACAGGCGTATGTTGCAATGGGAAAGATGCATGCTCTTAAAAATCTTAAAAATCTAATTTTTGTAGTTCTGTCTGTCCCACTCCATAATTTATTCAATTGTTATAGTCTTTGACGAGCAATTGATAGCCATCGTTTAATTTATTTTTTCACACACACACACACACGCGCGCGCGCGCGCGTGTGTGAGACACTATTAGAAAGAGCTTTAAAACATAGATGTACTCATGCTCCAATGGCTACACACAATCGTTTGGCAATGTGAAACATGAGGAAATAAACAATTAGAACAACTAAACGTTGACGGCAAAGATCAGCGAACAATAAAGAACATATATTGACAGTAAATAGCAGCCATAAGAATCAATAACCCGGTAGGAACATTTCAGTGCAAAAGGGTGTGTAATATCGCTTGATTTATTACCATTGTACAATGAACATATAATGAGATCTACAGAGAATATGTCAGAGATCCTAGTTGGTGGATATAATATAAATAATTTACGCTGTGCTGAGGACACAGTATTTATAGCATCAAGTCAGAAGGTACTACAGGAAATGATAGATACAGTGGTTGTAGAAAGTGTAGAAATGGGTCTTGTCATTAGAGGTTTGAAAAAGAATTCTTGTATGTTACATAGTATCAGTTCTAACATATGGGTGCGAATCCTGGACTAATAATTAACCAGTCAAAAAATTCCTGGAGGATTTGGAGAGTAGATTTTATAGAAGAATGCTGAACATTCCGTGGACAGCCATAATGAGCAATCTGGACACATTGAGGGAAACAAAGACGCAAAGGCAACTTATCACAAACATCAGAAAGAGGCAGTGTTGGGGGGGGGGGGGGGGGTGGGGGCGCAGATAATGAGAAGACAAAAACTGGAACATGTGACAGTTGGAAAGATTTGTGGAAAGAGGGGTACAGAATGTCAGCGAGAGAATATTCTAGACAGTCTTGTGTTATGGCACGTAAAGGAGTCAGCACAAGAACTGATACATGCTGTCGGAGATCGCAATCTATGGAGAAGTATGATAAGCCACGTCAATCGGCAAAGCACTTGATGATGATACCATAGGCCAAGCTGTAGCCTTGTCATGTATTATATACTAGAAAACTGTCAGTACACATCGTTTCCGTCTCCTCTTGGCTGCTCAGGAAATCTCGACTACCACCAATCAAACCATATTGACTGTAGCCTATTAGAATGCATGCTGTCTGGCTCCGTCATGCCATCAGTATAACCACATAGTGAATCCACTAGATCGCCTGCTGTCTGGCTCCGTCATGCCATCAGTATAACCACATAGTGAATCCACTAGATCGCCTGCTGTCTGGCTCCGTCATGCCATCAGTATAACCACATAGTGAATCCACTAGATCGTCTGCTGTCTGGCTCCGTCATGCCATCAGTATAACCACATAGTGAATCCACTAGATCGCCTGCTGTCTGGCTCCGTCATGCCATCAGTATAACCACATAGTGAATCCACTAGATCGCCTGCTGTCTGGCTCCGTCATGCCATCAGTATAACCACATAGTGAATCCACTAGATCGCCTGCTGTCTGGCTCCGTCATGCCATCAGTATAACCACATAGTGAATCCACTAGATCGCCTGCTGTCTGGCTCCGTCATGCCATCAGTATAACCACATAGTGAATCCACTAGATCGCCTGCTGTCTGGCTCCGTCATGCCATCAGTATAACCACATAGTGAATCCACTAGATCGCCTGCTGTCTGGCTCCGTCATGCCATCAGTATAACCACAACGTAAACCCACGGACACTCCCGCATTATGTACTTACGTATAATTTATGCGCGCCGCCCTTGACGATTATATACTTACATTTAATTTATGGACGTTTTCTTTGTGGATTATAGATAAGTAAAGTCAAGTACCCCATGCGGGGTACGGGGGAATAAACAGGCTGATAGGCTAGCAGGGAATGCACCTCTTGGTGGTAGTTTGCCTATGGACAAGGGGGAGGTGGTCGTGCGCTTGTGGGACTAGATGGAGAAGGCGGAGGAACAGATTGAGAACCCATATGTGGAAAGAATGAGATTGCGGGGGATCGGCAGGGGTTCTGGAAGAATCTCAAAACTGAGAGAGAAGACCAGGAGAACTTTTTATCAGATAGCGGTGGGAACGATTAGTAGTATGACTCTTCTCTGGCTGTTGAACGAGGGGACGGAGCACGGATGGGAATGTCCTGAGTGCAGTTATGTCAGTTCTTAACTCAACTCAAGGACCCCAATTTTGGCCCTGGGCGTATCGATGTCTGAAGTGAAAATCACATCGACCGTCTCCTTTCCTTCCCAGAATATCTCCTGGTATCAGTTGGAGACAGGATCCATCCAGGAATCCAGGTCATTGTATAAAACTCCCCGCCTCGATTGGAATTCTAATTGCCGGGAGGCAAGTCTCCTAGCCACTGCACAACAGCGGCTACCTCTAGAGTATGGGGTAACTCCTAAACCTTTGTTTTCTCTTCTATATCTTTTTGTCTCTAGCTCTCCGTGTCTTTGCTTCTGTTACCATCTGTACCAGGAGATGGTTTGCGAAGTAAAGGCGGCTGGCATAAAACTGACCACACCACCGATATAGATCCGATTGATCTATAAAATATGAGTCTAGCACCACTTGCCCAATACGCCATGCGGCGCCTTAAAGAGTTCTTGACTGTTCTATCTCAAGTGTGAGAAAATGGTGTTACAGAAGTGGCACTGAACGCTAGTGCCTTCAGGCAGGGGTCGGCACACATACGTTGTCACAAGAAGGTTTCAGGACAAGGTATGAGGGGATGTCTTAGTCCTTAGAGATATGGACCTTCTTATTGTCTCGATTTGTCTCACGCATCGTTCTGTCTGTTCCTTAGCCAGCACGAGGTCTTCACCGCAGCCTCGCCCAGTCGATTTAGTGGTCGAGTTCTCGACTGTCCATTTAGAACTAGTTGCTGAAGCTCATCGTCCACGCGGATCTCAGTATCCGAAGCAGTTTGTTCAGGGCGCTCGGACATCGTGTGTACGCTGTGTGCGGGATATCGTGTGTACGCTGTGTGCGGGACATCGTGTGTACGCTGTGTGCGAGACATCTTGTGTACGCTGTGTGCGGGACACCGTCGACACAAGCTGGAAAACTGGCCTCTGTGGATACAAGATTGTCAGGTCGCTTGTATCGCCGTGCAAGGGCGTAGGTGTTGCCAGATAAACATGTTTATATCCCAGGTAGAAATCGCAGGTTAGGTACTCACTCTTTTAATGGAAACCAATATAATCACCTTTCACTTTCTTTGGCTACAGTCAAAGTGTAGCTCGGCTGCACTATAGTGCATTTACATTTGGTTGCCTCCATATAAAAATCCATATCTCAGTAACCAACTGAGGGAAAATTATGAGATTTAGCATATAACCTTATCATCATGTCCACCCAACAAAAACATTTTTGTTCTGGAGATTGTACAGCAGATTTCAATGTTTGTTTATATGCGGTATATAATTTACGGGTCAGAGATTAAGTCCATAATTTTAAATGTATTACACCGTCAGCCAGAAAATCAGCGTTCAATGTTGAATATTCTCCGTGGTTCACGGGATTGGCCTTATGGCAAGAACCCTGCGCTGTTTAAACTGGGAGTGTACAGAGGTGTCGTAAATGTGGGTTCTTTCATGAAACCTGATTTTTTTTTTTTTAAATCTTACCACTTATCGCTAACATTGAAATGTGTGAATATTGTTCAGTGGGATTGAATGTGACATTTTGTACACTTCAAAGCATCGCTATGAAGTTGTACACATATTTTTGTCAAGAAGCTAATCGCATGAAACTGTTTTATACTATTACAAATTCCGAAAAAGAACAGTGCATGCATTGGGTTTGAGTAAACGGCCATTTCGTCGATGGGTGCAAAAATCGGAATTAAACCACCACGCAATAACCAAACGGTAGGTAGAAAGGTTATTGTAGACAGCTTTGACAAGGATGTTATAAGACGAGCTATTATAGAAATGCTTTAAAAAGTCGCTTAAAAGTCAACAGGGTCTACTTATTGCACCGGGTTCTATCCCATATGGCTCGGTCTCTTTCCGCAACGCGGAAAGCGTCGCACAAAGCACGAACTCGGCAGCTCTAGCGACGACCCACAGGAGTCTCCGAAAAATTTAACTCGTGAACCGAAGGTCGCGGCCCGGAATCCAACCCACAACTTTTGGAGCCCGAGGCAAATGGCTTGACCACTTCGCCACGGAGACTCTTAAAATTATAAAAATTTTGGATTTTATAAAAATGCTGGATGCCAAAGAAACAGTGACTGTAAAAAATACTTAGGGTTTGATTGAGAAAGAACAATAACATAGAGCTATCCAAAACAACTTTGTGGAAAATTATAAGGATATTAGGCTTCACTTTTAGAAAGTACAAGGGAGGTAGAAATATCCTTTGCGAGCAACCGCATTTAGGAGCCATGAGAAGCAGATACCTACGTGAAATCAGGGAAATGCGCAACGAAAATTATAGCATAGTGTATTTTGATGAAACGTGGATCAATGCGCACCACACAAGTGATACGGAATGGCAATCAGTAGATGGACAGATGAAGCGATATGTGCCCAGTAGTATATATAGGACAGCTTTTGGTATGGCCCATGCTGGTAATACGCATAATGGCTTACTACAGAATGCTGGACTCGTGTTTGTATCAAAGCATACAGACAATATGGATTATCATAATAAGATGAATGGTAATGTATTTAGAGATTGGCTCGAGAATACAGTGCTTCATCCCTAAATAGACCGTCGTGTCCAATTATGGACAATGCATGATATCAATGTTGTTGCCAAAGAAGACAAAATACCTACAGCATCGAGCACAAAAAGAGCAATAAAGATATGGCTCCGAATGGAAAACAAGTAGTTATAAATGGACGTTTCGGTTATGATTTGCCGGAGCCTCCGGCAATTGACCTTGACCTCGGCTGATTTTCACTCCCCCTCGGTCATGAAGTTGGGTAAGGGGTAAGGGGTGGTATGTAGGGGTGATATTTAACTTATGTTTTAGGTTGTGTAGTAAAAAGGCGTGTACCACATAATCAACATGAAGAAACTTCTTGCAGTGGTCAACAAGACAAAGCATTCATACCACTAAAAAAAAAAAAACCAGAGTTCGTTTTCATAAGTTTTTATTTTTCATCAAATTTCCAATAGTGTGTAGAAGAGTCAAACCATTTTCATTGACAAAGTACATTCATTTTTATTGGTCGTGACAAACGTGACATTGAGTCTTTTATATAGCCATTTCACACATATGACCACTTTAATAGAACATATAGACACCAAACAGTAGAAAACATATAGCGGCATTACCTAACAATTTCATTGTTTCTGCCGTAATACTCTCGGCTGGATTTTTGTCCCCTTGGCGACGGGCATTAGACACTGTTTCCCGAAATTGTTTAAAACAACTGTCCGGTCGATACTCTATTGTCTGGTGTAACCACCAACCCATGGGCTAGATACCACTTTAAAAGAGGGGTGGCTAATAATATTTTCTTCCCGAAATAACTACCAATCAATGTCCGGCGTGAGGTACTCAGTAGTTTATTTTTTACGGCGTATTCTTTCATAAATACACCAATATCGTCCCTAGACACTTCTGTGTTCTTAAAAATAGAGGGCATTTCGGCAAAGGCCTCTTGTAAATCAACCGGGGTCTCTATATCGCACTCCACCAACCCGAAAAATGTATCACTTTTTACAACCTCAATGATCTGGTTTTCACTCAACCCCAAGGAAGGTGTGTGGGTTCCCGTAAGAAACGATGTAAGCAACTCAATTATTGACAGATTTGTCTGTTGTACTCTGTTTTATTAAACTTATCAACATGGTAAAATGTACCACGTTTCGCGCCCACCGACATGGCACACGATGACTGAAGAATTACTGCCCTACACAAAAATCTAATTTATTTAAAATTAATAACTAAGCTGGTAGTGTTATGTCTTTTCGTTACAAACTTGACTGAGAAGTCTTATCGACATCGTTAAATTTATACAAGAGCCAATATCACAATCATAGACATATTTCAAGCGAACGAAAGAAGAAGCGACACATGATAATGATAGACCCAGACCGGTTACCGACATGAAACACAGTGTATTCTTTTTTTCGGCGTTACAAAGTGTCTATCTTCTTATCTGTGCGTAAGCGAAAGAGATACCACAAAGAAAAATACTAGACAACGGTATTTTGATGAAGAACGGTTTAACGCTTGCGAACGAATTAAAAAAAAAAAAAAAAAATTTACACTTTGAGGATCGAACCACTGCCACCCGACCACGGGCCGGGTGCTTTATCAACTAAGCTATTACTTCTGGTAACACTGATCTTACAAAGCAAAGATACAACAGCAACGTGTCAAGTGTGACTGTCGGAGATGGTAAACAAAAGAATTACAGCGATAGACAAAACATATTTCTAGAACAGACATTTAAAAAACATATTAGACAAAAAATTACTCCCTCACTTATGTTTAAGCACCAATAAAGTATGGTTTTCAGTTGTATAAAAAGTAACATAATTTATATGTACAACTGTGCTATGCGTACTTGGGGGAAAGTCAAATTTAGACAAAATTATTCAAATATCAGAAAAAGGAACCTTGTAATATTTAATAATACCAAGTTTTAAGTATTTTAAAAGGCAATATAGCATAATAACCCATTCTTATATATTTTAAAAAATTATTTATGTATGCAAACTCGGAACACCCAGGCGTGATATGACGCCTTAAACGTGTAATGAAATAACTTTTGAGAGGTCAAAGTATTAAAACTTATAGTCAAATGAAAGATTATGATGTCGTTTATTTCAAAAAACAATTTTGATGGTTTTTTACGAAATATATCAAGAGATATTGATATTATAAACTCAGAGTGTTGCACATTTGTGGCTAATTTAGTTCCGTTGCGAATTTTGTCCGGAGCTGCGTGTTGGCAAGCTTTCTCGGATGACCGCGCGTGTTAACAAAACACCGGTCACACTGCAGTGTGTTTATTCGCCAGCCCAGACGAACACTGGGGCTCGCCTTGTAAGTGTTTTACTAACACGATAATTAGATTTAATTTTGATATCATCAGAATAAATCTAAATTTCGCCATGTTCTGGGTGAACGAATGGTTATATTTTTTTTTCGTTTCGCTCTGTACAAAACCCACACTTCTCTATTTCTTTCGCACCACACATAGCTGTCTTTGGTGTTCTGAAACCAACTTGGCTGACACTATCATCAAGTTCCGTGTTGTAGGCCTTCATGACACTGTCTTTGGTGTTCTGAAAGCGACTTTGTTGACATAAAACTACCATAATTTCTAATTGGTATGTTACTGAGATAACACTTGCCACGATGTTCATGCGTCTCTTATATGACTAAGAATGTTGTTTCTTTTCTAGTTGTTAGACAGGAAATTCAACTTACAAACCAGCTGCTTCTAATTTTTTGTTACAACATTCACTCCCACACACCAAAACTATTTACCACTCTCTTACTTTTTCATTTTCTAAAATTTTGTTTGTCCTGTACATTAATCTCTTGTACATCATCCATCTGATAATTACCCCTAGGTAATGTATCCACTTGGTTAAGAATGTTTCTATGTCACATTTGGTGTCACCACTGTTGGTATCCCCGGTTACACTTTTTCTTCGTAAGTAACGTGCTCACTGTGAGAATCAGCACTGGTTCATACTTATGATGTGAGCCGGTCGCTCAATGGCAAACTACTGAGTGTAAGCTTGTCTAGAAATCAGCTGAAAGCTGTTGACAGCGATGTCCTGTAAAACATTTACTTTCTTTTGATACCATTATTAATATTTTCTTGATAGAGCACTCCATATTACTACAATGTCCAACAATTATAGATCTGCTGCATTATCTATCCCCCAAAACTGTGTCTTTATATCTTCCGAATTGTATTCCTGGGTTCTTTCTGGTGCCTCATAAATTCCCCAAGGCACGAGCCCACGCGAGCAGGGGGAAAAGAGAGAGGCCACAAGGTCTGTTTTCACTTGCTCTCTTTTCGTTTTTACTTGGTGGTACTTGCTTTCGGTACTCCTTTTCAAAGGAATGTAAAATAACACATGAAGCAATACACAAGGCTTTTAATGCACATGTGAATGTTATCACGTTGATAAGGCTGTGTACGGCAAATTAGATATGTTTGAAAATCTACAAATTGGTGGGGAAAGAAAAACATATTGGATCTGTCATATGGATTGATAATGAAATAGTCACCCTATTAAGACAGGGATGTTTTTCCCTTTGTACACAAGAAATATATGAAAAGATTATTGCGGGACATCAATAGATAGGCAGTCTTGATTGTAGACAATGAACAGGACCTGCAATAATTAATAGCCGTGAACAACTAGGAATAGCATTAAAAAGACACAGATTATTAGGAAAACATCACAAGTAAATAGGAAAACAAGTACAATTATCTCGGAACAGTTCTGATGGCCAATGGTTTGAAGAGATTACAAGATTCATCACAGGAAATGTAGCCTTTAGCAAGATGAAACTGACCAAAAAGATAGCAATTAGAAAAAGAAAAGTGTTGAAGTGCTTCATACTTTTGTATCGATGTGTGGACCAGGCTGAAAAACATCTGATGGAAAGGTGGAGAAAAGATAACACGGGCAGAAAATAATCTACAAGAAACAAATGAAAATCGTAAATAGATTATAGAAATAAAATGTAGAAAAAATTAAATGGGCATTTTATGAGAAATAAACATGGTAACAACTGGCAAGATCGAAGGGAAGAGACCGAGAAGTAAATACCTGGATGGGTTGGTATGGTCGAGACCAGATCCACGACTCTAGTGATCGAGTGAAATGGTAGAACATCACCGCTTAGTGACATGATGGATGAATAGATGTGTAACCACATGATAAGCAAAAAGATGTCACCAGAATAAAGCTAAAATTCACCATATTCTGAGCACAAAGATTAAAAAGTCCTAGCGACATGATGTATGGATAGATGTGTAACCACATGATAATCAGATTGATGTCATCAGAATAAATCTAAAATTCACTATATTATGAGCACAAGGATTGAAAAGTAAGAAGGTAATGTGATGGGCACACTTCGGGCCGTGTGTTTGTTGTTTCATTTATCTGTTAATGGTTTGTATCAGTGTTTGCGCGTATGACTAAAAAAACGTGTCTGTCTGTATGTCTGGTTGTCTGTATCTGGTTATTTGTCGGTGGGTGTCTCTATATGGATATACTGGTGTCTATGACTGCGTGTCCATCTATCTGTCTGTGTGTCTATCTATATGTCTTTCTGTCTTTTTATCTGTCTGTATGTCTGGTTGTCTGTATCTGGTTATTTGTCGGTGGGTTTGTATGTCTCTATATGGATATACTGGTGTCTATGACTGCGTGTCCATCTATCTGTCTGTGTGTCTATCTATATGTCTGGCTGTCTTTTTATCTGTCTGTATGTCTGGTTGTCTGTATCTGGTTATTTGTCGGTGGGTTTCTCTATATGGATATACTGGTGTCTATGACTGAGTGTCCATCTATCTGTCTGTGAGTCTATCTATATGTCTGGCTGTCTGTCTGTATGTCTGGTTGTCTGTATCTGGTTATTTGTCTGTGGGTTTCTCTATATGGCTATACTGGTGTCTATGACTGCGTGTCCATCTATCTGTCTGTGAGTCTATCTATATGTCTTTTTATCTGTCTATATGTCTGACTGTGTGTATCTGCTTATTTGTCGTCGGGTGTCTCTATGTGGGTATACTGGTATATATGACTGCGGGTCCGCCTATATGTGTGTTGTTGTTGTTGTTGTTGTTGTTGTTGTTGGTCACTCTAAGACCTCTAATGTTAGCACAACGATCAGACAGCCTATAAAGAACTCACAATGAGAGTGTGTATGACTGATTGTGTGTGATATTCTGAGAGATTGGCCTAAAATTTACTTGTGTATGGTAGTCCCGATTACAGGGTATCCTTCTTTCTTCTATGGAGCACTTTTGGGTGGCGTACCTGAATCAGGGTTATGTGAAGCCATGGAAGCATGTGGATGAAGTGTAACAACATATTGTTGTTGGTCTGGACCGATAGATCATCAGTATGGTCACAGCTTAAAATAGTCACTGTCCAGAAGGAAAGTAATGTGCTTTCGGCAAAGCAAAGAACCCCATAACAACCAGGTGGTGGAAACTTTCGAATATCTTGATTACCAACAGTGACACAATGAAAGAAATTAATCGATTATCAATTGCTCTTCAAAGACAACTTAATAGAGTGGGACAGATAGAACTACAGACAATTATGTTTTTAAGAGTATTCAACTTACGCCTGTGAGACACTAAACACGTCATAAAGGCACTTGAATATAAAATGTAATAGAGGGGTTCTAAGAATAGCTTACTTTACTTCAAGAATATTGAAGATGGTTTTTTAAAGACAAGCAAAGAAAATTGGTATATTTGGTCACTTGAAACATCATGATGGAGAGAACAATAATGGTGTATGTCTTGGAAGATCTAAAGTAGATGATCTCCAGTTGGTTGTAATGGACATCTTGTTTGTGATCAAGAATTTTTAAATGTTTTTTTTTTTTTCTATATTTTCGGCGGGTTTTTATGGGAATGAGATTCTGCAAAGGACATGCTACTGAATGGTAGTAGTAAGGTATGTGTGTACACATTTAGATTTCAGGATCACCCAGGAATATTTTCTTATATACACTTTTCGCAACAAGACAATTAATTTTCAAAGTTCACACATTAGAATACTTCTGGTTTCATTTAAAACAAACTTTACTAAAATAGTTTTCTTTATAAAGTGAAATAGTGCCACGTGTTAGAAGTTAATACATCAGAAGTCGACTTGGGACCTTTTCGATATATAACTATTGTAACCAATGGTGTATTTTAATGGTGGTTAGTGATGTCTATATGGGTTAAATATATTCATATCATTGACGATGTGTTAGAGATGTATGACTCTTCATCGGTCTGTGTAACAGTCTTGGTCATAATTAAAGTGGGTTACACCAGGTCAAAGGTGGTTCGGGTTGGAAACATACATCTGGAAGACGTGGACATAAATGACCAAAGTGGGCTTCCGGTCACATGACCTACAGGAGATGCCATTTGTGTTAATTTCTTATCTGTTTTCTGATTGGTTGATTCAAAATGTCCCTCAGACCACTACAGGAGATATGACCTATGTGATTTTGATGTTATCTGTTCTCTGATTGGTTGATTCAAAATATCAGGCAGACCACTACAGGGGATATACCCTTTATGATTTGATGTTATCTGGTCTCTGATTGGTTGATTCAAAATGTCCCTCAGACCACTACAGGGGATATACCCTTTGTGATTTGATGTTATCTGTTCTCTGATTGGTTGATTCAAAATGTCCCTCAGACCACTACAGGGATATACCCTTTGTGATTTGGTGTTATCTGTGTTCTGATTGGTTGATTCAAAATGTCCCTCAGACCACTACAGGGATATACCCTTTGTGATTTGATGTTATCTGTTCTCTGATTGGTTGATTGATGTTGTTCATTTCAGATATACACCTCTCTCACGCAGACAGTATCAAAACCCGTGACGAAATGAAGGCCAAGTCTATTTCTCATGTTCGCATTCAACGAAGAAGATTGTTTTGATTCAACGGCTATTAAATTCAATTGTTACATTGTGTAAGGTACTTATTTTCCAGTAAGGGCTATAATATGTGTCTTCTTACTATTCAGTTCCACCCCTAGTTATTGACTGCTTGGATCTACTAAATGTTGCAGGTCCTCTTCATTGTCTGTAATCAGACTGTGTCATCTGCCTAGCTGTTATTGTTTCCTTTCATGTCTTCTATATTTCTGGAAACAGTTTCATTGTACAAGCCGACATTACACATACCCATCTCACACCTCTCTCAATAGGCTGAAATTGGTCTACTTCATTATCAATTTTTATGGTAGCTTGTAGTTTTCATTATATGTTTTTACATGTCTAAGGTCTTTTCCAGCCGTTTGTAGATCATCAGTTCTAAAGTATTAAGCATTTATGCTATGATGCTGTCTGAACCGGGCTTTTGGTAGCTTTCATATGGTTAGAGCCTCCACATTCAAACCGGTGGCCCTTCCTTATTATATTCTTCTCTGTTAACTTCATAAAGGTTTTTTCAATATTCTGATCATATGTGTAAAAGCTATTCTATTATTTTATCCATCTGTTGTCTTTAGGTAGCCTTCTGCTGATCTTTGATTAGTTTCGTATTTTACTGTTGCGTTGTTTTTTAATTTCTAAGCACTGAGAGTTTCTTTGACCTCTTATATAATTTTCTGTGATTATCTTCATATTAGCCAAATTTATCTTTGTTTCCATTAGTTGTTTCAAGCAGCCCTATCTTATTTTACTTTGTTATATCTATAATATTTATCTTTTCACCAGGTTGAAAAGTTGCTAACAAATCGAAGCCATTACATACAAGGAAGTACAATCTCGAGGGTATTACGTACAAGGAAAGGAAGGGAACTGTCTACCACTGGTATGCCTTCAACGTTTTTCATATTACACATCACTAAATATTTTCAACCATATATAGTGTTCCTTGGTGGTCATATTCAGCAATGTTCATTAGTATACCACAGTTGTGTCATCCAATATAAAATAACACAGAGAATAGAATTACAAACAAACAAAAATAAATAAATAAATAAATAAATAAAATAAAAATAAAAAAAATATAAAATTTTTTTTTTTTTTAAAAAGGTCATTGTTTGTCTTCACCATCAACTACACAAGGAAGGGATGTGAAGAAAACAGAGAAAATGAAAATATAATACTAAGTGTTATGTGACTCAGTTGCTATATCTTCCTTTTGGTATGTCTTATAAAATATTTCCTGTAGATATGTCATATGGTTGCAAAATATCTATAATGATGTTTGTTATTCTCCACAGCTGTTTGCTGCCCAGTGCTTACTCGAGATTTATACAAGAGTGGAACGATAGGAACCTACAAACTAATTTTCACTATCAAGACGTTATCTATTGGATCCACACAAAGTCTTACTATCATCAAAGCCAACACAGGAAAAAATATTGACTATACTAACTGGAAAAGCTACCAACTACACAAGATCTTAATATCACCTTATCATCAACCGGAAACTATTGACTCATATTACCAATACCGGAAGTTAAAAGACTTTTTTTGCTGAATAACACTGTCTACTACCAAGATCTATAATTTGGAAAAGTTTGGATACACAAGAGCTTAGCACCGGAAACTTGACTCATCACCACAGTTCTGTCTATCACTATGGCCACTACTCAGAATGTCTTTCTGTGTCCTACCTGTGACAAAGCTTTCACTGAACAGCGCAATCTTATACGTCACATTAACACCATACACAGCACCACAACTCACAAGTGCCACATATGTTATAACTCATACAAACGAAAAGATGATCTAAAGTCCCACATTAAAAAGCATCACCAGACATCATCAATGGACACTACCCCATCAATGCACACTACACCCTCAATTTCAAATACGGACACTACAGCACCAAATACTACTGCATCAAACACCCCAGTACGTAAAAGGAAAGCTCCCACAGACACACATACACCTAAAAAACAGAAACTTGGACAAGTTGAAACAGAAACACCAGACAACCTCCCTGATGAAATCCAACCCACCTATAGGGAAAACTGGGATAGTATTAGGACACATCACAAGTGTGGTAAACACATGTCAGTCTACACATACTACATTAGCCCACAGACACAGCACCCTATCGACTGGACAGATACCCTATACAAGGTCTTTAATACTCAGACAAACCGATTCAAGATCAATTATTCCCACCATTTAATTCTGAGACATAGAGAAACACAGGACCTTAGATTCTTTCATGCTTCCTCCAACAACGCTCCCGTTTTAGAATTTCCAGCTTTAATTAATAACAGACATGACTTTGACGACTTCATCAAGACAGTTCATCAACATGACATCCTTACATATGCTATGCAGCAACGACCAGACACCAAATACAGTGTAGAGACAGTAGCTGCTACGTCGTTTTATATTTTTCACATTCCTGAATTTCCTATTGGTTGCTGCCTGACTGATATTCCCGAATACATTACCCACAACCAAGCCATCAATATATTACAATATGACTCTAGTTCTAAGCCATACACTGATAACCTTTGTTTTTTTAGAGCACTAGCCGTACACAAAGGCTCAGAAGTTACAAATCTTAGGAAACAGACAAAAGAGTATGCTAATAAGTGGAAAGAGTATCAGCACATAGAATCCCTAACTAATTTTCCAGGTGTTAAGCTTCTTGATGTCCCCAATTTAGAAGAATGCTTTGCTCTCAATGTAGACATTTTTGAGTACGATGATAACCATTCACTGGTACCAAAGCTTAGAGGTAGTGGAACATATGATGAAACGTTAAGACTGTTGTTTTTTAAAGAGCATTTCATGCATATTGTAGATATTGACAAAGCAGCACACGCTTTTAGTTGCCCAAAATGTGGGAAGTTGTGGAGGGAGTATCGACGTATGGAACGTCATGAAAACAGTTGCAACGGAGGTAAAACTGTAGAGCATTTTAAAGGAGGGGTTTACAGTCCACCTGAAACCGTCTGGGAACTTATTGCTGACCAAGGCATCCCAGTCGATCCTAAGTATGTTTACTCGTACAGGGCTACATACGATTTTGAATGCTTCTTTGAGGCTTCAAATCTTCCTAGTGATAGTAATTCAACACAATTTTTAGCAAAACATGTTCCCATGTCGTGCTCAGTCGCCTCCAACGTACCTGGGTTCGAGGCCCCGGTCTGCTTCATCACAGCGGGTGATCCCCAAGATCTGGTGAATAGGATGCTTGATCATTTGACCCGAATCGCTGATGCGGCGTATTCAGAACTGCATGCTAAGTTCGAAGATGTGTACACTGCACTAGAGGAGAAAAATGAGAGCACTTTAATTGGTAGGTTCGATGCGTACTTGAAAGAGTTACCGGTCCTAGGATTCAACTCTGGAAAGTACGATATGAACCTCATCAAGCCATACTTATTTTCTTATTTCATAAAATCGGAGGAAGTGTCGTGCAATTTTGTTGTCAAGAGAAACAATAATTTTATGTGTATTGCCACAGATCAATTGAAATTTCTGGATATCAGTAACTATTTAGCACCAGGTTTCAACTACTCAAAGTACCTAGCCGCTTACAAAATTAAAGAAACTAAGGGAAATTTATCTTATGAGTTTATAACTAATCTAGAAAAACTAAAAGAAACACAGTTACCCCCACACGCGGCATTCTTTTCAAAACTAAGAAATTGTAATATTACTGAGGCTGAGTATAAAGTGTGTCAGAAAGTGTGGGTAGAAAATAAGATGGCCACATTAGAAGACTTTCTAGTGTGGTATAATAACAAAGATGTACAGCCTTTTATTAAGGCCTTAGATAAACAGGTTACCTTCTACGAAGATTTAGGTGTAGACATGTTTAAGGATGCCATTTCCGTCCCTGGAGTAACCTTAAAATATCTTTTTAGGACTCTGCCCAAAAACGTAGTGTTTTCACTATGTTCTGAGAACGAGAAAGACCTGCACAAAACACTTAGAGACAATATTGTAGGAGGGCCGTCCATAATCTTTCATAGGTACCATGAGATTGGTCAGACACGCATCAGAGGGGGTAAGCTTGTTAAGAGTTTGAAAGGGTATGACGCTAACGCTCTCTACCTGTGGGCTCTAATGCAAAAGATGCCCACGGGTTTTCCTGTCATTCGAAAGGCAGAAGATGACTTCAAGACTCATAAGGGTAGATTTTACACTGTTCAGTGCAGAGAGTGGCTAGCGTGGATAGAGCATAGTGAGAATATAGAGTTGAGGACACAATTCAATGGGCGAGAGATGGCGCTGGGCCCGCGTCATATTAGAGTAGATGGTTGGGATAGGGTGAATACAACCGTGTATCAGTTTCACGGATGTCTATTCCATGGACACCCAGACTGTCCCCTGACTCGTGGTATTGACATAAATCCAGTAAATAAGATACCTCTGATAGAACTATATGACAACACCTGTGATATTCACGACTACTTGGTTAACGTGGTAAAAGTTAAAGTAGTAGAAATGTGGGAATGTGACTGGCGGAACCTTAAAAAGACCAATAGTGCCATTAAGGGTTTTGTCAACGGCAGATTCCCATATGTCAAACCATGGCATAATAAAAAGACCATTACCAAAGAAAGGATTCTAAAGGCTGTAAGAGCTGAGAGTTTGTTTGGGTTGATAGAGTGTGATATCCACGTGCCAGACAAATACAAAGCGCGATTCTCAGAGATGACACCAATATTTAAAAATATTGAAGTGGGCAGAGAGGATATTGGTGACCTTATGAGGCAGTACGCCCAGTCACATAAACTGCTGTCAAGTGCCAGACGGACACTTATAGGTAGCTATATCGGAGAAAAGATCATGTTAGCCACGCCATTATTAAAATGGTATCTGGAACATGGGCTAGAGGTCACCCATGTGTACCAAATCATTGAATATAAGCCAGTTAGCTGCTTCCAAGAATTTGGTGATATGGTGTCTGATGCCAGAAGAGAAGGTGACAGTAATACAACCTCTACCGTTAAGGCAGAAACCATGAAATTATTGGGTAATGCCGCTTACGGCAAAACATTAACCAATAAGGCCAAACATACCAATGTTTCCTATTGTAAGGGTGAAGACACAACCAAGTTAATAAATAATCCCTTATTTAAGAAGATGACACCACTGACCGAAGACATATTTGAAGTAGTAAAAGGGAAAAAGACAACAGTCTGGGATCTCCCCCTTCAGATAGGTTTTTTCGTTTATCAGTATGCCAAATTAAGAATGTTGGCTTTCTACTATGACTTTTTAGATAAATTTTTAGACAGGGAAGATTTCCAATTATGCGAAATGGACACTGACTCTCTTTACTTAGTGCTTAGCACACCTAACCTAGCGGAAGCAGTTAGACCATACCTTAGAACAGAGTATGATAGAGTCTATACTCAGTGGTTCCCGTCTGAAGTCTGCTCTGAACATATAGTTAGTACTGATACCTGTAAGGCTTGCCAGACTATCAAAGCTTATGAAAAGAGAACCCCTGGTCTTTTCAAGTTAGAATACGAAGGGGATGGAATGGTATCCTTATGTAGTAAAACATACCATTGTTTCGGAGACTACAATAAAACAAGCACAAAGGGCCTCACCAAACACCACAACCCACACCTAGACAGACAAACATTTTTAGAAGTACTTGACACACAGACAGCGACTGGAGGGACAAATGTAGGTTTCAAAACACAAGACACGTCTATCTACACATACACACAACACAGAAACTCGCTATCCTATTTCTACATAAAACGTCAAGTTCACAAAGACAAGGTCACTACATCACCCCTAGACATATAGCCCGTCCTAGTGTACTTATGTATATAGGTTTTCTACTGTTTGGTGTCTATATGTTCTATTAAAGTGGTCATATGTGTGAAATGGCTATATAAAAGACTCAATGTCACGTTTGTCACGACCAATAAAAATGAATGTACTTTGTCAATGAAAATGGTTTGACTCTTCTACACACTATTGGAAATTTGATGAAAAATAAAAAGTTATGAAAACGAACTCTGGTTTTTTTTTTTTTAGTGGTATGAATGCTTTGTCTTGTTGACCACTGCAAGAAGTTTCTTCATGTTGATTATGTGGTACACGCCTTTTTACTACACAACCTAAAACATAAGTTAAATATCACCCCTACATACCACCCCTTACCCCTTACCCAACTTCATGACCGAGGGGGAGTGAAAATCAGCCGAGGTCAAGGTCAATTGCCGGAGGCTCCGGCAAATCATAACCGAAACGTCCATTTATAACTACTAAAACATACCATTTCCAGAAAGGTATTTCTAGCTAGAATTGTTGTCCCTTGTAAAACAGACGCCAAAAAGCAAGAAATATCAAATCGACAAGTTGATAGAAGAGCATCGTCATGGGTGCTTGAGACTTCCGCCGTACCATTCTCATTTTAACCCTATAGAACTTGTGTGGGCTAAAATTAAAGGACAGGTGGCAGCTGACAATACTATATTCAAATTGTCTGACGTCAGGATACTAATCCAGTCCGCGCTATTAAATATTGATAAAAGTTAATGGAAAAAAACGTGAGGACCATGTGTTGAAAGAAGAGGATGACTATTTGAGAAAGGATGGATTGAATTTTATGCAACCGAGAGCAGTCATCAACCTACTGGAATCGTTCGACACAGTTTAATCCACATGCACACCTACTTGGATATCTTTACTCCAACTATTCAGAAGAAGAATTGCAGGCTCTTAACAAGACAGCATCGGCACAAACAATACAACTTGTCAATAGCAACAGTTTGTATCCACAGTGATGAATTTTCAATTCCGTAAGCCCTCAAAGGTGACAAACAACTGGCATTGAAAAATAAAAGCTCTAGACGCATTGAATACCAACCGAAGAGTAATATTGTGGAGGGAACTGACATATTGTGGCATAACAAGAAACGTGAGAAGAAACACGTTGTCAAATGAGGGGACAACACACGAACATACGAATAATTCTATAAACTTCAATGAAAAGAGGACCAACATCTTGACCGTTATGAAGGAAGCCCACTACAGAGACATTCACAGCTATATTCGTCGTGCAAAACAGGTAATCATGTTCCGTTTCAGCAGAGTAGACATTGCACCCACTCCCATACGAATCCGGATACGCCTTGTGTCGTCATCTGAATTGGCGGGGCATTCATTACTGTAAAACAAGTTTGTTAGCGAGAAATCACTAGTTTTTCACCAAAACATCAAAGAAATGTCGCCGCTTTCCATGATTTAAGTTGCTTTTGGGCCTATCAAAGAAATATTTCTTGGGTATTGGGTAAATATAAGACGACAGGAAAAATTTCATAACGATGCAACAGACAGTTTTTTAAATAATTGATCGTGAACGACGGCATTCATTTCTGGACTGACTTTAGGTCTGGCCATATAGGCTGCAGAGGCCTTCAGCCGTTAGAAGGCAACATCATGCAAATGTATCACATGGACCAAAATACGTTCCGTTTTCGCAGGAGAGTGTGCGGCAATAGAGTAATGACCAGGTGTAAAGTGACTTTCTTTCTTTAGAGTGAGTCAAGAAAGTTAATTGTTTGACCAAGTACTTCAACATGTGATGTGTTGGTTGGTATTAAATGAATAAAGATTGTAACAGAGTCAGCACTCTGAAATGTATACAATTCCTATAAATAAGAAGCAACCAATTGGATATTTTCGCGGCCTCTTTTTTCGTTTGCATTGCCGTGATCTTATTGCATCCTCTGAGGTGACGGCAGAAATCAGATATTTGTTCAAGGGTTACATACATTTGCACACGATATGAGCTCAACGTGTTACAGGGGTAATCCTCGGACGGGAGCCAGCTCCTATAGGATTTTGGGTTATTTGTTCTGATAATTCTACGTCGTTCTAGGAACAAATTGTGGGCATCTTGAGCTGAAGCTGGGCAATGTGACCTGTAGGCCGACCATGTTTCCTTTCATGACATTTTGATCCGATAATCCTCACATTAGCCTGTAGTTAACCTCTCCATTACAATCATGCAAACTGTCTGCCTTTTAATTTCTATTACCGCGTTATTGTATTTATGTTGTTTGTTTGTTTTTCCTTTATTGAATTGCATATTCTTTACAGGCCGTTGCGATCAACCGCAGGTTGACCTTCTAGGCAACTGTACGTTCTTTCTGAACGAGAAGTCCAACTGGCCAGTGTAGGGAATGAACACTTTACGTCGCCATCAGCGCACCGGAAGTTTCAGAGTTAGACCGCTCTTATCCTACTGTACTAAAACTACATAGTAAACCACACACAACCAATACATGCTGGGGCTGCTTGCAACCTCTTGGGGAGGACATGCAGCTCGCTTATTTGTAACGCTTGTTTATTAGCATCAGTGTGTGTGTGTGTGTGTGTGTGTGTGTGAGAGAGAGAGAGAGAGAGAGAGAGAGAGAGAGAGAGAGTAGGACACTGGCTATCACACTTGCCTGGCGGACAGGTGGTCAAGGGTCCCAGTCCCCCTTGAAGCGCGACATTTGGTTGTCAATGATTGACCCAGGTCACTTAGCTGAGACAACACTGGGTACCAGGTCATATTCTGGAGGAGTAAAGGCGATGGGTTATACCAAGCATATCACCCATTGTGTGTGTATGTGTGTGTGTGCGCGCGCGCGCCTGTTCGTCTACACATATGGAGCTGGTACCTATTGCACAATGCACCTCATGACATGAACAATTTTAACATACAGAATTTGTCCCGAGGCAATTTCGTGTCGTGGGTCTGTGATATGGTAGAGCCATCACATGTTGTAGGTCTGCATGCACGGAGCAGCAGGTGGCCATCTTTCCCTCACTTAGCGAGACGATGAACTCAGGCTTTGAACCTTCATCAGACCTCGCTAGTGATATTATCATCGCAGCTCCCTAACATCGCACCTCCCTATCATCGCAGCTCCCTATCAGCGCAGCTTCCAATCATCGCAGCTCCCTATCATCGCACCTTCCTATCATCGCAGCTCCCTAACATCGCAGCCCCGTATCATCACAGCTCCCTATCATCGCAGCGCAACTCCCTATCAGCGCAGCTCCCTATCATCGCAGTCCCCTACCAACGCAGCTCCCTATCATCACAGCTCCCTACCATCGCATCTCCCTATCAGAGTAGCTCCCTATCAGAGTAGCTCCCTATCATCGCAGCTCCAGCCCGCTTGACATGAAAATGAGTCCTTTGTTTGCATTCGTTCGATTTGGACTCAAGTGTAGTCTATACAGTGCTATCACTTCTAGTGCACTGGACTGATTAGGACGAGAAGTCAGCATTTTATTTCAATTGACCGGTCTATGGGTTGAACCTGCTACCTGAGCAGCAGCACACCGGATGTTTAAGAACGAGCACTCTTATTCATTGGGTCATTCTGGTCTCCTATAAGTCCTGTATTTTTACTTACCTTGTGAAGCTGGATTCGCCGTTGCCAAAATACAGTGTCCCGAAGAAACACATTTCCGAGATGACGTTACAGCAAATCTGAGCTGCAGACAAGAATAATTAGTATGCGGCATGGTCCGTGCAACCACAAAGGTGTGAAAAATGGCACTACAGAAAAGGATGAATAGAGAGAGAGTCGAGGGTCGGCAGAGCTCTGTACCTTGGATGGAATCTGTCCAGAGGTTGCAAACCTTACACAGATGCGTGCCTTGCACAAATGCATGCCTTACACAGAAGCGTGCCTTACACAAATGCATGCCTTACACAGATGCGTGCCTTACACAAATGCATGCCTTACACAGAAGCGTGCCTTACACAAATGCATGCCTTACACAGATGCGTGCCTTACACAGATGCGTGCCTTACACAAATGCGACACACTGACCTGTGAGGTGCATAAGCAGGTGTGACGCACGCCCCTCGAAAGAGGAGGAAAGAGGCAGGAGTTCTCGGCTTGCCCTGGTCATATTTACATAAACACTAAAATGATGGGAGGCCAGATGAGAGGACTGCACTTGTTTGTTTCACTATACTGGTTATAATTTTAAAATATTTCTTACATGATCATTTATTACATCAGTGTAGTTATATACGAGTTAAATTATTCTGTGTTTTCCATATATTTAATTTATCAAAGACACAAACGTTAGACTGCACAATTTATTGCCTGGCATACTTCGCTGCAACTCGTCATGTTGCTACAGCTACAGCAGTAATCACACAACATAAACTAAAGCTACAAGATCAATCCTTCATACTGAAATATACAACACAGGTTTTTTCACAGTAATTTAAATTGTCTACCATGGTAATTTTAAAATGCCTACCATGGCTTTTGTTTCAACAAAGATGACCTCTTTAAAATTGCCGTTGTCATTTTGATACATCATGCAACACAAATAGTTTTTTGCAGTTGTTCGTCATGTACGCAGATGGCAATCGTGTCTACAGCTGTTGGCTATTCCTAAACATGGGATTGGTTTGTACAACACTGGGTCATCAGAACACTCAATCGACCAATAACACATAGCCATCATAACCACGATTTGGGCCGGAATGTGTAGCGTAGAAGGCACAGGCTTGAATGCAACGAACACAATAGAAAACAAAAGAATAAAGACAGTCTGCATTGCCACAAATCCAGGGAGAGAACAATTCACGTTGTTTGCAAATTGCATATGAATGTTTGCCCTTGAACATGGAAGAGAACTATATCTGAACGTGGATGAAAATTACATCTAAACATGGAAGATAACTATATCTGAACATGGAAGATAACTATATCTGAACATGGATGAAAATTACATCTAAACATGGAAGATAACTATATCTGAACATGGAAGATAACTATATCTGAACGTGGAAGATAACTATATCTGAACATGGAAGCTAACTATATCTGAACATGGATGAAAATTACATCTAAACATGGAAGATAACTATATCTGAACAATGAAGATAACTATATCTGAACGTGGAAGATAACTATATCTGAACATGGAAGATAACTATATCTGAACGTGGATGAAAATTACATCTAAACATGGAAGATAACTATATCTGAACATGGAAGATAACTATATCTGAACATGGATGAAAATAACATCTAAACATGGAAGATAACTATATCTGAACATGGAAGATAACTATATCTGAACGTGGATGAAAATTACATCTAAACATGGAAGATAACTATATCTGAACATGGAAGATAACTATATCTGAACATGGAAGATAACTATATCTGGACATGGAAGATAACTATATCTGAACATGGAAGATAACTATATCTGAACATGGATGAAAATTACATCTAAACATGGAAGATAACTATATCTGAACATGGAAAATAACTATATCTGAACATGGAAGATAACTATATCTGAACATGGAAGATAACTATATCTGAACATGGATGATAACTATATCTGAACATGGATGAAAATTACATCTAAACATGGATGAAAATTACATCTGAACATGGAAGAAAACTATATCTGAACATAGAAAGAAATTGGCTCTTAAACCATACCAAGTCTCGGGAACTGAAATCCGTTGGCCACATCCAACCTGACAGTGGCTGAGACAGAACATTAACAGGACCGTGATTACAAGATTCCCAGGCCGGTGCCGGTCAAATAGACGATGATCACATAACATTACAGACACTCTGGGCATAGGAATGCATGATACAGAGGGTCTGGAAGGGGATGGTGGGGGGGGGGGGGGGTGTCCGAGAAATACCGGCGGGCTGTGATGGGAGCGACGTTATGCGGCGGGTTTGCTTCATGATGATGATGATGATGATGATGATGATGATGACGACGAAATGGAGAAAGTTAAAATATCACGATAGCTAGAAACAACTATTCAATACCTTAGAACACGTTACTGTTGGCCTGACATCATAAAATTAGGAAAGCATGGCTTCAAGAGAGAAAGAGAGAGAGAGAGAGAGAGAGAGAGAGAGAGAGAGAGAGAGAGAGAGAGAGAGAGAGAGAGAGAGAGAGAGAGAGAGAGAGAGAGAGAGAATACTAATTAAATAAACTGTTTTTAAATAACTAGTGAAATATCCACATTCTGCCGTAGTCAATATCTTTTACATTCATTTACTGTGGGACATACAGTATAAAATTCTTCTTATAGTCTGCGCCGTGTTACGTTCGTGATCATGTCTGTTCACAGCCTTCTGTCAGTTATCAGTTATCAGTTATCATTTGGGGTATCTTCATTGCACTCCGGACATGTCCATAGGTGCTCAGATCCTCCCCCCCCCTCCTTCTGTATCTTGTGCTGCCAATCATTTATGATACTGATGCTTCTCTACGCCATGATGTCACACTGTCCAATATCTTCTCTCTTGGGCTACCCCTGCCTCTCCTGCCTTCAACTTTCCCGTTGTCACGACATACCCCAGCTTTCCGCTTCTCATGACATGCCTACAGAATGTGGACTGTCTACTTCTGGTGCCAATAACCAGTTCTTTTTGTCAGTAAACTACTTTATTTCAAATTATCTTCATTACTTTTTCTGTCCGTCAATGGTGTTCCCATCATTCTATAAAACCACATCTCCGCAACTTCCACATAATTGCTACTCGTGATCGTCTTCTTGTCAAGGTTACCGCCTACTTCTCGTGTTTTGGTATTGCATTCACATAATTGCTGACTTGTCGATTATTGTCTTCCGTACATCAAGATTGTACACGCCATTTCTTTGTTTAGTCAGTCAGCAACCCGTGTTTGTAATTTCCACAGTTGTTACTGTCAACCTTTGACACATGTTTGTAATTGCCACAGTTGTTACTGTCAACCTTTGACACATGTTTGTAATTGCCACAGTTGTTACTGTCAACCTTTGACCCGTGTTTGTAATTGCCACAGTTGTTACTGTCAACCTTTGACACGTGTTTGTAATTGCCACAGTTGTTACTGTCAACCTTTGACACGTGTTTGTAATTGCCACAGTTGTTACTGTCAACCTTTGACGTGTTTGTAATTGCCACAGTTGTTACTGTCAACCTTTGACCCGTGTTTGTAATTGCCACAGTTGTTACAGTCAACCTTTGACCTGTGTTTGTAATTGCCACAGTTGTTACAGTCAACCTTTGACCCGTGTTTGTAATTGCCACAGTTGTTACTGTCAACCTTTGACACATGTTTGTAATTGCCACAGTTGTTACAGTCAACCTTTGACCCGTGTTTGTAATTGCCACAGCTGTTACAGTCAACCTTTGACCCGTGTTTGTAATTGCCACAGCTGTTACAGTCAACATTTGACCCGTGTTTGTAATTGCCACAGCTGTTACAGTCAACCTTTGACCCGTGTTTGTAATTGCCACAGCTGTTACAGTCAACCTTTGACCCGTGTTTGTAATTGCCACAGCTGTTACAGTCAACCTTTGACCCGTGTTTGTAATTGCCACAGTTGTTACAGTCAACCTTTGACCCGTGTTTGTAATTACCACAGCTGTTACAGTCAACCTTTGACCCGTGTTTGTAATTGCCACAGTTGTTACAGTCAACCTTTGACCCGTGTTTGTAATTGCCACAGTTGTTACAGTCAACCTTTGACCCGTGTTTGTAATTGCCACAGTTGTTACAGTCAACCTTTGACCCGTGTTTGTAATTGCCACAGTTGTTACTGTCAACCTTTGACCCGTGTTTGTAATTGCCACAGTTGTTACAGTCAACCTTTGACCCGTGTTTGTAATTGCCACAGTTGTTACAGTCAACCTTTGACCCGTGTTTGTAATTGCCACAGTTGTTACTGTCAACCTTTGACCCGTGTTTGTAATTGCCACAGCTGTTACAGTCAACCTTTGACCCGTGTTTGTAATTGCCACAGTTGTTACTGTCAACCTTTGACCCGTGTTTGTAATTGCCACAGTTGTTACAGTCAACCTTTGACCCGTGTTTGTAATTGCCACAGTTGTTACAGTCAACCTTTGACCCGTGTTTGTAATTGCCACAGTTGTTACTGTCAACCTTTGACCTGTGTTTGTAATTGCCACAGCTGTTACAGTCAACCTTTGACCCGTGTTTGTAATTGCCACAGTTGTTACAGTCAACCTTTGACCCGTGTTTGTAATTGCCACAGTTGTTACTGTCAACCTTTGACCCGTGTTTGTAATTGCCACAGCTGTTACAGTCAACCTTTGACCCGTGTTTGTAATTGCCACAGTTGTTACAGTCAACCTTTGACCCGTGTTTGTAATTGCCACAGTTGTTACTGTCAACCTTTGACCCGTGTTTGTAATTGCCACAGTTGTTACAGTCAACCTTTGACCCGTGTTTGTAATTGCCACAGTTGTTACAGTCAACCTTTGACCCGTGTTTGTAATTGCCACAGTTGTTACTGTCAACCTTTGACCCGTGTTTGTAATTGCCACAGCTGTTACAGTCAACCTTTGACCCGTGTTTGTAATCTCTGTCTCTGTTGCTTTCCTATTTCGATGTGAGTAACACAGGGTTATGCTCCTGAAAGGTCAGTATGTCCGACTTCGCCATGCATTTGCGCGTGCGTGCACGAGCGCACACACATACACATACACACAATAATTGTTGAGTTGCTCTATCGACTTCATTACACCAGGTTTTATCCCATGCGACCGGGTTCCTTTTCACTTAACGGCAAGCCGCCTGTCGAGAGCATCACACAAGGCACGAATTCCCGGCTCCAGCCATGACCCACTGGGGTCCCCACAAACTCCTGGCTCCACCTATGACGCCTGGGGTCCCCACGAACTCCTGGCTCCAGTCATGACCCACTGGGATCCCCACGAACACAGTACTCGTGTTCTGTAGGACGTAGTCTGTATATGAACTTTCACAGCACTAGACAGAGACGTGGCCACTGCGAGTACGGCCATGCTTCCCCAATGTCTCTGTCTGTGTGTGTGTGTGTGTGTGTGTGTGTGTGTGTGTCTCTGTGTGTGTGTGTGTGTGTGTGTGTGTGTGTGTGAGTGAGAGAGAGAGAGAGAGAGAGAGAGAGAGAGAGAGAGAGATTGTTGAGTTGTTATCGTTACTGCTATTGTTATCATGTATTACTACCCGATGCTGTAATGATCTGCAGGGGCGTCACTAGGGTGATGCGGGGGGTGCGGGCCGCACCGGGTGACACCATCAAGGGGTGACACCAAAATAAAAAAATTGCAAATTTGACAAAGCAGACATAGCTCTGTCTAGTCGGGTTTCATAACCGTTCATTGTTAATTTTAGAAATTTTAATGTTAAATAACAAAAATTTAACTTTGTCCGAGTTTGTCGAAGTTCTTTATTTATGTTTTACCTGAAGTATTGAAGTTATATTGTTCAATTTGTTTTCTTTCTTATGTCCTTATTAACTTTTTGACTTATTTTACAAACATTACTATATGCGATTATATATGGCACAGGAACACTCGGAAGAAGACCATGGTGAAAGTCTAGAGGGGTGACACCAAGAGTTTACCGCACTGGGTGACACCAACCCCAGTGACGCCACTGATGATCTGTCATTGTCTGTGCCATTGCAGACCAATCTTGGAAATTACTTTTATAGTTATTTTAGAACTTATTTTATAATTTTGATCTCATATGTACACCTTGTGGACATACTTCCGTTTGCGAGTGCGATATTTTCAGAAACTCCTCAGGGTCGTCGCTGTAGCTACGCAGTTCATGCTCTGTGCGACACTGCCGGCAGTCCTACTGCGGAACGAGACGGTACGTGGCATACCGCCAGCACAAAGAGTTCGATCCTCTCCCCTGTAAGGTAGCCGTCGAAAGGTTAAGGGTGCTGGCGCTGAAACTGCCTGTGTGCTGATTGCGGGGTAGTGAGTTCATTCCATACACCGGTCATTTGGATTTACATTTTAACTTCTCGTTCAGCAAGCAAAGGCAGTCTGTTGAGCATAAAATCCCTTAAAACGCCAACCTGGGGTTGATTTCCAAGTATTGCACCAACAAAAATTTTTTGCATATCCTTCTACAGGATGTCGCAGTCAACCTCAGCATTTTCATGCTGTTTGTGATCTCTTGGCAAGTTTATGTTCAATAGTTTGCCATTGCTTTATGAACGACTGGCACCCGTGCCATTTCGAGAGAAAAAAAGCAACGCAAGGCGGTTGCTGCCAAATCGCCCGCGGTTGTGTGTCTAAAGTGGTATGCGGGATTACGATCTGCGCCCGTAACTCCGCCGCCGTAGAGCCGGCAAACAATGGCAGTAGACATGCAATATTTGACAGCTGGCTGTACTCTGTGTGCTGCCCTGGAGTCAGCAAGAAGCTGTTGGGAGGACGTCAGTTGCTGTTTTAGACCTCGGTTGTACTGTGAAACAACAATTACCAACACACACGCCATGATTAAAACTTGATTCACATTGAAAACATTTGAGGATTGTGTTTGCAACCTTTTCAGGGCAAGGTCAAGGGCCGCCAACATTCGAGAAACGGCTCATTGATGTTTCGGTCACTGAAGGTCACTCGACCATTCTGTCCTGCACTGTGACAGGGGCCGCTAGCCTGGAATGGTACCACAACGGCGTTCTGAAACGGAACTCGGCCGACTTCAAACAGTTCTATGACGGGAGAGAGGCTCGCCTGCAGATTGGCGAGGTTTTCTTGGACGATGCCGGCCAGTACACATGTATTGCCAAGAACAACGCTGGAGAACAGAGATCCTCTTGTACCCTTCATGTAGTCGGTAAACAATATGTGGTTTGTTTAGTTTACACTGTACGGTATTTGGTTTGTTTAGTTTACATGTGTAGGTATGTGGTTTGTTTAGTTGACACGTGTACGGTGTGTGGTTTATTTAGTTGACATGTATACGGTATTTGGTTTGTTTAGTCGACATGTGTACAGTATTTGGTTTGTTCATTTTACACGTGTACAGTATTTGGTTTCTTTAGTTTACACGTGTACAGTATTTGGTTTCTTTAGTTTACACGTGTACAGTATTTGGTTTGTTTGTTTGTTATTACAGCATCTTATCCACGACTTGTGTGATCTGGGAGAGTTTGTTCCGTGCTTTTGGCGAATGTGATTTTAAAATAGATATATTTCAATGAGTGAGTACTGGTAGAGTCGGGCAGATGATCTAGTATGATCAGTGCAGTAGTAATGGGGGAAGACCAGCAGCAAGTAACACTAATGGGTGTGTCATAGACAGTAGATTGAACAGCGTAGCATAACACTAAAAGTGAGGGATAAGAGTATGCAATGATTTGGCCATGAATCAGCATAGAAGCAAACAGACGACCAAAGGAAACGTCAGAATCCCAAAATGTGTCAGATAATTGAAGTATCGGGAGTAGAACTACAGCAGGCGCACCCTGATTATGTGCATTCCATTTGTAAATGTTCTATATTTGTTGAGATGACATTGCCGGGATACGGTGGTGAAGCTGGACATTGGGAGTACGGTGAGTGTCACGAAGCAGACACCATTACATGATCACTGGCTGAAAACTGTACTTGTGCAGAATTAAACCAGCCTGTCTTGCCATGTCGCAGCTTTATAATGTGAGTCACAGCTGCTTGTTTTTTATTTAGATTGCAACTATACAATGTCTTCTCCGTGTCATAGTTTTATAATGTGAGTCATTAGTTGCCTTCGTTGTCCATATCACAGCTTTATAATGTGAGAAGCTGGCTGTCTTCCTTGTCCATATCACAGCTTTATACTGTGAGAAGCTGGCTGCACTCCTTGTCCATATCATAGCTTTATAATGCAAGCCACTGGCTGTCTTCCTTGTCCATATCACAGCTTTATACTGTGAGAAGCTGGCTGCACTCCTTGTCCATATCATAGCTTTATAATGCGGGCCACTGGCTGACTTCGTTGTCAATATCACAGCTTTATAATGGGAATAGCTGGCTGCACTCGTTATCTATATCACAGCTTTATAATGTGAGAAGCTGGTGTAACAAGGCGAACTCACATAATTGACGGAACTCATTTGCTTCTTGTTAAAAGTGTTTAATACAATAGATGACAGCCAGATCTAAGTTGGCGACCTTCTGGTTCTCTAGCTTGATGGTAACTGCCCCTTTGACAACAAACCACGTCACGACTTGAGCATCTCTCCTCTCGTTCGACCCCGATGCTCAATCGTGCTGTAGTCGTTTCCCACCTAAATACTACCAAAACCCCTTACTCTGTTACACCTCCCTATGTTTTCTAAAGAATTTTTCCTCTAAAGGAAAAATTCTTTATTCCCAACTCTCTTACTCTATTCCTTCTTTTCCTTTAACTCCCACATTTCCTCTAATCTTCCCCAACCCAACTCAAATTTGAGTATATATTATATCATTTAACCCTTCTTCCCTGTCATATTGTCACCCTAGTAACCTACTATAAACTATTTCTTCGATTTTGCTTTGTACAATATATCATACCACGTATGGTAACTCTTTTAAACCAAACAGTCTTTCTTACAGTTCCCAAACCTCCCCAAAGCACTTTATGTTAAGTAACCAAATCTATTTCTTCAAACTATATAGCCATCCACTATATATATTTCTGGTCTCTTCTTGGCTCGTTTCTGTATCAAATATACATGTCATAAGAAGAATAGTTCGTATAATCGTTATTGTACACATGGCATTATAAAATCCCTCGCTTTCTCACAACACAAGACAACCAGAACAACAACATACTTAGAAAAGCAAAGAAGGGGTGCGCACCCAGTGATAAGCATAAAGGATGAAAAGACAACGTGATCACATTTACATAAAGCAATGCATAGTCCACACAACCACATTTACCTCCCTTGCCAATAAAAAAAATTTGTACAAATTTTTTTTTTTAAATACGTCTTATGAAAATAGATCTTTGTTCTCTATAAACCAAGTTGACATACGTTTTCTCAACATTTATATATATATAACATTTATATTGCCATCCACAATCTTGTCTATATTTCCGTCACCTCACCTTTCACCATGAACCAATGTTCATATTCTATTTAATTAACGCTGGTTTTTCACAGCACCTATTTCTTACCCCCTCACTTCCCATAATATTTATATAAACACTCCCATTTATATGCTGCCATTCACAGTCTCCCCCCTCCTATAATGCTGACTTTAATGTAGCTCCTATTTTCTAACATTTCATATCCATAAGAACCTCTTCATGACGACTATCTATATGTCTCTCTATTAGCCCTCAGTATGTGTCTCTCTGTTAGCCCTCATATTATTTTCTTTATTCCAGCCAACACCATAACTACTTGAAAATTAACTTACTTAATTAAATTTATAACTATGTAACCTAATACACCAAACAACTTAATTAACTTAAACGAAATAAAGTCAAAACAAGATATCCCCCAACTCATTCAAAGAAAACAGATTTTAAAATAATACAACATGCATCTTATCAAAATAAAATTTTCTAATACTACCTAACACTATTGGTCTCTTTTACGGACCAACAGTTTGTACGTAAAAGTCTAAGAACACAATAACCCTATTCTAAAATCAAGTAACAACAATCATATTACAGAAGCAAATTAAGCAAAGAAAAAACATATTATATATGAGGCATTACAAACTCAGACTCAATAAAACAAGTGTCTTCTCGCTAAAGAGAAGTTCTTCAAAAAAAATTATAATTCACATAGAACTATCTACTTAAAGTAACCAAGCAAAATTTTCCTCCTATACGAATCAACGTAAGTCATATCTATTCACTCAAGTCATTCTATTGTTTTTATAAGCAAGAATTTGAAACCATTCACCGCCAGGTCTATATATATCTATATCTGTTATTTACAGACCAAATTCTAATTTAAAACAATATCTGTTCTTTTTGTACAAGCCTTTAACTAACAATGGCCGTATTATCTACACCCCAATTGCTTCTCGTGGACAAATTCCTATAACTACTTAATCATTACCATACACCACGATATTCCTAGCAGCAGTAAAAACTTGTCTATTTACTATCTAGTACAACTACCTGCTGTATCATTGATTAACTTATCCATCCAATAAGAAACCAAAACATAATATCAACTAGCAATTCCGTCACTGAGAGAACAAAAATATATATATACCTCAGTCGAACCTACATCCATTGTTTGACTACTCCTCCAGATCATTTATAAAAAGTACCAACAGAAGCCTTTTCCATTTCCACCGTCTCACACACTTCATCAGGTATCTCTTTCCTTAAAGCCTGAAACTTACATCTTGCAATCTGCAATATTTTCTATCAATTTATCTCTTACGTTTCCACTTCTTCAACAACTCCAAGTTTCTCTGTATCAATGCTATCTCTACATCAATATCATACTCCCCGTATAATCTATCATCCTCCTCCATACTACTAATTGACTCTGATTTCTCATCCATTTCTTCTTCTTCATCTGTATTTCTCTCGTTAGCAGCCGCTAATCTCTTCCGTTCAATATCCCATCTAATTTGTCTATCACTATTTCTTAAGGATCTTTCTAGTAAAGGCATTTCTTCACCACTTGTTGAATACTCTCTAATTCTCCTCTGTCTTTTCACTTCTCTTTCTCTTTGTTTATCCATCCTTCTTTTTGTTGCTTGTCTAGTATTTTTAAATGGAGCACTTACTTCTTCTTCCATAGATTCTATACTATCACAATGGGTCTCATTCAACTTTTCTCCTACTACCGTTTTCGGTATTGTTTGTTCTTGAGTATCACCGTAACCTGAAGCCGTTTTTAACTGACTGTGTGTCGGATCTTTTCTAAAAGCTGGGGTTATTGTAGTTCCCCTAACGACTCGTTCATCTAAGTATCCGGTGTCTGAACAATAATTATTATTATAATTATCATTTTCCTTCTCATCATTATCTCTTCTTAAGTGTTCCACGTGTGCCCTTGCCACATGTCCCGTCACCTGGTTCTTAATATTATACGACACATTTCCTAGCCTTTCTATGACATAATAACCTGGGACCCAACGATCATCAAACTTAGAGTTCCTTCTATGCTTTTTGTAATACACTCTATCTCCTACTTTAAACTCCTGTAACTTTGTATTCAGGTTTTTGTACTTTTTCTGTCTTTCTCTAGCTTTAACTATATTATTCTTCAACCTCATGTGTGCTTTATGCATTTCTTGTATAATGGTCTCCTGAAAGTCTTCTCCCATATACTTCCGTCTTGGTTTTAAGAGATTATCTATTGGTAATACTGGTTCTCTCCCGTGTATTAAATAAAATGGTGAAAAGCCTGTGCTCACATTTTGATTTGTACGTATGGCGCTAAGCGCTGGTCCCAAAAATAAATCCCAGTCTTTTTCATGTTCATCCACAATCTTTGCTATAATATCATATAACGTCCGGTGTTGTCGTTCGTTCCTAGCATTTGAAGAAGGTCTATAGTATGAGGTCTTTACATGTTTTATATTTAAATCCTTCAATAATTTTTCAAATTTCTTATTCACAAATTCTCTACCATTATCTGTAAGTATAATCTGTGGACAACTAAATCTTGGTACAAACTCCTGTAAAAAAAATATTAATGACAGTATCAGCGCTCTTATCTGGAATTGCATAAACTTCCGGCCAAAGACTGTAAACGTCTACTATATGAATTAAATATACATTCCCTGACAATGTTCGAGGGTGAGGGCCCGATATATCTAAACTAATTTTCTGCATAGGGAACTGAGGAATATCTGTATCTTGCAAAGGACACTTAATTGTTTTCATATTCCTTAACCTGCATCTTTCACACGTATCCACATATTTGCAAGCAGATCTAAATAAGTTTGGCCAATAATATTTACTCGTAAGTGCTTTCACCAATTTATCCCGACCGAGATGTCCATTTTCATTGTGATATGCTTTTAAAACTTCATTTTCTAAATGTTTTGGAATATATTTCCTTAGCTGTTCGTTCCTTTCACACATATAGTATAACTGTCCATCCTCTTGTAAAACCAAAAAATTCTTCTTATATTTGTTCTCCTCCGTTTCACTTAATTTCTGTTTTATTTGTAAGACTTTTGGATCTAATTCCTGTTCTTCTTTCATACTAAACTGTGCTAAATGTGGGTCTTCTTCCACTCTATGTTCAGCCTCCTGATCCGATGGTAAACTCTCAAAGTCTTCTCCATTTATTATGGCAGAATCTAAAATATTTACTTGCCAGTTTCGATCGTCAATCTCTGGTTCTCCTTCATCTTCTGTGTCACCTGACGACTGTGGGTAGGGAATCCTAGATAATAAATCAGCGCATGTGTTAATTCTACCTGGAATGTATTCAATTTTCGTATTGTATCCCTGTAGATTCAATGCCCACGTCTGTATTTTCCTGTTCTGCACTGGAGCTTCTAAAAAAGACTTTAAAGGCATATGATCAGTTCTAATAACAAAATTTGCGTTATGTAAGTAGTAATTTAGTTTCTGAAGGGCATAATGAATGGCATACGCTTCTTTTTCAATAGTCGTCCATTTGCGTTGAGATTTGCTAAGTTTATGAGATAAGAAGTAAATTGGCCTTTCATTTTTAACCCCTGGTATTCCAGACTCCTTTCCTTCATATGGTTGAACCAAACATGCTCCTATTGCATTGTCCGAAGCATCTGTGTATAGTATTAACTGTTTGTTTAAATCTGGATGCGTCAATAATGGTACCAGTGTTAAGCTGTTTTTTAAATACTCGAACGCTTTTTGACACTCATCATCCCACTTAAATCTAGCGTATTTGCCTGTTAAATTTGTAATAGGTTCTGCTATCTTTGAAAACGCCGGGACAAACCGCCTATAATACGCACAGGTTCCTATAAACGCACGCACTTCCTTAACATTAGTTGGAGGAGGTAACTCTTTAATAACCTTTATCTTTTCTTGGTCTGGTTTTATTCCGTCTCTATTTATAATATAACCCAAATATTTTGTTTCTGTCTTTAAAAACTGGCACTTACTAAGTTTCAATTTAACGTCATGTACCCTTAATCTATCGAATACCAATCTAATATGTTTTAAATGATCAGCTACATCTCCTGTCGTAAAAATCAGAATATCGTCTATATAGGCTAGTGCAAACCTTTGCATACCTTCTAATACTTCATGTATTAAGAGCATGTAGTGAGATGGCGCAGTTTTGACTCCAAAAGGCATACGTAAAAATTCATAAGAACCCATATGAGTACAGAAAGCACTTTTCTTTTGCACGTCTGCTGACATCGGGATACACCAAAATCCTGATCTTGCGTCCAACGTCGTGAAAAATGTAGCGCCATTAAGCAGCCCCAAAATATCATCGATCACTGGCAGTGGATATGCTACATTTTTAGTAATTTTGTTCAACGCCCGATAGTCGCAACAGAATCGACTCGAACCATCAGGTTTGGCTACAATTACCACCGGAGATGACCACTCTGATTTTGATCTTGTGATTATTCCTGCTTTCAACATTTCTTCTATTGCCTTTTCTACAATTTCTCTATTTCTTAAGGGAGTTCTATATGGTTTTAAGCTAATCGGCGGATGGTCTCCCGTATCTATCTCCATTGTTACCGTTTTTGTCTTACCCAACTCTAAATCACTAATTGCAAACACATCCTGATTCTCCTTTATAAACTGTTCTAACACTTCTTTATTTTCTGGTGAAGTCTTTAACTGTGCCAACAATTCCTGTTCTCTTGTCTTTTTATCTAGTGAATGTATTTGTGCTGTATTTCTTTTGAATGGATGGATCAATTCATCCATTTGTGTGTTTCCTCTACTTCCGCGTCCGCGTCTGTTATTAACTCTTTCACTAGAAGATTGTGAACAATTTGTTCCCGGCATTTCTACTCTATCTGTTGCCAATATTTCACTAACGTTACGTTCTAGTTTTGCTACTACACACCCTCTGTATAATTTAATTTCTCTACCTGTGTTGTTAATCACCATAACTGGAAAGGTTAAGTGTTTATCTAACGCTATTATTCCATCCGGAACTTCCAAACCAGATTCATCAATTACTTCTTCTTGTAACTCAGTGACTCTGACTGTGTCTCCTTCTACATAATATGGGTTTCTCTTTAGCTTTGCTTGTATCAAATTAATCGACTGTGGCTTTAACGTCGTGGACATTTTAACTCTCACTAGTGCTGATATATGCATGTCTTCCTCCATATCTACATAGACGTCCTTAAATTTTAATTTGTGTAAATCAAAGAAAAGTCTTACTCCATTTTTTATCAAAAAATCTCTTCCTAACAGCATGTTTCTATTTAAATCTTTCACTACATGAAAAAGATGTCTTACGTTGACCCCTCCTAGCTTGAAATTTATCATCGTTTGCCCAATTACTTGTAAATTCTGTCCCGTAACGGAGTGAAGATTATTATGACTCCTAAATATCCTACAATTTCTCACTATTCTGTATAGAAAACTTTCTTTTACTACACTAACCTGAGCTCCCGAATCAATTAATGTACGAATTCTATACTTTCCTACTTCTATTATACAAGAACTATAATCTGTTTTATTTTCTATAAACTGCTTGACTTCATCTAGTTGAAAATATTCTCTGTTCGTCCTAGTATACCTGTTATTAACGTATTCTTTAAACCTTGGAACCTTATTATTTCCCTTCCTACTCCAGGTCCCATTTAATAGGTAGGGCGCCGGTTTTCCTGCGTTGTTCTTGTACCTGTAAAATTTCTGTGTCTATCTTCTACATTCCTATTTAACCTATTGCCATTTCTACTCTGTGTATTCGATTGGACACGCCTATTTCCACAAAAACGAGCCATGTGTCCCCGCTGACCGCAAGAATAACAGACTATATTTGTGTTATTTGTGTTACTTACCGTCTCACCTGTAGGATACCTCATTTGTCTTCTTTCCTCATACTCATTTCTATTTCTGCCTTGTACCATCTGTACACCTCCCCTCCTATTCCATCCGAACCTTGTTTGTCCTATTTCCATGGGCTCCTCAACTCTATCTTCTCGACTAGTTCCTATTTCTCGTCCTGTTCTCAATCTAAACCTACGTCTCAAATTTTCTTCTTGTACTGCAATATCTACAGCCTGTGACAACCTCTCAGGGTTTTCCCTCATCAACTTAAATTTCAAACCATCGGATTTTATGCCATCTACAAAAATGCCGACTAACATCCTCTCTACCTCTTCTCCTTGTACATTCTGTCCCAAGAATGCCTCTTCAGCCAGGTTAATCAACCTATCGCTGAACAACTGTACCGTCTCCCCACTATTTTGTTTAGACTGTCTCAATACCGAAAAGGCATGTTGTGGATCCGTTATTTCTGCGTACTTGTGTGCCAGGTCGGTTTTGAACTGCTCCCATGTTTCATCTACTCTAGCCTCTAACTTTCTTCTAATATGCTGTGAAACTGGTTCTGTGGCTGCCTGATATGCAAGTCTCATTTTCTCTTCATCTGATGCAGATACCAAATACGCATATTTTTCTATGGAAGTGATCCATTTCTTAAACTCTCTGGCCTGTCCACTAAACTTAACAATTTCGGTTGCCATTCCCTGTTGTTTAATAATCGTATCAAGTCTACCTACCGCTGTTCCTACCCCCGTCAATACTTGTACCAAAGAGTCTTGTTCCGCCATGCTGAAATATTATTATATAGAACAAACAATCACAACCTCATTTGTAATCAGCTAATTAAAGAAATTCAGTTTACATATACACAAGAACAGTTCGACTAGATAATAGGCTCACAGATTACCCTACTCTCGGTTCCTGATCCAAGCAAGTTTCGTGTCTTCCTCTAGACTCGTCTTCAGGTTACACTCAAACACTAGGATTCTGCGTCAGCTGAAAATCAGTCGCGGAGTTCAGGTAGCGGAGTTCAGGTAGCCTGTCTCTTCTCCCAGGTAACTTCGTCTCTTCAGTTAGTTACTTCTCTTGGGATGCCTGGATAAACTTCAACCCCTGGTTGGGTCCCGACCAGTCTTCTGGCTTCTGATTTCGCCCCGGGTGGGGTACTTCGTCGACGTTTTGAGAGGGACTCAGAGGTAGCAGAGCCCAAAAGGTTAAGCTAGCGGCCTATAGATAGTCTGACTGCGTCAAACGAAACATTGGGCAATCCATGAAGTAATGAGGTATTTATTTGCTGTCTCGATTGTCTTTTACCAACGTTCTTCTTTTTTTTTTTTCAGTTGTTAGCGCTCAGAACAAAACCTATTAACATTGAGGCTGACTTGATTGTCTTATTGAAAAGTTCTTGCTCACTTGCAACAACGATCCGACTGGGTTTGCCCTTTAGCCAAACTTTTGCTCGGTCAAGACACGATTAAACTGGGCCGACTTTCAGCACACTCCTGCTCGCTCGAGATATCGGTTAGACGGCTTGACCTTCAGGAAAACTTCTGCTCCTGACACGTCCGTTAGATGAACGGATAAGAGGAGTCGCCAGGATGGTGTCCACAGTTGACACTCGCCGGTTTGATAACGATCTCAGGTGTCGCAATTCGTTATGGCCAGTTTCACTTTTCTCCTGACGCCAGCAAAATTTTGACAGCCAGTCTTGAAAAAGACTTACAGACAACCACCCCTGGGCGGGCTTTTGGTCGCTGTATTTTTCGCTGATACGTTATTGGCCATTTTTCCCACTTTGTTACGTTCAATGGTTGTTCAAAAGCGTGCCGAAATTATTTCTGGCGACTTAGACAAACGGAGCAAGGATCATCTTCTTAGTTTTTGGCCTCCGCGATATTATATAGTATACGGCATGACTTCGCGTTACACCAGGTTCGAATCCTGTGTCGTGGGCACCAATTTCACCTTCTGTAACAAGGCGAACTCACATAATTGACGGAACTCATTTGCTTCTTGTTAAAAGTGTTTAATACAATAGATGACAGCCAGATCTAAGTTGGCGACCTTCTGGTTCTCTAGCTTGATGGTAACTGCCCCTTTGACAACAAACCACGTCACGACTTGAGCATCTCTCCTCTCGTTCGACCCCGATGCTCAATCGTGCTGTAGTCGTTTCCCACCTAAATACTACCAAAACCCCTTCCTCTGTTACACTGGCTGCACTCCTTGTCCATATCACTTTATGATCTCCCGTGTGTTGCCGGGGCCCATAAGGGTAGCAAAGAATAGCAACACTGCAGCCTACCACGCATGTCGTAAGAGGCGACTAAGGAGGCTTGATTGTTCCGTCGCCCTGCTACCGAGTGAGTGCGTGGCGCGACACTGTGAGCTGTGAGTTTCGTGTAAAATGCTTTTGAATCTGCCCGAAGTTTTTTGGAACGTGACTACATGTTCGGAGCGATGGCAGATGGCTATGTCCCAGAGTTGACCGGTTTTTGCCTTATGCAGAAATGCGTGGCTGCTGGGCTTCTGGTTGACTGCCACTGCCATCGACGATGAACTGTATTTTCGTGGACTGTGTGGGTGAACATCTAGGAAACATTCAGATGGGAAAATGACTGCTGATTCCATCAGAGATGAACTGGGTGTTTCGTGGGGGACTGGTGTGTTGACATTCTGGCGGCGGCATTATGCACAGTGTATCTGTGCCGGCTGTTGTTTGTCGAGACTCCTGTCTTTTCCACTTTTCACATTGGGCAGTGAGGAGCGTTTTGTGTGATATTCACTGGCACAGGAACGGAGCATAATGGGGACGACCCGTTGCTGTGAAGTTGGAACTGCGACTAACTAACTAACTAACATCTTTATGATGTGAGATGCTGACTGCCTTCATTGTCAATATCACAGCTTTATAATGTGAGAAGCTGGCTGTCTTCCTTGTCCATATCACAGCTTTATAATATGAGCCACTGGCTGCCTTCCTTGTCCATATAACAGCTTTATAACTAGCTGCATTTCGTGTCAAAATCAGATCATCAAACTGAGCTGCCTAGTTTATGATTATGGATTGCGCACCAGCTGTGATTACCTAATTTGGTTTAAGAATCCTTCTCTATAACCACAATAATAATAACAATAAATGCCAGTGAGCTCATGGCATGCACATTCTAACAGAAATGTAAACATGCGAAGTAACTGCAGGTGATTATTCCAAGGTAAGATACTGCCATAATGGTGTTTTGTGCTAGGCCTTCACACATACTAGGTTATAGATAGCATAGTGAAATTTGGTCCAGCTACCTAAGTTGCCAGTGTTCCTTCTCAATACATGGACCTATCTTGCGAGGCTTAGACGTTGCCACAGATCTGTATTGGTTGGGGAAAATATTGCCACGTCAGGGGATGATTAAACCTAGAACAATGATTGATTGATTGATTGGACAAACTATAGTACAAGGGAAATAATTCAAATATTGAATGGCAACATTGTCTCCTGACATCACTATTACACAGATGCGCCTGTGGGCCATTTCCTGCTCTCTGGTATTGAGTGGAATATGCAGAAAAACAGGTGATCCACATCTTTAAATGGCGATTCAGTGGATAGTGAGCTGAACAATACTCAAAACGAAGAGGGAAATGCAGATGGATATTGACTCAGGCTGCCACAGGTACCATCAACATCGTTGGCAACTGAAGAAATGAGATTTCGCACTCGTGGGCATGTCCTGAGTGTAATGGATTTTGTTATTCAATTTAATATTCATATTGTCACATGTCTTTTGTTGTTGTCTTACTGTCAACAAATCGAAATGGTAAATAGATTCCCTGTGGGGAATATTCTGACTTCTGAAAATGGTTGATAGATCCCATGTGGGGAATATTCTGACGCCTAGTGTTTAAAGTATTCTTTTACACGAATAGCTTATAATTCATGCTTTCATTGTTTTTAATTTATTTTGATCAATTCAGATTTCTCGACATTTTTCTAGCTGTATATTTATTATGTTACAGTCTTGGAAATGATGTCTTGAACAGTTGCCCATGAGAGATGCATTATTCTGTATCCACAGCTTGTGACCAGGAGACAGTTGTGGTGCCCATGTTCCTAACAAAACTGACCAGCAGAGAAGTCATTGAAGGACAGATGCTAATATTAGAATGTGATGTCATTGGATCTCCAGAACCAATCATCACTTGGCTGAAAGATGGCAAGCAGCTTGACGGTTCTCTAACCTACAGGTACATTTCTATCATTATATTTTGGGATACTTGTAGATTGTCTAAACGAAATGTGTAGGGAACATAACATGAAAATTAGCACAAGCAAAACAGAGGTAATGACTATAACTAAAGAAGAACAAACAGCAACCATTCACCTAAACGAACATCCCTTGAAACAAGTAAAGAGCTTTAAGTACCTAGGAAGTATAATATCATCAAATGGCAGATCAGAAGACAAGATCGAAAATAGGTGCAATAAGGCAAATCAACTCATTGGACAAATGGCACCAATACTAAAGAACAAACATGTATCAATAACTACTAAGAAAGCACTTTACAACACAATCTTCCTACCAACTCTGTGCTACCAATGCCAAACCTGGACAATGACAGAAACAGAGAAAAGAAAAATCACAACAACAGAAATAAGGTTCCTGAGAAGAATACTCAACGTATCAAGAAGAGATAAGATCAGAAATGAAGAAATCAGGACTAAAGTGGGGGTTAAAGCTGCTCTAGATTTTATTAGAAAGCAGCAAGTCAAATGGTTTGGCCATGCAAGTAGGCTACCAGTCAACAGCATGCCACAACAAGCAATGATGCACAGACCAGATGGAAACAGAGGAAGAGGCCGACCACGTAAACGTTGGACGGAGGGAATAACAGAATCCATGGGAATGTCGATATACGAAGCCCATAACCGGGCACTCTTACGAAGTTTATACTTCACCTCGACACCGCAAGGTACAAGAGGAACATGATGAGATGAGATGAGTAGATTGTCATCATCAGCAAGTGCTGACTGGCATGCATGATAAATGACTGTGTGTGATTCCCACATAAAACATATGTCTTCTGATTAGCTTTCATTAGATGTTGAATGTATGGTTATTATGTTGTTATAAAATTTGTAAAGTCTCACTACACTTTGTATGTAGAACAAATTTGAAAACATTCTTTCTTTCCTTGATAACACCATTCTGTTTGGAGTGCAAAGAATTACTCCAGCAGACAACAGCGATTCGCTGCATATTGCTTCACGATGGACTAGAGCAGAATTTTTATGACATCATGTACTTCATTTTTCATATTTATTCTACATACAAAGTTTAGTGAGACTTTACAAACACCTGGTAGTAAAGCCTTGCAGATGTAATTTTAAGCCATGTACTTTTTATGATTTTGTCTTTATTCCTATTTGCTTGCATTGTTTGTTGTTTTTGTTTCTTACCTTTGCGCAACCTTGACTTCTGAGTTTAGTCTCTGATATTTTGTATTTTTGTAGCCGTGGTAGTGCCGTGGCTGGCATACTTGCCTGCTAGTCTGGTCTTCATGTGTTCAAATCTACATCAAGGCAGAATTTTAAAATTGACTGGGGTTCTTAAGATCACCGAGAAAGAAATGGGTATTAGGGAATGTCATGGGAAGAAATGGTGGCCAGTGTGATGGTGACTACATCACTCCTCCAGTGCCCATTGGTCTATACAAATGTGGAGATAACTCCATATGCCCAATACATGTCATGGCTAGTAAAACAGGCAACCTGACTGGCTTGTTGTTTTATTTGATATGTTGTGTGCTAAATAAGATCATTATCATTTCAACATTTTGAATTTGCCTTCATTATGTCTGCAGTTACTGAGCCAGATTTAATTACCAAAGTCTACAGTATTCAAGAACTGTCCATGTCAACATTCTTCTGCACGTGGCTGCTGATGTTGTTGAACTTGACTGTCACAGAACAATTGCTAGAATTCCCTGGACCAAGAAGAAGCCAAACACTGACTTGTTGCCAGATCTGAACATGGGAGACAACTAGCACATAAACAGTATCAAGTCTCAGGAAGCTGACATACTGTGACCATATTAAACATCATATGGTTTAAACAGAGCAGTCATGGAAGACATGGTGCCCAGAAGATGAGACAGGCAGGGGCAGTCAACACATTGGTGGACACGGGACATTCAAGACACCCTGGGCATGAAGGAAAGTCATGAGGCAAGAAACGCAGGAGATGGAGAAACTTTCAGGCAGGCTGTGTTCAGAGTGACATTCTCTATAGGACTTGCTGCAGTATAATGATGAAAGCTTGCATATACTAGATGCAGTAGTACATTACTCTGTATTCATCATTATCATCATTGCATCCCGTAATCTCAGACATTGGTCCTAGGGTGTCATGATGTGAGCAACAGTAATCAGAGACTGCTCTCTGTCTTCACCAATACACACAGAAGTGTGAAAATATTGCATCCTGTCCACTCTTTCAGCTCAGGATGTTCTTTGTCTTCCTCTTCTGTATGTGCCCTCAATTGTTCCTTGGAGGATTACCTCTGAGAGGGTGTCATGATGGGAGACAAACCAGGCAAGCTTTCGACATTTCACCCCTGACAAAAGTGCTCCCTGACGGTCTGCATAAGTATTGTTTCATCTCTGACATCTGCATTTGTTTTGTGCTTCCAGTACTATATGTACCGTTAAGTTAATTGCATATCCTTTACAGGTTGTCGCAGCCAACCCCACATTTTTTCGCTGTTTGTGATATTTTTTTGGCAAGTTTATGTTCAGTAGTTTGCTATTGCTTTCTGAACAACCAGCACTCATATCATTGTATGAAAATCAACACAAAGCAGTCAGTCAGCTTCCAAATTTCCCACAGCTGTGTTTTGATTGCAATTTGCATTTGTAACCCCTTCGCCACAGAGTCGGCTATATGTACAGAAACATTTGCAATCAAATGCCTGGATCCTACAATCGGTTTCTGCAGTGAGAGTCAACTCTCACACCCATATAAGAGAATGCATACCACAAGTGACTTCTATAGTTTTATCTTGGCTGATGTAGTTTTTCCATATAGGATTGTCTTGTCGTGGCAGAAGAGGCTATCTCAAGTCTTGTTTTGATCTCTTTACTTGAACTACCATCACAGCAGACCCTAAATATTTACAAGCGTCGACTTCTCCTGGTGTTTGTCCATTTATTATGATATTCTTTGTGCTGAGTTCCTTGTAGCTATTCACCAGTCTTGTGCTTTTTTCCTGGTTTTTAATGGTTAATCTGTTCATTTATCAACACAGCTGTCTATTTATCAACACAGCAGTCTATTTATGTCAACGCAACAGTCTATTTATGTAATTGTAACCATTTTCAACAGCATAATAGTGAATCTCCAATAACAAAATTTATTCCTTTGTATACCACATCCTTATATGGTTATGTGTCTACTCTTTCGCAGTACATCTTACGATGGAAGACTTGCCAGTTTGCAGATTTCTACCATGAGATTTCAAGACACAGGCTGCTACATGTGTGTGGCAGAGAACCCAGCCGGAAGAGTGTCCCTGGATGCCATTGTCACTGTACAAGGTTTGTTATATTTTGTTTGTATTTATTAAAACACACAAGTACCAGCTTCCCTATAACTACCTTCAGATGAAATCATCATCTAGTTAGTCAGTCCAAAGACTGGTCATCTGGTGCTGTCACTCCACTGTTCCCTTTTCTGAACAGCTCTCTTCAGCGGCGAAAAAGTCTCAGTCTCAATGCTGGCCATGAACCTTCATACAAGTACAGCTACAGAATCCCTTGTACACACCTTCAGGTTTATTGGGTACTAGCAGACCCGGCCCGGCTTCGCCCAGTCTCTGGTGGGGAGCATCTCATTTAATTCATATAAGTTCTCGTTACCGTTACCGACTATCTGTCTGTCTGTCTGTCTGACCCGGCCCGGCATCGCCCAGCTCCTGGTGTGGAGCATCTCATTTAATTCATATAAGTAGTCATATAAGCTTCCGTTCCCGTTCCCGACTATCTATCTGTCTGTCTGTCTGTCTATCTGTCTGTCTGTCTGTCTGCCTGTCTGTCTAATCATTTATTGGTTGCAGTTAGAACAACCTAGATAAACAAAGACCAACTTACAAAAAGCATTAGAAAGAGCACTTGAAAGGTCTTTACATCTTCCCCAACAATTAACTTGGGTAAATGGAGCGGCGGCAGCAGCAGCAGCAGAAGAAGAAAAAGGAGGAGTAGGAGCTGGGAGGAGGAAGAGGGAGGTGGAGGAGGGAGGAGGAGGGAGGAAGAGATAGGTGGAGGAGGGAGGAGGAGGAGTAGGGAAGAATAGGAGGGAGGAGGAGGGATTAGGAGGAGGAGGGGATAAGGGAGGAGGAAGGAGAGAGGAGGAGGAGGAGGGGGAGGGAGAAGAACGCAGGAGGAGGAGGGAGATGGAGGAGGAGGCAGAGGGATGAGAAGGGAGGAGAAGAAGGGGAGGAGGATGAGAAAGAGGGAGGTGGAGGAGGGAGGATGAGGAGAAAGGGGGAGGAGGGAGATGGAGGAGGAGGGAGGAGGTAGAGGGAGGAGGAGGAGGGAGGAGAAGGAGGAGGAGGAGAAAGAGGGAGGAGGAGTAGGGGGGATGGAGGAGGAGAAAGAGGGAGGAGGGAGAGGGAGGAGGGGAAGAGGGTAGGAGGAGGAGGAGGGGAGAGGAGGAGGAGGATTATAACGCATATGCCTGTAGATAACTGCAGCGAAAACGTGGGTCTGTCTATCTATATGACCCGGCGTGGCTTCGCCCAGCTCCTGGCGGGTAGCGTCTCATTAAATTCATACAACAACAAAAAGTAACTTAAAAGAATGTCCTTCCACACACCATCCATTATTTCTAATGAAAACTGTTTTTAATCACCTGTATGACTGTAGATAACTTCTTAAGCATAAAAAGATGAGTTACAATGTTATGCATTATGCATTATTTTTATGAAAACTTTGAAAATGCCTTAAAGATTGTATCATTATTTATTATAACTCATATGCCGGTACATAACTATAGACATAGAGTTTATAAATCTTTGAAAACGGTGCAACAATATGACTATAAGTTATATAGCAATGTTATTAAAAGTTATGCCCCTTGAAATAACTCATCTAGAGTTAAGTCCCCTCACTATATATATAAATTATAATGAAAAATGAAAAATTAAATAATATTAAGTAAGCAGCCGATTTCACACTAAAAAAAATATCACAGTTGGCAGCGTGGGAATGAGAGGAAGACGTGTAGAAAATTTCATCTCAATCGGATGGACCGTTCGCGAACGCATAAAGGACAGACAGACAGACGGAGATTGCCTTTTATATATAAGATGTGGTGCTAACCCCAGCATATGATACCACAACATCTAGCTTAAGAATGGAGGTGGAGGCGGTCAGTGCAGCTTTCCACTGGATGGAGAATATGATACACACACACATCGTGATTGTAACTGACTCAGAAAGCATGGTGGGTAGGGTGAGGACAGGCATGCTTCATGTAGAGTGGCTTGCTTCGCTTCAGAAGTCACGGGTGACAAGCATCGTCTGGATCTTTTCTCCGGGCATGATGTTGTGCTGGGGAATGAACAGGCGGACAGATTGGCTGGCTCTGCAAAACTTGATGGAGTATTGATGCATGATAAGGCAGACGTGGTTGCAGCCTTGTAGGAGCATGTGTACACCTCGGAGGAGCAAATGGATTACCATGGTCTGGCAAGAATGCGACAGCGAGGGGTGACGAGGGGATTTGGCCGACGATCGACGCTCAGAGGAAAGGCGAGACGGACATATAATCAGATTGCTACTGGTACTATTAGATTGGAACTCTTCGCTGGCTGCTGAGGATGGGGACGGAGCGTTTTTGGGAATGCCCCGAATGCTGTGATGTCGGTTCCTAAATCAATCAATCAATCAATGTTAACCCCATATTTGTATAGACCAATCACCACTGAATGGCTGATGTGATCAGTACCAAGTGGACCACCTTGACTTCCCAGGACAACTCCTGGTACTTGTGTTAAGCTGGGGCTAACTGTGAGGGCAGGTCAGTTGTAAACACTTCTGTCTCCAAGGGGATTCCAAGACAGCACCACCAGCCGACGTGCTAGCCACTGAACCCTGATAGTCAGTCAGTCGGATATGGGAGCCTTCAGCCAGCACTTAAAGTTGTATTGAGTTTATGGTGCTAAACCCATATTTGTACAGATCAAATGGCACTCCAGGGCTGATGCACTGAGTCATTGCTTCACCTAAAATAAATCATACAAAAAAATCATAGAAGCTGTTTCAAATTTATTGTAAGACATGTTTGATCTTGGGCAGGAAATTGCACATTTTGTTATTGACCCTGGCTGCATACTCTCTAATTCAATGTTTTATGTCTCTCAGATCTTTAATCAAATAAGATTGTTGGCTATATTTGAGTGCCATATTTGCAACTAACTGAGAAATCAGGAGTTAAATTTCCTGAATGAAAGCGATCATGCTTGCTATATTACCTGCTGGATATTGCAAGGGGATATTACATTGTTGGTTAGTTGTATGACCTTTACAGGATGTGGCCATCAATGCCAGAATTGTTTGGCTGTTTGTGATTTCCTAGACACTTTCAGTAGTTTGCCGTTGCTTTCTGGAGATATTACATTACCTTCAGGACAATTCAAGGGAAGAAGCTAATACAGCTCCAGATGGTTCGGTTGTATGGTTTTATTATATATTGTATGGGGGCTGCAGTAGCACGCTTGCCTGCCTTCCTGGTGGCCAGGTGTTTGAACCCCACTGAGGCAGGGATTGTTTCACCAACCAGGGCTGCCAGATTGACCCACCCTAATACAGGTACCAGAAAATTCTCTGGGAAGCAAAAACAGCCAGTGTGATATTTACCACATCACGCCAAATGATACAAAACTGAACTGTTTTCTCATCATATATCCAACCTGCTTCATGGCATGGCAATGGGTCCTTTATGGTTTGTACTGTCTATTTTTTAATACCTCAAAAACTTGGACCATGATTTCATTAATGAAACATAAAATTGAAGATTTTGAAATGTGCATCTTCAGAAGATGGGACAAACTTCATGGGTGGGAGAGAAAGACAAATAAACAAAGTCCAAGAACAACTTTATAAAAATGTCACTGCTGAAGGACAATAATTATGAAAATATAAGTTTTTGTGTGGATTGAAAACTTGGATCATGATTTCACAAATGAAACATAAAATTTAAGCTTTTGAAACGTACATCTTTTGAAGATGTGACAAGCTTCTTGGGTGGGAGAAAAAGACAAATAAAAAAAGTCCTAGAAAAACTGTATGCACATTTTTTATGTTTCATCTGTGAAATCTTGGTCCAAGTTTTCGAGCTATGCAAAAACTTACATTTTTTAACATTTTTTCCTTCAGCAATGACATTTTTATAAAATTGTATAAAGTTAATTTTTTTTTCTACTTTGTTCTTTCAGTTAAATACCAAGCACCACATTTTGTTTCCAAGCTTGAAAATAAAAGTGCAGTTGCTGGCGATGGAGTTGTGCTCCAGTGTGAGATCACTGGCTGCCCTCTTCCCTTCATCTCGTGGAGAAAGGATGGCAGACTGATTCACAGCTCCAGCAACTGTATCCAGTCCTTCCACAACAAGGTGGCCAGGTTAGAGATCAAACGAGCATCTCCCCAGGACAGCGCCTGTTATGAATGTGTGGCCAAAAATCCAGTTTCTGAAACAGCCTGCCAGTGCCATGTCCAAGTTGTGCAACAAACAAGTAATAATATTTCACGATTTGTCTATTTCATTCTCACCATTTTGTCTTTGAATGTTTGTGAATGTTTTTTGTTTGATTTTCATGCTCTGTCATTTTTCATCAGTTTGGTTTTTATTCTGTTCCTTCAATACATTTAGATGTGATTGCTCTGTATACTTCTTCTTTAACTGCCTGGTCCGGGGCAGACACTGTCAATCATGACCCTCCAATCCTCTCTGCCATTTGATATCTTAATGAAGTTAATGTTACCTAAATTATTATTTGTTGCCCAGCTGTTTAAACTGTCCAATCCATCTTTCTGTGTCTTTGTTTTTCTGTTTGGTCACGTATTTCCTCACATAAGGATTACCAGTTTCTCTGTTCTGTCTCTTGTCTTCTCAAAGCAACAAGTCAAGGACTCTTTGACTCACCTTTAAGTCTTTTTGGCATATGGTGCTAGACCCATGTTTGTACAGATCAGTCTGCTCTCTGTGGGTTGTGTGTCTGCACTTGGTGGGTTGTGTATCTGCACTCGGTGGGTTGTGTGCCTGCACTCGATGGGTTGTGTCTGCACTCGGTGGGTTGTGTCTGCTCTTGGTGGGTTGTGTGTCTGCACTCGGTGGGTTGTGTGCCTGCACTCGGTGGGTTGTGTGTCTGCACTTGGTGGGTTGTGTCTGCACTCGGTGGGTTGTGTGTCTGCACTCGGTGGGTTGTGTGTCTGCACTCGGTGGGTTGTGTGTCTGCACTCGGTGGGTGTGTGTGTCTGCACTCGGTGGGTTGTGTGTCTGCACTCAGTGGGTTGTGTGTCTGTACTTGGTGGGTGTGTGTGTCTGCACTCGGTGGGTTGTGTGGTCAGTGTCAAAATGGCCACCTGTACATCCAAGGACATTTCCTATTTTATGTTTGGTCAGCTTGAGAGTTCAGGTCATTTTGTAAAAATATGCCCTAATGTGGATTTGAACCCATGATCACTGGGCTAGCACTCCAACATCTAGCCACTGGGCTAGCAGGTAAGCGTCTAGCAACTGGGCTTGCAGGCAGGCGTCTAGCCACTGGGCTAGCAGGCAAGCATCTAGCCACTGGGCTAGCAGGCAAGCATCTAGCCACTGGGCTAGCAGGTAAGCGTCTAGCAACTGGGCTAGCAGGCAAGTGTCTAGCCATTGGGCTAGCAGGCAAGTATCTAGACACAGGGCTAGCAGGCAAGAATCTAGCCACTGGGCTAGCAGGCCAGCATCTAGCCACTGGGCTAGCAGGCAAGTATCTAGCCACTGGGCTAGCAGGCAAGAATCTAGCCACTGGGCTAGCAGGCCAGCATCTAGCCACTGGGCTAGCAGGCAAGTATCTAGCCACTGGGCTAGCAGGCAAGTATCTAGCCACTGGGCTAGTAGGCAAGTGTCTAGCCACTGGGCTAGCAGGCAAGTGTCTAGCCACTGGGCTAGCAGGCCAGCATCTAGCCACTGGGCTAACAGGCAAGTATCTAGCTACTGGGCTAGCAGGCAAGTATCTAGCCACTGGGCTAGCAGGCAAGTATCTAGCCTCTGGGCTAGCAGGCAAGTATCTAGCCACTGGGCTAGCAGGCAAGCATCTAGCCACTGGGCTAGCAGGTAAGCGTCTAGCAACTGGGCTAGCAGGCAAGTGTCTAGCCATTGGGCTAGCAGGCAAGTATCTAGACACAGGGCTAGCAGGCAAGAATCTAGCCACTGGGCTAGCAGGCCAGCATCTAGCCACTGGGCTAGCAGGCAAGTATCTAGCCACTGGGCTAGCAGGCAAGTATCTAGCCACTGGGCTAGCAGGCAAGTGTCTAGCCACTGGGCTAGCAGGCAAGTGTCTAGCCACTGGGCTAGCAGGCCAGCATCTAGCCACTGGGCTAACAGGCAAGTATCTAGCTACTGGGCTAGCAGGCAAGTATCTAGCCACTGGGCTAGCAGGCAAGTATCTAGCCTCTGGGCTAGCAGGCAAGTATCTAGCCACTGGGCTAGCAGGCAAGTATCTAGCCACTGGGCTAGCAGGCCAACATCTAGCCACTGGGCTAGCAGGCAAGTATCTAGCCACTGGGCTAGCAGGCAAGTATCTAGCCACTGGGCTAGCAGGCCAACATCTAGCCACTGGGCTAGCAGGCAAGTATCTAGCCACTGGGCTAGCAGGCCAACATCTAGCCACTGGGCTAGCAGGCAAGTATCTAGCCACTGGGCTAGCAGGCCAACATCTAGCCACTGGGCTAGCAGGCAAGTATCTAGCCACTGGGCTAGCAGGCCAACATCTAGTCACTGGGCTAGCAGGCAAGTATCTAGCCACTGGGCTAGCAGGCAAGTATCTAGCCATTGGGCTAGCAGGCAAGCATCCAGTCACTGCTCTATTATGACTCCCTCGTCTCTTGATATGTCCTATCAACTCCATTTGTCTTTTCCTTATGGTTTTGATAAGTGGCCTGGTGATGCCTACAGCTGTCAGTACCTGTTTTCTTCTTTCTCATTCTGAATGTTCTTCTAAACAACCACATCCTCATTGCCTCCAGCTTTCCCCTGATTTCATCACTCATTGTCCAGCATTCACATCTATCGCATGATTTCATTATTCATTGTCCAGCATTCACATCTATATTGAAGGGCAGGCCACACACAGCTTTCCCCATGACTTCATCACTTTGTCCAGCATTTACATCTGTAACATGATTTCATCACTCGTTGTCTAGCATTAACATCTATCACATGATTTCATCACTCATTGTCCAGCACTCACATTTATCCCATGATTTCATTATTCATTGTCCAGCATTTACATCTGTAACATGCTTTCATCACTCATTGTCCAGCAGTTACATCTATAACATGATTTCATCACTCATTGTCCAGCATTAACATCCGTACAGAATGGCAGGCCACACAGGCCTTCCTGATGTGTGCACCGTTACTACCTAGAGCTAGGAGCAGTTAGAACCTGTTGCACAACACCAGCAGACAAATGAAGGCAAACATTTTAAGAACATGCATCTCGCCTGTGGCAAGAAAGAAGTAAATCAAGGTTTTTGAATTACATGTTGCAGAAAGATTTTTATAATACCGTGGATCATACACATACAAATACTGATATTCTTCAAGACCTGGAGATAAAAGAAAACTAGCTTATAAACAGTAACATAGCTCAGAAACTGAAATACATTTTGACCATAGTAGAATAATGAATTAGAAAGACATTAGACATTAGAAAGAATAATGTGGAGTGCTTGGAAGACACGAAGAAAGAAGTTTGTGCTTTGTGCAACGCATTTAGCTGTTCAGTGGAGAGAGAAAAAACAGTTAGTTGCATATCCTTTACAGGACGTCACAGTCAACCCTAGCATTTTGTGCTTGTTTGTGATTTCTTGGCAAGTTAAGTTCAGTAGTTTCTAAACGACAGGCACCCATGCCATTTTATAAAATCCCAGCGCAAGGTGGTCTGCTGCCAAATCGTCCTCAGTTGTGTTTCGAATGCGATATGAAGGATTACGAACTGCGCCCGTAACCCGTTCGCCACAAAGAAATACTGGATAAAAAATTCCCATAATTTGAAGCTAATTCTCTTGTCTTTTAACCCCTTTTTTAACCTGGGTTCAAAGCTGGTTATAGCCGAAAATGGACGAGGTTTCATGTCCACCACACACCTTTAACTGAGGTGAAAAATTAAATCTTGTAGTAGATCAGATGAGTCTTGAGTCCATAGCCATTGCGAGCTCTCATATCCTGGAGACGGAAATGTCTGTCCTCATTGAACTTACTAATATTCAGTCTTTATCATATGCTCAACTATCTTACAGCAACTACAAACAACATGACTTCAGTTAGGCTTCATTCTATATACATGTTCTTTCTAGGAGTATCATGTTCACAGCAGACATTCTGCAATACATCTGGTGTCAACTATAGATCAGGCCTACATAACCTAAACACTACAACAAGACTACCACACTTGTAGGTTCACCATGTCTGCAGATGCACCTGTTTATTCCCAGGCAGCAATAACAAAGCTACACTGAGTGTTGTTGATGCTTTCTTTATGATACCCCTATCATTCCAATTGGGTTATAGGTTGATTTGATTTTTGTGTGGTGCCTAAGTCTGCGCTGATTCCAGATGAAACACTCTTCTGGTTCAGAGTTCTTTAATTATGTATCTAAAGTTGTTGCAAAAATCTCTGAATCAGCAATCAACATGATCTTCATAACACATGACCAGTCAAAATCTGTTTGTCTTGAACAATTATCTATAAGAAATAATAGAGATACAAGTAGATCTATCCTGAGGAAACAAATTTGGTACAATCATTTCAAACTAGCATTAGCATAAGCTGCATGTTTGGAATAATGGTGGTCGGCTTGTCGCAGAACTGACTGGTTTGCCTTATGCAGTAATGTGTGGCTGCTGGTTTTCTAGTGACTGCCGCTTCCATTCATGATGAACTGTATTTTTCGTGGAGGACTTTTGTGTTGGCATTCTGGCAGTGGAATTATGCACAATTGAAATGCTTTCCATTTATCTGCGGTTTTTTGTAGCATGGACCTCATGTTTGGACAAATGGTAGTCGGCTTGTCGCAGAACTGATTGGATTGCCTTATGCAGTAATGTGTGGCTGCTGGTTATGTAGTGACTGCCGCTTTCATCGACGATGAACTGTATTTTTCGTGGAGGACTTTTGTGTTGGCATTCTGGACGCGGCATTATGCATAGTGTATCGATGCGGGCTGTTGGTTTGTCAACACTCCTGTTTGTTCCACTTTTCATTTGGGGCGGTGAGAAGCATTTTGTGTGATATTCACTGGCACAGGAACGGAGCATAATTGGGACTACCCATTGCCATGAAGTTGGAACCGCAACTAATGACTAATGACTAATTAGCAGAAATGGGAATTTGAAGCTAATCAAGCAGTCTCTGATGGACTGAGGACTGTAGTGGGAACAACATGTCATTCTGAACACCACTGTTGGGGCATTCTGTAAATCTCTCTCTCTGTGACATTCATATTCCAGGACTAAGTCAGGACCATTTATCTCAACGTGTAGCAAAATTTTATCATCCTGGAATACAGGTTCGGATCAGCATGATTGTTTTCATGAGATGGTCAAGTTAAAAATAAGTTCAAATAGCATCTGAGGAAAATGGAAATTAGAATTTAAAAGTGAGAATATAAAGTATGAACATTCAGTATGGAACTAAAGTCTGCAGATCAAAGGGATGAGTGTTGAAGTCAAAGAGAAGAGATCTTGTAGAGGAATCAATCATATATAGAAACCAGTAGATCAGAATGTGATCATTACAACTAAACCATACAGCCCATATAGGAGATGTTGTAGAGGAATCATATATAGAAACCAGTAGATCAGAATGTGATCATTACAACTAAACCACACAGCCCATATAGGAGATCTTGTAGAGGAATCAATCATATATAGAAACCAGTAGATCAGAATGTGATCATTACAACTAAACCACACAGCCCATATAGGAAATTTTGTAGAAATGTAGAGGAATCAGATATGGAAACCAGTAGATCAGAATGTGATCATTACAACTAAACCATACAGCCCATATAGGAGATCTTGTAGAGGAATCAATCATATATAGAAACCAGTAGGTCAGAATGTGATCATTACAACTAAACCATACAGCCCATATAGGAGATCTTGTAGAGGAATCAATCATATATAGAAACCAGTAGGTCAGAATGTGATCATTAAAACTAAACCATACAGCCCATATAGGAGATCTTGTAGAGGAATCAAATATGGAAACCAGTAGATCAGAATGTGATCATTACAACTAAACCGTACAGCCCATATAGGAGATCTTGTAGAGGAATCAATCATATATAAAAACCAGTAGATCAGAATGTGATCATTACAACTAAACCATACAGCCCATATAGGAGATCTTGTAGAGGAATCATATATAGAAACCAGTAGGTCAGAATGTGATCATTACAACTAAACCATACAGCCCATATAGGAGATCTTGTAGAGGAATCATATATAGAAACCAGTAGATCAGAATGTGATCATTACAACTAAACCATACAGCCCATATAGGAGATCTTGTAGAGGAATCAATCATATATGGAAACCAATAGATCAGAATGTTATCATTACAACTAAACTGTACAGCCCATATAGGAGATCTTGTAGAGGAATCATATATGGAAACCAATAGATCAGCATGTCATCATTACAACTAAACTATACAGCCCATATAGGAGATCTTGTAGAGGAATCAATCATATATAGAAACCAGTAGGTCAGAATGTGATCATTACAACTAAACCATACAGCCCATATAGGAGATCTTGTAGAGGAATCAATCATATATAGAAACCAGTAGGTCAGAATGTGATCATTAAAACTAAACCATACAGCCCATATAGGAGATCTTGTAGAGGAATCAAATATGGAAACCAGTAGATCAGAATGTGATCATTACAACTAAACCGTACAGCCCATATAGGAGATCTTGTAGAGGAATCAATCATATATAAAAACCAGTAGATCAGAATGTGATCATTACAACTAAACCATACAGCCCATATAGGAGATCTTGTAGAGGAATCATATATAGAAACCAGTAGGTCAGAATGTGATCATTACAACTAAACCATACAGCCCATATAGGAGATCTTGTAGAGGAATCATATATAGAAACCAGTAGATCAGAATGTGATCATTACAACTAAACCATACAGCCCATATAGGAGATCTTGTAGAGGAATCAATCATATATGGAAACCAATAGATCAGAATGTTATCATTACAACTAAACTGTACAGCCCATATAGGAGATCTTGTAGAGGAATCATATATGGAAACCAATAGATCAGCATGTCATCATTACAACTAAACTATACAGCCCATATAGGAGATCTTGTAGAGAAATCATATATAGAAACCAATAGATCAGAATGTGATCATTACAACTAAACTATACAGCCCATATATGCGGTGACAGGTACATGAGCCAAGTTGATTGCAAGCTCCGCTGGTAATGTCTCACACACCGCCGGGGGTGGGTTCGACACTGGGGCACAGTGAAGAGGGAAAGACTGACCACCTCTCCATCTGGCTCTAGGACTATAAAATGTGAAGGAGCTATCACATCACAGGCCCACAGCAGAAAACTGCTACAGGAAAATTAGTTACTGGCTCTACAGGTTGTTTTTCTGCAAATGGTATGGGTGCTGGTCGTTCAGAAAGCAATGGCAATCTACTGAAGTAAACTTGCCAAGAAATATGAACAGCCGAAAGATGCTGGGGGTTGTGACTGCAACGTCCTGTAAAGGATATGCAACTAACTTTTCTCTACAGGAGGTCAGATGGGAAACAACTGTGGCCATCTTGTGTTTCGTGAGAAAGCGAAGATTTGCTGATGATTACCAAACATTTAAAACATTTGTTCCACTCATCTCTGTCTCCTTTTTGTATCACATATTACTGCTTCATGTGTGCTGAACTTTTCTCATTTTGAACACAGACCTATGTGATATTTACACACAACTGTTTTTCAGAATACCAACCAGAAGAAACTACAGCACCCAGGGAAGAGCAGATAATTACATCACTGCAAAAAGTTACCAAGAACAGGGTCGTCAAGAAACTGTCTGAACCGAGACCTGCAGACATTATTGCAGCAGTAATTCAGCGGGCATCGTCACATGGTGTACAGAGAGCTCAGAGTTTCACTCCTGGTTCAAGTACCGTCAGCAGAGAAAGATTCATGGTCGGCCACGCCGTGGAAGATCAAGCAAGTAACTCACCGCTCCATAATGCTCACTCATCTGTTAATCAGCCCCAGACAGTGAGTGTTATTAGGAACACAATAACAATACCTCCCAGATCAAATATTCACACAAGACATACAGAATCTAGCATCACTTCTCTCCAAGGAACCAACTTACATACAAATCCTGATGTACAAACAGAGAAACACTATAGCATTTCCAGAACTCCATCGTTGAAAATATCAGAACCTGCTCCATACCCAGCTTCTACCTCACTGCGCGTCACAAATCTGGGCAGGTCTTCTTCCATGAACATGGGAAGAGGCAGCAACCAGTTGCCGCACGGAAACAACATTCAGTCGTCTGGTAGTGTTAAGTCCCTTTGGACAGCCCCTAGCTCAGACCAGCTTGTGCCAAGGGAGACAATCACAAAATCCTTCTCTCAGGAAGTGGTCAGCAATTTGCGCCCGGCAAGTCCTATTGTTGGATACAGGTCTGTCTTGCCCATGTTTGCCGCTTCCCTTGACAGGGACAAGCCTGCACAAACTTCGTCCGTGAAGTATTTGAGTAGTTCTAGCAGCAATATTTCAAACAGTCATGCAGAGACAGTGCTAACAGAACGAACTGCTCAAAAAGGCAGAAACTATGTGCCATCATCATTGATCCCCTCACTGCCATTAACATGTTCACATGTTTCAGAAACTATGGAACCATATAGCATTTCAGCATCCCCATTGTCCACATCAACTTACTCCACACCATCATGTTCACATGTTTCAGAACCTAGGGAACCATATAGCATTTCAGCATCCCCATCGTCCACATCAACTTACTCTATACCATCGTCAAGCATGGCTCAGAAATCTCCTGCACAAGGCATCTCACAGCTGTTCCAAGAAGCTTCAGAATCTAAGGTTCAGACTCCAAGTGTCAATGCCCTCCGACAACACTTTCTGAAGAATGACCAAGTTGTTGCTACCAATGTATCAAACAGTTCCACGAGAAATACTACAGGGGGTATCAGGAGATGGGACTCACTTCCCCCGCAGGGATCAAAGCCCGTTGTCTTCCAGGTGAGCATATCTCTGTGTCTATGTTGATTGGGACATACTGGTTTCTATCTTCATATCTATTTTGTCTACTCGTCTGATTATATCTGTCTGTCTCTTTCGGTTATATCTGTCTGTGTCTTTCGGTACCTTCAGAATCTGCTCAGTATAGTTAATACCTATTTGACTCATGGAATATTATTTCATTCTTGTCTTTTAACTGATTTATTCAGGAATAAATATATGATGTGTGCAGAATTATAGTTTATATTACTGAGCCGTAAAGACAACGAACGAACGAACTTTATTTTAAAAAGGTTAAGAATTGGACACGCAGGCCCGTCTTACATTCTGCCCTGAGACCTTGAGCTATTCGGAATACCAATAGAAATATGAATAGTGCATGCACATTTAAAATTCTTCTTCTTCTTCTTCAGCGTTCCGAGCCATTGAGGTTCTTTGCTGCAAATACAATCCGTCTCCATTCGTCTCTCTGGTTGACCTTCTCTTGCCAGTCGTTGATTCCAAGTGCTTGTAGATCTGTATATATATTATCTCTCCACCGCCTTCTTGGTCTACCTCGGGGTCTGCGGTCATTTATTTCCTGAGTGTAAGCGAGTTTTGTTTCCCTATTATCTTCCATTCTTTCTATATGCCCCAGCCATTGTAGTCTATTAGCCTTCATGATACCAGTGATTAGCGGGGACTTAAACAGATCATAAATGTCTTTGTTACTTCTTCTTTTCCACTCTCCACTATGTGTATCCCTAATGGGTCCAAAGATGCGTCTTAAAATTTTGTTCTCAAAGGTTTGTAACAAGGCTTCGTCTCTTTTCGTTGTACTCCAGGTTTCAGAGCCATACAGCACAACTGGTCTGATCAGTGTTTTGTATATTGTGATTTTGGTGTTATGAGATAGCGCCTTTGATTTTAGTAGATGTTGTAGTGCTTAGTATATCTTATTTCCAGAGTTGATTCTAGTTTGTATTTCTTCCCTTATGATGTTGGAGCAGTTGAAGATTGTACCCAGGTATTTGTATGTTTCCGTTCTTTTAATGGTCATATTATCTATTTGTATGTGGCCAGAGTTTTTAGCCATTCCGTCTCTTGAAATTACCATATATTCTGTCTTATCTTGGTTGATAACCAGCCCCATCTGTTGGGCTTTTTCCTTTAAGTGAGTCAATATTTCCAATGTCTTTTGTTCACTTTGCCCTATAATATCTATATCATCTGCATAACCAAGCAGCTTGGATGTTCCTCCAATATCACATTCCTCCTTTACCTTCCTTACAACTTTCTCTAGAGCCAGATTGAAGAGTAGCGGCAATAGTGCATCACCTTGTTTCAAGCCAGATGTTATTTGGAAGGGGTCTGATTTCCTGCCTTTATATGTTACTATATTATAAGTATCTTCCATGCATAGTCTGGTCATGTTGATTAACTTCCTTGGTATTCCAAATTCCTGCATAGCATTCCATAGACTATTCCTATGGACACTATCATAAGCCTTTTTAAAATCCACAAAAATTTTATGGAGATCTCTTTTATATTCCCAATGTTTCTCGGCTATTTGTCGTAAGATAAATATCTGATCTATTGTTGATCTGTTTTGTCTAAAACCCGCCTGGTAGTCACCTAATATGTCTTCTGAATATGGTTTTAGTCTATTTAGTAATACTGCGGATAGTATCTTATAGCTTGTGGACAGTAGTGATATTCCTCTATAATTTCCACATTGGAACTTGTCTCCTTTCTTAAAGATAGGTATCAATAATGACTCTTTCCAGTCATGGGGTAATTCTTCTGTCCTCCAGATCTTTATTATTAGTTCGTATAGCTTTAGATGTAATGCATGGCCACCTGCCTTTATAAATTCAGCAGCAATTCCATCAGTCCCAGTTGCCTTATTGTTTTTAAGTCGTGTGATTACATATAGGATTTCTTCAAATGTAGGTTCTTCAATTTGTGGTTCGCATGTTAGAACCTCTTCCTGTGGGAAAATGTTACTTGGAGCTTCACAATTTAGTAATTCAATAAAATATTCTTTCCATGTGTTGCACATTTCCTCATTGGTATTTATCATATTCCCATTTTTGTCTTTTAAACCATATGTGTTTTGTTGGTGCCCTCGTTTCATTGACTTCAGTTCTTTAAAAAATTTTCGGGATTCATTTTTCTGGTGATTAGTTTCCATATCTTTGATTATATTACTCATATATTCTCGCTTCTGCTGTCTGACTATTTTTGTAGCCTCTTTAAACACATTTAAAATTACTCATGTTTATTAGGTCTAGCGACTTTTATTGTCGTCTCCAGCTTTGTTGGTTGGATACAACACCTGTATACATCCTCTATTGTTGGTAGAAAAGTCTCCTTATATATGTTATCTCCTATTTTATTGATATGATAAGTCACCTGAATAAAAGTGATCTCCTATGTTGTCAGACAGTGGACGGTTGAAGGGGAGGTCAAACATTGCAAGGTTGAAGATGCCAGACAATTGAAATTTGAAGAAGAAGTCAGACAGTGGAAAGTTGAAAGGCATGCAGACAATGGAAGGTTGTTGTGACAGGCAAACAATGGAAGGGTGAAAGCAAATTCAGACAATGGAAGGTTGAAGGGACATTCAGATATTTGAAGGGCAAATCAGATAATGGAAGGTTGAGGGGGAAGTCAAACAATGGAAGACTAAAAGGTAAGTCAGACAATGGAAGATTGAAAACGAAGTCAGGCAATGGAAGGTTGAAGGGGAAGTCAGACAATGCAAGTTTAAAGGAGAGATCAGACAATGCAATGTTAAAGGAGAGATCAGACAATGCAAGGTTAAAGGGAAGATCAGACAATGCAAGATTGAAGGAGAAGTCAGACAATGGAAGGTTGAAGGGAAGATCAGACAATGCAAGTTTAAAGGAGAGATCAGACAATGCAAGTTTAAAGGAGAGATCAGACAATGCAATGTTAAAGGAGAGATCAGACAATGCAAGGTTAAAGGAGAGATCAGACAATGCAAGGTTGAAGGGAAAATCAGACAATGCAAGATTGAAGGAGAAGTCAGACAATGGAAGGTTGAAGGGAAGATCAGACAATGCAAGATTGAAGGAGAAGTCAGACAGTGGAAGGTTGAAGGGAAGATCAGACAATGCAAGATTGAAGGAGGAGTCAGACAATGGAAGGTTGAAGGGGAGATCAGACAATGCAAGATTGAAGGAGAAGTCAGACAATGCAAAGTTGAAGGGGAGATCAGACAACGAAAGATTAAGGAAGAGTCAGACAATGCAAGGTTGAAGGGGTGATCAGATATAACAAGATTGAAGGAGAAGTCAGAGATTGGAAATTTGAAGGGGAAGTCAAACAATACCAGACAGGGGGAGACCTAAAAGTAGCGACTGGACAGATTGACAAATAAAAGACAGCTCGAAAACATGGACCACTTTCTAGGTTTCTGCATGTTTGTTATGGTTGCCTTCTGTGTCAGCATATTGGCTGAATAGCTCACGAAAGTAGGAAACAAGGCTCATTGTTGACTGACATTTCTGTGGGGTGTCTTTAAGTTACTTATGTTTCTGTAGGGAATATACGAAAGAGAAACGTGTCTTTACGTCACTTAAGTTTCTGTAGGGAATATCCGAAAGAGAAATGTGTCTTTACTTCACACATTTTTCTGTATGGAATATCCGAAAGAGAAACGTGTCTTTACTTTTATCTATGTTTCTGTACGAGAGAAAAATGAGTGTTTTACTTATGGCCTCTTTCGGGGCTGCGCGAGAAAGACAAGTGGTACTGGTAAGACAAGTGATACTGGTAGACAAGTGATACTGGTCGCAAAGCGTTAATGTAAATGTCTATGTGTAAGTCGGCCGGTCTGCGTGTATGTCTGTCTATGTGACTTTTTGCCTGTATGTTTATCCACATATGAGAAATGGTTTGATGTCCGCAGATGTTAATCCTAGGGAACATCGAAGTATTCAATCTTGAGCACTGCTTGGGTTTGTATAGTCTCCCCTTGATAGCATGTGTCCATCTGATTCTTGGTCTGTCTGTGGCCCTATCTATAGCCAGAGCTTCTGTAATTGTGGGCAGCAAGCCGTCAATCTGGAACGTTGACCTCCTCAACATGTTTACATCTTGTGCATTCATTTATTTACACGAGGTATCGGTGCGGAAGTAGCAGGTCGTCTGCCTCACAAGTTTGTGGGTTACTTTATCGGCTACGTCTGCTCGTGGGTGCATTTTTTTTTTTGGTGGTTGCCTCTAGAGCTACGGAGTTGGTGCTCTGTGCGCCGCTTTCGGCAGGCGTAGCATAAACCAATAACTTTCAAAGAACTTAAAGGAATGTTATTATTTCATTTAGCATTTTCATCGCATATAAGTGTGGGTGTGTGTGTGCGCGCGCGCGGGTGTTTGTGTGCGTTTGGTGCATACACTTCGTAAATTTGGTACAGCAATCATCCCAACGCTGCACCACGAACCTCGTTTACAATCGTTTCGTCACTGACAGGAGCTGATAGAGGAGGGGAGGGCGGTGTACAGTTATCCAGCCAACCAAAATAAACGGCTGTTGCCAAAAATGTCTACAGTGCTGTTTGAGTTTCTTTGCTGCGGAGTTACCGCAGGTGCTTTCCCACCGGCCGTTGTGCAGAAGTAAAAGTACATTGTGAGCCAGGGGAATGGGGTGAAGGGTGTGGGAGGCAAGTTAGTCGCTTCAGCTCATTTAACTAAAAGCGTAATATCTCGTAAACCGAAATACTTTGCCCAAAATAAGCGACACCATGGTTTGGAGAGAACAGTGAAGGGAGGCGTGGTTCCAGGGAGAAGTGACAAGGGGTCCGTCAGCAGGACGGTTGGACACAAGATATACAGATAGGCTGTGCATTAGATGCATGAGGCATGGGAACTGGCGAAGGATCGAGAATCTTGTAGGCAGGTGGTGATGAGATCGACGTTCTGTAATGGACTGTAATGATGACGGGCCTTCTGGGATATATGCTGAAAGCAGGGGACCCCATATCAAAGACATAGAGGACACACATCACAGACATAGAGGACACACATTACAGACAAAGAGTACACGTATCACAGACATAGAGGACACACATCACAGACATAGAGGACACACATTACAGACAAAGAGTACACGTATCACAGACATAGAGTACACACCTCACAGACATGGAGGGGACACATCACAGACATAGAGGACACACATTACAGACATAGAGGACACACATCACAGACATAGAGGACACACATTACAGACAAAGAGTACACGTATCACAGACATAGAGTACACACCTCACAGACATGGAGGGGACACATCACAGACATAGAGGACACACATTACAGATATAGAGGACACACATTACAGACATAGAGAACACACATCACAGACATAGATGACATCATCACAGACATAGAGGACATACATCGCAAACATAGAGGACACCATCACAGACATGGAGGACTCACACCACAGACATAGACACACATCACAGACTTAGAGGACACACATCACAAACACACATCACAGACATGGAGGGCACACATCACAGACACACATCATATACATAGAGGACACACGTAACAGACATAGAGGACACACATCGCATATACACATCACAAACATACAGGACATACATCAAAGACAGAGCACATACATCAAAGACATAGAGGACACAAATCACAGACACACATCACAGACATAGAAGACACACATCACAGACACACATCACAGACACACATCACAGACATAGAGGACGTACATGACAATCACGCAGTACAGACGTCAGAAGCAGTCAGTCTATATGTGATGCCCATATTATGAGAAGAGAACAACTAAAACTGTGTGGATTAATGGACTTTGTGACAGATGTAAGCAGCCAGAGAACAACTGAAACTGTCTTAATTCAAGGTCACAGAGACAGATGGAGGCAGCCAGAGAACAACTGAAACTGTCTTAATTCAAGGTCACAGAGACAGATGGAGGCAGCCAGAGAACAACTGAAACTGTCTTAATTCAAGGTCACAGAGACAGATGGAGGCAGCCAGAGAACAACTGAAACTGCGTAAATTCATGGACACAGAGACAGATGGAGGCAGCCAGAGAACAACTGAAACTGTCTTAATTCAAGGTCACAGAGACAAATGGAGGCAGCCAGAGAACAACTGAAACTGCGTAAATTCATGGACACAGAGACAGATGGAGGCAGCCAGCGAACAACTGAAACTGCGTAAATTCATGGACACAGAGACAGATGGAGGCAGCCAGAGAACAACTGAAACTGCGTAAATTCATGGACACAGAGACAAATGGAGGCAGCCAGAGAACAACTGAAACTGTCTTAATTCAAGGTCACAGAGACAGATGGAGGCAGCCAGAGAACAACTGAAACTGTCTTAATTCAAGGTCACAGAGACAGATGGAGGCAGCCAGAGAACAACTGAAACTGCGTAAATTCATGGACACAGAGACAGATGGAGGCAGCCAGAGAACAACTGAAACTGTCTTAATTCAAGGTCACAGAGACAAATGGAGGCAGCCAGAGAACAACTGAAACTGCGTAAATTCATGGACACAGAGACAGATGGAGGCAGCCAGAGAACAACTGAAACTGCGTAAATTCATGGACACAGAGACAGATGGAGGCAGCCAGAGAACAACTGAAACTGCGTAAATTCATGGACACAGAGACAAATGGAGGCAGCCAGAGAACAACTGAAACTGTCTTAATTCAAGGTCACAGAGACAAATGGAGGCAGCCAGAGAACAACTGAAACTGCGTAAATTCATGGACACAGAGACAGATGGAGGCAGCCAGAGAACAACTGAAACTGCGTAAATTCATGGACACAGAGACAGATGGAGGCAGCCAGAGAACAACTGAAACTGTCTTAATTCAAGGACACAGAGACAAATGGAGGCAGCCAGAGAACAACTGAAACTGCGTAAATTCATGGACACAGAGACAAATGGAGGCAGCCAGAGAACAACTGAAACTGTCTTAATTCAAGGACACAGAGACAAATGGAGGCAGCCAGAGAACAACTGAAACTGCGTAAATTCATGGACACAGAGACAGATGGAGGCAGCCAGAGAACAACTGAAACTGCGTAAATTCATGGACACAGAGACAGATGGAGGCAGCCAGAGAACAACTGAAACTGCGTAAATTCATGGACACAGAGACAGATGGAGGCAGCCAGAGAACAACTGAAACTGCGTAAATTCATGGACACAGAGACAGATGGAGGCAGCCAGAGAACAACTGAAACTGCGTAAATTCATGGACACAGAGACAAATGGAGGCAGCCAGAGAACAACTGAAACTGTCTTAATTCAAGGTCACAGAGACAAATGGAGGCAGCCAGAGAACAACTGAAACTGCGTAAATTCATGGACACAGAGACAGATGGAGGCAGCCAGAGAACAACTGAAACTGCGTAAATTCATGGACACAGAGACAGATGGAGGCAGCCAGAGAACAACTGAAACTGTCTTAATTCAAGGACACAGAGACAAATGGAGGCAGCCAGAGAACAACTGAAACTGCGTAAATTCATGGACACAGAGACAAATGGAGGCAGCCAGAGAACAACTGAAACTGTCTTAATTCAAGGACACAGAGACAAATGGAGGCAGCCAGAGAACAACTGAAACTGCGTAAATTCATGGACACAGAGACAGATGGAGGCAGCCAGAGAACAACTGAAACTGCGTAAATTCATGGACACAGAGACAGATGGAGGCAGCCAGAGAACAACTGAAACTGCGTAAATTCATGGACACAGAGACAAATGGAGGCAGCCAGAGAACAACTGAAACTGCGTAAATTCATGGACACAGAGACAGATGGAGGCAGCCAGAGAACAACTGAAACTGCGTAAATTCATGGACACAGAGACAGATGGAGGCAGCCAGAGAACAACTGAAACTGTCTTAATTCAAGGTCACAGAGACAAATGGAGGCAGCCAGAGAACAACTGAAACTGCGTAAATTCATGGACACAGAGACAGAAGGAGGCAGCCAGAGAACAACTGAAACTGCGTAAATTCATGGACACAGAGACAAATGGAGGCAGCCAGAGAACAACTGAAACTGCGTAAATTCATGGACACAGAGACAAATGGAGGCAGCCAGAGAACAACTGAAACTGCGTAAATTCATGGACACAGAGACAGATGGAGGCAGCCAGAGAACAACTGAAACTGTCTTAATTCAAGGTCACAGAGACAAATGGAGGCAGCCAGAGAACAACTGAAACTGCGTAAATTCATGGACACAGAGACAAATGGAGGCAGCCAGAGAACAACTGAAACTGCGTAAATTCATGGACACAGAGACAAATGGAGGCAGCCAGAGAACAACTGAAACTGCGTAAATTCATGGACACAGAGACAGATGGAGGCAGCCAGAGAACAACTGAAACTGTCTTAATTCAAGGTCACAGAGACAAATGGAGGCAGCCAGAGAACAACTGAAACTGCGTAAATTCATGGACACAGAGACAGATGGAGGCAGCCAGAGAACAACTGAAACTGTCTTAATTCAAGGTCACAGAGACAAATGGAGGCAGCCAGAGAACAACTGAAACTGCGTAAATTCATGAACACAGAGACAGATGGAGGCAGCCAGAGAACAACTGAAACTGCGTAAATTCATGGACACAGAGACAGATGGAGGCAGCCAGAGAACAACTGAAACTGTCTTAATTCAAGGTCACAGAGACAAATGGAGGCAGCCAGAGAACAACTGAAACTGCGTAAATTCATGAACACAGAGACAGATGGAGGCAGCCAGAGAACAACTGAAACTGCGTAAATTCATGGACACAGAGACAGATGGAGGCAGCCAGAGAACAACTGAAACTGCGTAAATTCATGGACACAGAGACAGATGGAGGCAGCCAGAGAACAACTGAAACTGCGTAAATTCATGGACACAGAGACAAATGGAGGCAGCCAGAGAACAACTGAAACTGCGTAAATTCATGGGCACAGAGACAAATGGAGGCAGCCAGAGAACAACTGAAACTGCGTAAATTCATGGACACAGAGACAAATGGAGGCAGCCAGAGAACAACTGAAACTGCGTAAATTCATGGACACAGAGACAGATGGAGGCAGCCAGAGAACAACTGAAACTGTCTTAATTCAAGGTCACAGAGACAAATGGAGGCAGCCAGAGAACAACTGAAACTGCGTAAATTCATGAACACAGAGACAGATGGAGGCAGCCAGAGAACAACTGAAACTGTCTTAATTCAAGGTCACAGAGACAAATGGAGGCAGCCAGAGAACAACTGAAACTGCGTAAATTCATGGACACAGAGACAAATGGAGGCAGCCAGAGAACAACTGAAACTGCGTAAATTCATGGACACAGAGACAGATGGAGGCAGCCAGAGAACAACTGAAACTGCGTAAATTCATGGACACAGAGACAGATGAAGGCAGCAAGAGAACAACTGAAACTGTCTGAATTCAAGGTCACAGAGACAGATGGAGGCAGCCAGAGAACAACTGAAACTGTCTGAATTCAAGGTCACAGAGAGACAGATGGAGGCAGCCAGAGAACAACTGAAGCTGTCTGAATTCATGGACACAAAGACAGATGAAGGCAGCCAGAGAACAACATGAATTCATGGACACAAAGACAGATGAAGGCAGCCAGAGAACAACATGAATTCATGGACACAAAGACAGATGAAGGCAGCCAGAGAACAACTGAAGCTGTCTGAATTAATGGACACAAAGACAGATGAAGGCAGCCAGAGAACAACTGAAGCTGTCTGAATTCATGGACACAAAGACAGATGAAGGCAGCCAGAGAACAACATGAATTCATGGACACAAAGACAGATGAAGGCAGCCAGAGAACAACATGAATTCATGGACACAAAGACAGATGAAGGCAGCCAGAGAACAACATGAATTCATGGACACAAAGACAGATGAAGGCAGCCAGAGAACAACATGAATTCATGGACACAAAGACAGATGAAGGCAGCAAGAGAACAACATGAATTCATGGACACAAAGACAGATGAAGGCAGCCAGAGAACAACATGAATTCATGGACACAAAGACAGATGAAGGCAGCCAGAGAACAACATGAATTCATGGACACAAAGACAGATGAAGGCAGCCAGAGAACAACATGAATTCATGGACACAAAGACAGATGAAGGCAGCCAGAGAACAACATGAATTCATGGACACAAAGACAGATGGAGGCAGCCAGAGAACAACATGAATTCATGGACACAAAGACAGATGGAGGCAGCCAGAGAACAACATGAATTCATGGACACAAAGACAGATGAAGGCAGCCAGAGAACAACATGAATTCATGGACACAAAGACAGATGGAGGCAGCCAGAGAACAACATGAATTCATGGACACAAAGACAGATGAAGGCAACCAGAGAACAACATGAATTCATGGACACAAAGACAGATGAAGGCAGCCAGAGAACAACATGAATTCATGGACACAAAGACAGATGAAGGCGCCAGAGAACAACATGAATTCATGGACACAAAGACAGATGAAGGCAACCAGAGAACAACATGAATTCATGGACACAAAGACAGATGAAGGCAGCCAGAGAACAACATGAATTCATGGACACAAAGACAGATGGAGGCAACCAGAGAACAACATGAATTCATGGACACAAAGACAGATGAAGGCGCCAGAGAACAACATGAATTCATGGACACAAAGACAGATGAAGGCGCCAGAGAACAACATGAATTCATGGACACAAAGACAGATGAAGGCAACCAGAGAACAACATGAATTCATGGACACAAAGACAGATGAAGGCAGCCAGAGAACAACATGAATTCATGGACACAAAGACAGATGGAGGCAACCAGAGAACAACATGAATTCATGGACACAAAGACAGATGAAGGCAGCCAGAGAACAACATGAATTCATGGACACAAAGACAGATGGAGGCAACCAGAGAACAACATGAATTCATGGACACAAAGACAGATGAAGGCAGCGAGAGAAGAGATTCTTGTTATTGATGCATGTGCCATGGACAGGTGTTGTGTGTGTGCGAGCGCATGTCCGCGTGTCCGCACACGAAAGTGAATTGGCAAGTATATGTGCGTGCGTGTATATGTGTGTGTTTAAATATTGATAAGTATACGTTCTTTTTTTCTATATAATTTTTTGTTTCAAAGTAAGATCATACAATCATTCTGCAATAAGATGTGACTTTATGCGAAGGACATTGATTGTGGGATCCACAAAAAAAAAAAAATAAGTAAACCTCACGTCATCAATGCTTTTGTTAAAAATTCCATGGCGGTTTGTAATGGCAAAGAGAAGGCCGTAAGCTACTGCCCTGGCAAAACTGACATGGATGTAGATCTACAAACGGGTAGATAGAGCCTGTTACCCTGGATGGAACCTGTCTAGAGGAGAGACACCTAGCACACATGCATGCTGAAGTCGCACACGCTGACCTCCGTGGTGCACAAGGTGTGACGAACTGCCCTAGACAGAGTAACGAAGAAGTATATATATATATATATATATATATATATATATATATATATATATATATATATATATATATATATATATATATATATATGCACAAGCCTTATCTTGGTGCGAGAACACGCGACCTAAAGACTAAATGTCATGGCAGGGAAGACCAGGCCCTAAGCCTTGGTCAGCAACTGATCTAGAATCGAAGCTCTGACAGGCAGACAGTTCTTTGCTGTTCGGCAGCTTGTCTTGTCCCAGATGTGTTGGCATTACCTTTCGTCTGGAGTAAATTAAGTAGGCCGAAACAGGGATTGTGCTGCATGGGCAACACATGGTCTCTTGAATTCAGCCCAGACTTCTTGCTATTTTTGAATCACAAAAAAACAAACTCGTCTGTCACGACGGCAAGGTGCCAGAAGAATATATATATATATATATATGTGTGTGTGTGTGTGTGTGCGCGCGCGCGCCGGCTGCCTGGCCGAGGGGTTAGCAGCTTTCTCCGTTAATCCCGAGAATTAGAAGTGGTTCGAGTCACGCTAGTGACTTATGAGAGTATGGAGCCGGTCGCTCAGAAAGTCGTGGCGTGCTGATGAGCGTAATCTAACCTAGGAATCAACATACAGCTGAAAGATGCTGGTGTTGACCGCAATATCCTGAAACAGGATGGAAACGCGGAAATATATATATATATATTGTGTGTGTGTTGACGATCTCTAATTGATCACCCCTTACAACACTTATGACGTCATGCTTGTAAATATATCCCGTGCGTATACTGAATACTGACTTGAAGAATCGACATCACAGCACTCGAGACATTCCCATGCGTGCTTCCCCTCTTCAACAGCCATCGGAGAGTTCCCATACAGATTCTTCTAATCAAGTGTGTATTTGTGCCTATGTGTGTATACTACACGATAAACTGTCTACATTTAACAACACGCTATTGGATCTGCTCGTAAATAAACTTAGTATCCTTGTATACGTGTATGTGTGTGTCAGTTTTTTCAGAGGGCGTGTGTGCTCTACCTTCAGCTATTTTAAGTCTTCCGTTTTTGAAGCTGCGGCATCCTTGCGGGGAAGTTCTGCGCTGGAAGTTCCGCGTGTTTTTATCGTGTGCGAGTGAGTCCTCGCCCAGGCATGTTTCCAGCTTGCTCATGGTGAGACTTGCGCCGTACTGTGCCTACATGTGCGTCAGTCTCTGCCTGGGCTCAAACAACACACTGTGCATTGTTAGCAAAAGGCATACTGGATTTAGTAACATAATATGAGTAACGAATGACGGTGTGAGTTGTAAAAGCGATTAGAACAGATTACTGTGTCCATTCACTCGCTTCCTTTTTCCATGATCCCTACTCCGTTCAACCTCAAAAGACAAGTATAATTAGGGTCCACTCCAGTCTAAGATTAATAATCCTGTGACCGAATCAGCCTCATTTAGGATATAAATCTGAAATGGATTGTCATTCATAGGGATACGTCCGCGATGACCACGGAAGATACAGATGTCGATTGGTGTGGGAATGGATGGGTGTAATGATCCGTGGCCAGGTGTTTGTTAGTGCAAGAATGGGTTAAATGGTCTGGATTTTGTTTGTGCAAGAATGGGTCAAATGATGTGGATTGATGTTATTGTGGAAGAATGAGATGACGGAAACAACGGGAAGATTGTAAAACATCAATGATACCCAAAAAAAAAAATTACACTACCCGGATGTAGATACAATATACAACTATGTTTAAGACTGGCACATCTAAAACCAAGCCGTTTAAAGATGGATGAACATTATGCATAAGGTATACAATCATTAAGTATACCTGAAGTGTTCCGTCAGTTTCTCAAACAGAAGGTAGGAACAGAGAGAGACACCATATCAATAAATGGGGGTGGGTGGTAATAAGGTACTTGAAAGTGTGGTATAGACCGATTTAACCTTTTCTAATAGGAAAGAAATGAAATGGAAGCTCATATTTAACAAGCGAGTAGTAAAATGAGGACAAACTTGGCCCTAAGCCTAGGTCGGCAACTGGTCTAGAATCGAAGCTCTGATATGCAGACAGTTAGAGCATTGCTTTGCAGTTCCAGCAGCTTCTGCAGTTTGTCTTGTTCCAGACGTATTGATGTTACCTTTCCTCTGGAGTGAATTAGGCAGGCCGAGAGAGGGATCATGCTACACGGGCAACACCTGGTCTCTAAATTCATCCCAGGCTTTGTGTTATGGAGAGGTATATTTTATACATTTTACATTTTACAAACTATCTTCTGTCAAGACGACAAGGTGCCAGTCAGTAACATAATATTATATTGGGATTAAAGAAACTGTAGAAAATGACGACATTGTGAACTGTAACATCATGATGATGTTGTTGTAACACTCTTCATCATCTCGTCATCAGATTAGTCAGTCCGGAGACCGGCGTTGATGACCAATGATACCTCGTTTGATTGGAATCTTGGGCAGGGGAATAGGAGAACAGCACATTTGGCTGGAATCTTGGGCAGGGGAATAGGAGAACAGCACATTTGGCTGGAATCTTGGACAGGGGGATAGGAGAACAGCACATTTGGCTGGAATATGGGGCAGGGGTATAGGAGAACAGCACATTTGGCTGGAATCTTGGGCAGGGGAATAGGAGAACAGCACATTTGGCTGTAATATTGGGCAGGGGTATAGGAGAACAGCACATTTGGCTGTAATATTGGGCAGGGGTATAGGAGAACAGCACATTTGGCTGGAATATGGGGCAGGGGTATAGGAGAACAGCACATTTGGCTGTAATATTGGGCAGGAGTATAGGAGAACAGCACATTTGGCTGTAATATTTGGCAGGGGTATAGGAGAACAGCACATTTGGCTGTAATATTGGGCAGGAGTATAGGAGAACAGCACATTTGGCTGTAATATTGGGCAGGAGTATAGGAGAACAGCACATTTGGCTGTAATATTGGGCAGGGGTATAGGAGAACAGCACATTTGGCTGGAATATTGGGGCAGGGGTATAGGAGAACAGCACATTTGGCTGTAATATTGGGCAGGAGTATAGGAGAACAGCACATTTGGCTGTAATATTTGGCAGGGGTATAGGAGAACAGCACATTTGGCTGTAATATTTGGCAGGGGTATAGGAGAACAGCACATTTGGCTGGAATATTGGGGCAGGGGTATAGGAGAACAGCACATTTGGCTGTAATATTTGGCAGGGGTATAGGAGAACAGCACATTTGGCTGGAATATTTGGCAGGGGTATAGGAGAACAGCACATTTGGCTGTAATATTGGGCAGGAGTATAGGAGAACAGCACATTTGGCTGGAATATTTGGCAGGGGTATAGGAGAACAGCACATTTGGCTGGAATATGGGGCAGGGGTATAGGAGAACAGCACATTTGGCTGTAATATTGGGCAGGGGTATAGGAGAACAGCACATTTGGCTGTAATATTTGGCAGGGGTATAGGAGAACAGCACATTTGGCTGGAATATGGGGCAGGGGTATAGGAGAACAGCACATTTGGCTGTAATATTTGGCAGGGGTATAGGAGAACAGCACATTTGGCTGTAATATTTGGCAGGGGTATAGGAGAACAGCACATTTGGCTGGAATATGGGGCAGGGGTATAGGAGAACAGCACATTTGGCTGGAATATGGGGCAGGGGTATAGGAGAACAGCACATTTGGCTGGAATATGGGGCAGGGGTATAGGAGAACAGCACATTTGGCTGTAATATTTGGCAGGGGTATAGGAGAACAGCACATTTGGCTGGAATCTTGGACAGGGGGATAGGAGAACAGCACATTTGGCTGTAATATTTGGCAGGGGTATAGGAGAACAGCACATTTGGCTGGAATATTTGGCAGGGGTATAGAAGAACAGCACATTTGGCTGGAATATGGGGCAGGGGTATAGGAGAACAGCACATTTGGCTGGAATATGGGGCAGGGGTATAGGAGAACAGCACATTTGGCTGGAATATGGGGCAGGGGTATAGGAGAACAGCACATTTGGCTGGAATATGGGGCAGGGGTATAGGAGAACAGCACATTTGGCTGGAATGTTTGATGGAGGGATAAGAAAGTAATTCTGTTGGTTAGGAAATTAGACAGAGTGTTGGGAGATCAATTAATTTGGTTGGATAGGAATAGGATAGGGATAGGAAAGTAGCACATTTGGCTGGAATATTGGACAGATGCATACACTGGAAGTAACTACATGATGATTTGAGCGAAGCACGACATACAGCGAAAGCACAACTACCCCAACAAAAGTGCATCATGTTTGAAGCCGCAGAAGCAACATGCATCAAGGAACAACTAGAAACACGGAGAAGCTGAAGAAGGGAAAAACACATTCAAGCTAAATTTTGTGAAAGAAGGAAGTACAACTTTGCAAAATAACAACATAACTAAATGATGCAAATTGTTCACAACGACCAAATATCACACTTGAATATGTATGTGATCAAAGAGAAAAGAAAAGGGGAAGAAGAAGGAGGAAGTGAGGAGAGAGAGAGGAGAGAGAAAAGAATGATGAGGGAAATGATGTAAATAGTGTGAAGCCTAAAAGTTCGTTCCTCAGTCGAACTCTGCCTACTACACACTACCTTTGATAGTAAAGAAAGATGGAGAGAGAGGAGGAGAAAAAGAGGATGAGAGTGAGGGATACGACAGATGTAGGTTCGTGTCTCCGCGTGAGAACAATAGTTAATTACTATTGCACCATCAATGTCTCGTGGCGTAGGTTATCAGGTTATAGAAGAGATGTACAGCCTCACAAAGTCTCTAAGCTACTCTACTTATGTTACTTCAGACTAACAAGTCGGAATAAAAGACAACTCAATAATATATTTAATTCCTTCTTGAACAATAACAGAGTGACAATCTACAACATAATCACATAAAGTAACCAGTACATGCATTGAAGACACATCTACGTATAATCGACTCCAAAAAACAACACAATACTGCATGTCGTCACAAGGGGAGGTAGACAATGTAATAAACTATGCAACCAGATGTTAGAGAAATTATTACCTACTATCACCTCCTAACCGCATGAAGAAAAGGACTAAATCTAGGAATTACACCGGCCTTTGTTTCATAACTATCTCTCCGTAGGCTTATCAGTGGTACATGTATTCAGCCCAAATACCCATTGATCCACAGATTGATCCATCAATCCATATACCCAGGGATTTAATTCGCTCCCATCCAACTTGTTCAGCGGGTAACTGTTTATTCAGCTATGCCTGGTTTATCCAGGCGACTCCAGTTTACCCAGACGATGTATTCTTCTTCTGCCTCCCGTTGTCCTTCTGGGTTTCATATCTGAAATACGATTGCTTTCTTCAACCTCTCGTTTGTCGTGAATCCCACTTGACCTTTCCAATCATGTTTGCCATTAGTCTCCTGTGTGATTCCGATCGCAGTGTTTCCCGTGTGATTCCGATCGCAGTCTGGCTAGTGGTTGTCCTATTTGACGTTTAGCCATCTACTGCAACTAACGAGCGGTCTTCTTTAGCCAACAGTCCTTCTCAAATGGCTCGCACGCCATTTTGTGATCCTCGGAATTTGCGTTCCACTCCATCAGATTTATCTATCTGGGATAAATGGTTCACAGATCCTTGACCATCCTACTTTACTTCAGCAGTCCAGACGAAACCGTGATATGTGCATCTTTTCCGTCCTTAATACTGCCGCTCCATCTTCCTGGACACTAAACAGCCTGATATATAGACATAACCATTGCTGGAGTTCCAAACTCACACTTCCTCCTGGGCTGGGCGACCGCCCAGCCCTCGGATCTGCTGCTACCGCACTCTTGCTCGTTCCACACTCTCTCAACTGACTGGATCCTCAAGTATATATTACTTCTCGGGTTGGCGCCTTTCTTGAATCACGTGACGTCGCTGTCCCTTGTCCTCCAATCAGTACCTCGCGTACCCTGCTTAATTTGCATACTACCTTCATATCATTAACCCAAATCTACATGGTCTCTGAAGTTCATGGTCCTGAGTTCATCCTTTTCCCGCCACCATAAATTTGGAGAGTAGCGTTCTCTTCTGACAGCTAAGGTCACTTCCAATGCCGCCTGTACTAATAAATTATGCCGCCTCTAAAGTTTGCTGTTGTCCCTCTGACAGCTTGAACCCAAAGTACAATACATTTGGCACTCCTCTCCATGAGAAATTGCTAGTCAACAATAGAGGGTGACCTTGTCGCTATTCGGCACTCCCACTCAACCTATGACTATCAGAAAAACAATCCTGGCCCTTGACCTTTTGGTTTCAAAAATATTCCATTTTATATTCTCCCGGCAAGTTTGAGCGATTTTTGCGCAAAGCGTTTCCCATACTGTCTCATACCCACCTACCAAAAGTTGATGGGTCCCACCATCAATATAGCGTCATCCCTCCTTGAGATCGAAGCCCTGGCTCCGCATCTGACATCCCCCATAAACAATATTGGATGCCTAAGGGGAAAACTCTTTTTGGAACTTCCACCCCAAATAATAATTATTAAAAAAATACCGGTTGCACCCCCTGCTCTCCCAGTGCATAAGGCAGTTAAAACTTCTGACGTGCACCCTAACAAAATAGTAACCAAGTAATATTATCAATAAAAACAGCGCACTACCTGGCCTGCTGGGGGTTCCCCAGAAAACAAAACCATCAATCAATGGATGCAATACTTAGGGGCACCAAAATTAATAAAACAGTGTCAATATAGGCATTCACTTAATATGCCATTCCCCTGTAACAACAACAAAACCAACAATCAAATTCACATCGGTGCTACCCACTAGGACATATGTAGTCATCCTTGAATCTGAAAAAAACATTGTAACAATTCCTGTGACACGACAGGCAAATGCCTGGCCACCACACATAATAAAACAACCAATTCCCCCCTATTCGCAAGGACAAATCAGCATGAAGCTGCAATCTTCACAATCGCCGACGCTGTACACAAAAACAAATCAGCCCCTGCCGTAAGTAGACAACATTTAGTGGCCACAGACACAAACCAAAGTATGCCCAGTTCTTGGACATTATGCTTTATTCTCTTGGCGCTGAAACAACTCTGAAAAAAAATGTGTGCCCAGTTCTTGGACACCCTGGCGCTGAAATAACTCAAAAAAAACATTTGTTTGCCCAGTTCCCGGACATGGCGCTAACATATATTCTTCGCCATGCCCCTTCACATTAAAACCAACATGTACCGGCATTAACATCTACTCGGGCAATCTCAGATTATAAATGGTCTCCTTGGCCTCCTGACACGACATTGAACTATGTGTAGTCCTTATGACACCTAATACTGCAGTTGTGTCTGCCCAACACGATAGAGTGAGGTGCAAACAAAATTAAAAACATTCGCATACCCGACTTGACATCTTCCGCTATGGAAATAACAAGGGAGCTAACTGCTCCACAACAGTTGATCCCCTCAAGTAGTCATATTCCTTTAAACAACAAAATAACATGTTTCTAACTAAGTTCAACCTGTAAAACAAACAAAGGATGGCTAAACGTGACTACACCAAAATTGTCATTCAATTATGAACCAACACTACACCACGAACGTTTAACTAATTATTAAACTACTGTTCATTGCGTCATGCTGAAATAAATATATAAGGAATATGTTTCTGCTTGCGGGTGCTCTCTGGATTCCGTTTTCTTCTTCACTGAATTTCTACGATTGTTTTCTTTAAAGTGTCTATTCTATATGCACGGGCAGAAATATAGGGCGTCACTGGTCATTCACTGCCCAACACCGTTAACATGTCTAATTCTGGTATCATGAAACTTGAAGACGCTGGTACACTGAATTCCACCTCTGTTCCCGCTTCTAAAATAAAGGGATTTTCTAACTACCACGAGTTACACTGTCATTTGTCTCTTCACAACAGCCATAATAAACTCACTAAATAAAACACAGGGGAATATCACCTCATGATGATCTAATTGTTATCGTTCATGCTTGCATTTCTGGTATGCACATGTGGCATTGGTAACTTCGGCACAGCCCGTCTCGCTCTGCCGCTGGTGGGGCACGCTAGCACGATGAGTCCTTGTTGTCGTTCCTTGCAGGGCAACACAAAAAAAAGGGGGGGGGGGGACACATTGTTCTGATGACTTCAGATGTGGCCACTGCCACAAAACGTATTGCGTTCAGCCAGGCAAAGCACTTTGCATGGCTCTGGGTTTCGCCTGCCATGCCCTGTCATCAATTATGACTCTTGACTTCCTGGACGAAGAGTGGGTGACCTTTGTATAACGGTGGAGTATTTTATTCTGATACTCTTTAATGATGAAAGGATAAGGCCACCTTTACGTTGACTTGCACTGCTCAGCTGTTGTCTGAGCTCATTTCGGACAGATTCCGCTGCGCTGACTCTCCTTCTGAGTTGGCTATCCCTGGGTATTTTGTTGTGGTGGGTTTTCCTGTATTCTTGTAGCAAGGTGGTTTGGCCGGTGTACTTTACACAAGAGTTTCTAACTGAACAGACTTAGTAGAAACCTCGCCGACAGATAGTTCAGACAATTTACCAACCAGCTATGAGATACGTAGCCTAGTAAAGGAACACTTACTGAGACAACTATCGAGCAGGCAATCACGAACTACTGACTATAAGCGACAAATCTATGTATACGATCTCACTATGTAGTAGAACCTGACACCACAGAAACAAAGTTCACATGGAATCTCCTGGGAGCTCCCGGACTAAGCTGGAAGGTCCCAGAAAATTCTGGAAACATATCCTTGCTCGACGACGCCATGTGTGATCAAAGAGAAAAGAAAAGGGGAAGAAGAAGGAGGAAGTGAGGAGAGAGAGAGGAGAGAGAGAAAAGAATGATGAGGGAAATGATGTAAATAGTGTGAAGCCTAAAAGTTCGTTCCTCAGTCGAACTCTGCCTACTACACACTACCTTTGATAGTAAAGAAAGATGGAGAGAGAGGAGGAGAAAAAGAGGATGAGAGTGAGGGATACGACAGATGTAGGTTCGTGTCTCCGCGTGAGAACAATAGTTAATTACTATTGCACCATCAATGTCTCGTGGCGTAGGTTATCAGGTTATAGAAGAGATGTACAGCCTCACAAAGTCTCTAAGCTACTCTACTTATGTTACTTCAGACTAACAAGTCGGAATAAAAGACAACTCAATAATATATTTAATTCCTTCTTGAACAATAACAGAGTGACAATCTACAACATAATCACATAAAGTAACCAGTACATGCATTGAAGACACATCTACGTATAATCGACTCCAAAAAACAACACAATACTGCATGTCGTCACAAGGGGAGGTAGACAATGTAATAAACTATGCAACCAGATGTTAGAGAAATTATTACCTACTATCACCTCCTAACCGCATGAAGAAAAGGACTAAATCTAGGAATTACACCGGCCTTTGTTTCATAACTATCTCTCCGTAGGCTTATCAGTGGTACATGTATTCAGCCCAAATACCCATTGATCCACAGATTGATCCATCAATCCATATACCCAGGGATTTAATTCGCTCCCATCCAACTTGTTCAGCGGGTAACTGTTTATTCAGCTATGCCTGGTTTATCCAGGCGACTCCAGTTTACCCAGACGATGTATTCTTCTTCTGCCTCCCGTTGTCCTTCTGGGTTTCATATCTGAAATACGATTGCTTTCTTCAACCTCTCGTTTGTCGTGAATCCCACTTGACCTTTCCAATCATGTTTGCCATTAGTCTCCTGTGTGATTCCGATCGCAGTGTTTCCCGTGTGATTCCGATCGCAGTCTGGCTAGTGGTTGTCCTATTTGACGTTTAGCCATCTACTGCAACTAACGAGCGGTCTTCTTTAGCCAACAGTCCTTCTCAAATGGCTCGCACGCCATTTTGTGATCCTCGGAATTTGCGTTCCACTCCATCAGATTTATCTATCTGGGATAAATGGTTCACAGATCCTTGACCATCCTACTTTACTTCAGCAGTCCAGACGAAACCGTGATATGTGCATCTTTTCCGTCCTTAATACTGCCGCTCCATCTTCCTGGACACTAAACAGCCTGATATATAGACATAACCATTGCTGGAGTTCCAAACTCACACTTCCTCCTGGGCTGGGCGACCGCCCAGCCCTCGGATCTGCTGCTACCGCACTCTTGCTCGTTCCACACTCTCTCAACTGACTGGATCCTCAAGTATATATTACTTCTCGGGTTGGCGCCTTTCTTGAATCACGTGACGTCGCTGTCCCTTGTCCTCCAATCAGTACCTCGCGTACCCTGCTTAATTTGCATACTACCTTCATATCATTAACCCAAATCTACATGGTCTCTGAAGTTCATGGTCCTGAGTTCATCCTTTTCCCGCCACCATAAATTTGGAGAGTAGCGTTCTCTTCTGACAGCTAAGGTCACTTCCAATGCCGCCTGTACTAATAAATTATGCCGCCTCTAAAGTTTGCTGTTGTCCCTCTGACAGCTTGAACCCAAAGTACAATACATTTGGCACTCCTCTCCATGAGAAATTGCTAGTCAACAATAGAGGGTGACCTTGTCGCTATTCGGCACTCCCACTCAACCTATGACTATCAGAAAAACAATCCTGGCCCTTGACCTTTTGGTTTCAAAAATATTCCATTTTATATTCTCCCGGCAAGTTTGAGCGATTTTTGCGCAAAGCGTTTCCCATACTGTCTCATGTAGACAAACTATAAACTGGCAACATAGCTGCAGACATATTTGCGAAATCCTACAATAATGAAAGTAACATTACGACTAATTCAAACAGACAACGAGACGACCTTCAAGAAATAGTAGTACACATAGCCAAGATATTCCTTATAGACGAGTTAAAACAAGCTTGTGCATGCTTACAGACAAGAAATGACCAGACCAAGATGGTATAATCAATACCGTACTCAGGCATCTTGTTTATCCTGCAGAACATATGTTTGAATAATCAAGACACAGACAATAGATTGCACAAAACATATGTTTGAATAATGAAGACACAGACAATATATTGCACAATTTATGGTTGGCACATTTCCCGGTATCTCGTATGTGTTTCATTGAAACGTGGGGCCTTGGGTTGTGTATTTTTCAGCTGTAAGCATTCACTGGGTTGAAACATGAGGCTATGGGTTGTGTATTATATCTGTAAGCCCACTCTGCTGTGTGTCCACCATGACGAGGTAGAGGGGCTTGTGTGTTCCAATGACCCCAAGAGCTATGCCGACGGTAGCACAGCTACTGGTAGGGTCACCCATGTCGGACAGGTCAAGGGAGAGGGACCAGACGAAGAGACACGCAAACCTGCTGCCTTGTAAGTAGACTGGGGACCCCGGGATGGTTAACCCGGTCAACAAATGCCCGCAGAAGTCGGATGTGTCGGCCTAACGGTGCAAGAACGCAGCTCTGCTGTAAACAGGCACAACGCAGTCACGTCCGGAAAAAAAATCCGGATGAACGCAGAAGAAGAAGAAGATATCTGTAAGCATTCACCGGGTTGAAACATGAGGTCATGGGTTGTGTATTGTAGTTGTAAACATTCACCGGGTTGTGTACTGTAGCTGTAAGCATTCACCGGGTTGTGTATTGTAGTTGTAAACATTCACTGGGTTGTGTATTGTAGCTGTAAGCATTCACCGGGTTGTGTATTGTAGCTGTAAGCATTCACCGGGTTGTGTATTGTAGCTTTAAACATTCACCGGGTTGTGTATTGTAGTTGTAAGCATTCACTGGGTTGTATATTGTAGCTGTAAACATTCACCGGGTTGTATATTGTAGCTGTAAGCATTCACTGGGTTGTGTATTGTAGCTGTAAGCATTCACCGGGTTGTGTATTGTAGCTGTAAGCATTCACCGGGTTGTGTATTGTAGCTGTAAACATTCACCGGGTTGTGTATTGTAGCTGTAAGCATTCACCGGGTTGTTATTGTAGCTGTAAGCATTCACCGGGTTGTTATTGTAGCTGTAAGCATTCACCGGGTTGTTATTGTAGCTGTAAGCATTCACCGGGTTGTTATTGTAGCTGTAAGCATTCACTGGGTTGTTATTGTAGCTGTAAGCATTCACCGGGTTGTTATTGTAGCTGTAAGCATTCACCGGGTTGAAACATGAGGCCATGGGTTGTGTATTGTAGCTGTAAGCATTCACTGGGTTGTGTATTATAGCTGTAAGCATTCACCGGGTTGTTATTGTAGCTGTAAGCATTCACCGGGTTGTTATTGTAGCTGTAAGCATTCACCAGGTTGTTATTGTAGCTGTAAGCATTCACCGGGTTGTTATTGTAGCTGTAAGCATTCACCGGGTTGTTATTGTAGCTGTAAGCATTCACCGGGTTGTTATTGTAGCTGTAAGCATTCACCGGGTTGTTATTGTAGCTGTAAGCATTCACCGGGTTGTTATTGTAGCTGTAAGCATTCACCGGGTTGTTATTGTAGCTGTAAGCATTCACCGGGTTGTTATTGTAGCTGTAAGCATTCACCGGGTTGAAACATGAGGCCATGGGTTGTGTATTGTAGCTGTAAGCATTCACTGGGTTGTGTATTATAGCTGTAAGCATTCACCGGGTTGTTATTGTAGCTGTAAGCAGTCACCGGGTTGTTATTGTAGCTGTAAGCATTCACCAGGTTGTTATTGTAGCTGTAAGCATTCACCGGGTTGTTATTGTAGCTGTAAGCATTCACCAGGTTGTTATTGTAGCTGTAAGCATTCACCGGGTTGAAACATGAGGCCATGGGTTGTGTATTGTAGCTGTAAGCATTCACCGGGTTGTTATTGTAGCTGTAAGCATTCACCGGGTTGTTATTGTAGCTGTAAGCATTCACCGGGTTGAAACATGAGGCCATGGGTTGTGTATTGTAGCTGTAAACATTCACTGGGTTGTTATTGTAGCTGTAAGCATTCACCGGGTTGTTATTGTAGCTGTAAGCATTCACCGGGTTGTTATTGTAGCTGTAAGCATTCACTGGGTTGTTATTGTAGCTGTAAACATTCACCGGGTTGTGTATTGTAGCTGTAAGCATTCACCGGGTTGTTATTGTAGCTGTAAGCATTCACCGGGTTGAAACATGAGGTCATGGGTTGTGTATTGTAGCTGTAAGCATTCACCGGGTTGTGTGTTGTATTGTAGCTGTAAGCTTTCACCGGGTTGTGTATTGTAGCTGTAAACATTCACCGGGTTGTTATTGTAGCTGTAAGCATTCACCGGGTTGTGTATTGTAGCTGTAAGCATTCACTGGATTGTGTATTGTAGCTGTAAGCATTCACCAGGTTGTGTATTGTAGCTGTAAGCATTCACCGGGTTGTGTATTGTAGCTGTAAGCATTCACCGGGTTGTTATTGTAGCTGTAAGCATTCACTGGGTTGTTATTGTAGCTGTAAGCATTCACCGGGTTATGTATTGTAGCTGTAAGCATTCACTGGGTTGTTATTGTAGCTGTAAGCATTCACTGGGTTGTTATTGTAGCTGTAAGCATTCACCAGTTTGTTATTGTAGCTGTAAGCATTCACCGGTTTTTGTTATTGTAGCTGTAAGCATTCACCGGGTTGTGTATTGTAGCTGTAAGCATTCACCAGTTTGTTATTGTAGCTGTAAGCATTCACCAGTTTGTTATTGTAGCTGTAAGCTTTCACCAGTTTGTTATTGTAGCTGTAAGCATTCACCAGTTTGTTATTGTAGCTGTAAGCAATCGCTGGGTTGTGTATTGTAGCTGTAAGCATTCACCGGGTTGTGTATTGTAGCTGTAAGCATTCACTGCATTGTGTATTGTAGCTGTAAGCATTCACCGGGTTGTGTATTGTAGCTGTAAGCATTCACTGGGTTGTTATTGTAGCTGTAAGCATTCACTGGGTTGTTATTGTAGCTGTAAGCATTCACCAGTTTGTTATTGTAGCTGTAAGCATTCACCGGTTTGTTATTGTAGCTGTAAGCATTCACCGGGTTGTGTATTGTAGCTGTAAGCATTCACCAGTTTGTTATTGTAGCTGTAAGCATTCACCAGTTTGTTATTGTAGCTGTAAGCATTCACCAGTTTGTTATTGTAGCTGTAAGCAATCGCTGGGTTGTGTATTGTAGCTGGAAGCATTCACCGGGTTGTGTATTGTAGCTATAAGCATTCACCAGTTTGTTATTGTAGCTGTAAGCATTCACCGGGTTGTGTATTGTAGCTGTAAGCATTCACCGGGTTGTGTATTGTAGCTGTAAGCATTCACCAGTTTGTTATTGTAGCTGTAAGCATTCACTGGGTTGTTATTGTAGCTGTAAGCATTCACTGGGTTGTTATTGTAGCTGTAAGCATTCACCAGTTTGTTATTGTAGCTGTAAGCATTCACCGTTTTGTTATTGTAGCTGTAAGCATTCACTGGGTTGTGTATTGTAGCTGTAAGCATTCACCGGGTTGTGTATTGTAGCTGTAAGCATTCACCGGGTTGTTATTGTAGCTGTAAGCATTCACCAGGTTGTGTATTGTAGCTGTAAGCATTCACTGGGTTGTGTATTGTAGCTGTAAGCATTCACTGGGTTGTTATTGTAGCTGTAAGCATTCACTGGGTTGTTATTGTAGCTGTAAGCATTCACTGGGTTGTGTATTGTAGCTGTAAACATTCACCGGGTTGTGTATTGTAGCTGTAAGCATTCACTGGGTTGTGTATTGTAGCTGTAAGCATTCACCGGGTTGTGTATTGTAGCTATAAGCATTCACTGGGTTGTGTATTGTAGCTGTAAGCATTCACTGGGTTGTGTATTGTAGCTGTAAGCATTCACTGGGTTGTGTATTGTAGCTGTAAGCATTCACCAGTTTGTTATTGTAGCTGTAAGCATTCACTGGTTTGTTATTGTAGCTGTAAGCATTCACCGGTTTGTTATTGTAGCTGTAAGCATTCACCGGTTTGTTATTGTAGCTGTAAGCATTCACCAGTTTGTTATTGTAGCTGTAAGCATTCACTGGGTTGTGTATTGTGGCTGTAAGCATTCACTGGGTTGTGTATTGTAGCTGTAAGCATTCACTGGGTTGTGTATTGTAGCTGTAAGCATTCACCGGGTTGTGTATTGTAGCTGTAAACATTCACCGGGTTGTGTATTGTAGCTGTAAGCATTCACCGGGTTGTGTATTGTAGCTGTAAGCATTCACCGGGTTGTGTATTGTAGCTGTAAGCATTCACTGGGTTGTGTATTGTAGCTGTAAGCATTCACTGGGTTGTGTATTGTAGCTGTAAGCTTTCACTGGGTTGTGTATTGTAGCTGTAAACATTCACCGGGTTGTGTATTGTAGCTGTAAGCATTCACTGGGTTGTGTATTGTAGCTGTAAGCATTCACCGGGTTGTGTATTGTAGCTGTAAGCATTCACTGGGTTGTGTATTGTAGCTGTAAGCATTCACTGGGTTGTGTATTGTAGCTGTAAGCATTCACCGGGTTATGTATTGTAGCTGTAAGCATTCACTGGGTTGTTATTGTAGCTGTAAGCATTCACTGGGTTGTTATTGTAGCTGTAAGCATTCACCAGTTTGTTATTGTAGCTGTAAGCATTCACCGGTTTTTGTTATTGTAGCTGTAAGCATTCACCGGGTTGTGTATTGTAGCTGTAAGCATTCACCAGTTTGTTATTGTAGCTGTAAGCATTCACCAGTTTGTTATTGTAGCTGTAAGCATTCACCAGTTTGTTATTGTAGCTGTAAGCATTCACCAGTTTGTTATTGTAGCTGTAAGCAATCTCTGGGTTGTGTATTGTAGCTGTAAGCATTCACCGGGTTGTGTATTGTAGCTGTAAGCATTCACTGCATTGTGTATTGTAGCTGTAAGCATTCACCGGGTTGTGTATTGTAGCTGTAAGCATTCACTGGGTTGTTATTGTAGCTGTAAGCATTCACTGGGTTGTTATTGTAGCTGTAAGCATTCACCAGTTTGTTATTGTAGCTGTAAGCATTCACCGGTTTGTTATTGTAGCTGTAAGCATTCACCGGGTTGTGTATTGTAGCTGTAAGCATTCACCAGTTTGTTATTGTAGCTGTAAGCATTCACCAGTTTGTTATTGTAGCTGTAAGCATTCACCAGTTTGTTATTGTAGCTGTAAGCAATCGCTGGGTTGTGTATTGTAGCTGGAAGCATTCACCGGGTTGTGTATTGTAGCTATAAGCATTCACCAGTTTGTTATTGTAGCTGTAAGCATTCACCGGGTTGTGTATTGTAGCTGTAAGCATTCACCGGGTTGTGTATTGTAGCTGTAAGCATTCACCAGTTTGTTATTGTAGCTGTAAGCATTCACTGGGTTGTTATTGTAGCTGTAAGCATTCACTGGGTTGTTATTGTAGCTGTAAGCATTCACCAGTTTGTTATTGTAGCTGTAAACATTCACCGTTTTGTTATTGTAGCTGTAAGCATTCACTGGGTTGTGTATTGTAGCTGTAAGCATTCACCGGGTTGTGTATTGTAGCTGTAAGCATTCACCGGGTTGTTATTGTAGCTGTAAGCATTCACCAGGTTGTGTATTGTAGCTGTAAGCATTCACTGGGTTGTGTATTGTAGCTGTAAGCATTCACTGGGTTGTTATTGTAGCTGTAAGCATTCACTGGGTTGTTATTGTAGCTGTAAGCATTCACTGGGTTGTGTATTGTAGCTGTAAACATTCACCGGGTTGTGTATTGTAGCTGTAAGCATTCACTGGCTTGTGTATTGTAGCTGTAAGCATTCACCGGGTTGTGTATTGTAGCTATAAGCATTCACTGGGTTGTGTATTGTAGCTGTAAGCATTCACTGGGTTGTGTATTGTAGCTGTAAGCATTCACTGGGTTGTGTATTGTAGCTGTAAGCATTCACCAGTTTGTTATTGTAGCTGTAAGCATTCACTGGTTTGTTATTGTAGCTGTAAGCATTCACCGGTTTGTTATTGTAGCTGTAAGCATTCACCGGTTTGTTATTGTAGCTGTAAGCATTCACCAGTTTGTTATTGTAGCTGTAAGCATTCACTGGGTTGTGTATTGTGGCTGTAAGCATTCACTGGGTTGTGTATTGTAGCTGTAAGCATTCACTGGGTTGTGTATTGTAGCTGTAAGCATTCACTGGGTTGTGTATTGTAGCTGTAAGCATTCACTGGGTTGTGTATTGTAGCTGTAAGCTTTCACTGGGTTGTGTATTGTAGCTGTAAACATTCACCGGGTTGTGTATTGTAGCTGTAAGCATTCACTGGGTTGTGTATTGTAGCTGTAAGCATTCACCGGGTTGTGTATTGTAGCTGTAAGCATTCACTGGGTTGTGTATTGTAGCTGTAAGCATTCACTGGGTTGTGTATTGTAGCTGTAAGCATTTACTGGGTTGTGTATTGTAGCTGTAAGCATTCACCAGTTTGTTATTGTAGCTGTAAGCATTCACCGGTTTGTTATTGTAGCTGTAAGCATTCACTGGGTTGTGTATTGTAGCTGTAAGCATTCACTGGGTTGTGTATTGTAGCTGTAAGCATTCACTGGGTTGTGTATTGTAGCTGTAAGCATTCACTGGGTTGTGTATTGTAGCTGTAAGCTTTCACTGGGTTGTGTATTGTAGCTGTAAACATTCACCGGGTTGTGTATTGTAGCTGTAAGCATTCACTGGGTTGTGTATTGTAGCTGTAAGCATTCACCGGGTTGTGTATTGTAGCTGTAAGCATTCACTGGGTTGTGTATTGTAGCTGTAAGCATTCACTGGGTTGTGTATTGTAGCTGTAAGCATTCACCGAGATGCTTTATTCTGTTATGATCTATTTCTGCTGCATGCAGCTGACGAAATACGGCGAAACATGCCAGGCAATACATTGTGCGATCTATCGCTGGTGTCTTCATATACAAATGTACGACCGCAAAACATTTCTTTTTTGGTTCTTCCTCGCTTTGAACTCAAGTGTAGTCCATACACACCACTTCTACTGGTGCTGGGCTGAATTGTGTGTGTGGATTAGCTTTCCCTATTACCAGTGACCCTCGCCATTAGGCGAACCCACTCCGACTTCAGAGTACTTGTAATCTACGTCCCCAAGTCAAGGACGACAGGTCAACATTTTAGTCCAATTGTCCGGTCTAGGGGTTGAACCACTGACCTCGGCATCATCACACCGGATGTTTAAGAACACTAGTTCTTATCCATTCGGCCTTTGCTGGCCTGTTAAACATTGTTTTGAATACTACGATGTTGCAGATATATAACTACAGATTAATTACAGGCAGCGAACACCGACATGGGGGACAGACATCACAGACGCTCGTGCGTCACTTCATGAAGACATTAAATAACAACAGACTAGCTGCTATAAAATAAATAGCCAAACTACTGTTGATGTGATCAAATGGGGAGAATGGTGAATAGAAGACTGGCGTGCTTTTTTCAAATTCCAGACAATAGTGGTAGCAAACAAGTAGGCTTTAGAGAATCATCCACAGGTAACAGACTGTTGATCATGCCTGTCGGGAACGAAAGAAAATGGTTTTCCCTGTGGGTAGATCTACAAAATCTCAAATTTAAAAAAAAACATTTTTTACAAAGTCAGGAAAGACGGGTGAATAGTTACATTGCAGTGAAGTAATGTCAAATGTAACATGAGCAACGAATCAAGTCATTTTACAGCCGAAAAGCAAGAGTTAAGTGGAAGCCAATAACAGAAAACAGACAAGTCGCTCAGTTTTATCTCTCAACCTATCTCCTGTATTCGTCGATGATCTCATCCACGATTTATCTCGAAGAAGGCGAAGCACCCTATCCGCTGACCACCTGGTGATGTGATGTGTAGAAGAACATCTAATTATTGCCAATGAGTGACCACACATGGCGACAGGCATCATAGCAGCCTGGACAGAGAAATGGAAGGTACAGACGTACGGAAACTGCATTCTTTACACTCTCAAATAAAGACACAGTCAATGAGATACGGCTCGAAATTTAAACAATGTCTTATCAGACGAAACGCTTGTATACTTAGGCATTACACACAAGAATAACACGGAAATCCCAAATCGACCAAACAAGCCACAACAAGAAGAAAGCTTTTCTTCCTGAGTTCAATATCTAGATCAGGGCGTGGAGCTAAAGAAAAACTCCACCGCTGCTATAACACGGCTTGGAGAGAATGGCGCGGCAGGGAGTAGTGAACTGAGGATCTGGCCGACACTCAGGACTCCGAAGAAAGGCCAGACGGACACATCATCAGACTGCTACTGGTACCTTTAGTACTGGGACTCTTCGCTGGCTGTTGCAGATGAGGACGGCGCACGTATGGGAATGTTCCGAGTGCTGTGATGTCGGTTCTTGACTCAACTCTACTCAACCGTCTGCATAATATCAGGACACAGCAGACAGAACAGTCACTCACTGACACAAACTGAAGTTGTGCCCTGTACACATGTGGACTCGTAGAACAGACCACAGTACATATCCTCCCAGACTGACCTGTTTTCTCAAGTGTGGGCTGCACACAGGCCCACGGAGATACACGTTCACATACAGCCATTTGGGAGTCTCAGCGAGCTCTTAAATACAACAGCATACATGTTTTGTTTTGTTTTTAATCGGACTTCTTCAGAAATTACTAGAAGAAAAAAAGAGGAGGGGAGAAGGAGGAAGAAGAAAGAAGAAGTGAGGAGACGGGGGAATAAGAAATAGAATCGCACACACACACACACATATTCTTCATGTTCACCCTCTCCACACATATTCCCTCTTTCCATACATATTCACACACTCCTCACATATTCACTCTATCCTCACATATTCACTCTCTCCTCACATATTCACCCTTTCCTCACATATTCACTTTCTCCACACACATTCACTCTCCCCACACACATTCACTCTCTCCTCACACATTCACTCTCTCCACACATATTCACTCTTTCCAAACACATTCACTCTCCACACATATTCACTCTATCCTCACATATTCACTCTCTCTTCATATATTCACTCTCTCGTCATACATTCACTCTCTCGTCATACATTCACTCTCTCCACACGCACTTACTCTCTTCTCACATATTCACCAACTCTTAACATATTCACCCTCTCCACACATATTCACCCTATCCTCACATATTCATCTTCTCCTCACCTACTCACCCACTCCTCACATATTCACCTTCTCCTCGCATATTCACTCTGTCCACACACATTCGCCCTCTCCTCACATATTTACCCTCTCCTCACATATTCATTCTCTCCCCACATATTCACTCTCTCCTCACATAATCACCCTCTCCTCACATATTCACTCTCTCCTCACATATTCACCATGTGCTCACATATTCACCCTTTTCTCACATATTCATTCTGTCCTCACATATTCACCATCTCCTCACATATTGACCCTTTTCACACATTCTCTCTCCACACAAATTCACCATAGTATAACATTTAATGGCGATCACTTTCTGTCAGTAAACGAAAACTCCAAACTGAGGACGCTGCTAATTCCGTTCATAAACCTGTCAAATAAAAGGTTACTTGGCCAATGACTGGCTTCTGCAACTTACGTAGCATGTTCCCACCGCGGCCTCCATCCATTCTTCTCCCTGTGTCGGTGAGGCACCAGTAGTTAGTCAATAAAGCTTCCTCTGCTGGCATGTTAAGAGCCGTTTACCTGGATCGTGTAATGTCTTCTGGAGGAAATCTGTTCTTCGGGAGATCTATCGTCTGGTTGTTTTTGTTTCCCATCGGTTTTCTTTACACGTTTTATTTCTCCTTCGGTAATATAAACATAGCGAGCCTACGTCAGTTGGAAATCATTGTTGGCATCGTCTCTGCACGGAAACGTACATCCAGGAGCGTATCCAGGGGGGATTGAAAGAACCAGGAATGAATGCTTGGCTAGAACTAGGAACATGGATTTCAATTTATAAAAAAAGGGAATACTAATAAATATTGGTGAAAAGAGAAAATGTGTTCTTAGCAAACCTCGAACAAAAACCAATAATATATTGTTTAAATATTGAAAAAAATTGTAGAGATGGGATTAATTGCCCCAATTATAATCTAATCAATGTTAAACACGGAACAATGTTTTATATTTTGATTATCTCTTTTTTTTTTTTTTGCTAACTATAAAAAGCAAAGACCGCATTATTTATCATGAACTCTCCCCACACACATTCACTCTCTCCTCACACATTCACTCTCTCCACACATATTCACTCTTTCCAAACACATTCACTCTCCACACATATTCACTCTATCCTCACATATTCACCCTCATTCACCCTCATTATCATGAACAGCTTTCCCAACGCCATCTCGACTGCGAGTACAACTAGTACTCCAAGCTGAACGCTTCATAAACAAACAAAACACACACACACACACACACACACACACATATATATATATATATATATATATATATATATATATATATATATATATATATATATATATATATATATATATCAGTATCTATTATCTGTCTGTCTGTTTGTTGGACGGTCGGTCAGTCAAAGTATGTCTATGTCTGGCTATGCATCTGTTTCACTGATGGCTCCCTTATTTGCCAGTTTCTAGATCGGTCTGTCTGTCTAGCTGCGTGTCTCTCCATCATTCAAACGTGTATGTCAATTTTCTCTGTCTCTCTCGGTCTGTCTGTTTGTTTGTCTGTCTGTCTCTCTCGCTCTCGCTCTCTCTCTCTCTCTCTCTCTCTCTGTCTGTCTGTCTCTCTCTCTCTCTCTCTCTCTCTCTCTCTCTCTCTCTCTCTCTCTCTCTCGTTCACTATCTATGATTTACTCTCATAAATATCAACTTATGTGCTGTTTTCTTGCATAGTTTCTATACATCTGCTGTTGTCCTGCACAGTTTCTATACATCTGCTGTTGTCCTGCACAGTTTCTATACATCTGCTGTTGCCCTGCACAGTTTCTATACATCTGCTGTTGTCCTGCACAGTTTCTATACATCTGCTGTTGTCCTGCACAGTTTCTATACATCTGCTGTTGCCCTGCACAGTTTCTATACATCTGCTGTTGCCCTGCACAGTTTCTATAATCTACTGTTGTCCTGCACAGTTTCTATAATCTACTGTTGTCCTGCACAGTTTCTATAATCTACTGTTGTCCCGCACAGTTTCTATAATCTACTGTTGTCCTGCACAGTTTCTATAATCTACTGTTGCCCTGCACAGTTTCTATAATCTACTGTTGCCCTGCACAGTTTCTATAATCTACAGTTGTCCTGCACAGTTTCTATAATCTACTGTTGTCCTGCACAGTTTCTATACATCTACTGTTGTCCTGCACAGTTTCTATAATCTACTGTTGCCCTGCACAGTTTCTATACATCTGCTGTTGTCCTGCACAGTTTCTATAATCTACTGTTGACCTGCACAGTTTCTATACATCTGCTGTTGCCCTGCACAGTTTCTATAATCTACTGTTGTCCTGCACAGTTTCTATAATCTACTGTTGTCTTGCACAATTTCTATACATCTGCTGTTGTCTTGCACAGTTTCTATAATCTACTGTTGTCCTGCACAGTTTCTATAATCTACTGTTGCCCTGCACAGTTTCTATAATCTACTGTTGCCCTGCACAGTTTCTATAATCTACTGTTGTCCTGCACAGTTTCTATTATCTATTGTTGTCCTGCACAGTTTCTATACATCTGCTGTTGTCCTGCAGTTTCTATACATCTGCTGTTGTCCTGCACAGTTTCTATAATCTATTGTTGTCCTGCACAGTTTCTATAATCTACTGTTGTCCTGCACAGTTTCTATACATCTGCTGTTGTCCTGCACAGTTTCTATAATCTACTGTTGTCCTGCACAGTTTCTATACATCTGCTGTTGTCCTGCACAGTTTCTATACATCTGCTGTTGCCCTGCACAGTTTCTATAATCTATTGTTGTCCTGCACAGTTTCTATACATCTGCTGTTGCCCTGCACAGTTTCTATACATCTGCTGTTGTCCTTCACAGTTTCTATAATCTACTGTTGTCCTGCACAGTTTCTATAATCTACTGTTGCACTGCACAGTTTCTATAATCTACTGTTGCACTGCACAGTTTCTATAATCTACTGTTGTCCTGCACAGTTTCTATACATCTGCTGTTGTCCTGCACAGTTTCTATAATCTACTGTTGTCCTGCACAGTTTCTATAATCTACTGTTGTCCTGCACAGTTTCTATACATCTGCTGTTGCCCTGCACAGTTTCTATACATCTGCTGTTGTCCTGCACAGTTTCTATACATCTGCTGTTGTCCTGCAAAGTTTCTATACATCTACTGTTGTCCAGCAAAGTTTCTATACATCTGCTGTTGTCCTGCAAAGTTTCTGTAATCTGCTGTTGTCATGCACAGTTTCTATAATCTGCTGTTGTCCTGCACAGTTTCTGTAATCTGCTGTTGACCTGCACAGTTTCTATACATCTGCTGTTGTCCTGCATAGTTTCTGTAATCTGCTGTTGACCTGCACAGTTTCTATACATCTGCTGTTGTCCTGCACAGTTTCTGTAATCTGCTGTTGACCTGCACAGTTTCTATACATCTGCTGTTGTCCTGCACAGTTTCTGTAATCTGCTGTTGACCTGCACAGTTTCTATACATCTGCTGTTGACCTGCACAGTTTCTATACATCTGCTGTTGACCTGCACAGTTTCTATACATTTGCTGTTGTCTTGCGCAGTTTCCATACATCTGCTGTTGTCTTACACAGCTTCTATACGTCTGCTGTTTTTCTGCACAGTTTCTATACATCAGTTGCTGTTGTTGTTCTGCACAGTTTCTATGCATCTGCTGTTGTCTTGCAGTTTCTTCCTCTTCTTCTTTGCGTTCATCCGGAGTGTTTTTTCAGATGTGATTGCGGTGTGTCTGGTTAGGCACCCTTGGGTCAACACAACCGACTTTTAGCGTGCATTTTTGACAGGTAGCATTCCTGTGGGACTCTCACTTTTGTGGTGCCGTCCACATCCCAGCTTGTCAAGTTGGAACGGTCGAATGATTCACGATCAACCCTCAAAGGAAGGCAGGGACAGTCCATGGCATTTTCCGCCATCCAAGGTGGCTTCCATAGTTGCAGAGCCGACACATAGCTCCCTGGTGCTGGGCCCACGGAGGGAATCGTCATGTCCTGCTCATGGCTGCTTTAATTCCTCACTTCAATGTATTGGGCATTTCGTTCACCACGGGCCTTTCCCGCACAAACCAGACCGGTCTGCAGACGGTATCCACTCAGCGAGTTTTCGATTCGGACATGTGCTTGTCGCTGTCCCCGTCGGAGCTGTTCCGGGCTCAATGGACATTCGGAAAATTAGATAGTCGGAGCTTTTCCGGACACGATAGGCATTCGGAAAACTAGGTAGTCAGAGCTGTTCCTAGCACGAAAGACATTTCACTCGGACGTAATTGCGTAGTGCCAATTTTTATTTTGCCACCCGTTGGACGGCACATCCGTCTTCGGCGTGCATTTTTTTTTAATGTGGTTAGTCTTCCTCGGGTTTAGAGGCACGTTAGACTCTTACAGTTGTGGTGTCGCCCACATCTCAGCTGGTCAAGTTAGAACGGTCAAAGACATCACGGTCAACCCACAAGGGAAGGTAGAGGCAGACCATGGGCATTCCCCACTATCCAAGGAGGCTTCCATAATTGCAAAGCCGCCACATATTGCTCTGAGACTAGGCTCACCCGAGGAATCGCCATATCCTGCTCATGGATTCTTTAATTCCTCACTTCCATATATTGGGCATTTCGTTAGCCACTCGCTGCTCCCCGCACAAACCAGGAACGGTCAGTCTGCGGACGACATCCATTAGGTAGGTTTTAGCTCCGGACTTCCACGCAATGGATTCGCTAGCCAAGCGTTCCATTTCGTGTTAATGAGACGTTTTTCACCTTTGACTGCACTCACTCTATGAGTATAGATATAGACATTTTCCGTAACCATTTCGTGCGACTGGGGCGCTTTTCTACCTTTAGTACTTTCTCACGAGGTAGGCTACATGTGCTGCCGGCTCAGCACCTTACCTCCGGGCATCAGTGAGCGAGAGACGGCCTGGCCCTCTCATCCGGAGATCCCTCATATCCCCCAGCTGAGAGCCTTCGAATAAGTATCTGAACTAAGCATGTAGCGTGCTCAGCATCTCACCTCCGTTTTTGCAGTAGTGGGTATCGGCCCGGCTCTCACATCTAGGGGTTCGTGGCTTAGAGGCGTTCAGCCACATCCCTCAGATGGTAGCCTTAGGGTATGTGTCTGGACCAAATATTAGCGGTTTCGTGCACCTGATTTGAGCTTTTGACAGCTATCCTCAGTCTACCTGCAGAGCAGCAGGTTTTGTCTCTCTTAGCCTGGTTCCTGTCTCAAGAGCTGTCCGACATCTAGTTGTATATCCATCGACAGAGCGCTTGGGGTCACTGGGACACTCAAGCTCCCCCCCCCCCCCTAACGTGGCAAGGTGGAGACACATCGGGGGGCACAGTTAATATAAATCTGGTGATTTCCTGCAGTTTCTATACATCTGCTGTTTTCCTGCACAGTTTCTACACATCTGCTGTTTTCCTGCAGTTTCTATTCATCTGCTGTTTTCCTGAACAGTTTATATACACCTGCTGTTTTCCTGCAAGGTTTCTTCTTCTTCTTCATTCGTCCGGAAAGTTGTTTTAGACGTAATTACGTTGTGCCTGTTTACAGAAGAGCTGCGATATTTGCATTTTTCGTCCGAAACATTCGGGCGTTTGTTGACCGGGTCACAATCCTGGGGCAAGATTTTTGTACATCTGCTGTTTTCCTGCACAGCTTCTATACATCTTCTGTTTTCATGCATAGTTTCTGTATAACATTGTTTTCCTGCACAGTTTCTATACATCTGCTATTGTCTTGTAAAGTTTCTATAGAAATATTGGTCGTTTTTCTTTGCTGCTCTTTCCAAATTGATTCTTGTTTCTGATTTTATGGCGTGTTTGTATGTGTGTGTCTGCGTGTGAGTGTGTGTGTGCGCGCGCAAGTACGTGTGAGTATGTATTCGTGCCTATGTGTGAGTGTGTGTGTGTGTGTGCGTACGTGTGCGTGTGTGTGCTTAAGTGCAGATACTCGTGAATCTGTGGATTGTCTAATCGCGCGATATACGTTTTCTCTGTTGCTATCTACTATACAGGATCTTTACAACACGTATTTATTATTTTATATTCAATCTCCGAAACAGTGCAACAGTCATGTGCTGATTTCACCTTGTTATTTTGATTACATTCTACGTTAAATAAAGCCTGGGGTAAAATGACAGAATTGTAAATGTGTTTGTGCCTCCGCTATATTCCCACGTTGGGTCACGCTGTAAATGTGTTTGTGTTTCGGCTATATTCTCACGTTGGGTCACGCTGCCTGTAGTTCGGCATCAAATGGCAGCCTCTGTGAGAGAGAGAGAGAAAGAGAGAGAGAGAGAGAGAGAGAGAGAGAGAGAGAGAGAGAGAGAGAGAGAGAGAGATCAAGTAAACTATCTAAAAGAGAATACGCCAGATGCACACTTTTGATCCCAACCAAATGATGCCATCACCTCGCTGTGATCACAACGGCTCGTTTCCTCCATCTTGCCCTATAACATTCTAAGATTTGGGTAGTTTTCTCTGCGGTAATTTGTAGTGCTCACTTATGAGGCGGTAAATAACACTTACAATAATAACCTAGCCCTACATCTGACGTCTGATACCTGGCTGGAGGATTTCATCCACCCAGTTACCTGCTGTAAACAGCTACGAGATACTCTCTTACCGGGAAGCCCCAGCTCCTTCATGGGTTTGTTGCATTTAAACGGAGGGTTCTTATAACCGGAATAACAAGCACATTTTGTCAACCCTGGCTTCATTTCAGAAAGTTCGTATGTTCTGTGCCTCATCGTAACCTGGTTAAGTCATAATATTCCTCTAAACAGACTCTGAGACAAGAGTCAAGCCATCTGACTCGGGCTCCGAAGGTTGTGGGTTCGATTCCAGGCCGCGTCCTTCGGTTCACGAGTGCATTTTTTCGGAGACTCCTTAGGGTCGTCGCTGGAGCTACGGAGTTCGTGTTTTGTGCGACGCTTCCCGCGCTGCGGAAAGAGAATGAGCCATATGGGATAAAAACCCTGTGCAGTAAAGTCGACCCCTGTCGACTTTTAAGCGACTTCTGCAGATGTGACCTTCCAGAACCGATCTTGAATACCACGATGAGCTCGGAAAGAGGGCCGAGAGCTCTACTTTACAGTCCCCGTGGTGAGGGTCCTGGGTTTGGAGATACGCCCCAACACTAACTCTGTCCCGACATATGCACGCCTGTTTCATGGCTCGTGGCTGGTGCACCAGACTTAACTGTTACAACTCCAGTTTTACGGACGGTTTACAGCCAAACAACCAGCAGCAAATGCATTTTCTTAGAAGAGCTGTAAAGAATTTTCTTAGACGAGTTGACTGTAAAGCGTTTCCTTAGAATAGTTTATTGTAAAGCATTTACGTAAAAACGTTTTGAGTTTAAAGCATTTTCATAGAAGAGTTATCTTGAAAGAATTTCAACCAATAAGTAAATTGTTACTTTTCTGTTCCAAATCTGTAAATGTTTCCATAGACTTTGTCTTCAAAGTTCTGCTAGTCCCCAGTTCTTCTTGTGTTATTGGCAAATTGGATATCTCGGTGTGTGCTCTCTGGACAACGCGATTCTTTCTAGTTCTTCAACTACGTAGCGATATGATTTAGCTCACATTTTGTCTAAGTAATTGTAAGTTAAACAGGTATGTGCCACCCCTTGTCCTTGCCATTTTTGTCTAAGACATATAAAAGTGGAAAGTAATACGTTTTTCGAGACATTTCAGCCCGTTCTGAGTGAGTTTCTTAATTGTATTTGCACATACGCGATCGCGTTCCCCCGCTGTGCAGTTTTGCACCTGAGTCCAAATTTGTAACCGGCTGCAAGAAACGAAAGAATATAAGGGTGAGCTAAGGTAAGCTAGCGGAGGTATGGAAGAGAGTGTAGGGTGCGGGGTGGCAGAGATGAGTGAAGAGTACGGCGCTCATTAGGTACCTCCTATCTGGCAAACAATTCCAGAAGCTCTCCTTCATTTCCTATCATTCGTTCCTGGGATCTTTACCTGCAGGGCAGTCCAGCCAGTCTGGGGATTGTTTACATCGACTACCACTGGAACTTGTGAGTCAGTGTCCGGGATTTAACCGCTTTCTTCACACCATCAGGGCTTTTCTTTGCCTCCAGGAATTTTCACCTTTTTCTGATTTTATTTCGGGAAAGGTAAGTGTTTGATATTAGAAGATGTGTCAGGTCGTGTTTGGCAGACTTCCAGAAACATGTAGTTCCATTATATACCGCACTATTGAAACCACATTATATCTGTCTGTCTGTCTGTCTGTCTGTCTGTTCGTTCGTCCGTCCGTCATATATCTGTCTATCTATCTATCTATCCATCCACCCATCCATCCATCCATCCATCTATCCATCTATCTGTCAATCTATCTGTCTATCTATCTATCTGTCTATCTAATCTATCTATCTGTCTGTCCGCCTGCCTGTATGTCTGTCTGCCTATCTGTAATTGTTAAAAGACGTGAGATTCCCATAAGTCTGGTGGAGAGATGTGTCTGTCTCAGTGAATGTTCATATCTAGTTCAAGTTCACGGCTGGCTACTGAAGAAGGTGACGGCACACTTGTAGCATTGCCCCGTGTCAACTGATGTGAATTCTGAACTCGCGTTCACAGTGAGGTGTTTAGTTATACAAAGTTGTCGAGTATAACCAGGATAAAGAACAAAACAAAGTTTAGGACAATTACTTTTTCCCAGCCTCATGATCTCATCTTTTTTTTTTTCTCCTCTTGTACCTTGCCGTGTTAGGGTGAAGCATAAACTGCAGGAGAGTGCCCGTTTATGAGCTTCGTGTATCGAGATTCCCATGGACTCTGTTATTCCACCATCGTTTACATGGTCGGCCTCTTCCTCTGCTTCCATTCTGTCTCTAGATCATTGCTTGTTGTGGTATACTGTTAGTTGGTAATCTAGTTATATGGCCTAGCATCACTGACATGGTCGACCTCTTCTTCTGCTTCCCTCTGGTCTGTACATCATTGCTTGTTGGGGTATACTGTTAGTTGGAAAGCTAGTTACATGGCCAAACCATTTGACTTGCTGTTCTATGATGAAATCTAGCGCTGCTATAACCCCAACTTTAGTCCTGATTTCTTCATTTCTGATTTTCTCTCTTCTTGATTCATTGAGTATTCTTCTCAGGAATATCCTTTCTGTGGTTGTGATTCCCCCCCCCCCCCCCATTAGCGACCACAAATACTGGCTCTTCGATCTCTCAGAGTTAATGTTTCATCTTCGTATTCTTCTTGGAGTTCGCCTATGATTCACCCATACTTATTTCACACTCCTCTTCTTTTAAATCGATTGGAATCAGCTCATACTTGTTTCATCATTGTTATCGTCTTTGAGTTCGTGTAGAATCAACCTATATTTGTTTCATCATCTTCTTGAGATCGCTTGGAATCAGCCTTTACCTGTTTCATCTGCTTCTTAGAGTTCGCTTTCGCTTAAAATCAGCCTACACCTGCAATATTGTTTCCTGCATGGACTGTGCTGTCTTATGCAATTCTTGCAGATTACAGTAGGGCTTGGTACATGGTACATGATATATAAAGCTGCTGGTTTTTAGCCGCCCCTCTACCAAATATGTGAATGTTTCTTTCATTGGATGATGACTGAGTTGTCAATTATCACTTTAGGGTCTTGTCGGTAGTTAAGTGTTTGCACATTTCTTATTGTCCCAATTCTTCAGTTGGCGTAGAGGTCATTACCCCAGTGGTAACTCTGGGTGCCCGATCGTGCACCGTGTCTCAGTTGTGTCAGCTGTGCTGGTAGCTGCACACTATGCTGCAGACCAGTGTACTCATTCATTCATTCAGTAACATGTCCTTTGCAGAACCTCGCTCCCATAACAACCTTCCGCAAAACCGCTCGATCATAAGCAAGATGTCCCGCGTCCGATACACCCATCTGGAGATCATCCGCCACATCCTGCACCCATCTTATCTTTGGCCTTCCTCTTCCTCTCTTCCCAGGCATATATAATTATACCTCCATTATTGTTCTCTCCAAACTTTCATGACGTTTCAAGTAACCAAAATATTTCAATTTTCTTTGTTTTTTCGTCTTTAATAGCCAACCTTCTTCAATATTCAACTCTTGAAGTATGGATGCATTTGTTCTTTTCTTTACCTAAGATATTCTTAGAACTCGTCTATAACATTTATATTCAAAGGCATTTATGCGCTGCTCAGCTTGTTTAGTAAGTGTCCAGGTCTCACAGGCGTATGTTGCAATGAGAAAGATGCATGCTCTTACTACATGCGGTCTTATGCCTGGTTGTTGGACATTTCTAAGTTTGTTTCCATTTGCTCTCCAGGTGGTACCACTAAGTTTCCTCGTTACGCTAGTTTTTTCCAGCTTTTGTTTCAGCTTTGTTGATGTGTTATTTCCAAGTCATTCTGGGGTCAAATGTTACTTCAATGTATGTTGGTTAGCTATCGTCTCTTAAAGTTGTACCCCTTATAATTATGTTGCTAGCTTTTTGCTTCGTGCAGATTAGAAAGTATAGTTGCTGATTGTTCTGTATTGATTTTGATACAGTTCATCTGTACAACTGGCTAGAATATCTACAGCTTTTTGTTTATATACGTTTGATGCATATTCATACGAGCACCATATAACTAGATCATCTGCATACATTGCCGGCGTGACATCACAGGACCATTCTTTGATAAGGCACGCTCGTGTGTGTGTGTGTGTGTGTGTGTGTGTGTGTGTTTTATAACAACATTAAAGTGAATGGAACTAGTCTGAAACAAGCCTTTGTTTACGTCTTTGGTTATTTGTTTTTTAAACAGCAGATGGAAGAAAGAAGCTAAATGTAGAATAGCTCAAGCAAAACCAGCGTTTCACAAGTTAAGAATATTCTCTGCAATAATGTTTGTAAATCAGTGCCTGTATTTCTGTCTCGATGACCATTGCATTGTGTTGTTTCCTTTTTTTCCCGGTCTAATGCAGACTGAAAAAGACGCACCAACCCTTCTAGCACTGGCGCCCATTCTTCACTAGGTTCTACGTTCTCTAGTGAACACAACTGTTGCAGAATGTCTTGGCCTGACCATCCAAGATTTTCCTCTTTTCAACCTACAACCATTTTTTCCTTCGAATTTCATTGTGCAATGGATGTTGCGTGTCGTCGTTGACTCGAAGTTATGCACTTGCACAGCACATCCTTATGTCACCCATAGTTGGACAATCAAGTGGATAGCGCATCGCCTTGCATACCGTATCTTTTGTGCACCCAAGTATGATGCGCCTGGCCTCATTCTGTACCCTATCCAGTCTCTTCATCTGCGTGTGGCTGAGAGTCAAGATCGCCGGAGTAACTCCTTTGAGGAAAGGGCCAGAGACAGAGGTAACACAGTGTTCTGGAGTCATCACTCTCATCGCAGTCACATGTGTCATGTGTAATGGCAACACTCCGGTGAAAACGTACTTCTAGGTATTTCATTACGAGTCCCCTCCACTACATCCGATCAAATGTTTACAGCTTGGAGTGTTAACAATTCAGTTATTTAATGAAAACCACGCCACAGCCACCTTCGTTGGGTTAACAAGTACTTCGGCTTCATCATCCATATGCCTGTGCTATCAATTTTGTCTGAAGTTCTTCTGCACCCATGCTGTCTGTCTTTCCCTTGACGATAGACCAACACATCTTCGGTGTAGGACAGTGTTCCCCCCTGTCCCGTGATCTGCTCACTCGCTATTCTCACCGTGTAAACGTTGAACAGCACTGGTGATGCCCATGAAACCTGCCAGGTGTATTATTGTTGGTTCTGGTGTCCACTGTTCACATCTGAACACTATCGCCCGCTTAAAAAGGGCCTCGGCGGTTCAGTTGAGGGGGAATGGACTAATCTTACAGTCAAGAAACTGCCCAAACATAAACTCAAATGTTACTCTGTTGAACGCGTCTTCAAGATCTGTTGTACATGTCTTCAATGTCTGTTGTACGCGACTTCAGTGTCTGTTGTACGTGTCTTCAAGGTATGTTGTTCATGTCTTCAATGTCTGTTGTACATGTCTTCAGGGTCTGTTATACGTGTCTTGGCGGTTTGTTGTACGTGCCTTCAAGGTATGTTCTAATGGCACATGCCTCGGTGCCTGCGGAAAGACTTCATGCGCATCTTAGGTAAAACCGCTGCGTTTTTCAGGTTTCTTTGTTTTGGCGGTACCCTCCAAGGGTATGTAGAAAGAGATGTAGCATTTCAAGCCGGCGGGATATTTTCCTGGGAATTATTATTCCAGCAGCCTGTCTATCGTGTTCTGCATTGCGATTATACGATATCCCTATATTTTTGTCTGGTCTTTGCGAAATCATGTTGGACGAATTAAGACCTTGCTCAACAATCAATCATGTTGGACGAATTAAGACCTTGTTCAACAATCAATCATGCTGGACGAATTAAGACCTTGTTCAACAATCAATCATGCTGGACGAATTAAGACCTTGTTCAACAATCAATCATGCTGGACGAATTAAGACCTTGCTCAACAATCAGTCATGTTGGACGAATTCAGACCTTGCTCAACAATCAATCATGTTGGACGAATTAAGACCTTGTTCAACAATCAATCATGCTGGACGAATTAAGACCTTGTTCAACAATCAATCATGCTGGACGAATTAAGACCTTGCTCAACAATCAGTCATGTTGGACGAATTCAGACCTTTCTCAACAATCAATCATGTTGGACGAGTTAAGACCTTGCTCAACAATCAATCACATTGGACGAATTCAGACCTTGCTCAACAATCAATCATGTTGGACAAATTAAGACCTTGCTCAACAATCAATCACGTTGGACGAATTAAGACCTTGCTCAAAAATAAATCATGCTGGACGAATTAAGACCTTGCTCAACAATCAATCATGTTGGACGAACCCACACCTTGTCTCATCAATCCCCCATGTTGCACTGCAAGGCATCTACCGTCCGGTGTTATAGACTTCAAAATAGTAGAAACGTGACACGACTCACACCCTTTGAAGAGTTATTTTTATAGCCGACTTTCACTGCGAAGATGTCACTTGATGGTGATGGTTATGATGGCGGAGACGGCAGTGAGATAACAAATTGCTGTGCCTTGTCGGGGTTTGGAACCCGGGTGCCCACATACTATGGATATAGAAACCTATCGCGCCTTTTATTAAGTTTGTACACAAACTGCCTGATACTGTTTTGCATTTCTACAGTGCTGTGTCTGCTGCGGTAGGTATTTATATGTCAGCTACCTTGGTCTCTTGTGTAAGTTCTACCGAGAACATTTCTTCACCTCTTTATCTTTACATCGCGATGTCAGTGTGTCTGCTACACATTTTACATATCGCAATCCATCGCTGTGTAAGGTACTAGTTGATATTGCCAGTGTCTTGGCCGTCTATCTGGATGTGGATCTGGTTGAATATTGGTAATTGCATGGATTAGGTCAAATCATATCATCATCGCGTGCCCTGCCGACAGATGTAGGCGTGCATGTCTCTCCACAGATCTCGATCCCTGGTGCTCTGGATCAACTCTGCTGCCGATATTTCTCCATGCCAGTATCTCAGTCCATCCAGCATCATTTCTCTTGGTCTGCCTCTGTCTCTCCTCCCACTGATCTGCCAGTTCTGACGATGTTCTCCGGTGCCTCTCTTCTCATCACATGAACAAACAATAATGTTTGTCTCTGTCTTATGGTTGTATACCATATTATAGTTTCATTGTCCTCTCCCAGGCAATGGTTGTTAAACACTCTGGCAGTCTACGGTTTTCGCGATATTCGTCTTAGGAACCACATCTCTGTTGCTTCCAAGTTCTTCCTAATTATAGGGAGTCTGTGGCGAAGTGGTCAAGCCGTTTGACTCGTGCTCCGAAGGTTGTGGGTTCGATTCCGGGCCGCGTCCTTCGGTTTACGAGTTAAATGTTTCGGAGACTCCTGTGGGTCGTCGCTAAAAGCTACGGAGTTCGTGCTTTGTGCGACGCATTCCGTTCTGCGGAAAGAGACCGAGCCATATGGGATAAAACCCGGTGCAATGAAGTCGACCCTGTCGACTTTTAAGCGACTTTTTTTTTCTTCCTAATTTGTTCATTCACGTCCTTGATTCACTGCCATACAGCACAACTTGTTGCATTTAACATTTAAGTACCTTTTTTCTTACATTAAATGGTAGTGCATAATTGCATAAAATACTTTTCATTTCTTGACATGTAGCTTTTGTTTGACATATTCAGCATTTAATCAGGTCAGATAGGTTTCATCATTCGGTCGTTCAGATATCACGATATGTTCATGCCTAAACACGTTAGCCCTCTCCGTGGCCAAAGGTTTGCGAACGCGGTTCGTGAGCCGCATACCAGGCGTTCGAAACGCAGCCGCGACCGATTTGTGCCGCAGACCGTGTCGCGTTGTTTTATAACGTGTTGGTATGGGAGCCGGTCGTTCAGAAATCAATAGCAAACTACTGAACGTAAAAACTTGCCTAGTACATCAACAGCAGCTGAAAAATGCTGGTGTTGACTGCAACGTCCTGCAAGGGATATGCAGCATTTTAAAAAAACGTTAACGAGGTTGACAGGGAACTGCGCCGATCGTGTCATGAGCACGGTCAGTTCAGGTGCTTGGGCTCGTCGTATGCTAAGAGAGGGACATATTGGTCACCTATTCTTCCGTGCATGCAGGCCTACAAAATGTGACGACGATAAAGTATCACAGGAGCCGCCAAGGGAACTGTTTCGAGATATCAAAAAAAAAATATGTTTCAGGATGACCTTATCCGTGAAACAGAAACATCTTCAGTCTTCAGGATTTGGGATCAAAATCAGAAATGTTGTCCGGCATACCTGTCTGTGAAGGTGTCCTGTATGGTGGGCTAATGAAAACAGAACTGGATGATGGCATGGCAGAAGAAAATAGAAGTACAGCCAGGGAGCTTGGGGGTTTAATCTGATGACAAAAATAGACGTCGGTGTGTGTGTGTGTGTGTGTGTGTGTGTGTGTGTGTGTGTGTGCGCGCGCGAGCGTGCGTTTGTGTCTGTGTGCTTGTGTGGGCGTCCGTTCGTGTGTGATCTGGTATCTAGCAAGGCAAGTGAAACCCGAAGCTAGATATGTGGCAGACGAAGTCCCAGCCAGAAGAAACCCAACACCTATGAGGATACTTATAGAAGCAGGAAATGTAGAAATTCAAACGGCCATGAGCAGACTGTTGGTAACTGTTGTCAACATTATACTCAGCCAGCAAGAAACGTGCAAGTTGAGTGATAAGCACGACGACAAAGATGATGGTGGCACGTGGGAAATGTTTGTAAGAAGTATACAAATATAGTACACTAATCCAGTATGTGTGAACATCTTCTGTCTTGTTGTTTGTGTGAAGAGGTCTGATAACTTGAGAGAATTATAGATTTAGATATTGTGTGTAAACAAACAGAAGAAAATATCAAAGGACGAGACACGAACACGTAGGAGAGAGAGAGAGAGAGAGAGAGAGAGAGAGAGAGAGAGAGAGAGAGAGAGAGAGAGAGAGAGAGAGAGAGAGAGAGAGAGAGAGAGAGAGAGAGAGAGAGAGAGAGAGAGAGAGAGAGAGAGAGAGATGTGAATGAGGCAGCTTGAGGCGCAGGATCTCAGAAGCCTTAAGTATTGCTTCAGCAGACAACTTGAAAGTTCCAGTCAGTTCCCCCTCCCACCAGGCGGCATTCAGCCAGCCTACCGTTTCTTGTTGACTTGCCAAGCTTGGGAAAGCAAATGTTCCCCGCACGACCCTTGGAGGTGGCAGTTAGATATAAACAGATAGACTAGTACTTCAGCTGGATTCCAGTTGTAAACACGGACTGATGGCTTCCACACACACTTGTGACTCACGGTATTGATATTTAATACATGAAACAAATCTGTGCTTTCCTTGTTGATATGTCCATCATATTCATCGTGTTTGTCTGTTAGTTTCCTTCTGGGCCATACCTCCTGTGCTTGGTGTAGCGTCTTTTCATGTGGCCTTTGCTATCTCTTGGGGTATACTAAAATTATAGATTCTTTATTTATATGAACTTCAAATTTATCGTCTGTAACTGTTCGGTTCCTTCTAGGTGTAGCTTTTGCCAGCACTGGGAGCTATTCTAAAATGATAGTTGATGTGGTAGTCTGTTGTAAAGCGGGTTGTCCACCCGAAGAACAATGCTTTCAGGCCACGAGCTAAAGAATTCTGCTGTCGCCTGGCATTGTTGCTGGAGACCTGACCCCTTTAATTTCTTGTAGTTTCCAAAGAAGCCATACGGCGGTGACACAGACTATAGCTAGTTCCACATGGGTTTATGGGACACAGACTTTGGCTAGTTCCACGTGGGTTTATGGGACACAGACAATGGCTACTTCCGCATGGGTTTATGGGATACAGACAATGGCTAGTTTCACGTGGTTTTATGGGACACACACAACGGTTAGTTCCGCATGGTTTTAGTGGACACAGACAATGGTTAGTTTCATGTGATTTTATGGGACACAGACATTGGGCAGTTCCCCGTGGTTTTATGGGGCACAGACAATGGTTAGTTTCACATGGTGTTATGGGACATAAATAATTGTTAGTTCCGCGTGGTTTTATGTGACACAATGATTAGTTCCGCATAGTTTATGGGACACTCATGGTTCCGTCGCCCTGCTACTGAGTGAGTACGTGGCGCGACACTGTGAGCTGTGAGTTTCATGTGAAGTGCTTTTTAAACTGTCCGAGGTTTTTTGGAACGTGACTGCATGTTCGGAGCGATGGCAGATGGCTATGTCCCAGAGTTGACCGGTTTTTGCCTTATGCAGAAATGCGTGGCTGCTGGGCTTCTGGTTGACTGCCACTACCATCAACGATGAACTGTATTTCATGGACTGTGTGGGTGAACATCTAGGAAGCATCCAGATGGGAAAATGACTGCCGATTCCATCAGAAATGAACTGGATGTTTTGTGGGGGACTATTGTGTTGACATTCTGGCGGCGGCATTATGCACAGTGTATCTGTGCAGGCTGTTGTTTGTCGAGACTCCTGTCTTTTCCACTTTTCACACTGGGCAGTGGGGAGCGTTTTGTGTGATATTTACTGGCACAGGAACGGAGCATAATGGGGACGACCCGTTGCTGTGAAGTTGGAACTGCGACTAACTAACTAACTAACACACATGGGTTTACGAAATATGGAAACAACCGATCTCACTATTCACAAGATCAGCATAATACGATAGTTTTAACAATACAGGATCAGCACTAATAGTACAATAGTTGCCTTCCCTGTGAGCATCAGCACTAATAGTAATACAATAGTTTTCTTCCCTTTGCAGCATCAGCACTAATAGTACAATAGTTTTCCTCATAATACAAGTGGCATATCTGAAAGTAGAACATTACCACAGTGGAAGCTCCAAGCTAGGGTGACATGCCTGGTTATAAAAAGGTGGCGGTGGCTCACTCACACTATAGTTTCTCGCGTTGGACAAGGCGCGAACCTCTCCCAATAGAACCGGGTCCCCGGGGTCACTATTTGACACCTCCGGGCTTTGACACATGAATAACTTCACTCCAATCATTCTCACGTCCGACATCACCGAGTTTCACACCGGTGTGCCTACCCCAACTTTCCCACTAACTAAGATTAGTTGCATGTTTTTATTTACAGGACGTTGCAATCAATACCAGCACTTATTTGCTTTAAGTGATTTACTAGGTAATTGTTACTTCTTTCTTTACTGTCTGAATAGTCGACACACATACCATCGAAATCAACGCAAAGCGACTTGCTCCCAAATGGCGTGCAGATGATGTCGAATGTTCGACCCGGTCACTGGGGGAATTGTGAACATGCGTTCACTAACCCCACCGCTTCGGACGCCGACCCCTACTGATTACACCAGTTATAACTCTGGTTTCTAACTCTAAGTCAATCCACTAACTACACCAGTTATAACTCTGGTTTTAGACTCTGGTCAATCCATTAACTAGTAGTAGGCCTCTTTCAGTCCTGAAGAACTATAGAGTTGTGCCGCTGGTGAGGTACCTGACAGCACCGCTGGTATACAGTATACAGTAGAGTCCGATGCGAGAGTGACAATCTCTGTCAGTTTCCGCAACTGTGAGACGAGGCAGGTCCCGCCGTAAGTGACTGCATGTTATGCCTGTGCCGCCTATCCTCAGCTTGTTGGATCAGATTGCGCTCAAAGAGCACCAGTCCGTTTCGGCAGACTGGGGAGAAATGGACCAGCAATTTTGTAGTTTTCAATTTTTGCTCATCACCGGAACAGATTTTATCGAAACATAACAAAACCATGACTAAAATGTTGTACATTCATTTATTTTAAAAGGGGAAAACATTTAGCAATCTATTTCTATATGTTTCTTTACAAAATGCATTTCAAAAATGTATATGAACATGGGGAGAAATGGACCACCATTGGGGTGAAATGGACCAGCACGTGGGGAGCAATGGACCATAGTGGGAAGAAATGGACCTTTTTTAAAAAGAAGCAGCAACAACTCATCCATATTGCTATAAGAAATAAATAATCATTAAAAGGATATTTGCAGTTTTTTTTATTATTTTAAGCGACAGTAAAAAAAAGTTTAATATGATATATTAATCTAATATAAAGTTTTATCGAACATTTATGCCTGCAAGACTTTCTTTGAAGACATAGCCATCTTTGGTCCTAGAAGTGGTTCCAGTGATTGTAGATCTAGTAAGCTGTGCTTTAATACATGTAATTGAGACACTGGCGACATCTTCTACCTTAGGCTTAACAAATTTACCAGCAACCTTCTCACTCTTGCGCAAGAACTCTACCTCAACATCACCATCATCATCAATGTCTCCCCTTACAATTACTACATAGTAAACACAAGTCTTCTTTGTTCCATATTCACATAGCACACACTGGCCTTCAAAAACCTCACGCACACCAGTCAAGCTAACCGTACACTCCTCATTTTCACCAAATGAAACATCAGAATCTGTGTCATCACAAAACGAAATGTCAGTTTCTGGATCTGAATCAACATCAAGTTCTTTCAGCAGCTGTCTCTTTGCCTTTTTTGGTGGAAGTTTTGCTGCCTTTTCTTTCATCACCGCTCTTTCCCTAATTTGATCCATTTCTGGCGTAGAAATAGCCAGGTAAGTTTTTCCTCTTTTCCTCATATTATTTGAATCTTTTCGCGGACCAGCTTTTGGTAGTCCTCTGAAAACATGAGGCGAAGTAAAGGAAGAAGTAGCTTTATGTTGAAGACTCCCTACCAGTTCTCCTCTTTCTCTGGATGTCACCTGGCCTATTTGCTTCACTCCTCGTGGGACAATTACTTTTGGCACTTTCTGTACAGTGGTCAGACCTGACTCATCCAAATTGTAGATTTGAGCTCCACTCACATTTAGTTTTGTAATGGTTTCCTTCACAATGTTGACGAAGGTGCAAATATTATGTTTGTTGAAAGCTGTAGCTCTAGCCAGAGATGTTGCCTCAGGTTGCCTTATGGTCAGCTCGGGATTCCGTCGTAAAAATCCACAAAGCCAGTCATTCCCTGCCATCATTTGCTCATCCCAGGTTAAAGGATGTGCAATGTTATTGACTTTCGCCATCTCGTACGCCAAAATACGAACGTTTTTAGTTGTGAGTCCATGGAACATTCTTGCACAATCTTTCAAGTAACTAGCAAAATCAGCTTCTTGCTTAGCTGTGAAAACAAGGCTATGCCTATAATTTGGTATGAGTCTAGTAGGCAGACCATTTCCTTCTCTGTCTTTTGTAAGATTGTTATTGAGGGTAGAGCGAGCAATGCCGTACTCCCTTGCAGCTTTCCTCACTTTCATTCCATTTGTCACAGCATTAACAGCTTCTCTCATACGTTCCTCCGTAATGAGACCCTTGTTGGTGTTTCTGATGTACAATCTTGGCATCTGAAACAAAAGAGTGACAGAATTATATAACATTTAGAATGGTAGGCCTATCATTTGCAAAGAAATACTGATCATAGCACGAATGGCGTGCATCTTTAATAAATCACTGAAATCAAATTTGTTAACAGTTTTATTGGTCTTGATTTAGACCCCAGTATTAAAAAGAATCAATAATGCTGATATTCGAATGCAATCTTCAACACTTTTAATAACAACAGACTGTCTTGTCAATTTCTTCTATGGGGAGAAATGAACCATGGGGAGAAATGAACCGGTCCATTTCTCCCCCATCAATGTATTAAACTATTCAGCCATAAAGTCTCTTAAATCTAATATTATATGCTATATTTTTTATATGAACTCTTAAATAACAAGTAAATAAAGATATTAACGTAATTACCTTGTCCTGATTCCTGACTATGCGTCTGCTTTACGATGGTGTCTGGAACTGGAAAAAGAAACTTTAGTGCAGAAAATTTTTCAAACTTTGCGTGGGAACGACCTGTGCGGGAAATCGATGGCAAATGAAAAATTCGGACTATGTTTGATGTGGAAAACAAACTTATTATGGTTTCACTTTCATTGCATCACAGCCAGGGGCCAGAGAGGGGGTGGTCCATTTCTCCCCTATGTCCATTTCTCCCCAGTCTCCCCTACATCCCTTTTCTCGGAACATCTGTCTGTTGCAGCTTTTCCCCACGTGCTTGGATCTATGCCAAGGGTTTTCATATTTTGTTTACACACATCCCTATATCGCATTTGGGGTCTTCCGGTTGGCCTCTTCCCTGTGATCCACTAACTACACAAGTGATAACTTTGTTTTCTAACGCTAGTCAATGCATGAGGTTTTCTGGAGTTGCCCCCCTCATGTTTATCAAAGAAAACATGCCTGACTGAAGTCTGAGGGATACAAACGAGAGACACCCAAACCCGTATCCGCGCGTTTCAACTAGAATTGTCTTACAGCTTGTAGCAATGTGGCTAGCTTTGTATTTAATCCGCCAGAAGTGTAGTCTACCCAGATCAGTCGCAATCGTTCGCCCACATCCTTGCCAACAACCATACTAGTTTCTTGACTCTGGCGCGATGAAAGATCAAGTTTAAAACCAGTGCGATACAGGTATCCTTTGACCAAGCATCGTTTGCCAGTCCTGTTCACACCTGTGTTTGATGATTTTTGCGGCCTAACCTGGGCTGCTGTGTTCTTTGCTCCCTCCAGCCCCCGACACACCCTGCTATTTAGCTTGAGTGTTACCCGCTTTGATGTTCTTCAGTTTTTCCCCGGTACTGGTCTGGAGCAAACACTGGCGATCACGACTCTTCACTGCTGTCTGTTACATCATATTTTTAATGAAGTTGATTTTGCTGTTTCAGCTGTCCACACATAAAATGATGTTACCCATCTGTTTCAACTGTCCACTCATAAAATGATGTGTTGCCCACCTATTTCAGCTCTCCACACACATCTCTCTGTTCCGACCTGCTTTTGACAGAGACTGGGGCCAGAATAGGCACACAAAAAAGCTGCATTTCAGACAACAATTTTCTGCAGTAAAGTCACTATTATTGAATGTCAGAAAGAGAGCGCTGAAATGTTTTATAGAACCCGCTCTACTGTGTGGCAGTGAGTTGTGGAACGGGAACGAACACAATATGAAGGGAGGAAACGGAAATGTGGTTGCTGAGTGGAATGTTATCAACACCTTCAGCTGCCAGAGTACCTAACAACGATTGCTGGGGAAAAGCTTATGAATATAGTACATCATATACAAATATGAAAATGCGGCAAGGAGCTTCCGTAGGTCCTGCAATTAGAAGAGATGTATAGGAAAACTTCGAAACGACTGGAAAGATCAGCGAAAACAAAGGCAACGAGAGAGAGAGAGAGAGAGAGAGAGAGAGAGAGAGAGAGAGAGAGAGAGAGAAGGGGGGGATGAGGCAAAGACAGACAGAGAGTTGAATGGGTTGGGACGATCATCCGTGGAATTGATGCAAAACACTAGGGACCGAGATGAACTCAAACGCCAGTTGCTAAATACAAATACACATTTGCGATTACCATGGGGTCAACTAATGCTCCACTTTCGAACTCCCAGCTAACATACATCGAATCTCACACTGTTGCCACCACCCCAACTTCCCTCCCCCCCCCCACACTCCCCCCCCCCCAATTAACATACATCGAATCTCGCACTGTTGCCACCACCCCAACGTCCCCCATTAACTAAACTTTAGGTGCGTATCCTTTAACAGGGCCTTGCAATCAACCCCAGCATTTATTGGGTGTGTGATTTTACGAGGCATTTTTCTTTTTTTTTCTTTTTGTCGGTGACTATTTTAAGTTTTTAGCCGAAGTATAATTCATTTATTCACCTCATGTGCTGTATAATTCTGCAGTTTGCACCATACAAGACGCAGCGAAATATGCCAGAAAATAAATAGTACAGCATATTGTTTGTGACTTCAGTGATCAAAGAGTGCACAACTCCAGCCGACATGCTACAGCATAGATCCATAAACATATAACATTTAACCGGGAGCCAGCAAGACTAACAAATAAGTGTGATAGCAAACTATCCTCGGTGATGGATGTCCTGTGCACCCTCTAGGTTCAGCCAGGTGCTTGAGGCGCATGCCTGAGTTGATCCCTTCCAGGGAAACCAAGAAAAGGCATTCGCACTACTCATGTGGTACCGGTGTCTGTTGAAGTATGTTGCCTAAATAATGTCAGCGGCCTCATCGCCTACCTGGTAATGCACATTCCACGAATACACCAGTTCTGACGGTGTGTTGAGCACCCCGTATTCCGTTAACATCTGACAATACTACTCGTCTAATTACACAATTCAAGGCATGGAGTTAGCTAAGTAGATGTGTAAACATAGCGGATATAATGGGACTGTCTAGATTGTAGAGGGCGGGTTGGTGAAGTGGTTAGGGCGTTACACCAATAATGGCGTGAGCACGGTGGGACTAAAGTTATATGCCAGCACTCGACGTTCGCTACGGGAGGGGAAAACTGGCCAGCATTCCTCTGTTCATACGATATAGCTGTTTTACATATCTCCTGTTCATGTACCCGGTGTGCTATAGTGGGTATGGCGCTTGCAGAGGTCCGTAGTCAGTCCCAGGAGTGGCAGAATTATGTTCAGACCACCACAGCCCTGGGGTGGACAGTCTGTTAACATATGGACCAGATGGGACTTCCGGTCAAATGTGGCGGACAGGCTGTTGAGCTGTTAAGGTCTCTGGAGTGTTGTTTCTTCTGGCTGTGGATTGCTTACGCATTTTCCTCATGTTGCACTGGTAGTACATGGTTCCGTTGCCCAGATTCTGAGCTCAGTGCGAGGAGCGACACTGTGAGTTGTGGATTTCACGTGGAATGCTTTTATATCTGTTCGCGGTTGTTTGTATTGTGATGGTCAGAAATATTATTGGGGGGGGGGGGGGCCTGGCTGCTGAACTGGCTGATTTTGCCATATGCAGTAATGGGTGTGCAACTGCTGTTTTCTGTTGACTGCCACTGACATGGACGATGGATTGTAATTTTATTGGCGGACTGTTTTGTTGACATTCTGGCAGCGACCTTGTGCGTATATGCCTGTTGGTTTGTCGGGAGTGCTGTCTGTTCCAATTTTAATATGGGACAGTGAGGAGCATTTTGTGACATATTGACTAGCTCAGGAACAGAACATTATGACCTTTGCAGTGACGTTGGAACGGCAACTAACTACTAATATTTACAAGATCACTTTCAGAATGGTATGGAAATTGTTTGGGAAATGAAGACGGTAAAGTCAGAAAGTTGGAAACCAGACGTCATTATGTGGTAACCTGGAAAATGTGAAGGCCTGGCACTGGACAAACCAATGGTTGTATCTGCTACGGGATACCTTGAACTCGTTCATTTGAAAAGTATGCTAGTGTCACTGCTGAAGAGAAATCACCTGTTGGCAATGGTGTATTAGTGCTTCAATGTCAGTACTATTACTCTTGAAATGTCATTCTTTCTTTATTTGTCATTTTCCTTCATGACAAACTCGGTCACAGGCCTTGTGATGTGCATGTTATGGTATAAACTGTATTGATGTTGTTGAAGCTGTTTTCAGTCAGCAATCTCATGATGATTTGCTGAGACACGTATTAGTTGTATGTAGGTTGTTATGTGCACTTATCTTGCTACTGGTCGTATTCACTGTGTGCATTACTATCTGTTGACATAAAGTATATAGTAAAATATATGGTCCCTTCTCACTATCAGTCTCTGGTTTGTTGGCTTTGAGATGCCACTTTCTCTCTCTCTCTCTCTCTCTCTCTCTCTCTCTCTCTCTCTCTCTCTCTCTCTCTCTCTCTCTCTCTCTCTTCTTTATCTCTTATTTCTTTTTTTTTCTCGTCCTCATTTATTCTTTATATTTATTTGTCTCGTTTAGTTCTCACCACTTCTCTCTCACTTTTTCTCTGTCGTTCTATCTATTAATCCATCTTTCCTCTCTCTCTCTCTCTCTCTCTCTCTCTCTCTCTCTCACCCTCTCTCTCCCCCTCCCTGCCTCTCTCTCGTTATCTGTATCTCTCTTTCTCTCTCCCCTCTGTCTTCCTATCCCTCCCTCTCTCTTCCTATCCCTCCCTCTGTCTCTCTCTCTCTCTCCCTCTCTTTGTCTCTCATCCTCTCTCTCCCCCCTCCCTGCCTCTCTCTCGTTATCTGTATCTCTCTTTCTCTCTCCCCTCTGTCTTCCTATCCCTCCCTCTCTCTTTCTATCCCTCCCTCAGTCTCTCTCGCTCTCCCTCCCCCATGGTCCTCCACCCTGTTGCCTGTTCACTCCTGTAACTTGTTATCTGTATCTCTCTTTCTCTCTCCCCTCTGTCTTCCTATCCCTCCCTCTCTCTTTCTATCCCTCCCTCAGTCTCTCTCTCTCTCCCCCCCCCCCCCATGGTCCTCCACCCTGTTGCCTGTTCACTCCTGTAACTTGTTATCTGTATCTCTCTTTCTCTCTCCCCTCTGTCTTCCTATCCCTCCCTCTCTCTTCCTATCCCTCCCTCTGTCTCTCTCCCCCCCCCCGCCCCCATGGTCCTCCACCTTGTTGCCTGTTCACTCCTGTAACTTGTTATCTGTATTACTCACGACGTACGCTCGCTGTTTTCCTACAGAAATAAGGCAACCAGGACCAGCCGTCACGTGATGATAACACTGTAGGTGTTCTTTTGATAAACATATTTTCTTTCCTCTGTAGGCTGTAGGCAAGGCTGTTACAGTTTTCATTTTAAAATTGAGTTGCCATAGTAACGTCAGCGATGAAACCAAACTTGAGCACAATTTCCAGACCAATTTATAAACAAATCACAAGAATAGCACAACTATAAACAACCCAGTAACGCAGATATAAAGAGATGTCTTAACACTAATATACACAGCTAAACTAACATACAAAATCCTATTTCAGCATTCTCCATGCTACCTTTGGCCATTGATCAAATATAACGCAAGACATAACGAACTGCTAAATATACTTCATGTCACTAAATCTAGGATAGACTTATATAAAACAAGCTTAGCATACTCTGCCGCTTAGTTCTGGAACAATCTTCCACAAGAAATCAAAGACACCACCAATCAGTATACATACAGTCGCAACCTGTTTGAACACCACCTCAGTACAGACTACATGCCCCCCTTAAAAAAAAAATAATGGAAAATTATCTCAAACGACAACTAGCCAATAAACATTCCCATGTGTATGGTACGTTACATTTTACTTAGGTATTTATAATGCCCATGTTATACATTGCCTCCGTGAGTCATGTATTGCTGGTTATTTTTCATGCGTGTTAATGCTTATTGTTAATTTGTTGTCTAAGATAAGCTTCATAAGTGATGTCGAATGAAATAATGTATGAGAGGAAATAGAGAAGAAGGGCAGAATGCCCAATTCTTAACACTTTGAAAATAAAGTTTGTTCGTTCGTTCGTACATATTTAACTTTTATCAATAAAGGATATGTAGTAGCACGAATATAAGGTGTCGGTTTACTGCAGATATGGTCCCTTTGTAATCGGGGGAATAGCTCTAATGTCGATATGCTGGCCTCACAATATGGCTGTCAATAGCGTCAATTTGATTGTATAAAATAATACAGTGTGTATTATAGTGTATAAACTCATAAAGTGTGTATTATAGTGTATAAACTCATAAAGTGTGTATTATAGTGTATAAACTCATAAAGTGTGTATTATAGTGTATAAACTCATCAAGTGTGTATTATAGTGTATAAACTCATAACATGTGTATTATAGTGTATAAACTCATAAAGTGTGTATTATAGTGTATAAACTCATAACATGTGTATTATAGTGTATAAACTCATCAAGTGTGTATTATATTGTATAAACTCATAACATGTGTATTATAGTGTATAAACTCATAAAGTGTGTATTATAGTGTATAAACTCATAAAGTGTGTATTATAGTGTATAAACTCATAACATGTGTATTATAGTGTATAAACTCATAAAGTGTGTATTATAGTGTATAAACTCATAAAGTGTGTATTATAGTGTATAAACTCATAAAGTGTGTATTATAGTGTATAAACTCATCAAGTGTGTATTATAGTGTATAAACTCATAACATGTGTATTATAGTGTATAAACTCATAAAGTGTGTATTATAGTGTATAAACTCATAAAGTGTGTATTATATTGTATAAACTCATCAAGTGTGTATTATAGTGTATAAACTCATCAAGTGTGTATTATAGTGTATAAACTAATACTTAGCAAAGTGTAAAATCAAATGTATATTTCTATGCAACAAAACCAAAAAATGACAACCGCTAAAACAGATAGGTGAACAGATATATTTATCAATAGACCTTACAGAAAGTGGGACGTTGTGAACATCTAGGTTCCCTGCTGACGGGTGATGGCGGTGTGACGACAGAAGTTACAAGAAGACAACACATTGCTGTGCAACAACTTTTTTATGTTGCATATCCCTTACAGGACGTTGCAGTCAACACCAGTATTTTTCAGCTGCTGTTGATGTACTAAGCAAGTTTTACGTTCAGTAGTTTGCCATTGCTTTCTGAACGACCGGCTCACATACCCCCGTAAGTTACCAGCGCGGGGCGAACCGCTGCCGATTCTCGCAGCTGCTGGTGCAACAGCTAAAGCAATTCAAATCTGAATGAATTGAACAGATAGAACAGCAAACGTCTGTCAGTAAACTATGGGCGTATTCATTTCCGGTGGCAACATGCGTGTGAGGATCCTGGCCATTCAACAAACCAGCTGAAATCATATGAGTGCCTTCGACTATAAGTGTTGTGGAATAGATGTACAATTCATTGGTCTGAAAAGTCAACAAACAGATCTATCCAACACGAACTCAATGTTGAAGAAAAAAAAATAAGGAATTTGTATTAAGGCAAATTTAATTCAGGAAAATGGAATCTTGTTGGCTAAATAACAGACATGATAAACTGAATATAGAAATTAGACGTAGACAGACAAATGTTTTTGAGCACGTTATGAGAAGAAATAACTGGAGAACTTGGTGACATGTCCAATAACGTGCTCAAAAAATGTGTCTGTCTACGTCTAATTTCTATATTCAGTTTATCATGTCTGTTATTTAGCCAACAATATTCCATTTTCCTGAATTAAATTTGCCTTAATACAAATTCTTAATTTTTTTTTTCAACATTGACAACGAAATGGGTTGGGCTCGAAGACAGTGGATGGAGTCTCTCAGGAGGTCAAGGCTGATCAATACTGTACATCTGCATTTCTCATACTGTTGATGTCATGTCCGCCAATGGGAATTCGTCTCATATCCTCTAAATGTATCATAATTTCACTATGTAGGGTAAATGGTCTTGAGACACTACGCAACCAAGTCACGCACCTTTCTGGGTATTGCTGTTTTCAATATGTGTTCTTTACAAGTCCAAGGTCTTTCCTACCAGTTTGTAGATCTGTAAAAATCATTATCATGTCCACATGTCTTACTTTATGGAAATCCTTTGTGTAGTCGCTGAAGCAAAGATGTAGACCTTTATTAATTTCAATTTCAATCTAACGCGCTATTCTTCTTCTTTTCTTTTTTTTTTTTTTTCAATACACAGCATTTGCTGTACCCTTGCCTTCTACAAACAAACACTGTCCTATTTCTAGTTGTATTTTTCCATACGTCTTTGCATAATTATTTTTACCAAAATCTTTGTGATGTGACTTATTACGCTAATTGTTGGATGTTAATCATATTCTTGGTGCTTTATTTCCTCGGGAATGCAAGAAACAAAGATTATGTAAGGTATTCATTTCCTCGGGAATGCAAGAAACAAAGATTATGTAAGGTATTCATTTCCTCGGGAATGCAAGAAACAAAGATTATGTAAGGTATTCATTTCTTCGGTAATGCAACAAACGCAGATGTTTATAAGATACTAGCTGACCCTGCCCGGCTTCGCCCAGTCCCTGGTGGGAAGCATCTCATTTAATTCATATAAGTAGTCATATAAGTTCCCGTTCCCGTTACCGACTATCTGTCTGTCTGTCTGTCTGTCTGACCCGGCCCGACATCGCCCAGCTCCTGGTGTGAAGCATCTCATTTAATTTATATAAGTAGTCATATAAGTTCCTGTTCCCGACTGTCTATCTGTCTGTCTGTCTGTCTATCTGTCTGCCTGACCCTGTCCGGCTTCATTAAATTCATACAACAACAAAAAAATGTAACTTAAAAGAACGTTCTACCACACACCATCCATTATTTTTAATGAAAACTCTTTCTAATCACCTGCATGACTACAGTAACTTCTTAAGCAAAAAAAGATGAGTTACAATGTTATGCATTGTGCATCATTTTTATGAAAACTTTGAAAATGCCTTACAGATTGTATCATTATTTATTATAACTCATATGCCGGTACATAACTATGGACAAAGAGTTTATAAATCTTTGAAAACGATGCCACAATATGACTATAAGTTATACAGAAAAGTTATGCCCCTTGAAATAACTTTTACAGAGTTAGGTCCCCTGAGATATATGAAATTATGATGAAAAATGAAAAATGAAATAATACTGAGTAAGCAGGCGATTTCACACTAACAAAATATCACAGTTGTCAGCGCTGGATTGAAAGGAAGGCGTGTAGAAAATTTCATCTCAATCGGATGGGCCGTTCGCGAACAAATAAAGGCCATACATACATACAGACATACAGACAGAGATACGCACATCCTAATTTATATATAAGATATTTTCAGTATCATATATTGTGTTCAGCAGTCTGCTGACCTGGTCTACTCCATATTCTTGTAAGGCATTGATCATTTCTGTTCTGACGTATGAACCCAGAGTTTTGCCAGTTTTCATATAGTTAAATGCATTCTGAACTTCCATCTTCAAACGGATGGTGCTTCATTATTATAGAGAATAGTATACTCTTGCTCGAGAAAATCGGTGTAGAGGTCTTTCTCGTATTCCTACCACGTGTGTTAAATCTGTTCCTTGCTCATCATGATTTCCCTTCTTTGTCTGTCTGTCCCCCTCTGGTCTTTTGGATTGTGAGATGGACAGAGTTGCAGAATAGACGTGATGCACTCTCCCCAACTGCTTCCAACAAGGAACGAAGAAGAAGACATTGATGTGCTGATATCTATCTACGCCACGAGACAAGATTGTGCAGAATATTCTCCAGCTGTCTTCCCCCATTAATCCTATCTGTCACTGCAAGATTCCAGTTTTTTTTCCCTCTTCTCATAGTGTGGCCAAAATATGTTGATTGTTTCCTTCTGCTCTTTGTTATGAGTATTTTTCACACGCACACGCACACGCACACGCGAGCTAGCGCACACAGACATACGCGCATACCATTATGATTATCCAAGCAATCATGTTCGTGCCGGTGTGACAACCCATCAAGCATGATGTCCCTCCGTTAACCTCTGCCTCTAACATCCTCCATCTTGCCGGTTGTCACCGGGCCGTCTCATGTCATGACCAGACCAGATATGACGACTGTCTTGTCCTGGTGGGGGTGGGGGGTATTCAAATGTATGTGTGGTAATCACATGTATGTGTGGTAATCACATGTATGTGTGGTAAGCATCATCATGAGCAGGCTGGCGGCTTGCAGGTAAGGCTACAGTGGAGGGTGGATAAACCATGGGCCAGGCTGATATACTGAATGCTTTACGTACTGGTCTCCAAGTAAGACGTTTTCGAGAACCACGTGATGGCTGTGAATCCACAACCATGGTCAGACTGCGAGAACAGCAAGTTAAAATAGTTGTGGCCAGACCAGAGCACTATGCCGGAAGCCAAAGAAGATTAATAAACCAACAGAACTGATGTCGATATCCGCTACACGCTGCGGGATTTACTGAGGAGGGGATCCGAACACTTATGAACTGAATGGTTCGATGTGCAATGAGGATGATCTGTCGACTAACTAACTAATGTGTGGTAATCAAATGTACATGTGGTAATCAAATGTTTATGTCAATTCGCCTCTTGCAGGAAGTTGATGTTGGTCTTCTCAGATGCCTATGGAGTTCTTAGCATTGTTCGAAGAAACCAGGTCTCTTTGTCCTCCAGTTTCTTCTTTCATTCGTTATTAAGTGCCCTTGATGTACAGCCTGTAATACTATGGGCACTATGTAACATCCTGAAACTGTGTTTTCTGATTTCCATATAAGTTATACAGAATGTTCTTCATCTGATGGAAGGCAGCCCTTGTGTGGGTAATTCTGCATGTTATCTAGATTCTAAATTTTCATTTATAGTTATCATTGACCCCAAATAACTGGATCTCCCTAACTGTTTCGGTGCTATCTCTTTTTCTGTCACTGTATACTATGATCGCTTTTGTCTTAGTCGTAACAACAATTGTGTTGTTAAATTTGAGAGTCCGTCTGTCACTCCAATAGTGATGTTTGTCCATTCTTGCGATTCATGTTCATTACTTGCTGTAAGAACTATTTTATAAGCACAGCGCAGATTGTGTATATGTAGTTGCCCAACTTCCACACCCGGTTGATCTCTTGTAGATATGATATGTTCGCGGTACAAATAAAAGACATCTCGCCAGAGAATGTAACCCTGACTGATGCCGTGTTTTATATGCACAGCTGGTGCAGTCTGACAATCAATACACATAGACGTGCCTGCTGCCAATACCATTGTTGTACCACACTTAAATCTCTTTGATTATCTTTGTGTGGTGTGCTGTAAAAAATGCTGTGGAATCCTCTCTAAAACACATATATAAATGTGCATCTGAACTACTCTCCTAATTAATGTTCTTCTTCTTCTTCTTCTTGTTCTTCTTCTTCTTGTTCTTCTTCTTCTTCTTCTTCTTCTTCTTCTTCTTCTTCTTCTTCTTCTTCTGCGTTCATCCGGAGTTTTTTTTTTTTTTTCGGACGTGATTGCGTTGTGCCTGTTTACAGCAGAGTTGTGTTCTTGCGCCGTTAGGCCGACACATCCGACTTCTGCGGGCATTTGTTGACCGGGTTAACCTTCCCCGGATTAATGTTCTAAGAATGTAATAAATGTGTCTTTTTCCATTCACGACAATTGGCGCCCAGGTCATGTAATCATTGAACACGGATGGTTCTGTGCTTAGAGGCAAAAGAAGCGTCCGGGGAGTTCATAAAGGCAGTTAATGAACGGTGTTTACTGAAGAAGAGGCTGTCATGACTGGCATGTGATACCACGGCGTGTAATCTGAAATTGGAGGTGGAAGCCGTCCTCCCTCCCTGGCTGGAGGACAAACAGCACACAGATGCCATGATTGTGACGGACTCTTGGAGCATGCTGAGACAGTTGAAGACAGGCATGCCATGATTGTGACGGACTCTTGGAGCATGCTGAGACAGTTGAAGACAGGCATGCCATGATTGTGACGGACTCTTGGAGCATGCTGAGACAGTTGAAGACAGGCATGCCATGATTGTGACGGACTCTTGGAGCATGCTGAGACAGTTGAAGACAGGCATGCCATGATTGTGACGGACTCTTGGAGCATGCTGAGACAGTTTAAGACAGGCATGCCATGATTGTGACGGACTCTTGGAGCATGCTGAGACAGTTGAAGACAGGCATGCCATGATTGTGACGGACTCTTGGAGCATGCTGAGACAGTTGAAGACAGGCATGCCATGATTGTGACGGACTCTTGGAGCATGCTGAGACAGTTGAAGACAGGCATGCCATGATTGTGACGGACTCTTGGAGCATGCTGAGACAGTTGAAGACAGGCATGCCATGATTGTGACGGACTCTTGGAGCATGCTGAGACAGTTTAAGACAGGCATGCCATGATTGTGACGGACTCTTGGAGCATGCTGAGACAGTTGAAGACAGGCATGCCATGATTGTGACGGACTCTTGGAGCATGCTGAGACAGTTGAAGACAGGCATGCCATGATTGTGACGGACTCTTGGAGCATGCTGAGACAGTTGAAGACAGGCATGCCATGATTGTGACGGACTCTTGAAGCATGCTGAGACAGTTGAAGACAGGCATGCCATGATTGTGACGGACTCTTGGAGCATGCTGAGACAGTTGAAGACAGGCATGCCATGATTGTGACGGACTCTTGGAGCATGCTGAGACAGTTGAAGACAGGCATGCCATGATTGTGACGGACTCTTGGAGCATGCTGAGACAGTTGAAGACAGGCATGCCATGATTGTGACGGACTCTTGGAGCATGCTGAGACAGTTGAAGACAGGCATGCCATGATTGTGACGGACTCTTGGAGCATGCTGAGACAGTTGAAGACAGGCATGCCATGATTGTGACGGACTCTTGGAGCATGCTGAGACAGTTGAAGACAGGCATGCCATGATTGTGACGGACTCTTGGAGCATGCTGAGACAGTTGAAGACAGGCATGCCATGATTGTGACGGACTCTTGGAGCATGCTGAGACAGTTGAAGACAGGCATGCCATGATTGTGACGGACTCTTGGAGCATGCTGAGACAGTTGAAGACAGGCATGCCATGATTGTGACGGACTCTTGGAGCATGCTGAGACAGTTGAAGACAGGCATGCCATGATTGTGACGGACTCTTGGAGCATGCTGAGACAGTTGAAGACAGGCATGCCATGATTGTGACGGACTCTTGAAGCATGCTGAGACAGTTGAAGACAGACATGTTTCATGCAGAGGGACACGTTTCAACTCAAAAATCAAAGATATGAAATATCTGTTGGGTCATTTACCTTGAAAATGCTGGTGTGGTGGGAAACGAGCGGGCGGACAGATGAGCTGGGTCTGGACCGTTGGCTGGGGTATTGGGGCATGATAAGGCAGATATGGGCAGTGCCCTCTGGGGTTGTGTGTATAGCGAGGGAAATCAGATGAATCATCATAGATAGAGAGAATGGGACGACAGGAGGTGACCAGAGGATCTGGCCGACAGCCTGTACCCCGAGGACAGGCACATAGATTCCTGGCTGGCTGTTGAAGATAGGTCTGGTCACGTATGGAAAAGTCCCGAGTGCTGTGATGTCGGTTCTTGACATCACTCCACTCTGTGCGCAGGTGACACACTGACTACTGTGTGTATTATTCTGGTGTCTAAGGCCCTTGTTGTGTGTTGACTATATGCTGCTGCCGCTGATTTTTTTTTTATAATTCGTCGGCTCGCTTTGAACTCCAGCGTAGCCCACACTGTACTTATTTCTGTGTGTGGGAGAGCTTTCCCCTTTACCGGTGCTCCTCGCTATCAGGCCAACCCACTCCGACTTCTGGGGTACTTGTAATTTACTCCCCCACATAAAGGACGAGAAGTCGTGTTTCCTTTTGAGTTTTAACTTTGATGATCTAGATGTCCCGATAATACAGATATGATCGATTAGATTTTCCCTTTTGTAGTCTGGCGGTGCCAACGTTGCTTTGTGTATTCTTGTATGTGCGTGCGTGCTGCTTTGTAAAAATAGGAAGTGGCAAACTTTTTTACCATCGTCTACTGACCACCTCAAGCCAGTGTAAAAATCTGTCAGACCATGTTACACAACTGTAGCCTTGTTACACGGCTTCTTCTGATTAATCACCTTATAAAGCATCTTCACCGCTGCAGCCTTCAAGGAAGCTCCGTGCTTTCTTTTCCATTTGTTGAGACCTTCCCTTTAGAAACAAGGCTCTGTTAGTATTTTCGCTGTTTCCAGTTCCTATCTGTTAACAACATCATTGCAGTCTATACCGGTTCTGCTATCACACTTCATTCTATCGCTATTGGCTTGCATGAGCGAGTGCCCAGCACAGCTGCGTTAGTTTCCCAGCACAGCTGCGTTAGTTTCCCAGCACAGCTGCGTTAGTTTCCCAGCACAGCTGCGTTAGTTTCCCAGCACAGCTGCGTTAGTTTCCCAGCACAGCTGCGTTAATTTCCCATTGTAAATTTAGCGGCGGTGGCTTCTGGCAGAGATTACCAGCCAGCAGCATCTGTTGAACGCCTCACTCACTGCAGGCCTGCATTATGACGTCAGCAAATCTGGAAGGCAAGACTGGCTATCTACGGCACTATTTATGCTTGTTTCTTGGAGGCGACCTTTGGCGTGCCTGGTGAGCACAGCCTGCAGGCTGACTAGATGCACCGCCTGGCCTTGTAGTGCTGGGTTTTATATCTGGCTGGGGCCACACGTTCACTGCCAGAAACCCTAGATTGCATGCACACACTTGAGGTGGTTGGCAGTCGGTGTGCATGCGCCATCTATGTCTCATTTGCCACGGCCATCATTTTATTATGTTCATTGTTTCACTGATTCAGTGTCGAAGGATAATATATCGCCACATGTGACCTGCCATTTAGACAGAAGGACGATATATTGCCATTCTAGGGTTATTGTGTTATTTGTTTTGTTTCATAGCATCTTCCACAATTTCAGTGCTCAGTAAACGGAAATTGGCGTTATAATACTACTTGTACATGTGATTGTGTACCATGTTTGGTCCAAACCTACCTTGTTTGTTTGGCACTGAATTCGTTAAAACATCCCTCACACCTGCTTAAGATAACACGGATACGTTTATTTGGGTGATTTATTTTAGATGTTACGTTTAAGTAAGTTAGTTGTATGTCCTTTTACAGGACGCTGCAATCTACCTAAGCATTTACTGGCTTCTTTTTTTTTTTTAATTTACTATACTATTTTAACGTTTAGTAGTTTGCAAATGCTGTTTGAACGGCCGACCCCCAAACCAACCAAATCAGCTTAATGCGATCTGCTCCTAAATCGCCTGCAGCTGATTTAGAACCCTGGACCCGGTATATCGAGCAATTGTGAAACTGCGTTCACTAACCTCCAACGCCACCGACGCTGACAGCTCTTATGTTAGATCATCTAAATACGTTTGGGAGTTGGGATTTGTGTGCGGGTTCCGTGCAGCCATGGGCTGCCTTCAGCTCTGTGTGTTAGTTTCTGGTAAAGAAATAGTTGCCTTGATGCAGCTGTATCAGTGAATTTACTGGCTTGAGGAAACTATTCGCAACCGGGGCGAGATTCTGCACGTGTCTAAATACCTGGTTGTGATTTATGATCGTCTTTTAGAAACTCTTGACCTAGGTGAGCATTTTATTTTACAAACCGGTAATCATTCATTCATGCATTCGTTGGTTAGCTGGAAACGATGTTAAGGCACACTCCAAGCACGCCCATATTTGTGTGTGTGTTAATATAATTGGCGTTTGTTCGTCCTCAGTGTGCCCGCTTTTGATGCATTTGAAGTTATAATGGTCTCTCTCTCTCTCTCTCTCTCTCTCTCTCTCTCTCTCTCTCTCTCAGTCTCTCTCTCTCTCTCTCTCTCTCTCTCTCTCTCTCTCTGTTTGTGTGTGTGTATACGTTCTTGCGCGTGTGTGCGTGCGCGTGTGTGTGTGTGAAGATTTGAGATATCAAAGCACGGGCCTTCTCAATGATAAGCCCACCTGTACTGAGTCTTAGGCAAGTACCTGATAACTGCAGTGACCACCCCCACTTCCATTCTCATTCCTCGCGTGGACGCCTCGCGTAACTCCCGCTCCACAACACTACTGAAAATGAAGATATATATCCACATGGATGGAGGCTTTTAGGAAGAGTGTGGCCACCCCAGGGTTGTGTGATTGCTGGCCGAGTCTTTCACACGCTAGAACCAGTAGCTAAGACAAATAACATGGTTCCATCTCTGTCGTTTGTGTATCGTTGTATGCCTAGTACATTTATGAATTTACAACCCAATTTATAAAACTGCTCATTAACCATATTTACGCCTCCCCCCCCCCCCCACCCACCCACCTATAGCTATTTAAAAAAAGCTCTTTATTTTCAAACGGTTACAAACTGGGCACACAGGCCCATTTCAGTTAAATGTTCGTAGACGAAAAGTCATACTGATATTTCTTCAAGATGCTGCCATAGAATGTAAGGTTTGCCGGTAGACTGAATGTGCTTTCTTGTCATATCTTGCCATGTCTGTCAGATAGTGGACTAAGGGCAACTTGGTAAATTACCTTTCAGCCCTTTCCTGGTGTTATTTCGAGTTTTCTCTGTGCCACGCATATCCTGGCTATCGAGATCCCTCACCTTGGTAGAATCGCTCTGAATTATCAGTCGCTCCAGCTGCAAGTAGATCTTCCTCGTGCTTTTAGCCCAGATTTTTATTTTCCTGTTACAAACTCCACTCGCATTAGATGTCTTCTGTCTTTCGGTGTACTCTGTACATGATATTATTTCTGTTGACTCTTCTGGTGTTAGTTTCTCATGTTATCGTTATCGGATATGTCCTTTCATTACGTGTCATCTTAATTGTCAGGTAGAAGAAGCAGTCGCAGTTTTATTTATGGGCATGTAAATGCAAGGTTTCAACGGCGGCCATCATGTTCTAGCCATTTGATACGCTATGATAATAAAGTCATGGCTGTAAACAAACCGTTTTGTCATTTCGTCCACAGAGAAAGTCGACCCCCGGTGCCTCCAGACTTCCCACAATGCCTTCCTACGACACCATCAATGATGAGGAGGAGCTTCACAAACTGGTAAGCGGAGTCAGTTCATTGGTTGGGTGATTAATGCAACATGTCACGTGAATGTTATACATAACTTTTTTTAATACTGGCATATTATCTTTCATCGTCCTCTTCAGACAGAAGACAACTCGACTCAAATCTGTGAAGCTAGTTTATCCAGTTTCATCATGATCGAGTCGATCGGTAACAACTTCATGTGTAAAAATCTCTAGTTAGTCGTGCTTGGCACATGATAGGTCCTAGCGTTCATGCACTGCTGATGTTGTCCCACCGCTTCCGTGGTTTTGTTTCCTTGGAGTATATTGCCACTGCGTGCCATGTAATGTGACTTGACTAACTAGATATAGAAACTTGAACAGCATGCTTTATCTTGGCAGTGGCGCTACCTCTCCTACAAACTCAGATGCGCCTAAATGCTGACCAACGACATGTCAGGTGACCGACAGATCTCACCTCCGCGCTAGGACATGTCAGGTGACCGACAGATCTCACCCCCGCGCTAGGACATGTCAGGTGACCGACAGATCTCACCCCCGCGCTAGGACATGTCAGGTGACCGACAGATCTCACCCCCGCGCTAGGACATGTCAGGTGACCGACAGATCTCACCCCCGCGCTAGGACATGTCAGGTGACCGACAGATCTCACCCCCGCGCTAGGACATGTCAGGTGACCGACAGATCTCACCCCCGCGCTAGGACATGCCAGGTGACCGACAGATCTCACCCCCGCGCTAGGACATGCCAGGTGACCGACAGATCTCACCCCCGCGCTAGGACATGTCAGTTGACCGACAGATCTCACCCCCGCGCTAGGACATGTCAGGTGAGCGACAGATCTCACCCCCGCGCTAGGACATGCCAGGTGACCGACAGATCTCACCTTCGCGCTAGGACATGCCAGGTGACCGACAGATCTCACCACCCCCCCCCCCCTCCCCCGCGCTAGGACATGCCAGATGACCGACAGATCTCACCCCCGCGCTAGGACATGCCAGGTGACCGACAGATCTCACCCCCCCCCTCCCCCCGCGCTAGGACATGCCAGATGACCGACAGATCTCACCTTCGCGCTAGGACATGCCAGGTGACCGACAGATCTCACCTTCGCGCTAGGACATGCCAGGTGATCGACAGATCTTACCCCCGCGCTAGGACATGCCAGGTGACCGACAGATTTCACCCCCGCGCTAGGACATGCCAGGTGACCGACAGATCTTACCCCCGCGCTAGGACATGTCAGGTGAACGACAGATCTCACCCCTGCGCTAGGACATGCCAGGTGACCGACAGATCTCACCACCCCCCCCCCTCCCCCTGAGCTAGGACATGCCAGATGACCGACAGATTTCACCCCCGCGCTAGGACATGCCAGGTGACCGACAGATCTCACCTTCGCGCTAGGACATGCCAGGTGACCGACAGATCTCACCTTCGCGCTAGGACATGCCAGGTGATCGACAGATCTTACCCCCGCGCTAGGACATGCCAGGTGACCGACAGATTTCACCCCCGCGCTAGGACATGCCAGGTGACCGACAGATCTTACCCCCGCGCTAGGACATGTCAGGTGAACGACAGATCTCACCCCCGCGCTAGGACATGCCAGGTGACCGACAGATCTCACCACCCCCCTCCCCCCGCGCTAGGACATGCCAGATGACCGACAGATTTCACCCCCGCGCTATGACATGCCAGGTGACCGACAGATCTTACCTCCGCGCTAGGACATGCCAGGTGACCGACAGATTTCACCCCCGCGCTAGGACATGCCAGGTGACCGACAGATCTCACCACCCCCCCCTCCCCCCGCGCTAGGACATGCCAGAGGACCGACAGATTTCACTCCCGCGCTAGGACATGCCAGGTGACCGACAGATTTCACCCCCGCGCTAGACATGCCAGGTGACCGACAGATTTCACCCCCGCGCTAGGACATGCCAGGTGACCGACAGATTTCACCCCCGCGCTAGGACATGCCAGGTGACCGACAGATCTCACCACCCCCCCCCTCCCCCCGCGCTAGGACATGCCAGATGACCGACAGATTTCACCCCCGCGCTAGGACATGCCAGGTGACCGACAGATCTCACCACCCCCCCTCCCCCCGCGCTAGGACATGCCAGATGACCGACAGATTTCACCCCCGCGCTAGGACATGCCAGATGACCGACAGATTTCACCCCCGCGCTAGGACATGTCAGGTGACCGACAGATTTCACTCCCGCGCTAGGACATGCCAGGTGACCGACAGATCTCACCCCCGCGCTAGGACATGCCAGGTGACCGACAGATCTCACCCCCGCACTAGATACATGTTCAGGGCAGCCGTGGCTGAGAGGTTACGACACCATCTCCGGCTCAAAAGGTGCCGATTTTGATCCCCGGATAGTACTGGGCATGTTTCCAAGAACCACTCGTACCTAATGATGTCACATGTCCCCCCACCTCTGATCTCTTGGGTATTGAAGCCGGATACCTAGCCTTCTCGGAAACGGGCGACAAACATGAGGCCCCGTGTGCTAGGTGTGCAGTTCTCTTCCTCTTTCGTTCGTTTGACATTTGTCTATAGCTGCAAAGTGTTCTCTTGTATTAATTTAACTGTCTTTTTTTTTTAGTTCACTCAATGGTCCACAGTGGTGTGTGTGAGAAACCATTCACAATGTCTGGACATGGTCAGGTGTGTAGGGCCACTGAGGTGTGTGTGTGTGTGTGTGTGTGTGTGTGTGATACCATTCACAATGTCTGTACATAGTCAGGTGTGTGGAGCCACTGAGGTGTGTGTGTGTGTGTGTGTGTGAAACCATTCACAATGTCTGTACATAGTCAGGTGTGTGGAGCCACTGAGGTGTGTGTGTGTGTGTGTGTGTGTGTGTGATACCATTCACAATGTCTGTACATAGTCAGGTGTGTGGAGCCACTGAGGTGTGTGTGTGTGTGTGTGTGTGTGTGTGAAACCATTCACAATGTCTGTACATAGTCAGGTGTGTGGAGCCACTGAGGTGTGTGTGTGTGTGTGTGTGTGTGTGATACCATTCACAATGTCTGTACATAGTCAGGTGTGTGGAGCCACTGAGGTGTGTGTGTGTGTGTGTGTGTGTGTGTGTGAAACCATTCACAATGTCTGTACATAGTCAGGTGTATAGGGCCACTGAGGTATATGTGTGTGTGTGCGTGTGTGAAACCATTCACAATGTCTGTACATAGTCCGGTGTGTGGAGCCACTGAGGTGTGTGTGTGTGTGTGTGTGTGTGTGTGTGTGTGTGTGTGTGTGTGTGTGTGTGTGTGTGTGTGTGTGTGTGTGTGTGTGTGTGTGTGTGTGTGTGTGTGTGAAACCATTCACAATGTCTGTACATAGTCAGGTGTGTGGAGCCACTGAGGTGTGTGTGTGTGTGTGTGAAACCATTCACAATGTCTGTACATAGTCAGGTGTGTGGAGCCACTGAGGTGTGTGTGTGTGCGTGCGTGCGTGCGTGTGAGAGATTGCCGGCAAACGTGCTGACTGCTGGCTGTGGGAGCCCGGTAAAACTAGAACTATCTAAGCAACTTTTAAAGGAATGTAGAACAACTGTTTACAATGAAAACAAATGTCAGACCGCGGTTTGAGTAAATTTAGAAGTCAGCATTTACTCAACAGCTTCGCCCAACTCAAGAGTTCGCTCTATTTATACTTCCCACTAACTTTGTTGTATGCAAAGCGGTTTCAACCAGTGAAGTTGGAGTAACTGCAGATTTTTCGAATGTGTCTGAATATAGAACTATGTAGATGGTCCACGGGGAGGGTGACTAAACGTTTCTTATTTCGTTTCGCATTTCTCTTGTGTAAGATATGTTGTCTAGGGTCAAAGGCAAATCCAAGTCACGACAGTCTTCTTTTTTTTCTTCATCTTCTTGGAATCAGTCTATGTTTGCAGTTTTATTTCCTGCAGGAATTGTACTGTATCCTGCAGAAACAGCAGACTCCCTAGCACCTAACATTTTGGATTATTTCATGCAGTCATTAATTAGACCTTGTTGAGCTGTTTGGTACAGCGGTGTAATGTGTATTCTGTAGTTTGAGGTGCTTGCCCGCTCTGTAGTTTGAGATGCTTGCCCGCTCTGTAGTTTGAAGTGCTTGGCCGCTCTGTAGTTTGAGGTGCTTGCCCGCTCTGTAGTTTGAGGTGCTTGGCCGCTCTGTAGTTTGAAGTGCTTGCTCGCTCTGCAGTTTGAGGTGCTTGCCCGCTCTGTAGTTTGAGGTGCTTGGCCGCTCTGTAGTTTGAGGTGCTTGCCCGCTCTGTAGTTTGAAGAGCTTGCCCGCTCTGTAGTTTGAAGAGCTTGCCCGCTCTGTAGTTTGAGGTGCTTGGCCGCTCTGTAGTTTGAGGTGCTTGGCCGCTCTGTAGTTTGAGGTGCTTGCCCGCTCTGTAGTTTAAGATGCTTGCCCGCTCTGTAGTTTGAGGTGCTTGCCCGCTCTGTGGTTTGAAGAGCTTGCCCGCTCTGTAGTTTGAGGTGCTTGCCAGCTCTGTAGTTTGAGGTGCTAGGCCGCTCTGCAGTTTGAGGTGCTTGGCCGCTCTACAGTTTGAGATGCTTGGCCGCTCTGTAGTTTGAGGTGCTTGCCCGCTCTGTAGTTTGAGGTGCTTGCCCGCTCTGTAGTTTGAGATGCTTGCCCGCTCTGTAGTTTGAAGAGCTTGCCCGCTCTGCAGTTTGAGATGCTTTCCCGCTCTGTAGTTTGAGGTGCTTGGCCGCTCTGTAGTTTGAGGTGCTTGCCCGCTCTGTAGTTTGAAGTGCTTGCCCGCTCTGTAGTTTGAGGTGCTTGCCCGCTCTGTAGTTTGAGGTGCTTGCCCGCTCTGTAGTTTGAAGTGCTTGCCCGCTCTGTAGTTTGAGGTGCTTGGCCGCTCTGTAGTTTGAGGTGCTTGCCCGCTCTGTAGTTTGAGATGCTTGTCCGCTCTGTAGTTTGAGGTGCTAGGCCGCTCTGTAGTTTGAGGTGCTAGGCCGCTCTGCAGCTTGAGGTGCTTGCCCGCTGTGTAGTTTGAGGTGCTAGGCCGCTCTGCAGTTTGAGGTGCTTGCCCGCTCTGTAGTTTGAGGTGCTAGGCCGCTCTGCAGTTTGAGGTGCTTGCCCGCTCTGTAGTTTGAGGTGCTTGCCCGCTCTGTAGTTTGAGGTGCTTGCCCGCTCTGTAGTTTGAGGTGCTTGCCCGCTCTGTGGTTTGAAGAGCTTGCCCGCTCTGTAGTTTGAGGTGCTAGGCCGCTCTGCAGTTTGAGGTGCTTGCCCGCTCTGTAGTTTGAGGTGCTTGCCCGCTCTGTAGTTTGAGGTGCTTGCCCGCTCTGTAGTTTGAGATGCTTGCCCGCTCTGTAGTTTGAAGAGCTTGCCCGCTCTGCAGTTTGAGATGCTTGCCCGCTCTGTAGTTTGAGGTGCTTGCCCGCTCTGTAGTTTGAGGTGCTTGCCCGCTCTGTAGTTTGAGGTGCTTGCCCGCTCTGTAGTTTGAGGTGCTTGGCCGCTCTGTAGTTTGAGGTGCTTGCCCGCTCTGTAGTTTGAGGTGCTTGGCCGCTCTGTAGTTTGAGGTGCTTGCCCGCTCTGTAGTTTGAGGTGCTTGGCCGCTCTGTAGTTTGGGGTGCTAGGCCGCTCTGTAGTTTGAGGTGCTAGGCCGCTCTACAGTTTGAGGTGCTTGGCCGCTCTACAGTTTGAGATGCTTGTCCGCTCTGTAGTTTGAGGTGCTTGCCCGCTCTGTAGTTTGAGGTGCTTGCCCGCTCTGTAGTTTGAGGTGCTTGCCCGCTCTGTAGTTTGAGGTGCTTGGCCGCTCTGTAGTTTGAGGTGCTTGCCCGCTCTGTAGTTTGAGGTGCTTGGCCGCTCTGTAGTTTGAGGTGCTTGCCCGCTCTGTAGTTTGAGGTGCTTGGCCGCTCTGTAGTTTGAGGTGCTTGGCCGCTCTGTAGTTTGAGGTGCTAGGCCGCTCTGTAGTTTGAGGTGCTTGCCCGCTCTACAGTTTGAGATGCTTGTCCGCTCTGTAGTTTGAGGTGCTAGGCCGCTCTGTAGTTTGAGGTGCTAGGCCGCTCTGTAGTTTGAGGTGCTAGGCCGCTCTGTAGTTTGAGGTGCTAGGCCGCTCTGCAGTTTGAGGTGCTTGCCCGCTCTGTAGTTTGAGGTGCTTGCCCGCTCTGTAGTTTGAGGTGCTTGGCCGCTCTGTAGTTTGAGGTGCTAGGCCGCTCTAAAGTTTGAGGTGCTTGGCCGCTCTACAGTTTGAGATGCTTGTCCGCTCTGTAGTTTGAGGTGCTTGCCCGCTCTGTAGTTTGAGGTGCTTGCCCGCTCTGTAGTTTGAGGTGCTTGCCCGCTCTGTAGTTTGAGGTGCTTGGCCGCTCTGTAGTTTGAGGTGCTTGCCCGCTCTGTAGTTTGAGGTGCTTGGCCGCTCTGTAGTTTGTGGTGCTTGCCCGCTCTGTAGTTTGAGGTACTTGGCCGCTCTGTAGTTTGAGGTGCTTGGCCGCTCTGTAGTTTGAGGTGCTAGGCCGCTCTGTAGTTTGAGGTGCTTGCCCGCTCTACAGTTTGAGATGCTTGTCCGCTCTGTAGTTTGAGGTGCTAGGCCGCTCTGTAGTTTGAGGTGCTAGGCCGCTCTGTAGTTTGAGGTGCTAGGCCGCTCTGTAGTTTGAGGTGCTAGGCCGCTCTGCAGTTTGAGGTGCTTGCCTGCTCTGTAGTTTGAGGTGCTAGGCCGCTCTGCAGCTTGATGTGCTTGCCCGCTCTGTAGTTTGAGGTGCTTGGCCGCTCTGCAGTTTGAGGTGCTTGCCCGCTCTGTAGTTTGAGGTGCTAGGCCGCTCTGCAGTTTGAGGTGCTTGCCCACTCTGTAGTTTGAGGTGCTTGCCCGCTCTGTAGTTTGAGGTGCTTGCCCGCTCTGTAGTTTGAGGTGCTATGCCGCTCTGCAGTTTGAGGTGCTTGCCCGCTCTGTAGTTTGAGGTGCTTGCCCGCTCTGTGGTTTGAAGAGCTTGCCCGCTCTGTAGTTTGAGGTGCTAGGCCGCTCTGCAGTTTGAGGTGCTTGCCCGCTCTGTAGTTTGAGGTGCTTGCCCGCTCTGTAGTTTGAGGTGCTTGCCCGCTCTGTAGTTTGAGATGCTTGCCCGCTCTGTAGTTTGAAGAGCTTGCCCGCTCTGCAGTTTGAGATGCTTGCCCGCTCTGTAGTTTGAGGTGCTTGGCCGCTCTGTAGTTTGAGGTGCTTGCCCGCTCTGTAGTTTGAGGTGCTTGCCCGCTCTGTAGTTTGAGGTGCTTGCCCGCTCTGTAGTTTGAGGTGCTTGCCCGCTCTGTAGTTTGAGGTGCTTGGCCGCTCTGTAGTTTGAGGTGCTTGCCCGCTCTGTAGTTTGAGGTGCTTGGCCGCTCTGTAGTTTGAGGTGCTTGCCCGCTCTGTAGTTTGAGGTGCTTGGCCGCTCTGTAGTTTGGGGTGCTAGGCCGCTCTGTAGTTTGAGGTGCTAGGCCGCTCTACAGTTTGAGGTGCTTGCCCGCTCTGTAGTTTGAGGTGCTAGGCCGCTCTGTAGTTTGAGGTGCTTGGCCGCTCTACAGTTTGAGATGCTTGTCCGCTCTGTAGTTTGAGGTGCTTGCCCGCTCTGTAGTTTGAGGTGCTTGCCCGCTCTGTAGTTTGAGGTGCTTGCCCGCTCTGTAGTTTGAGGTGCTTGGCCGCTCTGTAGTTTGAGGTGCTTGCCCGCTCTGTAGTTTGAGGTGCTTGCCCGCTCTGTAGTTTGAGGTGCTTGCCCGCTCTGTAGTTTGAGGTGCTTGCCCGCTCTGTAGTTTGAGGTGCTTGGCCGCTCTGTAGTTTGAGGTGCTTGCCCGCTCTGTAGTTTGAGGTGCTTGGCCGCTCTGTAGTTTGAGGTGCTTGCCCGCTCTGTAGTTTGAGGTGCTTGGCCGCTCTGTAGTTTGAGGTGCTTGGCCGCTCTGTAGTTTGAGGTGCTAGGCCGCTCTGTAGTTTGAGGTGCTTGCCCGCTCTACAGTTTGAGATGCTTGTCCGCTCTGTAGTTTGAGGTGCTAGGCCGCTCTGTAGTTTGAGGTGCTAGGCCGCTCTGTAGTTTGAGGTGCTAGGCCGCTCTGTAGTTTGAGGTGCTAGGCCGCTCTGCAGTTTGAGGTGCTTGCCCGCTCTGTAGTTTGAGGTGCTTGCCCGCTCTGTAGTTTGAGGTGCTTGGCCGCTCTGTAGTTTGAGGTGCTAGGCCGCTCTACAGTTTGAGGTGCTTGGCCGCTCTACAGTTTGAGATGCTTGTCCGCTCTGTAGTTTGAGGTGCTTGCCCGCTCTGTAGTTTGAGGTGCTTGCCCGCTCTGTAGTTTGAGGTGCTTGCCCGCTCTGTAGTTTGAGGTGCTTGGCCGCTCTGTAGTTTGAGGTGCTTGCCCGCTCTGTAGTTTGAGGTGCTTGGCCGCTCTGTAGTTTGTGGTGCTTGCCCGCTCTGTAGTTTGAGGTACTTGGCCGCTCTGTAGTTTGAGGTGCTTGGCCGCTCTGTAGTTTGAGGTGCTAGGCCGCTCTGTAGTTTGAGGTGCTTGCCCGCTCTACAGTTTGAGATGCTTGTCCGCTCTGTAGTTTGAGGTGCTAGGCCGCTCTGTAGTTTGAGGTGCTAGGCCGCTCTGTAGTTTGAGGTGCTAGGCCGCTCTGTAGTTTGAGGTGCTAGGCCGCTCTGCAGTTTGAGGTGCTTGCCTGCTCTGTAGTTTGAGGTGCTAGGCCGCTCTGCAGCTTGATGTGCTTGCCCGCTCTGTAGTTTGAGGTGCTTGGCCGCTCTGCAGTTTGAGGTGCTTGCCCGCTCTGTAGTTTGAGGTGCTAGGCCGCTCTGCAGTTTGAGGTGCTTGCCCACTCTGTAGTTTGAGGTGCTTGCCCGCTCTGTAGTTTGAGGTGCTTGCCCGCTCTGTAGTTTGAGGTGCTATGCCGCTCTGCAGTTTGAGGTGCTTGCCCGCTCTGTAGTTTGAGGTGCTTGCCCGCTCTGTGGTTTGAAGAGCTTGCCCGCTCTGTAGTTTGAGGTGCTAGGCCGCTCTGCAGTTTGAGGTGCTTGCCCGCTCTGTAGTTTGAGGTGCTTGCCCGCTCTGTAGTTTGAGGTGCTTGCCCGCTCTGTAGTTTGAGATGCTTGCCCGCTCTGTAGTTTGAAGAGCTTGCCCGCTCTGCAGTTTGAGATGCTTGCCCGCTCTGTAGTTTGAGGTGCTTGGCCGCTCTGTAGTTTGAGGTGCTTGCCCGCTCTGTAGTTTGAGGTGCTTGCCCGCTCTGTAGTTTGAGGTGCTTGCCCGCTCTGTAGTTTGAGGTGCTTGCCCGCTCTGTAGTTTGAGGTGCTTGGCCGCTCTGTAGTTTGAGGTGCTTGCCCGCTCTGTAGTTTGAGGTGCTTGGCCGCTCTGTAGTTTGAGGTGCTTGCCCGCTCTGTAGTTTGAGGTGCTTGGCCGCTCTGTAGTTTGGGGTGCTAGGCCGCTCTGTAGTTTGAGGTGCTAGGCCGCTCTACAGTTTGAGGTGCTTGCCCGCTCTGTAGTTTGAGGTGCTAGGCCGCTCTGTAGTTTGAGGTGCTTGGCCGCTCTACAGTTTGAGATGCTTGTCCGTTCTGTAGTTTGAGGTGCTTGCCCGCTCTGTAGTTTGAGGTGCTTGCCCGCTCTGTAGTTTGAGGTGCTTGCCCGCTCTGTAGTTTGAGGTGCTTGGCCGCTCTGTAGTTTGAGGTGCTTGCCCGCTCTGTAGTTTGAGGTGCTTGGCCGCTCTGTAGTTTGAGGTGCTTGCCCGCTCTGTAGTTTGAGGTGCTTGGCCGCTCTGTAGTTTGAGGTGCTAGGCCGCTCTGTAGTTTGAGGTGCTTGCCCGCTCTACAGTTTGAGGTGCTTGCCCGCTCTGTAGTTTGAGGTGCTTGGCCGCTCTGTAGTTTGAGGTGTTTGGCCGCTCTGTAGTTTGAGGTGCTAGGCCGCTCTGTAGTTTGAGGTGCTTGCCCGCTCTACAGTTTGAGATGCTTGTCCGCTCTGTAGTTTGAGGTGCTAGGCCGCTGTGTAGTTTGAGGTGCTAGGCCGCTCTGTAGTTTGAGGTGCTAGGCCGCTCTGTAGTTTGAGGTGCTAGGCCGCTCTGTAGTTTGAGGTGCTTGCCCGCTCTGTAGTTTGAGGTGCTTGCCCGCTCTGTAGTTTGAGGTGCTTGCCCGCTCTGTAGTTTGAGGTGCTTGCCCGCTCTGTAGTTTGAGATGCTTGCCCGCTCTGTAGTTTGAGATGCTGGCCGCTCTGTAGTTTGAGGTGCTAGGCCACTCTGTAGTTTGAGGTGCTTGCCCGCTCTGTAGTTTGAGGTGCTTGCCCGCTCTGTAGTTTGAGGTGCTAGGCCACTCTGCAGTTTGAGGTGCTTGGCTGTTCTGCAGTTTGAGGTGCTTGGCCGCATACACACATTACCGTAGTATCTACCTAAACTTAGAATCTATGACTATAGTGCATTCACATTTGTTTGCCTCCATATAAAAATCCATATCTCAGTAACCAACTGAGGGAAAGCTATGAGATTTACCTTATCATTATGTCCACCCAACAAAAACATTTTTGTTCTGGAGATTGTACAGCAGATTTCAATGTTTGTTTATATGCGGTATATAATTTACGGGTCAGAGATTAAGTTCATAATTTTAAATGTATTACACCGTAGCCAGACAATCAGCGTTCAATGTTGAATATTCTACGTGTTTCACGGGATTGGCCTTATGCCAAGGACCCCGCGCTGTTTAAACTGGGAGTGTTCAGAGGTGTCGTCAAAATGTGGGTTATTTCATGAAACCTGATTATTTTTTTTTTTTAAATCTTACCACTTGTCGCTAACATTGAAATGTGTGAATATTTTTCAATGGGATTGCATGCGAAATTATGTATACACTTCAAAGCATCGCTATGAATTTGTACACATATTTTTGTCAAGAAGCTGATCGCAGGAAACTGTTTTATACTATTACAATTCCGAAAAAAGAACAGTGCTTGCATTGGGTTTGAGTAAACGGTCATTTCGTCGATGGGTGCAAGAATCTGGAATTAAACCACCACGCAATAACCAAACGGTAGGTAGAAAGGTTATTGTAGACAGCTTTGATAAAGATGTCATAAGGCGAGCTATTATAAAAATGCTTTAAAAAGTTGCTTAAAAGTCGACAGGGTCGACTTCATTGCACCAGGTTTTATCCCATATGGCTCAGTCTCTTTCCACAGTGCTGAAAGATAAAGCGATATGTGCCCAGTAGTATAGGACAGCTTTTGGTCATGGCCCATGCTGGTAATACGCATAATGGCTTACAGCAGAATGCTGGACTCGTGTTCGTATCAAAGCATACAGACAATAGGGATTATCATAATAAGATTAATGGTAATGTATTTAGAGATTGGCTCGAGAATACTGTGCTTCCATCCCTAGATAGACCGTCGTGTCCAATTATGGAAAATGCATGAATTCAATGTTGTTGCCCAAGAAGACAAAATACCTACAGCATCGAGCATAAATGGAGCAATAAAGATATGGCTCCGAATGGAAAACATACCATTTCCAGAAACGTATTTCTAGCTAGAATTGTTGTCCTTTGTAAAACAGACGCCAAAAAGCAAGAAATATCAAATCGACAAGTTGATAGAAGAGTATCGTCATGGGTGCTTGAGACTTCCGCCGTACCATTCTCATTTTAACTTTATAGAACTTGTGTGGGCTAAAATTAAAGGACAGGTGGCAGCTGACAATACTATATTCATTGTCTGATGTCAAGATACTAATCAAGTCAGCGCTATTAAATATTGATAAAAGTTACTGGAAAAAATGTCAGGACCATGTGTTAAAAGAGGAAGAGGACTATTGGAGAAAGGATGGATTGAATTTTATGCAACCGAGAACAGTCATCAACCAACTGGAATCGTCCGACACAGATTAAGGTCTGAGCAGATCGCAGACCTTAATCCACGTGCACACTTACTGGGGATATTTTGCTTCAACTATTCAGACGAACTGCAGGCCCTAAACATTACAGCATCAGCACAGTGTTAGTGGCAACAGTTTGTATTCCACAGTGATGAAATTTCAATTCCGCAAGCCCTGTGTGGTATAACAAGAAACGTGAGAGCAAACAAGTTGTCAAATTAGGGGACAACATACGTGCATACGAATCAATCTATAAACTGCAATGAAAAGAGGACCAACATCTGGTCGTTAAGAAGAAAGCCCACTACAGAGACACTGACAACTATTTTCATAGTGCAAAACAGGTCATCATGTTCCGTCTCTGAACAGTAAACAGCAGAGTAGACAATCTTTCACGAAGACTCAAAGCGGGTCTGTCACCTATGTGTACGTGTGAAAAAACTACCTAGACAGCTGAACAATTCCTTAAAAATGGACACATGATGACTAAATTGCGGTATCATTTCTGGTCACTCCATACGCACATTAACGCACAGATATTGGGAAGCTTTCACGAACTCAATATAAAAAGCTAAATGCATCCTAGTAACATGAATACTTGTGTACAATTATTAACCAGCAGCTGAAGAAACAAGAAGGAAATGAAAAATAAGGTAAGAAATATATTCCTTCTACTTTTCTGTCAATTTACACATTACTTACCCCGTGCCTCTGTAAATTATCTGTCTTTACTAATATTACACATTGCACCCCTCTCGGGAGTCTCCGTGGTGAAGTGATCAAGCCGTCTGACTTGGGCTCCGAAGGTTGTATGTTCGATTCCGGACCACGTCATTCATTTCACGAGTGCATTTTTTCGGAGACTCCCGAGTGTCGTCGCTGGAGCTACGGAGTTCGTGCTTTGTGCGACGCTTTCCGCGCTGCGGAAAGAGACTGAGCCATGTGGGATAAAAACCTGGTGCAATGCAGTTGACCCTGTCGACTTTTGTGCTACTTCTTTTATTGCACCCACTCCCAAACGAATCCGAATACGCCTTGTGTCGTCATCTGAATTGGCGGGGCATTCATTACTGTAAAATAAGTTTGTTAGCGAGAAATCACTAGTTTTTCACAAAAATATCAAAGAAATGTCGCCGCTTTCGATGATTTAAGTTGTTTTTGGACCTATCAAAGACATTCCTTGGGTGGGGGTAAATATAAGACGGCAGGAAAAATTTCATAACGATGCAACAGTTTTCAAAATAATTGATCGTGAATGACGGCATTCATTTCCGGACAGACTATAGCTTCGTGCGCATGTTATTACTGGGTCTCTGTACACAAAGCTTTGGAACCTATCTACACTAGTCAGAATTAATATTAGATATATTGTCGGCTGAGTTTATAAGTTGTCCAGATGCAGCTAATATTGCTCTGACTTTCCAGATACCTTGCTAATAGAGATGTGGTCGAGATCACGGCGCCATGGTATCACTAAGTGCAGCGACCTCGGATTCCAGGTCAATTCTCACTTGTACAAACTAGTGAAGATAGTGCCTTGTGTTCGACTTGCCCCATGTCTATTCTTTTGTCCTTTCCTCTCGTTGCATCCCCAGCTCTGTAGTGAAATCACACAATTACACACACACACACACACACACACACACACACACACACAACATTTGAATTCACATACGGTAGTTCCTACACCATACAGTTATCTCCACAAGGTCATTAATTTTTGTCTCGCCATCGTTATGTGGAAAGAATGCAGCCTTGCCTTCCTCCCCTTTTCACCTCAAACTAGTTTGATGTTTCACCGGCCACTCTGATAGCTGCTCGTTGTTCATATATGATTCAATTAAGTGGGTAAACTATTATGGAAATACATGTCCCTCTTGATGTTCCATAATATCTAATGTTGAACACTGTCGTGGGCCTTACTGTAGTCTGTTAAACAAGTATGAGGAGTTGAGCTGAGCTGAGCTAACAACCGACTTCACTGCACTCAGGACATTCCCATATGCGCTCCGTCCACTCGTTCAACAGCCAGCGAAGAGTCACAGTACTAATCGTTCCCACTGCTGACTGAAAGTTCTCCTGGTCTTCCCTCTCAGATTTGAGATTCTACCAGAACCCCTGCCAATCCCCCGCAGTCTAATCCTTTCCACTTACTGGTTCTCATTCTGTTCCTCCACCTTCTCCACCTGGTCCACAGGCGCACGACCTTGTCCACCAAGAGATGCATTCCCTGCCAACCTATCAGCCTGTTCATTCCCCCACACTCTCGCATTGCAAGGGCAAAAAATCCATACAGTTTTTACAATCTGTGGCGAGGTGAGCCATTCAACATGAAATATTCCTTTCTCCACTTTACTAAGCATACTCCTTGAGCCTGTGATGAAGACAGTGTGTTGCAGTAGTTTCCTCTAACCAACGGAATGCCGCTGTGACTACTTCCAACTCCATTATCATGCTGGAGGTCGTAGCCTCATAAGCCATATTCTCTTTGTTCAAGAATCGTCCATTAGCCCTCACAATAAAACTCAAACCACTCCGTCTGTTTCTCACCACTGACCCACCAGTATACATCACTATGTCACCTTGATGTGTATTACTCTGGATCAGATGTTGCACCTCAAACTCTGTGCGGCCCGCTGCCAATTCTGTGCCCTCACGACCCAGTGTTACTATTACATTGTGCCAGTCCGTCCTATCTGCCGGTACTTCAACCCACTCTTTTTCACGATTGATGGTCTCTAGACCACAAACCTGACGTATAGATATCTAAGTATGAAGATCCACATTATACTCTCTGCATTTCTCAAAGATAGTTCGCATGTTGAAGACATGGTATATGACTCCTCTGCACTGTATAATACCTATGTTTACTTCTTGTAATTCACATTATAGCTTACTTTCAGTCCTGTTCGTGAAGATTCGTATGGGGATTTTGCGAGCATGACTTATTAATACGTAGTAAAATATCTGGTGCAGTTTTTAATTTCCTTTATTTGGGAGAGGGGTGTTGCTCTTTCATGTTTTGGTCCCAATGAATGACAGGTATGGACGCTGGCTTCTCCTCCAGCTTTGATTAGCTCCATTGGTGTATACCAGCGTTCGAACCAGCCTGTCTGTCCGCTCTAATCGCTGCGTCCCTGTCTGTCTTCCGTCCCTGTTTAATTCACTCCAGCTCACAAATCACATTTACTTATGGAAACAGATGAGCTATGAATAAAACAAGTGCGGGCATAGAAACTTTGTTTGCTCGCAACAAGCAAGGGAAAATACACAACTATTAGTGAGACTCTAGTGCGTTGATGAGGGGTCTCGGACCTCCGACACACGAATGCCTACATATTTTACTTTCGATATTTACATTGAAACATGCCCCTTCTCTTAGATCAAATTTGACAGCTTCTCCAATGTTCAGTTCGTGGTGAAACCGTCATTTATTCATGAAAGACTAGTGTGTTAGCTGCAAAACTACTCACAATTATGTAGTCAGTGACCTTATATTACTTATAATGTTGACAGGCAATGACCTGCATGCGTGGTGAGTAATGAATTGTTGGATCAGATATTTTACCTGAAAATATTGCGAAGTCAATCTGTTAGTTGGATTTACTAAACAGTTTGTTAGTTACCATGTTGTTATTTTATTTATTGTTTTCGGATCATTTCTGGCACTATAAATGAATAATAAGTTTTAACAGTTAGTTGCATATCCTTTACAGGACGTCGCAGTCAACCCCAGCATTTTTTTTTGGCTGCTTAATATAGCTTGGCGATAACAGCAGAATATATTTGATACTTTGGTACACTGAAGCAGGAGCTGCAGCAACGCACTGGCTAGCTTAACTGTCCACCGGCTAGCTTAACTGTTCACTGGCTATCCCACTGCCCACTGGCTAGCTCAACTGTCCCCGGCTAGCTTAACTGTCCACTGGCTATCCCACTGCCCACTGGCTAGCTTAACTGTCCCCGGCTAGCTTAACAGCCCACTGGCTAGCTTAACTGTCCACTGGCTATCCCACTGCCCACTGGCTATCCTACTGCCCACTGGCTAGCTCAACTGCCCACTGGCTAGCTTAACTGTCCACTGGCTAGCTTAACTGTCCACTGGCTAGCTTAACTGTCCACTGGCTATCCCACTGCCCACTGGCTAGCTTAACTGTCCACTGGCTAGCTTAACTGTCCACTGGCTAGCTTAACTGTCCACTGGCTAGCTTAACTGTCCACTGGCTAGCTTAACTGTCCACTGGCTATCCCACTGCCCACTGACTAGCTCAACTGCCCACTGGCTAGCTCAAGTGCCCACTGGCTATCCCACTGCCCACTGGCTAGCTGAACTGCCCACTGGCTAGCTGAACTGCCCACTGGCTAGCTTAACTGCCCACTGGCTAGCTTAACTGCCCACTGGCTATCCCACTGCCCACTGGCTAGCTCAACTGCCCACTGGCTATCTCACTGCCTATTGGCTAGCTTAACTGCCCACTGGCTAACCCACTGCCCACTGGCTAGCTCAACTGCCCACTGGCTAGCTCAACTGCCCACTGGCTATCCCATTGCCCACTGGCTATCCCACTGCCCACTGGCTATCCCACTGCCCACTGGCTAGCTCAACCGTCCACCGGCTAGCTCAACTGCCCACTGGCTATCCCACCACCCACTGGCTATCCCACTGCCCACTGGCTAGCTCAGCTGCCCACTGGCTATCCCACTGCCCACTGGCTAGCTCAACTACCCACTGGCTAGCTTAACTGCCCACTGGCTATCCCACTGCTCACTTGCTAGCTTAACTGCCCACTGGCTAGCTCCGCTGCCCACTGGCTATCCCACTGCCCACTGGCTAGCTCAACTGTCCACTGGTTAGCTCAACTTCCCACTGGCTAGCTTAACTGCCCACTGGCTATCCCACTGCCTGCTGGCTAGCTTAACTACCCACTGGCTAGCTTAACTACCCACTGGCTATCCCACTGCCCACTGGCTAGCTTAACTGCCCACTGGCTATCCCACTGCCCACTGGCTAGCTTAACTGCCCACTGGCTATCCCACTGCCCACTGGCTAGCTTAACTGCCCACTGGCTAGCTCAACTGTCCACCGGCTAGCTCAACCTTCCACCGGCTAGCTCAACCGTTCATCGGTTAGCTCAACTGTCCACTGGCTAGCTTAACTACCCACTGGCTAGCTTAACTACCCACTGGCTATCCCACTGCCCACTGGCTAGCTTAACTGCCCACTGGCTTGCTTACCTGCCCACTGGCTAGCTTAACTACCCACTGGCTATCCCACTGCCTACTGGCTAGCTTAACTGCCTACTGGCTAGCTTAACTGCCCACTGGCTAGCTCACTGCCCACTGGCTAGCTCACGTGCCCACTGGCTAGCTCAACTGCCCACAGGCTAGCTCAACTGCCCACTGGCTAGCTCAACTGTCCACCGGCTAGCTCAACCGTCCACCGGCTAGCTCAACTGCCCACTGGCTAGCTCAATTGCCAACTGGCTATCCCACTGCCCACTGGCTAGCTCAACTGCCCACTGGCTAGCTCAACTGCCCACTGGCTAGCTCAACTGCCCACTGGCTAGCTCAACTGCCCACTGGCTAGCTCAACTGCCCACTGGCTAGCTCAACTGCCCACTGGCTATTCCACTGCCCACTGGCTAGCTCAACTGTCCACCGACTAGCTCAACTGTCCACCGGCTAGCTCAACTGCCCACTGGCTATCCCATTACCCACTGGCTAGCTCAACTGCCCACTGGCTAGCTCAACCGTCCACCAGCTAGCTCAACTGCCCACTGGCTATCCCACTGCCGACTGGCTATCCCACTGCCCACTGGCTATCCCACTGCCCACTGGCTAGCTCAACTGTCTACCGGCTAGCTCAACTGCCCACTGGCTATCCTACTGCCCACTGGCTATCCTACTGCCCACTGGCTAGCTCAACTGCCCACTGGCTAGCTCAACTCCCCACTGGCTAGCTCAACTGCCCACTGGCTAGCTCAACTGCCCACTGGCTATCCCACTGCCCACTGGCTAGCTCAACTGTCCACTGACTAGCTCAACTGTCCACCGGCTAGCTCAACTGCCCACTGGCTAGCTCAACTGTCCACTGGCTAGCTCAACTGTCCACCAGCTAGCTCAATTGCCCACTGGCTATCCCACTGCCCACTGGCTATCCCACTGCCCACTGGCTAGCTCAACTGCCCACTGGCTATCCCACTGCCCACTGGCTATCCCACTGCCCACTGGCTAGCTCAACTGCCCACTGGCTATCCCACTGCCCACTGGCTAGCTCAACTGCCCACTGGCTATCCCACTGCCCACTGGCTAGCTCAACTGCCCACTGGCTAGCTCAACTGCCCACCGGCTAGCTCAACTGCCCACTGGCTAGTTCAACTGCCCACTGGCTAGCTCAACTGCCCACTGGCTATCCCACTGCCCACTGGCTAGCTCAACTGCCCACTGGCTAGCTCAACTGCCCTCTGGCTAGCTCAACTGCCCACTGGCTATCCCACTGCCCACTGGCTAGCTCAACTGCCCACTGGCTAGCTCAACTGCCCTCTGGCTAGCTCAACTGCCCACTGGCTATCCCACTGCCAACTGGCTAGCTCAACTGCCCACTGGCTAGCTCAACTGCCCTCTGGCTAGCTCAACTGCCCACTGGCTATCCCACTGCCCACTGGCTAGCTCAACTGCCCACTGGCTAGCTCAACTGCCCTCTGGCTAGCTCAACTGCCCACTGGCTATCCCACTGCCCACTGGCTAGCTCAACTGCCCACTGGCTAGCTCAACTGCCCTCTGGCTAGCTCAACTGCCCACTGGCTATCCCACTGCCCACTGGCTAGCTCAACTGCCCACTGGCTAGCTCAACTGCCCTCTGGCTAGCTCAACTGCCCACTGGCTATCCCACTGCCCACTGGCTAGCTCAACTGCCCTCTGGCTAGCTCAACTGCCCACTGGCTATCACAAAAACCATATGGCCAGGAAAAGGCTCCTTTACTATTTGTTTAACCACTGGGCAGTCATGTATGCACCCCCGAGGTTTCCTGACATGTTTGCCCACAAAGTTGTGTAACTTCCAGTCAGCTAACATGGTTTGTAATTTACTGTTTTACAGATGAATGCCACTGACGATTTTGAGGAAAGGAAGAAGATCAGAGCTAGGATCAGAGAGATCAGAGATAAACAGCGAGGTTAGGCATGTGTCTTTTATTCATGCATTATTTTGTTGATAATTCATTTATTTATGGGGTGTTTTTTTCTTCAAACAACTTTCTTTATTCAGTCTAATTTAAAAAGCTGTCTACAACTGTCAGAACATCACAGTTCCGTGTGCTGAAGAAGCTGGTTACATTCATCAGTCGTCTGTGATGTTTTATTGTTTGTTTATGTTTATACTAATCAGACAGATATTACAGAAAAAACAGATATTACTTTAAATTAATTAATTTGAATAATTATGTTAATAACTCTGCAGAATAAAGACTAGTATATCAGACTGAAGTTTAATTACACTCACTGTAAGTGATGCTGCAGATCTTGTTGATTTATAGCATAATGTATGTGTATCATGCTAATATCAGATACTTACTGTGTATCATGCTCGGTACAAGGATGCTAACTGTGTATCATGTTGATGTATAAAGATACTTACTGTGTATCATGCTCATATAAAGGATATGTACTGTGTATCATGCTGATGTACAAGGATACTTACTGTATTCCATGCTGATGTCAGATATTTACAGATATTGTGCTGATATTTAAATGAAACTTACTGTGTATCATGCTGATGTACAAGGATACTTACTGTGTATCATGCTGATGTATAAAGATACTGTATATGAGTCTAATGTACTGAGTAATATTGACATTTTCATCTGCTTCATTGTGTGTATGTGGACATTTCTGTGAACAGACAAACAATAAACAAAATAAGTACACTTGAACTTGAAGTTCCCTGACCTGGTCTGGCCAGACTAGAATGGGTACCTGCACATTTCCTGGGAAGCCAAGGCAGCTGGTGTGATGTTGACCCCCACCCATCCTGTGGGATGTTGACCCCAGCACCCGTCCAGTGTGATGTTGACCCCACCACCCGTCCAGTGTGATGTTGACCCCAGCGCCCACCCAGTGCGATGTTGACCCCCACCCATCCTGTGGGATGTTGACCCCACCACCCGTCCAGTGTGATGTTGACCCCTACCACCCATCCAGTGTGATGTTGACCCCCACCCATCCTGTGGGATGTTGACCCCAGCACCCATCCAATGTGATGTTGATCCCAGCACCCATCCAGTGTGATGTTGACCCCAGCACCCATCCAGTGTGATGTTGACCCCAGCACCCACCCAGTGTGATGTTGACCCCAGCACCCACCCAGTGTGATGTTGACCCCAGCACCCATCCAGTGTGATGTTGACCCCAGCATTCATCCAGTGTGCTGTTGACCCCAGCACCCATCCAGTGTGATGTTGACCCCAGCATCCATCCAGTGTGATGTTGACCCCAGCACCCACCCAGTGTGATGTTGACCCCAGCATCCATCCAGTGTGATGTTGACCCCAGCACCCACCCAGTGTGATGTTGACCCCAGCACCCATCCAGTGTGATGTTGACCCCAGCACCCATCCAGTGTGATGTTGACCCCAGCACCCACCCAGTGTGATGTTGACCCCAGCACCCATCCAGTGTGATGTTTACCCCAGCACCCACCCAGTGTGATGTTGACCCCAGCACCCATCCAGTGTGATGTTGACCCAGAACCCACCCAGTGTGATGTTGACCCCAGCATCCATCCAGTGTGATGTTGACCCCAGCACCCACCCAGTGTGATGTTGACCCCAGCATCCATCCAGTGTGATGTTGACCCCAGCACCCACCCAGTGTGATGTTGACCCCAGCACCCATCCAGTGTGATGTTGACCCCAGCACCCATCCAGTGTGATGTTGACCCCAGCACCCACCCAGTGTGATGTTGACCCCAGCACCCATCCAGTGTGATGTTTACCCCAGCACCCACCCAGTGTGATGTTGACCCCAGCACCCATCCAGTGTGATGTTGACCCCAGAACCCACCCAGTGTGATGTTGACCCCAGCAGCCACCCAGTGTGATGTTGACCCCTGCATCCATCCAGTGTGATGTTTACCCCAGCACCCACCCAGTGTGATGTTGACCCCATCACCCATCCAGTGTGATGTTGACCCCAGAACCCACCCAGTGTGATGTTGACCCCAGCACCCACCCAGTGTGATGTTGACCCCAGCACCCATCCAGTGTGATGTTGACCCCAGCACCCATCCAGTGTGATGTTGACCCCAGCACCCACCCAGTGTGATGTTGACCCCAGCACCCATCCAGTGTGATGTTTACCCCAGCACCCACCCAGTGTGATGTTGACCCCAGCACCCATCCAGTGTGATGTTGACCCCAGAACCACCCAGTGTGATGTTGACCCCAGCAGCCACCCAGTGTGATGTTGACCCCTGCATCCATCCAGTGTGATGTTGACTCCAGCACCCATCCAGTGTGATGTTTACCCCAGCACCCACCCAGTGTGATGTTGACCCCAGCACCCATCCAGTGTGATGTTGACTCCAGCAGCCACCCAGTGTGATGTTGACCCCTGCATCCATCCAGTGTGATGTTGACCCCAGCAGCCATCCAGTGTGATGTTGACTCCAGAACCCATCCAGTGTGATGTTGACTCCAGAACCCATCCAGTGTGATGTTGACTCCAGCAGCCATCCAGTGTGATGTTGACTCCAGCAGCCACCCAGTGTGATGTTGACCCCTGCATCCATCCAGTGTGATGTTGACCCCAGCAGCCATCCAGTGTGATGTTGACCCCAGCACCCATCCAGTGTGATGTTGACCCCAGAACCCACCCAGTGTGATGTTGACCCCAGAACCCACCCAGTGTGATGTTGACCCCTGCATCCATCCAGTGTGATGTTGACCCCAGCAGCCATCCAGTGTGATGTTGACCCCAGCACCCATCCAGTGGGATGTTTCCCCCAGCACCCACCCAGTGCCACAGGTTCTCAGATTTGTGTCTAGCACCCACAGGCGTGAAAGGGAGTCCTTTCATTTTTTTTTTTAAATTCACATTTGAATGTGAATGAATGCAAATATGGCCTACATAGAGAGGCCAAACAAATCTCATTACTGGGGAAGATAGAATACAAAAACTGCAGACAAGTATGCGTAGACAATAAAGTGGAAGCCAAAGAAATTATATGGTCTTCTTCTTCTTCTTCTTCTTCGTTTTCTACTACTTCCTCTTCATATTCTTTGTTATCTTCTTCTTCATTATCTTCTTCTTTATCTTCTTCATATTCTTTGTCATCTTCTTCTTCATTATCTTCTTCTTCTTCTTCTTCTTCTTCTTCTTCTTCTTTTTCTTCTTCTTCTTCTTCTTCTTCTTTGTCTTCATCTTCATATTCTTTCTCCTCCTCCTCCTCCTCCTCCTCCTCCTCCTCTTCTTCTTTTTCTTCTTCTTCTTCTTCTTCTTCTTCTTCTTCTTCTTCTTCTTCTTCTTCTTCTTCTTCTTCTTCTTCTTCTTCTTCATCTTCTTCCTCATCCACCACCTCTTCTTCTTCTTCTTCTTCTTGTTCTTCTTCTTCTTCTTCTTCTTCTTCATCTTCTTCTTCTTCTTCTTTGTCCTCTTCTTCTTCTTCACATGACTGGCCTGGAGCAGACATTGACCATGTGTCTCTTCATATCTTCCCTGTCATGTGATAGTTTAATGACGTTGGTGTTGCTTATATTATTGTTATCATTATTTGTTGCCCAAGTTTAAGCCTTTCACACTCATCTTCCTCTGTCTTCCACTGCCTCCCTTGCCTAGTTGCCCACATAAGACTAATTTTTCTACTGCACTTGTTCCATTGATACCCACCAGACATGTCATTTTTCAAGGACAACACCAAAGTTAAACCTCTGATGATGTATTGCTTCTGGCCTCTTTTCCATAATTAACATGAAAACCAATGAAAGGTGGTTTTTTTTAATGTGCATTCTGGGAATTGTATATCTGACATTAAATGTAAATATTACAGTTGTTTTGTTTTTTATTTGAACAAAATACATTCTTTTGCTCCCATCACACAGAGGAAACGGAAGCCAAGAGGAGACAGAGAGAGGCAGAGGCAGAAGATCTGGTCAAGAAGAAGTTTGAGAGAGCAGAGGAGGAAAAGCGGAAGAAAATGGAAGCATACAAACAGCAGGCACCAACACATGAAAGAGACAGCAAATACCACGAGGTCTCTCAGAATATGATCCAGGAGAAATACAAGTAATGACTTTCTTTTGATATAATGTGTTTTTCTTGTTTGCATGATGCCTGCATTGAACTCAAGAGTAGTCCACTCACGTGCAGTACAACTGGTGGTCACTACTACAAGTTAGTGCACTAGACTAGTTTTTACATGTGGGTTAGCTTTCCCTATTTCCAGTGTCCCTCGCCATCAGGTGAACCCACCACGACTACTGAGGTACTTGTAATTTACATCCAGAAGTCAAGGACAAGAAGTCATCATTCCCAACTGACCAGTGTGTGTGGAATAAGTCACAATGCCACACTCACCAGAGAAAGTTTAAGTGTGTTAAACCTCTCAGCTATGCCAACCTCCTGTGTGATACATGACATCCATGAGCTGTCCCATCTGTCCTTGTAATTGTTGATTGCCCTGCCTGTAGGTGTACTGTCAGTTTTCTTGGTGCAGTACCATTAGATGCCACGCAGATTAGTGAAGATAACCTGCTTCTCCACAGCTCCAGGACGCCTGTGGTATGAAACAGTTCTTGTGCTGATTATGTTTTTATGATGCAAGACTGACCAAAATCTTATCACAGTGTCTTCCTCTGTCTCTGTTTCCATTAATCTGACCAAATACTGTTGCTTCTGCTCATGATATGGCCAAGTTAACTGTCTCCTTCTGATTTCTGTGACAGGTTCCCTAATTTAAAAATGTGGCATGCATTCAAATTAAAATGTAGATTTGGCACAGTTTGACTTGACAGTGAGGTACATTTGTGGCATTTGTATATATTGGAATTAAGAATTATTATCTTTAAAGTTATGTAAGAAATGTGAGGTTGTGGAAACATTTCTGCATATACACATGATGGTGATAATATTCTTCTTTCCATAACAGGGCTGCGGAAGAAGAGAAGGCCAGAAAACTGGCAGCCTACAACACCTTGGCAACAACAACAAAGATATTGCCTGGTGGGAGTGAAACTAAAATAGCAATCAGCACCACAACTGAAAACACACCAGGTAACATCTGCTCAATGGTTTCACTTTAATGAGATGGTTAGCAAAGTAAGCATTAGAATCAAACACAACTCAGCTGTGATGTATGAAGAGACATGTAATGATACATTCCAACATCTATTGACTCTGTCATAAATTGACTTGCGTAGCTCCCAGGCAGGCAACCACACTGTCAAAAGTCATTTTCTCCTACTGGTGGTTAGTTCTGAGTGCAGTTTGAAATCCCTTAACTGTGTCAGAAGTGACTAATTACCACCCCAGATCCCAGAGAGAAAACACAGGACAAATGTCTGTTATGCCGATTTAAGACACTGCCCCTGGATACTCAAGAAAACAGCCAAGAAGTGTCTCGTTGAAAATATAGATTTAGCTGTTCTTGGTATCACCAGAAGTGAGAAAGAGGAATTAAGATATTCAGGATAAACTTGTTACTTAAGGGCTGCATAGGCAAGGTACCTCCCTAACATGGAAAGATATGTGCGAACCCCCACTAAATGTTTTGTATGATGATGATGATTATAATGATGTTATAACTCAATTTAAGAGGGCACATAGGTCACGCTCCCCCAATGAGACGCTTTGCACTGTCAGCTTGAAGGAATCCAAATTGGTTCTTTCACAAGGCTCGGTCACTCCTTTATGTTAGTGGGTTGTCGACTGTTCATGCTCCTAAGAGAGCTGGAATGAAACTAACGGAGATGGGTAGTATCTACGTCTACACATCTCAAAACGCATGGATATACATACATATAAACATACATTCATCTCATAATATACATGCATGTTACATAACTATATATAAGTTATTTATTTATATATATATACTAGCTGACCCGGCCCGGCTTCGCCCAGTCCTTGGTGGGGAGCATCTCATTTAATTCATATAAGTAGTCATATAAGTTCCCGTTCCCATTACCGACTATCTGTCTGTCTGTCTGTCTGTCTGACCCGGCCCGGCATCGCCCAGCTCCTGGTGTGGAGCATCTCATTTAATTCATATAAGTAGTCATATAAGTTCCCGTTCCCGACTGTCTGTCTGTCTGTCTGTCTGTCTGTCTGATCCGGCCCGGCTTCGCCCAGCCCCTGATGGGGAGCATCTCATTTAATTCATATAAGTAGTCATATAAGTTCCCGTTCCCGACTGTCTGTCTGTCTGTCTGTCTGTCTAATCATTTATTGGTTGCAGTTAGAACAACCTTAGATAAACGAAGACCAACTTACAAAAAGCATTAGAAAGAGCACTTGAAAGATCTTTACATCTTCCCCAACAATTAACTTGGGTAAATGGAGCAGTGGCAGCAGCAGCAGAAGAAGAAGAAGAAAAAGGAAGAGTAGGAGCTGGGAGGAGGAAGAGGGAGGTGGAGGAGGGAGGAGTAGGAGGGAGGAAGAGATAGGCGGAGAGAGGAGGAGGAGGGAAGAAGAGGGAGGAGGAGTAGTAGGGAGGAGGAGGGATTAGGAGGAGGAGAGAGGAGGCAGGAGAAGTGAGGAGGAGGTGGGACGAGGAGGGAGGAGGAAGAGGGAGAAGGAGGGAGGAGAAGAACGCAGGAGGAGGAGGGAGAAGGAGGAGGGAGGGGGAGGAGGAGAGAGGATGAGGAGGAGGAGGGAGGAGGAGAAGGGAGGAGAGGGAGGAGGAGGAAGAGGGAGGAGGAGGGGGAGGACATAGGAGGAGGAGGAGGGAAGAGGGAGTAGGAGGAGAGAGGAGGAGAAGGGAGGAGGAAGGAAGAGGAGTGATTAGGAGGTGGGAGGAGGCAGGAGGAGGAAGAGGGAGGAGGAGGAGGAGGGAGGAGGAGGAGAAAGAGGAGGAGGGAGAGGGGGAGGGGAAGAGGGTAGGAGGTGGAGGAGGGGAGAGGAGGAGGAGGAGGAATATAACGCATATGCCTGTAGATTTAATAATGGCTGAAGTTGTTCCATGTCTTCTTAGAGTTGGCGACAGTGTAAAGAAATATAAAATCTTCAAACTTGATAGAGATAAGGTAACTATTATTTATTTATTCTTTAAGCATAAAAAGATGAGTTACAATGTTATGCATTATGCATTATTTTTATGAAAACTTTGAAAATACCTTAAAGATTGTATCACTATTTATTATAACTCATATGCCGGTACATAACTATGGACAAAGAGTTTATAAATCTTTGAAAACGATGCCACAATATGACTATAAGTTATACAGAAAAGTTATGCCCCTTGAAATAACTTTTACAGAGTTAAGTCCCCTGAGATATATGAAATTATAATGAAAAATGAAATAATATTGGGTAAGCAGCCGATTTCACACTAAAAAAATATCACAGTTGGCTGTGCTAGAATGAAAGGAAGAAGTGTAGAAAATTTCATCTCAATCGGATGGGCCGTTCGCGAACGCATAAAGGACATACGGACATACAGACGGAGATTGCCTTTTATATATAATATACTAGCTGACCCGGCCCGGCTTCGCCCAGTCCTTGGTGGGGAGCATCTCATTTAATTCATATAAGTAGTCATATAAGCTCACGTTCCCGTTACCGACTGTCTGTCTGTCTGTCTGTCTGTCTGTCTGTCTGTCTGTCTGTCTGTCTGACCCGGCATCGCCCAGTCCTTGGTGGGGAGCATCTCATTTAATTCATATAAGTAGTCATATAAGTTCCCGTTCCCGTTACCGACTATCTGTCTGTCTGTCTGTCTGTCTGTCTGTCTGTCCATCCGTCCCTCTCTGTCTGTCTGTCTGCCTATCTGTCTAATCATTTATTGGTTGCAGTTAGAACAACCTTAGATAAACGAAGACCAACTTACAAAAAGCATTAGAAAGAGCACTTGAAAGATCTTTACATCTTCCCCCAACAATTAACTTGGGTAAATGGAGCGGCGGCAGCAGCATCAGCAGAAGAAGGAAAAGGAGGAGTAGACAACTGCAGCGAAAAGGTGGGTCTGTCTATCTATCTGACCCGGCGTGACTTCGCCCAGCTCCTGGCGGGTAGCGTCTCATTAAATTCATACAACAAAAAAAAGTAACTTAAAAAAATGCCCTTCCACACACCATCCATTATTTTTAATGAAAACGCTTTCTAATCACCTGCATGACTACAGTAACTTCTTAAGCAAAAAAAGATGAGTTACAATGTTATGCATTGTGCATTATTTTTATGAAAAATTTGAAAATACCTTACAGATTGTATCATTATTTATTATAACTCATATGCCGGTACATAACTATGGACAAAGAGTTTATAAATCTTTGAAAACGATGCCACAATATGACTATAAGTTATACAGAAAAGTTATGCCCCTTGAAATAACTTTTATAGAGTTAGGTCCCCTGAGATATATGAAATTACAATGAAAAATGAAAAATGAAATAATACTGGGTAAGCAGGCGATTTCACACTAAAAAAATATTACAGTTGGCAGCTCTGGAATGAAAGAAAGGCGTGTAGAAAATTTCATCTCAATCGGATGGGCCGTTCACGAGCGCATAAAGGACATACGGACATACAGACAGACATACAGACAGACAGACAGACAGACAGACAGACGGAGATCGCAATTTATATATAAGATATATATATATATATATATATATATATATATATATATATATATATATATATAGAGAGAGAGAGAGAGAGAGAGAGAGAGAGAGAGAGAGAGAGAGAACCATATCTAATTCCACATATCATAGCTCAAAACATATACATATTCACCTGCACCTATATAATGGAATGTTTCCCATATAAGTTCACCTCACGTACACTGTCCCTTTCTATCACTTTTATACTGTCTTGTCGGAAGGGCTTCAATTGCACATTCCTGTGGAACACTAAAGGTCTTCCCTGCACCTGTCTGGGAAAATAGAGTGTCCTAAGTCCTTGATCTGTCCTCATGCAGACATCATCTTGCACATATGATGAACTGGTGACATTTCTCCCTCCAAGTGGTTTCACACCAATCTTGGTAGGCATTCAAAGTGTTGGTCCAACACATCAGGCAGCCAAGTAGCAAATGAAAGAAAAATAAAACAAAGTTCACAGTGAAAAAGTAAAGGCTAGAGCTGGAACAATTAGTAACACAGAAAATCCACAAGATTGAAGTTTGGGAGAGTAAAATGCAAAACAGAAAACTAATGCAGGCCTCAAACAGCAGACAAACTGATCAGAATAATATTTTGGTATAACCTGAGGTTATAGCTTAGGAAATTCCATCACAAGACTTCATGCAGGCCTCAAACAGAATGAAGTGATACTATTTTTCCAGTTAGGTATCCCATGAATACTATTGTGAACACGTCTGAAGTTTGTTGGCAATGCCCTGCTGTTATATATTCTGTTCATCCATGACGTGATTTCTCACTTTACTCCTCTTTTCACATGGGATAATTATTTATGTCCAGCCTCCAGTTAACCCCTCCCCTTTCTTCACTTTTGATTATTCCCTGGAGGCCTTATGTCCAGTATACTTTTAAATTTTACTCTCTTTTCACTATTGACTAGTTTCCTCCTGTCAATCACCTTGATTGGCATTAGGCTTTGTGTATGGAAACGCTTCATTTCGCTTTACCTGTTTTCTGGGATTCAAACAACATGTTAAGTCCAGCTGAACGCCCTGATTTCCCAGTCCTGATGAGGTGTTAGGCTTCTGTTCCTATTCCAAACGCCGCTTGTGGCACTTCAAAAATTGTCCTGTCTTCACTATGTCTCGACTTTAGATAGTTGTTAGTCATCTGTTTTAGTCAGGCTGCAGTTGTTGCTATATTTACATGGGGTTTTTCCCCCTGAATGGCTCTGCTAAGTCTAGATGTTGTGTTAAGTCTTGGTGTTGGCATAGTGTTTGATCAGGACATCTCTCAGTTTATCACCTCGTCTAGCGTTTCTCGCTAGGAAACTCAGGGATTTTTATCAGCCCAGATGTTACACCTTGCATCTTTTTCTTCCCTGCTATAGTGGTGATCACTAATTGATTTTCTCACTGTTTCTAGAAAGCAGATCTAGCTTTGAGCTATTGCAGGTCTAATGACGTAAATTTCATCATAACATTGTAAGCACTCAGCAGCGTGGTTATGTTTTAATTTTATATCTTTCTTATGAACTTCTTATGCTCAAACTTGTGGAATTCTGATGCTGCCAGAGGTGTCTCATCACAGACTCTAAATTATATTTCAGACAGTCTTGTTTATTTTTAATAATAACATTCTGGATAATAAGAAGATATGAGTCATGGCACATTTCACAATCACTGGAGGAGAAAATATGGGCTTTTTTAAATGTTACAGAACAGTTCTTAGAATATCGTGGATCAAGAAGAAAAAAACTACTGACATGCTATGAGATCTGAACATCGAAGAAAACTCACTGATAACATCATCGTGTCTTGAAAGCTGAACTACTATGGCCATATTAAACATTACAATGGCTTGGAGAGAACAGCGATGGAAGGCATGGTTTTTAGAACAAGAGACAGAGGACTACCAGCATGAGGATAGACACAGGACATCAGGGTGAGACAGATAGATGATTACCAGCATGAGTCTGGACACAGGACATCAGGGTGAGACAGATAGATGACTACCAGCATGAGTCTGGACACAGGACATCAGGGTGAGACAGATAGATGACTACCAGCATGAGGATAGACACAGGACATCAGGGTGAGACAGATAGATGACTACCAGCATGAGGATAGACACAGGACATCAGGGTGCATGAGAAAGGAGAAATGGCCAGAGATCCAGAAACTTGTTGGCAGCCATGATGACAGCATTTTCTCTACAAAGGACCTGCTAGATGATGGATGATGAATAAGAGAAGATAGGATCCAGTACATGCCCAGGTTCAGGTCAATACAGAAATCTACAACCAGGACTACTGCCTGGTCATGCTCATTTCAAAGGGAATGACTCAGACCCGCAGTATGGATAATGAGCACACTCAGAACGAAGGGATGAGAATTGTGTTGGGGTGCACAAGAGATATCCTGATTGTGATAATGAGCACACTCAGAATGAAGGGATGAGAATTGTGTTGGGGTGCACAAGAGATATCCTGATTGTGATAATGAGCACACTCAGAACGAAGGGATGAGAATTGTGTTGGGGTGCACAAGAGATATCCTGATTGTGATAATGAGCACACTCAGAATGAAGGGATGAGAATTGTGTTGGGATGCACAAGAGATATCCTGATTGTGATAATGAGCACACTCAGAACGAAGGGATGAGAATTGTGTTGGGGAGCACAAGAGATATCCTGATTGTGATAATGAGCACACTCAGAATGAAGGGATGAGAATTGTGTTGGGGTGCACAAGAGATATCCTGATTGTGATAATGAGCACACTCAGAACGAAGGGATGAGAATTGTGTTGGGGTGCACAAGAGATATCCTGATTGTGATAATGAGCACACTCAGAACGAAGGGATGAGAATTGTGTTGGGGTGCACAAGAGATATCCTGATTGTGATAATGAGCACACTCAGAACGAAGGGATGAGAATTGTGTTGGGGTGCACAAGAGATATCCTGATTGTGATAATGAGCACACTCAGAACGAAGGGATGAGAATTGTGTTGGGGTGCACAAGAGATATCCTGATTGTGATAATGAGCACACTCAGAACAAAGGGATGAGAATTGTGTTGGGATGCACATGAGATATCCTGATTGTGATAATGAGGTACATGCTCAGACTTTTGTCAATAGCCTACATCTGTGTAAGTGTTGGCAAACACCATCCTCCATATAGACATATAGACAACACCAAGGGTACAAGGATTAGGTCCTGAGAGGTCATGCATGGCACATTCATTGACTACTACTGGAAGAGTTAGTAGGGTAGACCATAAATGGGATGGAATACACTCACCTTGGTAGTTAACAGAAACAACTACCATCTCTGAGATTACCACACTTGGATGAGAGTGCAGAGAGTGATGTGATTGGAGGAGAGACCTGAACATTAAACATGCCATGGATCCCATGTAGGTTTCCCTCCTTCACATGCTTGATCTGAAGTAGCCGTCTGCTGTCATGACTCTCCAATCCTGTCATTTGATATTTTGATGAATTTGATGTTGCTTATATAATTATGCATTGCCTATCTGTTTAAGCTATCCATGTATATATTTCTTTTCATCTATTTGGGGTTCATGCAAATTACCAAAGCAGTCTTTATGTTTTACTTTGTCAAAAACTTTTGATTAATCTACAAAACATAAATATAGGTCCTTTCACATCTGTACATATCTCTTCAGAAGCATTGATAAAGTAAAAATTGTATTCCTAGTTCTTTTATCTGCAACAAACCCAAACTGAGTTCCTGAAATGTCTGGTCAGCTTTTATTTGTTATTCTTTCCTTTATAATGCAAACGGTTGGTTTGGTTATGTCACTCATCAAACAGGTTGTCCTTTATAATTCTCATTCCATTGTGCTCCAGATGTTTGAGGGAACCTTTCCCGTGGCAACATCTTATTCAGAACCTTTGTTATATGCACCGTGCTCTTATTCTCACAGTACATCATATATTTCTACAGGAATATTGTGTGACACTGGAGTTCTACCATGTTTCATTTTCTTGATAGCAGTTTCGACCATATCTTTCAATAACAGACCCCCATATTTTTATTTTTATTTTATCTTCTTTGTTATCATCAACTAATTCTTCAGTGTATTCTGACCATCTATATAAATTATCCATTTTTTCCATTACAATATTTCTGTAAGAATGTTAGAATGAACATGTTTGTAAGAATGAACATGTACGTTAGAATTAACATGTTTAACATGTATGGTAGTATGGACATATATGTTAGAATGACAAGTATGTTAGAATTAACAAGTATGTTAGAATTAACATAAATGATAGAATGAACAAGTATGTCAGAATGAAAATATTTTAATATGGATGAAGGTGATGAACCAATAGTTTAAAAATATTTCTGTTGCAACAGAAATTCTTATGTCATAATAGAAATACTTGTCTTACAGTAGGAATGTGTGTGTCACAACGTGACTATTTTATCACTGCTAGTTCATTTTAGGATTTGTTGAATTAACTCCCATGTTTACTGCATAGGTGGTGGTGTGAGGACAGTCACACAGAAAACATCGGAAACAAAAGGTTTTGGTGGTACTTCGTATGGAAAACCAGCAGGTAACTTTCAATAAAAATATACAGTTATACCTGTCTTCTAATCATGATTTTGGTTACCATGTCCCCACTAATGTTATGATGACATTGTCATGCTGTGGGTATGTCTTATCATTATTGTAGATGCTAGCAATCTGATAGAAAACTAGTATGCTACAAAATTTAAAGCTATCAATCTCAGAGAACTGTTAAGTCTAACAGAACTGTTAAATCTGAGAGAAAACAAAGTAATATGTCTTGCTGTTTCATATTTGTAATGTAGTAAACAAGAGCCATATGTAGCAACAATCTCTGCTTAATTTGTATCTTTTAACCACATTAGGAAGTATTTCTTAGACACATCTGTTTATTTCTTGACACTTCTGAAGCTTAAAACAATATTTCAGTGTCGCTAACTGTCATATATATTGAAATATTTTGGTCACTTGAAACATCACGAAAGTTTGGAGAGAAAAATAATGGAGGGGTATATGCCTGGGAAGAGAGGAAGAGGAAGGCCAAAGAGAAGATGGGTGCAAGATGTGGCGGATGATCTCCAGATGGGTGTATCGGACGTGGGACATCTTGCTTATGATCGAGAGGTTTTCCGGAAGGTTGTTATGGGAGCGAGGTTCTGCAAAGGACATGCTACTGAATGAATGAACTGTCAGTGGCCGAGAGGTTTATCATTGCTCGTGTTTAAACGTCTTGTGCATTAATAGTGGGGTAGTAGGTTCATTTCCTACACCAGTCATTTGAACTTTAATGTTGACTTCTTGTTCAGAAAGCAATAGCAAACTACTGAATGCTAAAAAGTGCCATAGAGAATCAGCCAGAGGTTGATTTCAACGTCCTGCAAAAGGACATGGCACATTTTGTGTAACTGAGTGAGTTCTGCTTTCTCTGTTTTGCTCTTCTTGAACGCGATGGCCTAGGAATCACAAGCAGCCAAAAATGCTGGGGTTGACTGCTACATCCTGTAAAGGATAAGCAACTAACGTTTTTGTATATGCTGACTTTGTGACCGTAAAATGCTGTAAAATATGTACAGTAGCCACAGGTTCAGTGCAGTGTGATGATTTTCTTTGTTGCCGAGGCTCGTAAGGGAAGCAAAGAATACTAACAATGTACCCGACCATGAGTCAATCAATGAAAACAAGAATTAGAATTGGCTAGACTTATTAGAACACAATCACAAGGAACACCATGGTCGTTGAAGCTAGAGCCTTCGTCAGTAGACAAACAACAAACAGACACTGATACAGCTGCATAAAATATATATACAAGTTACTTAGCCGATGTTTGACTGTCACCTGTGTAGATGTGCACCACAGGCTGGACTGAACTGTGTCACTGAATGACATCAACTCTGGCACATTGTAAGAGACAACTAATGGAAGTCGGTATGATACTGGCTTCCCCATCCCATTGACAGTTTTAGCTGAAAAACCCAACCAACCATGGATATGTCTAAACAACAGGACAGATAAATCATTCAACCAACCATGGATATGTCTAAACAACAGGACAGATAAATAATTCAACCAACCATGGATATGTCTAAATAACAGGACAGATAAATCATTCAACCAACCATGGATATGTCTAAATAACAGGACAGATAAATCATTCAACCAACCATGGATATGTCTAAACAACAGGACAGATAAATCGTTCAACCAACCATGGATATGTCTAAACAACAGGACAGATAAATCGTTCAACCAACCATGGATATGTCTAAACAACAGGACAGATAAATCATTCAACCAACCATGGATATGTCTAAACAACAGGACAGATAAATCATTCAACCAACCATGGATATGTCTAAACAACAGGACAGATAAATAACTCAGCCAACCATGGATATGTCTAAACAACAGGACAGATAAATAACTCAGCCAACCATGGATATGTCTAAACAACAGGACAGATAAATCATTCAACCAACCATGGATATGTCTAAACAACAGGACAGATAAATCATTCAACCAACCATGGATATGTCTAAACAACAGGACAGATAAATAACTCAGCCAACCATGGATATGTCTAAACAACAGGACAGATAAATCATTCAACCAACCATGGATATGTCTAAGCAACAGGACAGATAAATCATTCAACCAACCATGGATATGTCTAAACAACAGGACAGATAAATCATTCAACCAACCATGGATATGTCTAAACAACAGGACAGATAAATAACTCGGCCAACCAAGGTTCTTCTTCTTTTGTTCGCTTGCCAAACAAGCTATGATAGCTCTTAGTCTAGAAGAAATATGACATGATGCAGAGACAGCCTAAGGAGTCTGGATCACAGACTCACCTCCTTTCACCAGGAACATCTCTAGAATTTGCAACTGGAATGTTAGGTCTATTTAAGAATTGAAAAAAAAAAAAAAACAGCACAAGTCAAAGGGGACATGAACAAGTATAAGATTAGCGTCTTGGGAGTATGTGAATTGGGATGGAATGAAGCAGATAAAAATTGTATAAACACAGGTGAAACAGTGCTGTTCTTAGTCCATACAGAAAAAAATGCCCCTCGTAGTGAAGAAATAGCTCTAATAATGTCTAAAGAGGCATAGAATTAATGAAGTGAGTCGTTAGTGGTATGTTTTAGAATAATAACATGAAGATTTAGAACCACAAAAACAGAAAGTAAACATGAATGTGATCCAGCGTTATGCACCAACAAATGATAAAGATGAAATAATAATATAACTCATCATCATCATGTGCATGCTGGTAAGCGTGGGCGGTTATGTTTTGCCATCTTACAAGATCACCAGAGTCGTGGATCAGCTTGTGTTCTTGTCTCTTTTCTGGAACCCACAAAACCTAGAAACACTTGGTTAAGTCAATTAGAGACTGGAAGAGAGCTGCAGGAGATGTGTCAGTTGGTTTCAGTTGATTTAGGACCTATGGGGGATTAAAAGCAGAAGAAGAAGAGAGACATTAATTACAATAAGCTATTTGAACAGAACATTTGATAATCAACACAAGGGATAGCATTTTTCAGTTCATACTACAAAGTAAATAAATGTAATTTTGATATACAAATATGTGCTAGATGTATTCAAAACTAAGACACATATTAGAATGCAACAAGTCTTCTTCAGTTTGGGGCTCTCAGTGCACACAGCAACATTCAATCACTATTACTGCATGGATCAGAAACATTGGAGAATGACTACAATCATTACAAATAGATTGGAAACATTCATTAATTGGTTGCCAGCACAAATGAGAAGGATTAAATGTTGTTTTGTTTTTAAATGTTGCATATCCCTTGCAGGACATTGCGGTCAACACCAGCATTTTTCAGCTGCTGTTGATGTACTAGGCAAATTTTACGTTCAGTAGTTTACCATTGCTTTCTGAACAACCGGCTCCCATACCAACACGTTATAACACAATACGACACAGTTTGCTGCACAAATCGGTTGAAGCTGCGTTTCGAATGCCTGGTAAGCGGCTCACGCAAGCCTTTGGCCACGGAGACCGGCCTTGATTAAATGTTGGGATAGAATAAAATATGTGGAGCTCATGGAGAGAACTAGAAAATGTTAATGAATCAAAAGGTGAGGAAAAGACGCAGGTACTGGACAGGACATTCATTGAAAAAACCCTGGAACAGTCCAACTAGAAAGTGCTTTGCCTGGAACCCACGAAGCTAAAATACTAAATAGAGGAAGACCTAAACGCACAAGGAGAAGAGAAGTAGAGACAGAAATGAATTATGTGAGGACACAGATGGGGCTCCATGGGATAGCTAAGGACAGGACAGTTTGGGTAGTTGGTTGAGGGGCCTCACTGGGGGACACAGGTGAAGAAAGAAGTGTACATGACAGCTTGACATCAAGCATAGATTGAAGTCTCATATGTGTGCAGTTGAACTACTACTGAAACACTGTGTATTGTCAAATATAAAATACTTAATGCTAACGGAGGCTAAATTGAGCCTTCAGTGAAGCAGCTTGGTTTTGTTATTGCTAGAGCCTTATTCAGTCTTGATAGCATCTAACTGATATGGATGCTGGCTGCTGAAGGTCATGGCAGTTGTCACAAATTCTGACAATCCTTTGTGTTGTTCCAACAACCTCCGTGAGATCGTCCAAAATATATTACCATCTGAAACAATAAGAAAGAGATTATATCCTCTCAAATGAATAAGCATGAATACATTAAAAAACATGCACTGTCTGCCGAAGATAATAAAACAAAGTGAGGTGTGCCTGTTGTGACTTTTAAATGGTAAAAATAACAAGTTTAGCTTTCAAAAGGAATCAGACAAAAGTTCTGCAATGGATAAAAGAAGAGACACATGCTGTTGATTTTTTCATTATTTTTAGCACATAGAAAGTGGTGTGTTTCAACATTTGTGTTGTAGCTGATGTGTGTATAACAGCATGATGCTTAGTTAGAATCTCAGTTTGGTGATCTCTAATACATTAATGAGATTTCACATTCTTTAGTTGATAGTAGTGCCATTAGTTTTGTGAAGTATCTTGCATGTTGCTGTCAGAAAGCTGACAATCTTTACTTTGTGAGATATATTTTTCTTTCATTTATATGTAATATTTCTTCATCATCATCACAATCATCATCATCATCAGAGGTGACAGCCCGTGAACTTACTGAAAGGTTAATGAGGTCGTCAGGTCCAGGGATCATTGGTCATGTGACTGTCAGAACAGAAGCCTGGAACAGCACAAATGGATTGGTGGAAAAATCTGAAAAGTCACATTCATGGGGAGGTAGATGTTCATTTTGATCTCTCATATTTTGTCCTATTTGATGCTTGCATCAATATTTAGTATGAATGCATTTATCAATTTACTGATTGAGTTAGAAGCAGGAAGATAGGCTTAATCGCAGCAACAAAATCTCAGCATTCATCAGAATAGGGAAATAATTTTAAATCATAATTTAATCTATTCATAACTAATTGCCACACAAAAAGATAGCATAATTCCTTTTAAAACTAGACAGTTAAAGATAGACATTTACAGACACAGTTCACAAATGATGAACTGGAACATTAAGACTGCATTTGAGAAACTGAACATATCTTTAATCAGTTGTTTGTTAACACAAGAATATATTTTTATATGATATACATATATAAACGTATATATTCATACATACAGAAGAATCAAAGTAAAACTACATTTAGTAATAACCATACAACAATCTGTAGCAATCTGTATATTAGCTAACTGCCATCATACATGCATTAAAAAGGGTGACAACACCAAACAACAATTATTTTTGTTAAAGCAGAAACTAGTATACTATGCACTACAACATCTACTAAAACCAAATGCGCTATCTCGTAACACCAAAATCACAATATACAAAACACTGATCAGACCAGTTGTGCTGTATGGCTCTGAAACCTGGAGTACAACAAAAGGAGACAAAGCCTTGTTACAAACCTTTGAGAACAAAATTTTAAGACGCATTTTTCTACCCATTAGAAGTAACAAAGACATTTATGATCTGTTTAAGTCCCCGCTAATCACTGGTGGAGAGTGAAAAAGAAGAAGTAACAAAGACATTTATGATCTGTTTAAGTCCCCGCTAATCACTGGTATCATGAAGGCTAATAGACTACAATGGCTGGGCCGTATAGAAAGAATGGAAGATAATAGGGAAACAAAACTCGCTTACACTCAGGAAATAAATGACCATAGGCCCCGAGGTAGACCAAGACGGCGGTGGAGAGATAATACATATACAGACGTACAAGCACTTGGAATCAACGACTGGCAAGAGAAGGTCCACCAGAGAGACGAATGAAGGCGGATTGTATCTGCAGCAAAGAACCTCTATGGCTTGGAACGCTGAAGAAGTAGAAGAAACCAGTATTTCAAAATTGTATCTTCTATGGCTTTTCAGTTCTTGTATATGCTTATAGAGATTTTTACATTACACATTTTGAGAAAATGAATCACTGAAACACATATATGCACACTTATCTTATTTTCCGTATATCATGAAATAATTTACTTGTCAAAGGATAATTCTCAACAATAAAATTTGCATTTGTACATTTTACATAGCAGTTAGGTTATATTATTCTTACAATATGTCTTGTTATCCATCATGAATAATAGACTTTTATTATGTGTCTTGGGCTACTACTGTCAGCAGTGTCAATTTGCATGAGATTTTAAATTAAATTTGTTTGATGCATGGTTTGAATCTCAAATTACATTTGCTAGTGTTGTTTCTCACTAAGGTAACATCAAAATGATATAAAGAAAATCAATTTTTTTAAACTCGGTGCAAGTAACTACATCACTAACCTGTTTTATGACTTGTCACAAAACGTAACAACTTCATTTTAAGTGTAATTGTACCTTGCCATGCCACAGAGGAAGCAGAGATCTAACATAACAAACAACGGATTCATGTGTCGTGTATGTGGGTGGGTGAGAGAAAGACTGTACTGCATCATGAACACACATCAGTGACATATAAATCATATCTATTGTATGATATTATTATGTGAGACACCGCATGTCTCAAACACACAAGTAGCTTGCCAGTTAGGGAATCAAGTCTGCCATATCAGGAAGCCAGATGAATGATGAAGGATTGCTTATGAACACCAACATCATAGATCAATTAGCTTTGCCAAATTATAGTCTTCTGCAAGTCTTCTGTTCTTTACATTATTTGCATAATTTTTTATTGGCGTTTTAGTTTTAAAATGTACAAAAGAATGTAAGGAAATGTATGGGTAATAATTCAGCTTTGATCTTGCTAGTAACTATAGTTTATGTTTAGGGATCTTTTGCTTGCTTACACTGGGCATTGTCAATAATGAGTTGATTTAAGAACCAACATCACAGCACTTGGGATATTGGGCGCACTCTTCAAAAGTGAAGAGTTCCAATACTGACAGTACCAGGTGCAGTCTCATTATGTGTCTGTCTGACTATTCTAGGAGAACTGAGTCGTCCTGATCCTCTGGTCACTCCCTGTCAAACCATTCTCTCCAGGACATGATGCTTTATCTGTTCTTCCACACTGTTCACATGATCTCAAATGACCCTGACCTTATGTTTGAACACGCACCAATACCCCACCCTGTGGTTGTTATATGATGTAATCAAGAGGGAAATCAAGGTTATGATGAAGAGAGTGGCTGGGATATGTTAAAAACTCATCTTACAGGATGTGTTGAATATTGAATATTGTCTGTCATGTTTAATTAAAGTGCCATATGGTATATGGGTCATCTACTGGGTCATGTTGTAATGTTTTAAATTCTAGGGCATATTAAATATTTGTTATCATTCATAGTATTGTAACCATTGAGTGTCATCTGTGCGTTTGTTTAAAGTAAATACTGAGCCTTGTGAGTAATTTGTTATGTATTGAGTGTTGTCAGTGATGTGTCCTGAATCTCATCTGTGATGTGTCCTGAATCTCATCTGTGTTGTGTCCTGAATCTCATCTGTGATGTGTCCTGAATCTCATCTGTGTTGTGTCCTGAATCTCATCTGTGATGTATCCTGAATCTCATCTGTGTTGTGTCCTGAATCTCATCTGTGTTGTGTCCTGAATCTCATCTTTGGCATGTTAACTAGCCAGAGTTATCTGGGAGACTTTGACAAACAGAACTGTGTAACTGAGTGGTCTGAATACGGAAGAAAATTGAAAAAGACAAATTAAAACAGCAAGTAGCCAGTCATCTCAGCTCATAAGGCTTTGACCTAGAAACTGCTGAAAACACTGAACTCTTCTTCTCCTGAAGGTTAACAAGAATCTACTTCTCGTTTTTCAGTGATTCATTCTCCTGAAGGTGCTGATCTGGAACAGACTTTGGCAATCCCAACTCTCTCAATCTTTCTGGCATCTGATATTTTACAGAAGTTGGTCTTGCTTATATTATTATTTGTTGCCCAGATATTTAAGTTTTCCACATACATCTTTCTCTGTCTTCCGTGGCTTCTCTTGCCTGACATTTTCACCCCTTCTGTTGATATGCCAAAGCAATGGCAAACTACTGAATGTAAAACTTGCCAAGACATCAACAGCAGCTGATAAATGCTGGTGTTGACTGCAATGTCCTGTAAAGGATATGCGGGGGGGGGGGGGGGGGGGGGGAATGACAAATATATAAAATATGTAAATGACAAATATATAAAATATGTAAATGAAATGTGATGGTTGAAATAATATAATCACAAAATCTGTCAGGTCTAAATGACTTGTATAACCTTCACAGCTAAACCTCAAGGAGCCAAGAGTGCCATGGCTGCCTTCAAGCAATTGGACACCACCAATAACCCTGATACTGCTGCCAAGCCCAAGTATGTGTTCTGTGAGCTTGTTTTTGTTTGTTCTAGTCATTGTTTTCTTTGGAAAATATTGCAGCTGATCTTGCAGGGATGGCCACATAACCAACACCATAAAATAGTGTCTTGTCGACTCTATGGGCAAGCACACTTATCCACATCCCCCATACTCTGGGCAAAATGTATCAATGCATGTGCTATCATCTTTCCTACTGCTATACTACTAGCTGTATCCACCAGACATTAATGACAGAATGTATCAATGCATGTGCTATCATCTTTCCTACTGCTAAACTACTAGCTGCATCCACCAGCCAATGAGTGGCAGAATGTGACAATGTATGTACTATTATCTTTCCTACTGCTAAACCACTAGCTATATCCACTAGCCAATGGATGGCAGATTGTGACAACCCATGTGCTATCATCTTTCATACTACTAGCTGCATTCACCAGCCAATGGGTGGCAGATTGTGACAACCCATGTGCTATCATCTTTCATACTACTAGATGCATTCACCAGCCAATGGATGGCAGATTGTGACAACCCATGTGCTATCATCTTTCCTACTACTAGCTGCATTCACCAGCCAATGGATGGCAGATTGTGACAACCCATGTGCTATCATCTTTCCTACTACTAGCTGCATTCACCAGCCAATGGATGGCAGATTGTGATAATTCATGTGCTATCATATTTCCTACTACTAGCTGCATTCACCAGCCAATGGATGGCAGAATGTGACAACCCATGTGCTATCATCTTTCATACTACTAGATGCATTCACCAGCCAATGGATGGCAGATTGTGACAACCCATGTGCTATCATCTTTCCTACTACTAGCTGCATTCACCAGCCAATGGGTGGCAGATTGTGACAACCCATGTGCTATCATCTTTCATACTACTAGATGCATTCACCAGCCAATGGATGGCAGATTGTGACAACCCATGTGCTATCATCTTTCCTACTACTAGCTGCATTCACCAGCCAATGGATGGCAGATTGTGACAACCCATGTGCTATCATCTTTCCTACTACTAGCTGCATTCACCAGCCAATGGATGGCAGATTGTGATAATTCATGTGCTATCATATTTCCTACTACTAGCTGCATCCACCAGCAATGAGTGACAGAATGTGACAATCTGTGTGCTATCATCTTTCCTACTACTAGCTGCATTCACCAGCCAATTGATGGCAGATTGTGACAACCCATGTGCTATCATATTTCCTACTACTAGCTGCATTCACCAGCCAATGGATGGCAGTTTGTGATAATTCATGTGCTATCATATTTCCTACTACTAGCTGCATTCACCAGCCAATGGGTGGCAGATTGTGACAACCCATGTGCTATCATCTTTCCTACTACTAGCTGCATTCACCAGCCAATGGATGGCAGATTGTGACAACCCATGTGCTATCATATTTCCTACTACTAGCTGCATTCACCAGCCGATGGATGGCAGATTGTGACAACCCATGTGCTATCATCTTTCCTACTACTAGCTGCATCCACCAGCCAATGGATGGCAGATTGTGACAACCCATGTGCTATCATCTTTCCTACTACTAGCTGCATTCACCAGCCAATGGATGGCAGATTGTGACAACCCATGTGCTATCATCTTTCCTACTACTAGCTGCATCCACCAGCCAATGAGTGGCAGAATGTGACAATCTGTGTGCTATCATCTTTCCTACTACTAGCTGCATTCACCAGCCAATGGATGGCAGATTGTGACAACCCATGTGCTATCATATTTCCTACTACTAGCTGCATCCACCAGCCAATGGGTGGCAGATTGTGATAATTCATGTGCTATCATATTTCCTACTACTAGCTGCATTCACCAGCCAATGGATGGCAGATTGTGACAACCCATGTGCTATCATCTTTCCTACTACTAGCTGCATTCACCAGCCAATGGATGGCAGATTGTGACAACCCATGTGCTATCATATTTCCTACTACTAGCTGCATCCACCAGCCAATGGATGGCAGATTGTGACAATCTGTGTGCTATCATCTTTCCTACTACTAGCTGCATCCACCAGCCAATGGATGGCAGAATGTGACAACCCATGTGCTTTCATCTTTCCTACTACTAGCTGTATCCACCAGCCAATGAGTGGCAGAATGTGACAATCTGTGTGCTATCATCTTTCCTACTACTAGCTGCATTGACCAGCCAATGGATGGCAGATTGTGATAATTCATGTGCTATCATATTTCCTACTACTAGCTGCATTGACCAGCCAATGGATGGCAGATTGTGATAAGTCATGTGCTATCATCTTTCCTACTACTAGCTGCATTCACCAGCCAATGGGTGGCAGATTGTGACAACCCATGTGCTATCATCTTTCCTACTACTAGCTGCATTCACCAGCCAATGGATGGCAGATTGTGACAACCCATGTGCTATCATATTTCCTACTACTAGCTGCATCCACCAGCCAATGGATGGCAGATTGTGACAACCCATGTGCTATCATCTTTCCTACTACTAGCTGCATTCACCAGCCAATGGGTGGCAGAATGTGATAATTCATGTGCTATCATCTTTCCTACTACTAGCTGCATCCACCAGCCAATGAGTGGCAGAATGTGATAATTCATGTGCTATCATCTTTCTTACTACTAGCTGCATTCACCAGCCAATGGGTGGCAGATTGTGACAACCGATGTGCTATCATCTTTCCTACTACTAGCTGCATTCACCAGCCAATGAGTGGCAGAATATGATAATTCATGTGCTATCATATTTCCTACTACTAGCTGTATTCACCAGCCAATTGATGGCAGATTGTGACAACCCATGTGCTATCATATTTCCTACTACTAGCTGCATTCACCAGCCAATGAGTGACAGAACTTGACAATTTATATGATATCATCTTTCCTACTACTATACAACTAACTGCATCTACCAGGCTGTGGATGGCAGAATATAACAATTCAAGTGCTGATGTCTTTCCTATTGTTGTATGATTCCACCAGTTGGTGGACGGCAGAGTAGCCTCTAGATATAGAGGTCCATCATGAATATCCAATAAGCAGAACCAGATCCAGGCACTGCTCACTGAGAGAAGGCGAGTTAGTTATATGAGGCAGGAGGCTGCTGCCTATAAAATACCTCACAGCTCTGTCTGCCCACCAACTCTTCTGTCCAATGTGGAATCGTTCCATACAGGCATGAAGGGTATAATCAAGTTTGATGGTGCAACTTCTGAAGAGTTTGAAATCAAGAGTGCAGTTAAGCAAGGTTGTGTACTAGCTCCCGCTCTTTTTGGAATATACTTTTCACTTCTACTAAAATATGCCTTCTATGTCAGATGTCAGCCTCTACAATGCTCAGAGATTGAAAGCCAAGATCAAAATTAGAAGGGTACTGATCAGAGAGTTGCTTTTTGCAGATGATGCTGCAATTACGACCCACTCTGAGGAAGAATTACAATGTCTACTATCTGCATTTTCCAATGCTTGTTCTGAATTTGGTTTAACAATTAGCAAAAATAAGATTGTGTCACAAGGTGCACATGGAACTATCATTCTTTATTGACGACACCCAATTGGAGAGGTAAATAGCAAATTATCCCTAGATCAGGAAATCAACATCAGTATTGGTAAGGCAGCCAGCAACAACAATGAACAAGTTAACAGAAAGAGTCTGGGAGAAAAGGAAGCTTACTGCCAAAACAAAAGTCCTTGTCTATCAAGCCAGTGTGCTTAGTACTCTTCTTTATGGCAGTGAAGCCTGGTCAACTTACTCACACCAAGAGAAACGTTTAAACAGCTTTCATCCCCGAAGAATACTCGGTATTAAGTGGCAAGACAAAATCACAAATACTGAGGTATTGGAAAGATCAGGTTGTGTGGCGGTTTATTCCATGCTCAGTCTTTATAGACTTAGATGGATAGGACACGTCAGGAGGATGGATGATTTTAGAATACCAAAGGACATCTTTTTTGGTGAATTACAGATGTGTAAAAGATCTCGAGGTCATCCTCTGCTTTGATACAAAGATGTGTGTAAGCGGGACATGATTGATACATGCACTGATATTGCACACTGGGAGGAAGTCGCCACTGAACATGTTGCATGGAGGGCAACTATCAGAAATTGAATAAAGACAAAGGAGAAAATTGTTGCAGATAGTGTGAGATGTAAGATGGTGTGTGCTGGTGGAAATGATCATGTGTTCGCATGCATCCATTATGAATTAACATTTACAGCGCAAACTAATCTGATCAGTCACATTTGCCACCACCATCGGTTGTAGTTATTATGTCTTCTTGAAGCACAGTGTAACAAACTATCGTCTGTCAAGACGGCAAGGTGCCAATGAATGACTTGGCATACAGCCAAACACACAACATACTTTACATTCAATGACAATGAACTGGTCTGCCAAATTTCAAGCCGGCTGAACTCAAGTATCTCAAAACAGAAGGCAGATGTGTTTAACAGCCTAACAGCAGATGCTGAACCTTACACTTTAATCGCTTTGGTATAGGCACTGTTTCTTGTATCCGCTAGAAAGTTCTTATGATCTCATCATTTGTTTGACTTTGACATGTGCCCTGCTTGTTTTTCCGCTTCTGTCTCCACTGTCATCTTTTGTTCATGATCACATCATTTGTGTGACCTTACTGAGCTCGAACAACTGCTTATCTCAGTCTGTAATGATTGATGCGACCAGATAAAACAACTTGCAGTTGCTCTGTCTCATAGGGTTGTTAGTAGGTACCTAGCGTTCTTAGTCAGATATGACTGAGCTACCGTATAACAGTAGACGGTACTACCTGCTTTCTGTTAGCGCCGAACGTTGGGCGGCGCTTACCAAACCCGACACCCCACATTGTGCCAACGGCTTCGGGCGGAAGAGCGCAATTGGGAGGGTACAAGCCTTACCCTGGTGCGAGGAAATGCAACCTAAAGACAAAGTGTCATGGCAGGGCAGACCAGGCCCTAAGCCTTGGTTGGCGGCTGGTCTAGGATCGAAGCTCTGACAGGCGGACAATTAGAGCATTGCTTTGCTGATCCGGCAGCTTCTGCAGCTTGTCTTGTTCCAGATGTATAGGTGTTAACTTTCCTCTGGAGTGAACTAGGCAGGCCGAGAGAGGGATCATGCTGCATGGGCAACACATGATCTCTATATTTTAGCCCAGGCTTTGTGCTATGGAGAGGCAATAACTCCATCCCTTACAAACTATCGTCTGTCAAGACGGCAAGGTGCCAATGAATGAATGAACCTAGCGTTCCTCAGGTAGCTGGCTAACTTTCCTCAAGTATACAGCTAGCATTCCTCATGTAGACAGCTAGTGTTCCTCAAGTATGCAGCTAGCATTCCTCAAGTATACAGCTAGCGTTTCTCAAGTAGGTAGCTAGCGTTCCTCAAGTATGCAGCTAGCATTCCTCATGTAGGTAGCTAGCGTTTCTCAAGTAGGTAGCTAGTGTTCCTCAAGTATGCAGCTAGCATTCCTCATGTAGGTAGCTAGCGTTTCTCAAGTAGGTAGCTAGTGTTCCTCAAGTATGCAGCTAGCATTCCTCATGTAGGTAGCTAGCGTTTCTCAAGTAGGTAGCTAGCGTTCCTCAAGTATGCAGCTAGCATTCCTCATGTAGGTAGCTAGCGTTTCTCAAGTAGGTAGCTAGCGTTTCTCAAGTAGGTAGCTAGCGTTCCTCAAGTATGCAGCTAGCATTCCTCATGTAGGTAGCTAGCGTTTCTCAAGTATGCAGCTAGCATTCCTCATGTAGGTAGCTAGCGTTTCTCAAGTAGGTAGCTAGCGTTCCTCAAGTATGCAGCTAGCATTCCTCATGTAGGTAGCTAGCGTTTCTCAAGTAGGTAGCTAGTGTTCCTCAAGTATGCAGCTAGCATTCCTCATGTAGACAGCTAGTGTTCCTCAAGTATGCAGCTAGCATTCCTCATGTAGGTAGCTAGTGTTTCTCAAGTATGCAGCTAGCATTCCTCATATAGGTAGCTAGCGTTTCTCAAGTATGCAGCTAGCATTCCTCATGTAGACAGCTAGTGTTCCTCAAGTATGCAGCTAGCATTCCTCATGTAGGTAGCTAGCGTTTCTCAAGTAGGTAGCTAGCGTTCCTCAAGTATGCAGCTAGCATTCCTCATGTAGGTAGCTAGCGTTCCTCAAGTATGCAGCTAGCATTCCTCAAGTAGGTAGCTAGCGTTCCTCAAGTATGCAGCTAGCATTCCTCATGTAGACAGCTAGCGTTCCTCAAGTATGCAGCTAGCATTCCTCATGTAGACAGCTAGTGTTCCTCAAGTATGCAGCTAGCATTCCTCATGTAGGTAGCTAGCGTTCCTCAAGTATGCAGCTAGCATTCCTCAAGTAGGTAGCTAGCGTTCCTCAAGTATGCAGCTAGCATTCCTCATGTAGACAGCTAGCGTTCCTCAAGTATGCAGCTAGCATTCCTCATGTAGACAGCTAGTGTTCCTCAAGTATGCAGCTAGCATTCCTCATGTAGGTAGCTAGCGTTTCTCAAGTAGGTAGCTAGCGTTCCTCAAGTATGCAGCTAGCATTCCTCATGTAGGTAGCTAGCGTTTCTCAAGTAGGTAGCTAGCGTTCCTCAAGTATGCAGCTAGCATTCCTCATGTAGGTAGCTAGTACAGCTAGTGTTCCTCAATTAGGTAGCTAGCATTCCTCAAGTTGTGAGCAGGAATAATTGGTTTGGAACAGAGCTGGTTTCCCCACCTAATAAAGCTATCACTTAGTGAACATAAAGTCCATCTCTGCAGCAGTATCAGCCAGGGGGTTGACATCACTGTGTGTTTACATAACTGACTTTTCAGCCAATTAATTCCATAGGATGTATGTCAAGAACAACAGTGTGACAGATTAAACAAGTAATGCCAAGAATAGTGCATACTTTATTTGGTACATACTTCATTTGGTACATACTTCATTTAGTGCATACTTTATTCATTGCATACTTCATTTAGTGTATTCTTCATTTAGTAGATATTTCATTTAATGTATACTTCAGTTAACGCATACTTCATTTTGTGCATTCTTCATTTAGGATTTAATTTTAGGACAGGGAGTCTCTGTGGCGAAGTGGTCAAGCCGTTTGACTCGGGCTCCGAAGGTTGGTAGTTCGATTCCGGGCTGCCTTCTTCGGTTCACGAGTGAAATTTTTCGGAGACTCCTGTGGGTCGTCGCTAGAGCTACAGAGTTCGTGCTTTGTGTGACGCTTTCCGCACTGTGGAAAGAGACCGAGCCATATGGGATAAAACCCGGTGCAATGAAGTCGACCCTGTCAACTTTTAAGCGACGTTTTTTTTATTTAGTAGATATTTTATTGGCATACAGCCAAACACACAACAAACTTTACAATGACAATGAACTGAGTGATTCCTATCGAACTGATAGTTAAATATTACAATTTTAATGTAACACTTATATTTCTTCTTTTTCTTTGTGAAGTAATATATTCTGTTCAGCCATGCTGACCTCCTGAAGGTGTTATTAAATGAGGCTTGTAGTCGTCACACGTCACATAGAACATTTTCATATATTCAGATTTGTCCATTCCCCACAACATTTAGTTAAATACATTACTGCCACGCGGATAGGAATCCGCTTGCTTATTTTAATTAACGCATATATGCACTAGATCAGTTTAAGTCCCCGCTAATCACTGGTATCATGAAGGCTAATAGACTACAATGGCTGGGGCACATAGAAAGAATGGAAGACAATGGGGAAACAAAACTTGCTTACACTCAGGAAATAAATGACCATAGACCCCGAGGTAGACCAAGAAGACGGTGGAGAGATAATACATGTACAGACCTACAAGCACTTGGAATCAACGACTGGCAAGAGAAGGTCCACCAGAGAGACGAATGGAGACGGATTGTATCTGCAGCAAAGAACCTCAATGGCTCGGAACGCTGAAGAAGAAGAAGAAGAAGATATTTTATTTAGTGCATACTTCATTTATTGCATAGTTTATTTAGTGCATACTTCATTTATTGCATAGTTTATTTAGTGCATACTTCATTTGGTGCATTCTTCATTCAGTAGATATTTCATTTAATGCTTATTTTAATTAACGCATATATACATACTTCATTTAGTGTATACTTCATTTAGTGCATACCTCATTTTTTACATGCTTTAATTAGTACATACTTCATTTAATACATACTTCACTTAGTGCATAGTTTATTTAGTATATACTCATACTTTGTTTAGTTCATACTTTGTTTAGAACATACTTACTTACTGCATATAACTTTACAAGTAACAGACGTGAAGTGTTGGAATGTTTGGAAAGTTAATGTTTCCGCTTCCTGGATTTCATAAAGTAGGTGGTTGTTTGGACACAACATTTTGTTAAATACATTACTGCCACGCGTTTGTCATGTTAAACAAGATTAGTTTTGTTTCTTTCTCGCACAGTTTGATTATTGTCAGTAACCACATTATTGTGGCTTCATTATTCAGAATCATCTTTTTTTTTTAAACTTAACTAATCTTTCTATCCTAGACTTAGTTTCATTGATGCAATACATTTGTTTACACTCACCAATCTTTAGTAAAAATAGCAGTGATTCCTATCGAGCTGATAGTTAAATATTACAATATTTAATGTAACACTTATATTTCTTCTTTTTCTTTGTGAAGTAATATATTCTGTTCAGCCATGCTGACCTCCTGAAGGTGTTATAAATGAGGCTTGTAGTCGTCACACGTCACATAGAACAACATTTTCATATAGTCAGATTTTCTATTCCTCAGCCAGTGGCGTCACTGGGGTTGGTGTCACCCAGTGCGGTAAACTCTTGGTGTCACCCCTCTAGACTTTCACCATGGTCTTCTTCCGAGTGTTCCTGTACCATATATAATCACATATAGTAATGTTTGTAAAATAAGTCAATTAATAAGGACATAAGAAAGAAAACAAATTGAACAATATAACTTCAATACTTCAGGTAAAACATAAATAAAGAACTTTGACAAACTCGGACAAAGTTAAATTTTTGTTATTTAACATCTATCTATCCCAAGTTGTGTCATGGCTGTATTTGATACCAACATTGTTGTCAAGGGATCGATCGCAAGTTATGTCATGGTGTCATTAAAATTTCTAAAATTAACAATGAACGGTTATGAAACCCGACTAGACAGAACTATGTCTGCTTTGTCAAATTTGCAATTTTTTTATTTTGGTGTCACCCCTTGATGGTGTCACCCGGTGCGGCCCGCACCCCCCGCACCCCCCTAGTGACGCCCCTGTCCTCAGCTCCACAGAATCAGTAGCTCCACTTATGTATATTTTATAAAACCAAAATATGATTGGCAGATAGATATATAAATACATGACTAGTTATTACAGGCATGTGGAAAACAAAAAATATTGAACAGTTAACATGATACTATTTATGTTTTGATGTTCATGATGAGATGCTACCATAAGCCACTACTTTCATATCTTGCTTCCAGTGGCCTCGTTACCGTATCACTAGCTAAGAAGGCTGCAAGCACCATGAAAAGGAATGCAGTGGCAATTAAACAAGAGATTATGAACTTTTGCAAGCAGAATGTTGCAGAATATGAGGTAGATAGAATCATCTCACCTTTACCAGGGAGAGTAACTCTGGCATCAATATTCACATAGCATTACTCTGGAAATAAACTCTTTGGCACCTGCATTTATCATTTGAGAACCAGGTTTTCATGAAACAAAAAACATGACATTTTTTTCTCAGAAATAATGTAATATTGTTGCAAACCTACTATTTGTTAAATGCTGGTCGGTAACAACTATGAACCTCAAAGAGCATATTTCTAGATTTTTCAGATTTTGAATTGAAAAGTACCAGAAATCGATGGGACCAACTGATAAACACATCAAATATCCTGCATTATGTTCTTGGAAGTTTATATTTTCTGTTATGCCATGTTGATAATGTTAATACATTTTTCTTTCTACCCTTGGTGGCACTTCCGACTTTAGAGGACTGGTACGAAGTCCAACTGCAATCAAACAAATATTGCTGGACTGGGCCAAAGCAATGACACAAGGGTATCCGGTAATGTTGCAACTAAATCCCTTCCTTATTGAAGTTTTATTTCCCTGCATCGTTCCCTTTCTTTTGAAATTTTAATCATAGATGGCTTGCTAATAGCATGGGTGTATAGCCAAGAATGATAATCAATGGAAATAACAAGATTTCATTTTACAAGTTAAAACATTATAATTAAATAAAGAAGCCCCACAATTCAGTATCAACTAGTGAAGTGAGAAAGTAATAGCACATAGATTATTTCAGTGGAATTTATAACATGTCGCCTATCAATGATGATACCAGATTTTGCGACTGTATAATTAATTGGGAAAGACACCACTGCTATGTTAAAGAAAAGCAATAAAGTTTCATGCAAAATTCACACATTTAGGACTTCAGAAAGAGACACAGAAACTGAAATCATATAAAATAATTGAATTATCACAAGCTTAATTAACTCCTCAAAACCTGTATGAATTAATAATAATTAACAAAGGAGTTAAAAAATATCAAAATAGTTTCACTCAAACTGAATGTGCAATCAGTATTTATTATTTTCTTCATAAGGCCAGAAATTATATTCACATTTCTGTCACACTGTTACTAATTACATAGTTTTGTAAACACTTTTTTGTTCCGCTTCAATTTCCATTTCCTTATTTACGCTTTTCTTCTCTAATGTTACGTATTTCTTGTATATATCTTTCATCACTCTTTATAGACAGTACAATTAAGCAACCTGAATGTGACATGAAGTTTGTAATGCATCACTAAACATTGCGTGAATGTGGGAAACTGTACAAGCATTCTTTGTTGTTAATGCAGACAAAGCTGAAAGACACAAAAAAGGTTTAAAAGCGAGAGGATCAACTTCATTATTCTGGGTTTTTGTGAGCAAAAGTCAAATATGTGGATGCTGATTGTTCTTGTAGCAAGCTGGTTGGTTAAACATTGGAATTTTCCTTACCTGCACTTATTGCAACCAGTTCCAAACTCGATTCCCCACTCCAACAGCTGTATTTGAGAAGATTCATCAAGAGGTGTCTTACCAGGCATCAAGCTTTCATGTATTGCTGACAGCATAGCCCATCTGATTGCCCTCAAAGTTGCTTTGGTTAGTTGCTTTTAAAGCTAGCATTTCCACACACATCTGTATGATTTGGATAATAGACCCAAAGAAGTTCCTGAGGGTTTGGCACCTCCAAATGTGACTGCCACTCATGCCAGAGCCATCCATTCTGAACTTTCTGAAGCATGGATTGAGAGTAATAGACAATAATCGTATTTAAGCCATTTCAGTGCCGATGTGGCAGCCTCGACCTCCATTCCCATACTGGAGGTTGTTATTTGATACAATCTTGAATAGCACAAATGCATCAGTGAGGACTTTGTGATCAACCCAAGCCCAGGTCACAAGTTCATTCGAGGACTCCTTTTCTGACCATGAGCATATTGGGCATACGATACTGGCCCCATGTTTGAGACCATTTGGCACTTGGTGGGTCATGTGGTCATTGCCAGGAATGTCCTGGTATCCATTTCAGGTTGTTCAACCTGGGAGCACAGGTCAAAGAACAAACATCCCACCTGGAAGGAGATTCAAACACAATACCACCGTGCTGGCAGGCAAGCAGTTCAGCCACTGTGTTAGCACTGCTTCCAGCTCGTAGTGGAGAGCTCAAAAACTGCTTTCTCACAAAAACATTTTTGGGAGTCAATTTATGATTATGTATGTTTGGTAATAGTAATAGAAATTTGATGTCTGTTGCTTGAGATGGACTTGTAACTCCACCACATGTCAACACACAGATTATCAGAAATAACTAGAAATATGGAATGAAATACAAGCAATATATTTTACATGTAGGCTTCTCGTTCAGAAAGCAATGGCAAAGTACTGACCGTAAAATTGCCTAATCCTGAACAGTCAATAAAAATTTGGGCTGACTGAAACATCCTTTAAAAAGGACGTGAATTTTGTTCAAATCTAGAATTCTAGATTATCAACAGCTGAAGCTACTCAACATGAAGTGTGGTAAATTTAGGGTTTTACTCAACATGAAGTGTGGTAAATTTAGGGTTTTACTCAAAATGAATGTATTCTCCCTTCATTGTTTGTGTAGCTTGCTTGCTGACCCATTATTGCATGTCCGTTATGTTGTTGTGATGCACGCTGTTCATGTGTCTTGTTATGTGTCAAAATGATATATATCTGTTACCTCTGCCAATCTACACTGCTTTTGTTTATACTTAGTCTGGGATAGAAATATTGTTAATACGACTAAACTTCTTAGTCTTACTTTCCTCTTTTCTCAAATTATGGATATTTTTTTTTTGTTTCAGTACTCAAAATTAGCTGTGGACAATCTATGTATTAGCAAAGGATAACTCTTATCTTAGGTTGCAGAACTTACCAGGTTGAAATTCCAATTTTACATACTTGCCAAACAACTTCTGTGTATGTTGACCCAAATATTTCATTCATTTCATTTTCTGTTTAGTTTTCTAGGGACATTTGTTAATTTGATTGCTCGTCGTTTATTTAATAATTGCTGCCTGGAATGGTGTGTTCACAAGGCTTGTTTCACCTAATATCTTTCTGCATTTATTTCAACATGTCACGGGTAAGTTGAGATACTTGTTTAACAGAAGTCATACAGTAAGGTCCCCTTACAGAAATACTCATATTGTTCTGCCACAATTCAAACTATTTCAGTTCCACAAGGTTTTGCACACAAACATTTGTCATGAAAGAATCCCTAATAAACAGACTACTGCACGTCACATGTGTTGTAGGACTATACAGAACACGGATTGCCACTATAGCAGCCAGATTTCTTTAGTACGAGCTAACCAAACATATGATAAGATAATGCACACATGAAAAGAACCATTCATACATCACACGTTTCCTGGGAGTGAACAAGTTAACAGTCATTAGCGTTTAAGTGCCTATATTCTTGAAATATACAATATGAGTATAAACACAGCCAAAACCGAAGTAATGCAAGTTAGCAGATCGCCAGGCCCACTAAGTATACAGATAAATAACACACCTCTGAAACAAGTTAAAGAATTCAAATACCTTGGAAGTATGATCACAGAAGATGGCAGATTAGACAGAGAAATTGAAATCAGATGTCAAAAAGCTAGTGCACTTACATATCAACTGTCACCCTTACTGAAACATCCAAACATACCCATGTCCGCAAAACGACAGATAATAAACAGCATATTCACACCAACCCTATGCTACCAATCTCAAACCTGGACTTTATCCAAATTACACCTTCGCAAGATCAACACCTGCGAAATGAGATGCCTGAGGAGAGCTGCCAACTTAACAATCCGAGACCGAGTAAGAAATGTTACTATCAGACAGACTGTGGGATCAACACCTTGTGCCACATTTATTGAAAGACAGAAGATCAAGTGGTTTGGCCATGTTGTTAGAATGCAACATCAGCAACTACCATCACTGGCCTTACATCAAAGATCATCTGCGACGAGACCACGAGGACGTCCAAGAAGAAAATGGATTGACGACATCAGAGACATAGTACAACCACACGGAATGACACTATCCAGTGCCGTCCACCGGGCGCTGGAACGCAAATTATTCCTCCCCACGACGCTTGACGGCAGAAGTGGAAGATGATGATGATGATGATGATGATTCTTGAAATAAGGCACAAGCTATAAATATGTCAATAATGTTAAAAGGGGTAAACATGCTTTCTGTTAATCAGAAAACATTGCCACCGAGTACACTTTTCTTTGTAAAATGACATACAAGAAAGTGATTTGATAAGTGTTTATTATTTGTACACTAATACGATGTATTCAGATATATATTGCCTTGTAATTTTTTGTTCCACCTGACTTTCCTTGGCAGAATCTTTGCAGGTCCCGAGGGGAACTTATGGTGTGCTTGCTATTTGTGTTTTTTGTTTTGTTTTTTCTACCATATTGCTAGTTTATTTCCTTGCAGTTGTTTCCATTTATGTTTTGCTAAACATTTGTATATTGTTTTAAATATGTTGTCATTGTAGTTACCTGATTGAACCAAATATTACATTTGACAAATGTATTCATATTTAGTTGAGAAGAAAGATTATATGATACATTTATTAACAATACAATCATAACAGTCAGTGAAACGACCACATTTGGAAGGCTGTCACTCAAACTCTCATTTTTTAACATTGGCCGGGGCTCCCAGGTCAACCAGGCCTAACATGGCCACCAGAAAATGCCTTGGGAAGTAAAGGTGATCACATGACCCGCTGAGTGCTGATTGGTCTGTGGTATTGACCACATGACCCGCTGAGTGCTGATTGGTCTGTGGTATTGACCACATGACCCACTGAGTGCTGATTGGTCTATGTGGTATTGACCACATGACCCACTGCGTGCTGATTGATCTATGTGGTATTGACCACATGACACACTGAGTGCTGATTGGTCTATGTGGTATTGATCACATGACCCGCTGAGTGCCTATTGGTCTATGTGGTACTGACCACATGATCCACTGAGTGCTGATTGGTCTATGTAGTATTGATCACATGACCCGCTGAGTGCCTATTGGTCTATGTGGTATTGACCACATGACCCACTGAGTGCTGATTGGTTTATGTGGTATTGATCACATCACCCACTGAGTGCTGATTGGTCTATGTGGTATTGACGACATCACCCACTGAGTGCTGATTGGTCTATGTGGTATTGACCACATCACCCACTGAGTGCTGATTGGTCTATGTGGTATTGACCACATCACCCACTGAGTGCTGACTGGTCTATGTGGTATTGACCACATCACCCACTGAGTGCTGATTGGTCAACACAAACATGAGTCTATCATCATATGCCCAATACACCATGAGCATGAGATGTGTCACAGGGCCCTTGACTTACTGACATGACTTGAAATCTTCATTTAATATTACATTCCAATTCCATGATGAAAACGTTAGCATTGATTATTAGCTTGTGTTTGTTCAAATGATAACAATTATAATACTTGTTTTAAAATGTCTCTTTACTTACTGACATGACTTGAAATCTTAATTTAATATTACATTCGGATTCCATGATGAAAAGTTTAGCATTGATTGTGTTTGTTCAAGTGATAACAATTAGAAAACTTGTTTTAAAGTTTTTAGTCTTGCTTGTATGTACATACATACTAAACATAAACAATATATATATATATAATGTGCAGCTGTCAACTGTCCCTGTGTTGTGTCATGTATGCATCACCAAGACCTGGATGTGTTTACCTGGTGTTCACTGGCTAATCTTCAGTCTAACTTCTCTTCTCAGGGAGTAGAAGTGACCAACTTCTCCACCAGCTGGAACAATGGCTTGGCATTCTGTGCACTCATCCATCACTTCTTCCCAAATGCATTCGATTTTGCTAAGCTGGATCCCAAACAGAGGCGCTACAACTTTACCCTGGCTTTTGACACAGCTGAGTAAGATTTACTGACCAAAGGCTATGCACCATGTTTCATATATTCATTTATATCACAGATTATTATTGTGTTAACATTGACTGAACTTCTCAAACATTATGTATAATTGTGATTTGATCTTTCAAACATAAAAAGTTAGTTACATATCCTTTACAGGACGTTTGCAGTCAACACCATATTTTTTGTTGTGTTGATGTCTTCGCAAGTTTACGTTCAGTAGTTTGCCATTGCTTTCTGAACAGCTGGCACCCATACTGTTTTGTAAAAAACCAGCACAACGTGGTCTGCTGCCAAATTGCGCGCAGCTGTTTCAAGCGCAGGTATGTGGGATCACATCCATAACCCCTTCGCGACGCAGACTAGCTCTTTCAGATATATCAAAGTAAAAAATGTTGTGAACAGTGTATTCTCTTTGTGAATTTAAAAAAGAAAGCCATAATCAGTAGGCTGCACAATGTTGCCTGGTATATTTCCCTGCATCTTGTCAGGTGCACACTGTAGGGTTAGACATCACATGAAGTGAATAGATGAATCATATTCCAGCTGAAATACTTCACACACTGGTAGGCTCCCGGAGTTCTATAGGAGGTATATCGATGACTGTTTTGGTTTTTCAGACATGCCATTGTCTGATCTCCAGGACTTCATTGCCTTTTTCTCTAACTTTCATCCTAGCATCAGACTCACCTCCACTATTTCCTCGTCGGCTGTTAATTTCCTAGACATAACAGTTTCCTTAGGTTCTGCTGGCCTATGCACGACGGTTTACTATAAACCGACTGACTCACATGCATTCCTGCTCTATACCTCCTCCCATCCTCTCTCTTGCAAGGATTCCATTCCTTTCTCACAACTGCTACGTCTCCGATGGCTTTGTAATGATAATAACGACTTCCGTCAAAAAGCCCACGAAATGTTGGATTTCTTCCGCCTTTGAGGCTACCCTGAGAATGTTTTGTCTACAGCTCTTCACCGCTGCCAGTCTATTAGCCGTGCCGACGCTCTCTCTTCCAGGCCGAAACCACGCAATAATAGACCTATTCTCTCACTTACCTACCATCCTCATAATATTGCTGCCAAGAATATTCTCATGAGGCATCTACCCATCCTCCAGGCAGACTCGGTCACTCACGATGTCTTCTCAGAAGCCCCACTTGTGGCATACAGGCGTGATCGTAACCTGAGGGATGTGCTGGTCCATAGCACTCTATCACAATCCCACCAGTCTCTTCCTGGCACGACTGCATGTCTTTGATCTCGTTGTAAGACTTGTCCATATGTCCTTCAAACCACCAGTCTGACTTTCCCTAAGACTACTTTCCACATATGGGAGGGCTTCTCATGTACGAGTCGCAACGTTATCTATGCGATCATCTGCACACGTTGCGACATGAGGTATCTTGGAGAGACGGGCCTTCGTCTGGCGGACAGATTTAGACAACATTTATCCGATATCGACAGTGGTGCCAAGAAACCGGTACCCCTACGTTCAACAGTTCCGACCACTGTGGGGTTGCCGACATACGTGTTATGGCGATAAAATAGTGCACATCTCACGAACGTGATCGCAAGACATTGGAAAACCGTCTTATCTTCCTGTTGGGTTCACTTTCCCCTCACGGCCTCAATGTCCAACACAGTTTTATTTAAGTCCCCTACGCCCCTTATCCCCAACCCCCCATCTCCGCTATCTTATAGTCCACTTCATAGCCAGTTGCATGTCCTTTGCAGGACGTGGTAGTCACCACCAGCATTATCTCTGCTTTCTGTGACTTCTTGGTTGGTTTGCGTGGGGTCGCTTCTCGTTGCGTTCCGAACTACCGTCACTTGTGCTACTTTTTAATAGCAAACGCTTGTTGGCCTGCATCCATATTGCCCACAGCAGCGTTTCGAACCTGGCAGAATTGCGAACTGCATCCGTTACATTGCCCCAGAGTTACACATCCATATTTTTCCATTCGCTCTCCTGGGCGCACCCCGATCCCCCTAGCGCGGGTTCCCTCACCGGTTGACTCAACCAATCACCGAGTTTCTGGCTGTACTGACCTTTAGTCAGTTGACCCCGTTAACACAACATCCGTTTCAATCCACCCATGGATAGCCATTTCAAGCTAGGACACAGATAAGTATTTGTTAATCTATTTTTGTTTGTTTATTCTGTGCTGACGAAGGCTTTGGCCGCAACGTCCATTGTTTTTTGTAGTTGTGCTTTGGTAAAGCTCTCAACCTACTTCTCGTTTTTCAGTGATTCATTCACTGATAATGATAGCATGTGGAGCATTTCTTGTCCCCATAGTAATGCATATTCACTACTAAGTCTTTCTGTCTGCACCACAGGGTTCTAAACAACTAATTGCTAAACCTTCAGTGTCATTGAACATGAATTTGTTGTTTGTTGAATACAATATGCCATTTCTTTGTTGAACTGTTTTGTCAGAGCAAGTTTGTATGTGTGTCTGAAGCCTCTGTGTTGTCAGAGCAAGTGTGTATATGTGGGCATATGTTTACTAGCCAGATCTACCCAAACATTGATTTCCTTGTCTTTCTTCACATTTTATTCACAGTGTTGTCCTCACAAGCTGACAAATGTCCTTTTCTCCTGTCTCCCTCCCATCTTATTTATTTTCCATGATAACTGCTTACAGGAAAAGGACAAGCCCAATGGGTGTGTGGTGTCTGACCTTGTTTAGTATTGCTCTTGTCCTATGTCGGTGGCCGTTATGTAGGTAATTATATGTAATTACTGAAACAGAAGGGAATACTTTTATATGGATCACAAAAGTTCATCTTTGATGTGATGATCATGAAAGATTAGATAAACATCATGCTAGGTGATGCTGATGGCATGGTGGGGAAATATGATGGTACACGATGATTGATGACAGGTAATGCTACCATGATAGATGATGATGGATTATCATAGATACCATTTGATGATAGATGGTATTGAATTATGGTGGATGACATACGATAGATGATGCTGGTGGACAAGCTTAGGTCAAATAATGATACTGGAGAACACAGTAATGACTGAAAAGGTCAGCTGTAGAAGAAACAGACCAAGAGAAATGGTTGTTTGTCTAAGATGACGTGGGGGAATATCATCAATCAATAGAACTGATCCAGAATTGCAGAGATGAGATCTGTACAGAGACATGAACACCTATGCCACACGTGAGCTAGCCAGATGATGATGATGAGGACATGTCAGATAGCCATGCTGTGAGGTCACATCAACTTTACAGCACAAATAGCCATGCTGTGGGTTCACATCAACTTTACCGCACAGATAGCCATGCTGTGGGTTCAAATCAACTTCACCACACAGATAGCCATGCTGTGGGGTCGCATCAACTTTATCGCACAGACAGCCAATCTACTGTGATCATGTGTATGAAATCTCAAATGAACATTTCATTCTTCTATCCTGTCTTCTGCAGGAAAGAGGCGGACATTGCACCCTTGCTAGACGTAGAAGACATGGTGAAAATGAAGAACCCAGACTGGAAGTGTGTCTTCACTTATGTCCAGAGTATTTACAGACACTTGAGAGACCATGAGAACAACAAGGCAGGCCCCATTGAGCAGTAAATGTTGTTACAAACTGATACCAATATTGTAGATGATTTTGCTCTGATATTTATGTTTTTATAGTGTTATATTTTTTTTCAGCATATGAAAGTTAGTGGTGTACATGAAACTGAATTTCACGCAGAGCTGTTCTATTTTTCATGTGTGATCTTATTTTAAAACTCTTGGATCTGACATTTTTGTTAATGATTTTTATTTTCAAACATGTTTATGCCAGCTTTGGCTTAGGGCATGCTAGAAGTAACTATGACTACAATGACTAAGCATAATATTTGACTGCTGGAACTGTTGCTTTAGTAATAAGGTATATACAGACTTGGTATATACAGACTTGGCTTGCACAGCTGTAGATTAGTTCACTCACATTAGCCTCTGAGCTTTGTAGTGACAAAAACTAAAAGCCAAACTAGACTATATTGTATAACTTGCTTTACAAACTGGCATCATTAATCATTGGATTTCAGCCATTTGTGAATAATACAAAACATATTTCACTTTGTGAATCAGAAATATATTTATGCTTTGCAAATATTTATACAGCTTTGTATATTTATTTTACGACATTTATCAAATCTTTAAGCAGCCTTTGACTAATGTCATGAGAGTTGTCTTAAAGTATGTTTATATTTTTGTATTCAACATTCACTGCATCATTTCTCTTTCATACTTTGGTGTTTTTCTTACATGTAAGCAAGACATAAATGTAGCATGCAAACTAACATAGTAACAGACTAATTACATGCTCCAGCTGTCATTCTGTTGGCATTTGTTCTGTTCTCACATATCTGGATTGGCAAGTTTTCTTTCTTTTCTGGATTTAATTTGTGTATTCAGCTTTGAAAGGTATTTTCCTTTTTTTTTTTTTTTTTAAGTGAACAGTATATTCTAGCACACATTTTTATGTGTTCTTTTTTTTTAGCATAGGGGTGATTTAAATATGTCAGGAAGCACAATTTGTTCAATTGAGCAAGAACTTGAGTTGCTCTAACCTTTATATAGACAAACTGAAATGTTTTTGTTGTTCATGTAATTTATGTGGTCTTAGCATGTCATTGTACTGTTCCTTTTGTCAACATTTAAGCTACGTAGCTCTGATGGAATTATTTCTTGTGAAATATCTTCAGATATTTCCAGTCCAAACAATAATATTCAGCAGTCACATAATGACATGCCATATCAGGTTGTTGAGTCAGAAGACATAGAATTCTGTCAACATGACTTATTTCACCTGTTGTCCCCACATTGGCCCTCCAGCAATTCACTCCCAGCCCTGTGCTGTCTCCTGCAGCCCCATCTATGTCTTCCCTTGTTATTAATGTCTGTCTCTAATTCTCTCGTCCGTGTATCTTTAGGTCTCCCTCCATTTCACTTTCCCTGTGGGATCCAGCCAAGGGACTTCCTAGTTATTCTCAGGTTTGTGTGAACCTGTCACTCCACCATAGATCTTGTCGTGTGGCCACGCTTTAACTTCATCTTGGTAAATTACTGTTGAGGTGTCCGCATACCTTCCACATACATACCGTACATATTCTATTGTGGGTGAAGTATCCGCATACCTTCCACAAACATATCAAATATTCTATTGTTGGTGACATTTCTCATTTTCCAGGGCAGCATCCAATTACAGACTAGTCACAAAATGGAAAATGTAGACTAGTGTGTATGTATTTTGTTTTAATAGAATTGTATCTAAACACCCAGAAACAAAAGAAGCATCAGTATTTGGTACAAGCTCAGATCACCAAGTGAGAGACCAGGTAGACAAAGAACAATGGGATCTAATAGTATTTGCTACAAAGAGCCTTGTAGGTTTTGAAAGCAAGCATACAAAGAAAATTAAGTGTCAGCTATGTAGGTTAGCAACACAGAAGAAAAGCACAGAGCACTAGGCATTGTAAATGTGAAGTTATTACTGAACATGGAGAGCTGTTGAAGTATTCTGCTCGTAGGTGTAAAAATTGTGGCAAGTTTGGAAAACTTAGACAGAATGATAGTTAGTTAGTTAGTTAGTTATCAGTTGGGGTATCTTCGTTGCACTCCGGACATGTCCATAGGTGCTCAGATCCTCCCCCCAGCATATGCATCTGGGTGTCCAGTTTTGTAAAAAGAAAAAAAAAGAATGATAGTATCATCATCTATAGCATTTTCAGCTTTCTGCCTAGAGTAACTTAATATTCACAATTGTTTGTGTCATTCAATTTCTTCTTCGTCTTCCACATGTGATTCGCCTACTCTTCTCCGGCTGTTGAGAGGTCGCCCTCTATTTCTGTGGCCCTGTGGGTAGCGGAGAAAGCACTCTAGTTATACCATTAACAGGTTTTCTCAATACAACTCCTATCCAGTCACATCATCCTTGCCTCATCTCTTGATTTGCTGGAATTTGTTTTGTCAACTCAGTCATGTCCATTTATCAATTATGCTAGATGGTGCCAGATTTCTTAGCTTCATGTACAGTGCACGAGCGTGCATGCACACACACTTTGACAAGCTTACTGTGTCAGACATTACTGGGTGTCCAGTTTTGAAAAAAGAAAAAAAAAAGAACTTAGTGTATCAGTGAAGATGTACATGTGTATGAGCCAGACATGTACAGCCATTCTCAGTGACAATAGTATAACTATAAAGTTCTTTTTTTCTGAAACCCACAGGACAAATGGAAAAGAGGGAGACCTAAATACACATGGAGAATAGAATTAGAGACAAATGAATTATATGAAGAGGGCTTGGGGGGAGCTGTAGGAGACAGCAAACGATAAGATGGCTTGGCACGGGTTGGTCGAGGGCCTGTGTTGCCTGGGGATACAGGGCAGAATAAATAGTATTACAATTGCGTTAATGGCTAAAGCTGAAACATTCAAAAATTATAACCAGGGTCAAATGGAACAAATAAACTTAGTACACATTACTAACTACAAATACTCACATTTTTTCACAACACAACAAGTGTTTAACAGTAGCAATCTGGGTATTTGAGACAGAAAAAAATTATGGCCGCACACTGTCATATTTTCCCCCCAGAATTTCCATAAAAGCAGACAAATAGACAATTGTATGATGCTGTTACATAAATAAACTAAAGAAGTTGACAGAAAAAGCTCTGAGTATGTACATTTACAAAGAAATTTAAGATATTACCAGTAACAAAAAGTTTTTTCTTTTAATTTTGCAAGGTCTCATGTCATTTATGCTGAAAGTTAGCCATTTTGCTATAATTGATGCAACAGCTTTTGAGCTTCACTGTTCAGCTCAATGCCATGCGGTGAAATCTGCATGTGTGTGAGAGTTGGTTGTGTTCAGCATCAAGTATTTTTATTATTTTTATGAGCATGTGTTTTCAAAGTATCTATTAAGACTTGATTTCATTTGAAATGTGTACTCTTATAACGCCTAATATTGAAATACTTAGAAATATTCACAATGTGTGTTTTATGCTTCTTTATACCATTCAGTAATCTCAATGCTTGCTTCTGGCTGTTCACTGTTCATATTTGAAAACCACACAGTTATCTACAGGGTAAATAGCTCACTGAAATACAACAGCAGCTCTGTATTTGACACTTGTATATTCTGCCCTCACCAAGTCTTTATTTCTCTTGTGCTGCAGCGACTCTACTGACAAGAAAGTACCAAACTTGTATTTTTTACACATGAAACCTTTGAATGAAATTAACTCATGTTATTTCTGTTAAAACAGATATCTGCTATGTAATTTCACTGTTTCAGAAGTACATTTCAAGATGTGTAAATGTGAATATCTATAATTGCTGAAGACAATGAATCTTTCCTGTGTACACACGCCTGAGTTTGTCCTGGCAGGGACTGAACAAATATGCGGATTCAAACATCTATCCACATCTGCTTAGTCAGTCCGAAGACTGGTGTTGAATTCATGTGATCACCGCACTCCAATGTTCCCTGTATATAAACCATGACGTCTATGCAAACTGCATATATTGAATATGAGCAAATATTTGACCAGCACTGAGAGTTGCAGACTTGCGCTATTATTGTGCTGTATGTACTGGCCATGTATAAGTAAGAAGTAAAGGATCTTTCTCCAGGCCTTCAGGCATATTGAGCATACAGTTCTAACCCCAGATTAGACAATCTCATGTCGGCCATCTTTGTTTCCCCAGAACATTTCTTGGTAACCACTGTAGGCTGGGTCGACCTGGGAGTTTGTTTCATTAAACCTGCATTCTGGGGATTTCCTGGCCAGCAGCTAGGCCACTATGACTAATGATTAAAAACCTCTGTGTTCTGGGGAATTTGATGACATGGCCAGCAGCCAGACCATCCCAGCTAATAGTCATGTGACCTAAAGCAATTTCCTGCTATGGGTATGTAATGTGATAGTGTTTTGTAGACCTGAATACACGGAGGAATGGCTGGCCAATCTGTCCCTGGCTGTCTCTGACAGCTCATGACATCATCAGCGCAGGGTCATTGTCAGCAGTGCACATGTTGTATTGCCATATGTTGTATTTATATGTACTGGCCAAGAATATTCATATGTTGCAATAACAGACCATGACTACTTACCTGTGCGTTTCTGTAAAACAGTGTGTGGATATAGAGATGCCAGCAAGTACAGCTTTATAGTTTGTATATTCCAGCTACAAGATGTAGGGACTAAGGAAGGGTTAGACATCCTGATGTCTACCCTACAACTGCATCCTCCAAGGGTCTCTCAATCCAGCAGTTTTCTAGCTTCATCTTTGAAAATCCACACCAAAACAACTTGTGTACTTTTGTGGTATTAGTTTTGTGTCAGATTCTTCTGTATCATGGGTTTCATATTAGGTTCTTCTATATCATGAGACTCTTGCTACATACACATGTAACATTTGGAAACTCTTATAACATGCTTGAGACAAACTATCCTACAGCTTTCTTAGTTGACACATGAATATTGCATGCTTAGACAATGCATGAAAAGTATTGTTTTCATAGAATCATCGAAAATTCTTTCACTGTATCAGCAACATTCAAAACTACTTCTTAAAATAACTGGCTGTTTCAGAAGTACATTTCAAGATGTGTAAATAAGATGAATATCTATCATTGCTGAAGACGATGAATCTTTCCTGTATACAATGCCTGAGTTTGTCCTGGCAGGTACGGAACAAATATGCAAATTCAGACACCTATCCACATCCAGTTAGTCTGTTAGTCTGAAGATCACAGCACTAGTGTTCCCTGTTTATAAATCAAGACTTCTATGCAAACTGTATATATTAAATATGAGCAAGTATTTGACCAGCATTGAGAGTTGACAGACAGTAAAAAAAAACAATATTACTGAAATAAAATGCCGTTTAACTGACATCTGACAATGATGTACAAAAACAACTGATTTCTGTTAAAGAAAGCTAATAATAGGGTCTCATAAAAATATGTACTACTTCAAAGTATTAACAGTATATCCCCCAATAAATGCTACATGCCCATTAAGAAAGAAGAATCTGAAATACTTTGGCACAAAACCCATTTTCCAGGCGGACGCTAAAGATCAAAATAGGTACAATTGCCCCAAACAATTTTATTTTCTTTAACATGTGATACAATAACTATTACCGCTTTACTGTAAATATCAATTGTTAAGAATCTGTCAATATATTTCAGAAACTACTGAGAGCCACACAACAAACATTCTCCGCAGTTAAAACAAACTATCCACAAATGACTGGTGTAACCGGTCTTTCTATATCAGTTTTCACTCTGGAATGGCTGTGATGTGTTATGCTAGTTAAACAAGGCAACGTTCTCTGTATTTTGTATTTATTTGTATTAGTGACATGGCTTGCTCTTGTCTAGCTTCACTATATTAACACTGTGTTGTGTGTGTTTTATGCACAGACATACAATGTAACCTGGATAAGTCTGCACTACAAAAGTAGCACTACAGATAGAAGACTGACAGTTCATAAAATCAATATTTATCAAGTTGTCTAATGTTGACTTGATACAAATAAACAAATTAATCTGTACCCTGTCTTCTGTTTTTCATTGCAATATATATATATATATATATATATATATATATATATATATATATATATATATATATATATATATTGTTGTTTGTCTCTTTTTTTTGTGCTTTGTGAAGTCTTTCTTAGCTCTGATTACATGGAAGTGAGAGAGACAGAAAGAAGAATTAAACATCTTTAAATGTTCTCAAACATGGACAGAAAATGGTGGACCGAATGTTTCTAATACACAGGACAACCAAATCATTGTCACAATCAGACATGCTATGAAGTCAAAAGATCTCACAAAGTGTATATTTTAATCAGCATATAAGTCTTGTACGACTCTTTAGTAAAACTTATACAAATCTGACATTCAAAAGCAGATAATCTGAAACTGATAAAATATCTATTTGAAAGAATTTGTCATGTCAGGCCATCTGCTGGAAATGGGAAATGTCAGACCATCTGCTGGAAGTTATGACATTTTCACTGCCCTAGGCAGGTTATTTTATCCACATCCTTTCCATCCACAGGGGCTGCATTCAACCAAGCTAATCCACAACAGCTTCATTCTTGCCGGTCGGCATCAAACAGGGTAAACACAGAATTCTGCACCATTTAACTAGGTTTCTATGAATGCAGAGTCAGCATATGATGCTCTGCTTCTGGACTCAGCTAAGGGATACCAAACATGGCTGCTTGGCCTCACTTTCATATATTGGGCATCTCTACAAGATATGCTAAGTATAACAGCTGGTAGGCATACTATGAGCAATTTAATATATGCGGATGTTCAGTTTTTATTGTGGAAAGTGAAGTGTAGCTGCAGGGAGTGGTGGAAAAAGCAGAAAGTCAAAATATTGGCCTCAATTTCAATAGAAGTAATGGTAACCACACTCAAAACAGAAGCCTTCCAGCGTGCAACCCCATAATAAATGGAACAAATGTGAAGCATCGTGAAGGTGCATTCAAGAGAATATTAAAAGGTAGAGCAAGTATTAAAAAGCAATGTAAACAAAGCAGCACTGCACAAGATAAAGATTATTTTATGTAGCATATCTTTGTCAATGAATGTGAGAAAGCATTCTTATAAGTTAGATAGAGCCAATTGTGATGTATTGAGGTGAACTTTATAGTAAGGCCTTTGACTGTATTCAACATCAGAAATTGTAGAACTCATAAGATACATGGGATTTCTAGTACAATTGGTCCGCTGAAGTGAATCATTATATCACGAACAACAAACAGCTGTCAGAATAGCTGGTGAAACAACCTGATTCGAGTTACAAAGGGGTTACATTCTCCTGACAACATCTATGCAGAAATGTCAAAAAAATAATGAAACTTGTGACAATCTTATTCTGGAACTTGATATGCAGATGATACAGTTCTCTCAAACAGTGCCACAGAATTAGGATAGTTAATCATGTCTATAATAGGCATCTTTTCTGAATCATCTGACAACTTTTCTAAATATTAAAAAACAAAGAAATGTCCACAGATAAAAACATGTCAACCAAAAATTACAATCAACAATGACAAAATAATAATTATCATAAATTCTGAATATTTTGGCTCAACAATTAATGACAATGGGTACTGCTCACAAGAAATCAAAAGGAGACTGGCTATAGCAATGCACAAGTTCAACATAATGGACAACATGTTTCACATCACCAGCAAGCAATCAAACAACATACAAATATGAGAAGATGTATTTTTTCTACGACAACATACATATATACGTAAATCAGGAACAATTAACACATTAGTAAGAAACTGTTTTAAAGCTGAGAGATGTTGAATGATGGAAGATTGCTGAGAGCATCTTGGATTGATCAAAAGAGTCATGGAAATGGCTGGTCACTGGTATCAGAAGTAGACAATCCATATTCTTTGTACATATCAAGAGAAGGGATATACTGGTAAATGTAGGACAACATGAAAGTTGAACGGGTAAAAGAGGAGTATGATACATATACCACAATGGTGTGAAACAGAGTCCTCTACCTTTTTAGCTTACCATCTTATATCAATCAGGTCATCTGACACAAGTTTGTGATTGTGCATTGTAAAAAAAAATTATCCTTCAAATGTATCATCAAATAATTGTCTTTTTTTCCATACATTCTCACTCACAAATGTATTTAAAAAAACAAAAACAGGAAAAATATGCCCTACATATATAACCATTCTCTCACACAAACATATGCAAGAAAAACAAATGTCCTACACACATAACTTGTCTCTGTTCCTGTCTTCAGACCCTCTCACTCAAACACATACATAAATTAGGGCAACATGAGAACGGAAACCAGAGTTCTCCAATCCATCGCTAGCTTTATTCATTTCAATGTCACTGCACAGGCCAGCATAATATCTGACATATGTTAACAGTTACAGGGCCTTCATAAATAACTGTAGACTCCAAGACAGAACGGTGAAGGAATGGTGCATGTGACATCCTGAGATATCCAGCTGCAATGAGACAGATAATACCACACACCTGATCCTTCCATCCTGTTACACTCCTTTCTTGCTCCCTACTTGGCTCTGGTCTGATCACAAATGTGATTGTAACGTCTGTAATAGAAACAGAAATTAGGAAAAATCAGAAATGACGTTATAAATAGCAGAGGTATCTCTCCCTGCAATAGGCACCTCTCCCTGGAATTAATTGACAACAGTGATTCAGACATCTTGGCAGATGGAAGCTGCATCAGCTAAAGCTGTGTGTCTACAGCTGTGTCTACAGCTGCGCGTCTACAGCTGTGTGTCTACAACTGTGGGTCTGCAGCTGTGTGTCTACAGATGTGTCTACAGCAGTGATTCAGACATCTTGGCAGATGGAAGCTGCATCAGCTAAAGCTGTGTGTCTACAACTGTGTGTCTGCAGCTGTGTCTACAGCTGTGTGTCTACAGCTGTGTGTCTGCAGCTGTGTATCTACAGCTGTGTGTCTACAGCTGTGTCTACAGCAGTGATTCAGACATCTTGGCAGATGGAAGCTGCATCAGCTACAGCTGTGTGTCTACAGCTGTGTCTACAACTGTGTGTCTGCAGCTGTGTGTCTACAGCTGTGTCTACAACTGTGTGTCTACAGCTGTGTCTCTACAACTGTGTCTCTACAACTGTGTCTCTACAACTGTGTCTACAGCTGTGTGTCTGCAGCTGTGTGTCTACAGTTGTGTGTCTACAGCTGTGTGTCTACAACTGTGTATCTACAGTTGTGTGTCTACAACTGTGTCTCTACAACTGTGTTTACAGCTGTGTGTCTGCAGCTGTGTGTCTACAGTTGTGTGTCTACAGCAGTGATTCAGACATCTTGGCAGATGGAATCTGCATCAGCTACAGCTGTGTGTCTACAGCTGTGTCTACAACTGTGTGTCTACAGCTGTGTGTCTACAACTGTGTGTCTGCAACTGTGTGTCTACAGCTGTGTCTACAGCTGTGTGTCTACAACTGTGTGTCTACAACTGTGTCTACAGCTGTGTCTACAGCTGTGTGTCTACAGCTTTATGTCTACAGCAGTGATTCAGACACCTTGGCAGATGGAAGCTGCATCAGCTACAGCTGTGTGTCTACAGCTGTGTCTACAGCTGTGTGTCTACAACTGTGTGTCTACAACTGTGTGTCTACAGCTGTGTCTACAGCTGTGTGTCTACAGCAGTGATTCAGACATCTTGGCAGATGGAAGCTGCATCAGCTACAGCTGTTTGTCTACAATGGAACAGCTCTGTCTACTGAGATGAGACTGCCCATGAATCCACTGGACAGATTCTATCATGGGTATACTAGGCAAACCAACTGTCCACGCAACACTTTTGGCTCAATATGGAGATCTGAAACTTTCTCTACACTCAGCAGAAAATGTGAATCAAAAGTCATTGTTCATGTGGGTGCAGATAACAGAACGACAAGAGAAACTCTCTACAAAACAAACCGGTCTGTATGTATCACATGCACAATCAGAATAACAGTGAGTCCACTGTTTCATCTCTTCTTTCACTCTTTATCCCCTAATGGTGCGTAGTCAGTCCCTCAACCAACTCACTCCAAGCTCTTCTATCCTGAGCTTTCACTCTGTATCCCCTAATGGTGTGTCCTCCAACAACTCACTCCAAGCTCTTCTATCCTGAGCTTTTCCATCGTCCAAGCTTTTGACATATTGTTCATTTCTGTTTCCACTTCTCCTCTCTATGAATTTGTTAGGTCTTTCTCTGTTTCTTGTACCATGTGGTTTCCAGACCAAGGCCTTTCTAGTGATACTATTCTCAGGTTGTCTCCATGTGTGTCCTATACTATATTTTCTAAACCTCGTGGTTCACTAGTACTTGTCTAATTCTCTCCATCAGCTCTACATTGGTGATTCTGTGAAGGGAGCTTGTCACCCAAGCTCATAATTAGTGGTTTATTATATGTGCACAGAATTCTCCTACATCAGCAGCTGTCATGTGGTCACATTATCTTACAATCAACCATTTCGTTGTCATATCTGCTTAACACAGTTTGGCACACACGTGAGATTAGGTCAGAGCAACAGTGCATGTAGTTCACATAAAGAAGATTAGACCAGAATAGCAATGCATATAGTACACACAAGACAGATTAGGTCAGAATAACAGTATCAGTATCAGAAGGACAGTATCAGACTGTATGTCATTACCGCCTATAGCAGCTTGCAGTGTAAGGCAGGGGGGTCCTGAATCTGAGGAATTAAGGCTGCCTGGATAGTGCAGTCGCTGTAAACTGCAGGTCAGGGTTGTCTTTTATGCCCACATCAGAAAAATATCCATCAGCTTACTGAGAATCTGAACTCCGGTCTCCCAAATAGGAGCCTGGCGTTCTAGCCATTCAGCCAGATACTCCTCAGTATGCCACTGCCCACCTTTATTCCCATAACATTTCCTGGCAGCCATGTTAAGCTGGTCATCTTGTCAAGTTTAAACAAAATTCCCGCCTTGAAGATTTAAACACATGGCAACCAGGCCAGCAGTCCAGTGTGCTAGCCACTGACCACCACGACACCTGAAAACATAATATACTGTGATATATATGTCACTTACACCACGGCTCCTGAGAACATAATATACTGTGATATATATGTCACTTACACCACGGCTCCTGAGAACATAATATACTATGATATATATGTCACTTACACCACGGCTCCTGAGAACATAATATACTGTGATATATATGTCACTTACACCACGGCTCCTGAAAACATAATATACTGTGATATATATGTCACTTACACCACGGCTCCTGAAAACATAATATACTGAGATATATATGTCACTTACACCACGGCTCCTGAGAACATAATATACTATGATATATATGTCACTTACACCACGGCTCCTGAGAACATAATATACTGTGATATATATGTCACTTACACCACGGCTCCTGAGAACATAATATACTGTGATATATATAATATGTGATATATATGTCACTTACACTGCATGGTCTGGTTTGTTCTTCTGGGTGCGACAGTTCTTGCCCCAGTAACAATTGGGTCTAGAAGTGACTTCCTCTGAAATGCCATTACAAGTATATATCAGTGGGAGACAGGAACAACTGTGTCATCTACATGGTAGATCATAGCTGCAGGCCAGCCAATTCAGTTTTCAGAGAATCTAAATGTGTGTATGATTGCATGTTTTGTGCAGTTACGAGTCTGTCAGCTACACATGGGTGTTAAACAGTCACTAACTTGAACGCTATTCATGCCCTGTATTTCTCAACATGATCTCTGTGGCATAGGAGTAGTGAATGCAGTTTCACAATCCCAACTACAGGGTTCAAAATCAGTCAAAAGTGATCTGGGAGTAGACGGCTCTGTGTTGCTTTCCACATTGGTATGAGTGCTGGCTGTATAGAAAACTAGGGCATTTGCCTAGACAATCACAAACAAAACATGCAGAGGTTGGCTGTTATGTCCTGTAAAGAACATGAAACTAACTCTAACTTCCTTATCACTGCCAGTGTTACTTCAAGCTCCTTAGCACACCATAGTTCTTCTCACAGTGTTCATTGATACTCCAATAATCTCTTTTTGTTTGTTTCAATCCAAAACATTCCCACCAACTTATCTTCTTTTGATTGTATGCACTAACATCCATTCTTGTCTTAACTTCCATTTGTTTCTTATGTCTGACCATTCTCTACAAACCTGTATGTCTTAAAAAAGTCGCTTAAAAGTCGACATGGTCGACTTTATTGCACCGGGTTTTATCCCATATGGCTTGGTCTCTTTCCTTAGCACGGAAAGCGTCGCACAAAGCACGAACTCCGTAGCTTTTAGCAATGACCCACAGGAGTCTCCGAAACATTTAACTCGTAAACCGAAGGGCACAGCCTGGAATCGAACCAACAACCTTCGGAACATGAGTCAAACGGCTTGACCACTTCGCCACAGAGGCTCCACAAAGACAGATACCTTATTGTATCTTGCTTTATGATCTAAAGTATCTCTTGGGGCAATCTGCTCTCTATGAAAGTAGATTGCCTGGTGGGAATTGGAGAAAACTAAACAAGGACTTAACGCATGTAGCAAAGAGCAGGAAGACTTGGCATAAACTAGCTTGGTGCTCTGCTCTACAGGGAACTGACAAGCAACACGTGTAGCTTCTAACAAACACTCACTAGGTAAGCTGTCACCAGGAATGTCCATCCTGTAATAATATGCCAGTTCCTTGAAGGCTTGGATTCCGCAGCCGTACCACACTGGTGTGTTAAACCCATTCAAGGAGGTCAGTCTGGCCTGGTCTGGAGGATGTGAAAACTTATGTTTCAAATACTGTCAAGTACTAAGTTATCATGATGTTACAATGCTGAACTGATTCAGTTCCAAACCAAAAAAAGTCGGTTTTAACCAAACATGGCACACAATCAAATAAACAAGTATTATAATGTAAATTTCCATCCACTGAGCATAAAATTGCAGAAGGTGAAGTGAAACGAAACAAATAACATGATGACCTTAGTATGACAATATATCGTCCTTCTATGCATGTGGGAAGCCACATTTAGTGATATACTATCCTTCGGCACTGGATCAGTTAAACAACAAGAAGTCATGATTTCATGCTCATTATAAACCATTATTTCAACTAGGGACTTTGAATGAAGTGTGTTGTAAGTGCTGGCTGTCGCCAGACATGATCAGGCTTAGGATATTTTATATTATCACACCCAGGCAACTTGAAACTAGGTCTTCAATATTAACCTGGCTTTTTATTTCCCTAAACTAAACTAAACTAATTCACTGCTCAACTTGATGTCAACCCCATGAGGAGCAGGTGGCTGTGGGGCTATGATATGACTTGATGACATTGTTAATTTGATGACATTAATCCCATGAGGATCAGGTGGCTGCAGGACCAGGATGTGACTTCTCAACTTGATGATGTTAATCCAATGATGAGCAAGTGGTGACTGCTCAACTTGATGACATTGTTAATCCCATGATACCAGATTTACACATCAAGTGAACATGGTTCTAATCCCTGGCAAAGCCAGGCAGTTTTCTCTAATTAAAGTACAATTCTAAGTCTGAACACTGAGTGAAAAATGACAAGACAAGCGACCTTTATTTACTCAGCACCTCACAAAACTCTCCCAGGATGCACCAGCAAAGGTGTTCGGTGCTGTAGCCATAGTTAATCGCATGCATTCTGTCATCACTGTTTTTACAGGTGAGGTGCAGAGAGGTTGAACACGCTGAAACTTTCTCTTTTGACCGTAGCATAGTGGATTCATTCCACCCACTGGTCATTGTTAACTTCTTGTCCTTGGCTTGGGGGAATGTGTCGAAGGTGTTGCAGACACAGTTCGTAATCCAACATATCCGCGTTCGAAACACAGCTGCAGGCGATTTGGCAGCAGACCGCCTTATATTGGTTTTTTGTGAAATGGTATGGGTGCTGGTCAAAAGAAAGCAATGGCAAACTGCAGAACGTAAACTTGCCTAGAAATCACGAACAGCTAAACAATGCTGGGGTTGACTGCTACATCCTGTAAAGGATATGCAACAACTTTATTATTACCTCAGAATTGGAGAGGGTTTGCATGATGGCAAGGGACACTGGTAATGGGGAAAAGCAACCCTCATGCAAAATCAGTCCAGTGCACTCAGTAGTAGCAGCTACTAGCGGTTGTAGCACTGTGTGGACTGTACTCAAATTTCACGCAAGCACACATGCAAAGGTGTTGTGAACGATTTGAGCAACAGTTTGACCATCATTGTACGAACCCTCACATAATCAGTTCAGCTGGAATATTAGCTTAATGTCATTCACTATTATTTCCGGTAGGTTCCATCTTTTTTCTTCATTCATATTCTCTTTGTTCATATGGTGTACAGACTTTGTCCAACATGCAATCTTTAATTTTAATCCCTCTATAACCATAATCTTCTTGATCTTATAGTCCTTGCCGTATGGTGCTGGTGATTATGTCTGTCCGCAGCCTTCTGTCTCTTGTGTTAGAAATCTTCTTATAATCCATGTTGTGTGGCATTGGTGAACATGTCTGTCCACAGTCTTCTGTCTCTTGTGCTGTCAGTCTTCTTATAGTCCATGCCATGTGGCATTGGTGATCATGTCTGTCCACAGCCTTCTGTCCCTTGTGCTGTCAATCTTCTGATAGTCCATGCCTTGTGGCATCGATGATCATGTCTGTCCACAGCCTTCTGTCTCTTGTGGTGTCAGTCTTCTTATAGCCAATGCCATGTGGTGTAGGTAATCATGTCTGTCCATAGCCGTCAGTCTCTTGTGCTGTCGGTCATTTCTGATAAGGATGTTCCTCTATGCCATGAAGTCAAACTGCCCAGCATCTTCTCTCTCGGACTCCCGCAGTCTCTCTTCCCCTACAACCTTCCCTTTGTGACACATACTCCAGCTTTACCCTTCTCATGTCATGCCCATAGAATGTGGACTGTCTGCTTCTGTTGCAAGTAACCAGTTCTCTTCATGAGTTAACTTCTATCAAAGGGGCTGAGTGGTCTCGAGGTATGGTGTCTGCCTCGAGTGCTGGAGGTCCCGGGTTCAAGCCCCGGTGAGGGCCAGGATTTTTTCACGTGGACTTCTAGTAAAAAACATTTCCCCTGGTCTCTGCATAGTGAGATCAGATGCCCATATGTATTGTTGTGCACATAAAAAATCCCTTGGCAGTTGGAAATCAAAAAAAGAGTAGCCTAACGGCACTGCCCAGGCAAAATGTTGAGTTAAAAATCTACCCAAAGTATTTCAGGATCCTCGCTGATGCTATGGAGTTTGTGCATTGAGCTGAGATTCTCCGGAGTCAGGCTTGATTTAGGAGTAGAACGGAGCACTTATGGGTTACACCAGTGTGCCATGATGTTGATCCGTCGACTAAACTAACTTCTATAAAGATGTGGACAATGGTCTCTCTATGTGTCATAATCTTGAGACATAAATATCTGAAGGTAAGCCATGTTTGTATCATCATCATCCTCATAAAGTGCCTTGCCTACAGGTTTGATTATTGATGTTTCTCAAAGCTCATGTTTTCCAGCAGTTTCAATTCATGTGCTGATATTTTGCCATGCCATGAAGTAAGGCTGTTAAAAATCTTCTTTCAGTGTCTTGCACCATTTCTTTGTCTGTAAATATTACTAAAGGTTATATGTTTCAGTTTTTTTCTTCTTTTGATGTGGTGGAATGTCTCCTGAAGTTTGTTATCAGTCATAATGATGTCTTAGCTTCTTTCAAATCATGTAGATACTCATTTTGTTTGTAAATTATTAATTCTTTTTTTTTTTTTTTTTGCACCACTGGCACTTTATAAATGATAATGCAGAGATGTTTTTACATTTGTAAATGCAGAGGCAAGCAAAAAATGATACATTGTGTTTTTTAGCAATGTGCATTTGTTGACAGAGTTCTGGACCCTAATCTGGCATATAGCAAGAGCCTACCATATTAAAGTATTCACAAGAACCTGTGTCAACTCATGTTTGTGCTTACTTGCAAATGTGTACCCGCCTGTGGTCACCCTGTGCAAACATTCTTTGAATAGATCTTTCACAGATATCCCAGAGCTTGTGATATAATCCTGCCAGAAAATCACCATGTCATCAACACAAACTGAACATTTCTTGAGTGTCTATTCTTGCATGTCAATTTTTGCATTTCTATTCTTGCATGGCTATCAGCACTGATTAAGTCATTTACTTCATTATCTGTGTATATGTGTGTACGTGCATGCATGTGTGCACTGACAGTGTATGTATATTTGCAGAGACTTACATGTCTAATTAAGAATACCATCGATGACTCTCTCTCTCCTCTCTCTTTTCTGCAGAACAAGTAGCTGTAAGCACAGTCTGCTTCTATATTTCTGACTCAATGATCTTATTCCAGTCATATCACTGAAATCTGCATTTTGCATTCTGCTTCCATTTCCAATTGTAAGAAGCACATTTTTGTAACACTTTGGTGATTATGAACAACCAAGGTTAGAATAAAATTGTAAGAAAAGGCAGATTATGGTCATCACTAAGAAGAATGAAATACCACAATGTAATATACGAGTAAATGGGAATACTCTTAAACAAGTGAATAAGTTAAACTATGTCAGAACAGTCATAATATCTAATGGGAGGTGCCTTGAAGAGATTAGAACAAGAACCGCTATGGTGAAGGTAGCCTTTTGCAAGATAGAAAACACACTGACCAATAAAAAGATGTCAATTGCAGCGAGAAAAAGAGTTAAAATTCAATTTAGAACCTATACTTTCTTATGGATGTGAAACATAGACAATGGGTAGACAAGCTGAAAAAAATCTAATGGCTGTGGAAATGTGGTTTCTGAGGCAAATGCAAAGAGTACCATGGACAGATAGAAAAACCAATGAGCAAGTCCTACAAGAAGCAAATGAGAACTGTAAATTGATTAGAGAAAGTAGATGTAGACAGTTAAAAATGTTTAGACACATAAGAAGAAGAAGAAATAAATAAACTTGGTGACAACTGGCAAGACTGAGGGAAAATGAACAAGGGAAAGACAGAGAAGTAAAGATCTGGATGGCTTGGCCATGTGACATAGTCGAGAAAAAAATACAGTGCTGATCCACAACTCTGGTGATCGTGCGAGATGGCAAAACATGACCTCCCACACTTCATGGCACATGATCATGATGAATTAAGAAAATTAATTAAACAAAAGTCAGCAACATTCAGTCCAAGATGAAGACTACTTCAACAGTTTCAACGTCAATGCATTCTCTCTCTTAACTTCTCAAATATTTCTTATCCACCTTCTAACAAATCTCCACTTATGCATCTCACTACACATATATTTGTCACCATGCAAGCAACCTTTGGCTGTACAGTTTTAGGAACTTACAAATACCTAACATTACTCAAGATCTCATTGCTACATTACCAGTCATTCACTTAGGAAAAATGATAGAACTTAAACAATCCACGAATCCACTTCTGATATATACTTGGAATGTTTTGGATGGGCTTAAATTAACCCTTTACTGGGCATAGCGGCTGAAAGGGGCTTTACCCGTGGATGGGCAAAGCGTCCGAAAGTGTCAGTGAATACTGAGCGTTTAAAAAATGTGATCTCGCGTTTTTCCGAGACTTCCTGTTCCTTTCTACCAGACGTGCTAATAACGTGAAAGCATAGGCGACATTTGCAAGTGTTTTCTTTAAATTTGATAGGATTTTTCAATAGTTTTGGGGGTTTTTTGTGCGTTGTTATTCAAAATCGATTTCCTCAATTCTTCAAGCGATAGTGGCAATTTCACTGGGTTCAATTTGAGTGACATTGAAGTGCACGAAATTGACGATGAATCAGAGCTGGATCTCAGTGATATCAGCGTGTGCAGTGTGCACATTTCTGATCTTTCCGACTTTGAAGAAAGTGAATCTGATTCAGAAAATGTGGCTAAAGAAAGTAGGGTGGGGCCGTCTCGCGACTCAAACGGTTGGAGCAACAAAATAACAACATTGAAAATCGAAGAATTTACTGAAGAAACTGGCGTCAACATAACAACTGATGATCATTCTCAGCGTGCCTTCTTTCTTCAACTCTTTGAGGAACAAACTTTTCAAATGATTGCCGATCAAACAAATGTGTATGCCAGACAAAAGATCGAACAAATAAATGATCGAGGCTGGGTTCCAACAAACGCAACCAAAATGCAGGCCTATTTTGGTCTGCTCATACTAATGGGGATCCACAGTCTTCCTCGTGTGGAAATGTTCTGGTCGACGGATGAGAGGTTGGGAGTGCCAGGTGTGAAAAATGTGATGCCTCTCAAGAGATTCAAGAAGCTGGAGCAGTATCTACATTTGTCTGATAACAACACAGCTTACGGCAATGACCGCCTCCACAAAATTCGGCCTCTCATCAACATGGCTAATAGGACATTCTTACAAAGTTACAAGCCTAAGAAAGAAATTGCCATTGATGAGGCAATGATGCCATTCAAAGACAGGAACACACTGAAACAATATCTACCAGCCAAGCCAACAAAATGGGGAATGAAAGTTTGGTGTGCTTGCGAGTCAGCAACTGGCTACCTCCTCCAGTTTTCTGTTTACCGTGGCAAAATAGATGGTGGCACTCAGCATGGTCTGGGCCATGATGTAGTGATGCAGCTTGCTGCCCCCTTTTTGGGGAAGTATCATCACCTCTATTTTGATAACGTTTTTTCATCAGTTGGGCGGCTTACTGACCTTCTCCAAGAGAAAACTTATGCGGCAGCAACGGTAAGAAAGAACAGGAAAGATCTGCCTCTGGCATTCAGAGATAAGAGAAAAATGAAGCAAGGGGACCATCAAGTCGTCCAGAAAGAGGATCTACTTGCTACTGTGTGGCATGATAAAAGGGATGTCTTCATGCTCTCCAGCAATACATTACACACATTGGAAAATGTTGAGTGATGGGACCGACACACTCGCACCAGAAAGCTTGTGCCCTGCCCTGCTGTCATCAAACTCTACAACCAATGCATAGGAGGGGTGGACAAGGCAGATCAAATGAGGGGGTACTTCTCTACATTGAAGAAGTGCAAAAAATACTGGTGCTGCTTCCTCAGTTTTGTCTTTGATTCATGCATAAACAATGCTTTCATCCTGTTCGAGCAGACTGCAGCAAAGCCCAGCAGTCGCTATTCCCTCCTGGACTTCCGTCTGGATTTATCTGAACAACTCATCGCAGGATTCTCCAGCAGGAAGAAGGTTGCATCAAAGACAAAAGGCCAAGCAGTAGCCCCAGAAAATGTCCACTGTCACAAGCTCTTGAAGTTTGAGGGCAGGAAGAAAGCCTGCATGTTGTGCAAAAACGCCAAACAACGTACCCCTGTAGGACGAGCCATTGAAAGTTTGTATGGCTGTGATGTGTGCCAAGTGAACTACTGTAAGGACACTTGTTTTCCCCAGCATCTTGGAGGCCAGTGAACAGATGGTAGTGTTTGCGCATAGTGTATATATGACTGACAATCACAATTTTTATAAATATTTGTGTTCATGTGTGGATTATACAAGCAAGATTGGATTATTCATATGACATGCGAGTACAATTATAAATCTGCATGCATTTCCCTTCATTTTGCTCTTTATTTTACTAAAATCTGTCCACTAACACCTTAGATATGATCTTTTTACTAATGTTACCCAAAATCTGACTAAAACCCTCAAAAATCTTGCCCGCTTAGAGTTAGAAATAGGAAAAACCTGTGCCCTGTAAAGGGTTAATGAACTTATGTATGGGGAAATTACAGCCAGATTCTAATGTAAACTGGCACACAGAGGCACTGATGTGCCAGGCTCAGCTGCCATATTGACCACAATCTCTCTTGGCAACTTCACAGGGCATCATGGAAACAGAGACTAGGCTGACTAATGAAGAGAGCGTCAATCATGACAATGAAACCTGTCAAGGGCTAAAATCTTAGTACACTGTCACGAACTAAAACTTTGTGAGATCTCTAGAGTCACAACTCCCTTCATGATAACAGATGATTAGTACCAGTGTCTTCCACATCCTTCATGACGAGCATGCTTGGAGTGAGTGTGTTCCTCGTTAACATGATAAAACCAAGCCATCACCAATGCCCAATATGATCATTTCAAACAAGAGTCAACAAATAGATGCAGTGAGACATGAACAAAGTCATCACCAGTCCTCGATGTAATCATTTCACACTAGAGTATACAAATAGATGCTATGGGATTAAAGTAACTATTTTCTGTTCCAATCATTCAGACATAAAAACTTATAAAAACAATAAACCCATTAAACATTTAAACAAAAATAAAGAAACAAAACTACTGCACACATTTACATAGAAATTTAACTATATAGAAACAGACTTTGGTGCAGTATAAGTGTAAGTAAAATGAATGCGACCAAGATCCAGTGTTTTCTCACAGATAGTTGTAGTGGCAAACTTTTGTGTCTCATCTCAACATTCTCTCATACAAGCGCAGGGATAACATCTTGTGAGAATGCAAGGGCACTTACTGCCAGAACTTTAGATTCATAATGGTTGTCAAGAACTAGAGATGTCAGGCATTTCTTTCCAAAGTTCAAATCTGTAAATTAGCCAAACAGAAATTCATTTCAATTTGAAACATAAAGATACTTATTTATATAGTAATCTGCAAACAAGAGGAAATGTATTTGATAACAAGTGACAAATTTATTTGATAATGTCATATGACTATGACAACTGACAAATTACTAATATAACTAAAAATGGCAAAACAAATAATTGATGAAGGATATTATGATGTCCGTGAGGATAGCAAGATGATCACGTAAAACAGATTGCCACAGACACCTACAATGAAGCAGCTTTTGAAACCATCTGGCACAAGCTTCCTGAATGTGAATCAACCAGTCATGACCTTGTGTGTCTGATCAAGCCTAAGTAAACATAAGTGTACACAAGTATTGTTGAATTAAACAAAATTGTACACAAGTATTTTTGAAAGAGGACCCTTGTACATGCCTTCAGTCACACTGGCATATGGTGCTAGAGCCATGGTTGTATAGACCAAGTGGCACTCTGTACACTGATCACACCAGTCGCCTGACTTCCCACGACATCTCCTGGTACCCATTTTAAGCTGTGATGACCCGGAAACCCAGATTAATTTTTTTTTTTTTAAATTAACCTTGGTGTAGATTTGAACCCATAAACACTGAAACACATTTTAAAATATCCTCAGACATCACATTTCATGCCTAAAATCTTAACCCCAGCAACAGTTTTACAATATCCTCAGACATCACATTTTGTACCCTAAAATCTTAACCCTAGCAACAGTTTTACAATATCCTCAGACATCACATTGCATGTCCTAAAATCTTAACCCTAGCAACAGTTTTACAATATCCTCAGACATCACATTGCATGTCCTAAAATCTTAACCCTAGCAACAGTTTTACAATATCCTCAGACATCACATTGCATGTCCTAAAATCTTAACCCTAGCAACAGTTTTACAATATCCTCAGACAACACATTGCATGTCCTAAAATCTTAACTTTAGCAACAGTTTTACAATATCCTCAGACATCACATTTTGTACCCTAAAATCTTAATCCTAGCAACAGTTTTACAATATCCTCAGACATCACATTTCATGCCCCAAAATTTTAACTTTAGCAACAGCTTTACAATATCCTTAGACATCACATTTCGTGCCCTAAAATTTTAACTTTAGCAACAGTTTCACAATATCCTCAGACATCACATTTAGTGCCCTTAAATCTTAACCCTAGCAACAGTTTTACAATATCCTCAGACATCACATTTCGTGCCCTAAAATCTTAACCCTAGCAACAGCTTTACAATATCCTTAGACATCACATTTAGTGCCCTTAAATCTTAACATATCAGGTGTTACACACTGGTGATTTTTTCATACTCGTTCCCTCCATTAGGTGTCTGCTACAAAGCCTTCTAGGACTGAAAGAGTAACAATAATGCAATGATTTCCCAGGAAATTAATTCCAGAAAACAGAAGTAGACTTAGTCAACTCAAGACAATAGAGGTGGACTCCAGAAAACAGAAGTAAACTTAGTCAACTCAAGACAACAGAGGTGGACTCCAGAAAACAGAGGTAAACTTAGTCAACTCAAGACAACAGAGGTGGACTCCAGAAAACAGAAGTAGGCTTAGTCAACTCAAGACAACAGAGGTGGACTCCAGAAAACAGAAGTAGGCTTAGTCAACTCAAGACAACAGAGGTGGACTCCAGAAAACAGAAGTAGGCTTAGTCAACTCAAGACAACAGAGGTGGACTCCAGAAAACAGAGGAAAACTTAGTCAACTCAGGACGATAGAGGTGGACTCCAGGAAACAGAAGTGGACTTAGTCAACTCAAGACAACAGAGGTGGACTCCAGAAAACAGAAATAGACTTAGTCAACTCAAGACAATAGAGGTGGACTCCAGAAAACAGAGGTAAACTTAGTCAACTCAAGACAACAGAGGTGGACTCCAGAAAACAGAGGTAAACTTAGTCAACTCAAGACAACAGAGGTGGACTCCAGAAAACAGAAGTAGGCTTAGTCAACTCAAGACAACAGAGGTAGACTCCAGAAAACAGAAGTAAACTTAGTCAACTCAAGACAACAGAGGTGGACTCCAGAAAACAGAGGTAAACTTAGTCAACTCAAGACAACAGAGGTGGACTCCAGAAAACAGAAGTAGGCTTAGTCAACTCAAGACAACAGAGGTGGACTCCAGAAAACAGAAGTAGGCTTAGTCAACTCAAGACAACAGAGGTGGACTCCAGAAAACAGAAGTAGGCTTAGTCAACTCAAGACAACAGAGGTGGACTCCAGAAAACAGAAGTAGACTTAGTCAACTCAAGACAACAGAGGTGGACTCCAGAAAACAGAGGAAAACTTAGTCAACTCAGGACAATAGAGGTGGACTCCAGGAAACAGAAGTGGACTTAGTCAACTCAAGACAACAGAGGTGGACTCCAGAAAACAGAAATAGACTTAGTCAACTCAAGACAATAGAGGTGGACTCCAGAAAACAGAGGTAAACTTAGTCAACTCAAGACAATAGAGATGAACTCCAGAAAACAGAGGTAAACTTAGTCAACTCAAGACAACAGAGGTGGACTCCAGAAAACAGAGATAGTCTTAGTCAACTCATGACAACAGAGGTGGACTCCAGAAAACAGAGGCAGGCTTAGTCAACTCAAGAGAACAGAGATTAAATCCAGATTAAATCAGAGGTGGACTTGAGATACTTACCTTGAAACATAGCTAGACATCCTTGACAGTCGCCCTTTTGGCAACCCCAGTAGGCATGGCAGAATGAGCGAAGACACAGGGAGCCTGCAGGAGTTGAGAGATTGGTTCAACTGTATAATGCAAGGAAGTCTTGAGGTTTATATAATATCACAATGAAACTACATTATGTTTCTACCACATGTCACCAACCACAACGAAACTGAGTTTAAACACGCTTACTCTGCTGACCAGGGCGTAGTGGGTTCACTTCATATGCCAGTCAGTTGTACTGAAATGTTGACTTATCCTTGATTTGGGGATGTAAACTGCAAGCATCTCAGAACTCGGAGAGGGTTCACCTCATGGCCAGGGACACTGGTAAAAGGACACTGGTACCTGCATACAAAAACTCAGTCCAGTCTACTAACTACTAGTAGCATGTGTGTGGACTGCACTGGCGTTCAAAGTGAGGAAACTAAAAGACATAAACAATGAAACTGAACCAGTGATTTGTATTCAATGAAGACATTTATGTTCAGCAATGTATTCAATGAAGACATTTATGTTCAGCAATATATTCAATGAAGACATTTATGTTCAGCAATGTATTCAATGAAGACATTTATGTTCAGCAATGTATTCAATGAAGACATTTATGTTCAGCAATGTATTCAATGAAGACATTTATGTTCAGCAATGTATTCAATGAAGACATTTATGTTCAGCAATGTATTCAATGAAGACATTTATGTTCAGCAATGTATTCAATGAAGACATTTATGTTCAGCAATGTATTCAATGAAGACATTTATGTTCAGCAATGTATTCAATGAAGACATTTATGTTCAGCAATGTATTCAATGAAGACATTTATGTTCAGCAATGTATTCAATGAAGACATTTATGTTCAGCAATGTATTCAATGAAGATATTTATGTTCAGCAATGTATTCAATGAAGACATTTATGTTCAGCAATGTATTCAATGAAGACATTTATGTTCAGCAATGTATTCAATGAAGACATTTATGTTCAGCAATGTATTCAATGAAGACATTTATGTTCAGCAATGTATTCAATGAAGACATTTATGTTCAGCAATGTATTCAATGAAGACATTTATGTTCAGCAATGTATTCAATGAAGACATTTATGTTCAGCAATGTATTCAATGAAGACATTTATGTTCAGCAATGTATTCAATGAAGACATTTATGTTCAGCAATGTATTCAATGAAGACATTTATGTTCAGCAATGTATTCAATGAAGACATTTATGTTCAGCAATGTATTCAATGAAGACATTTATGTTCAGCAATGTATTCAATGAAGACATTTATGTTCAGCAATGTATTCAATGAAGACATTTATGTTCAGCAATGTATTCAATGAAGACATTTATGTTCAGCAATGTATTCAATGAAGACATTTATGTTCAGAAATGTATTCAATGAAGACATTTATGTTCAGCAATGCATTCAATGAAGACATTTATGTTCAGCAATGCATTCAGAATGTCCAACGATGAGTTTCCCACGCTGCAGCATTTAGCCTTTTCAGGCCTGGCACAACACCCAAATGTGATCACATACAGGGAAATGAAGTACAGAGAGATGAACTGCAATATGCACTCTTCCCCCAACAATATGAAGGCAGCTTTAACTGGTTCAGTGCTTCTGCAGTTTGTCTTGTTCCAGATGTATACAGTAATACTGCAGACCTCTGAGATTCTTGAACCAAGGCGGAGGTCAACCCTATGAGAGTGCAGGGTAGCTGCTATCCAATTCACCAGCCAGAGACTTACATCCCTCTACATAACACTATTACCTTTCCTCTGGAGTAAACTAGGCAGGTTAAGGGATGGATCATGCTGCATGGGCAACACATGGCCTCTAAGCTCAGCCTAGGCTTTGTATTATGGAGAGATAACTCCAATTTTGCAAATGATCATCTACCAAGATGACAAGGTGCCAGCAATGTCTTACAAAACTGAGCAATTATATTAATGCTACAGATTTGTTAGGTCACAACAGAAATGTTCTCAATTAAATAAACAACACATCAATGTCAAAATGGGTCTCTATCAACATCCCTCCCAAGAAAACAAGTCACAACTGAAATCAAATGCTTGTGAAAGGCTGCAGGGATTTTCAGAAGAGGCATGCAAAATGATATCAGAAATATGATAGGCATAATATAATTCCTCGAGTTAGAGAGTGAACATATAAGACAGCTTGGACATCTTATGAGAATGAAGCCTGATCAATTAACAATAAGAGCATACAACCAAAATACAGATCTGGATATACAGCCAGAGGATGCCAAGGATACACAGCCAGAGGATACTAAAGTAAGTGGTGGATGAACAACATCAAGCATACTCTAAGCAAACACAAACATGACGCAACCATGGCAAAACACAGAAAGTGTGGATGAGTAAAAGAGACACCCATCCACCTGGGGCTAGACAACAGACAATTTATAAATATTAATCTCAGGAGAATCTGACAAAACATGTAAAGAAATAGCCAAAACAGAAATCTATGCATGCAGCCAAAGAACATATTACAAAGAAAAATATTAACAAGAACATAAACTGAACTAGAAATAGGATGACGATTGAATGCTGGAAGATTAACTGTAACAAATTCATCATGGTAGCCAGATGTACAGTGTCCACAGAAACACCACTGTGACAACACCAAATATTTTCTATATACAAAATAATCCAACATGAACATGTAACAAATTTTGACTTCTTCTGCTGCTGCCTCCCATCTCCTATGGGAGATGAAACCTCCATCACCTCAACCAACTCACAACCAGCTCTCTGTAGACGTGTTCATGATTGGCTGGATCCTGCAGCTGAAGTTGACTACCAGTTAAAGTACACAAACCCTTCTTTGTTGCCTCCTACAACATGCATGCTAGACTGCAGTGTTACTGTTCTTTGCTTCCCTTAAAGGCCTCAGTCACAAACAGGTCAACTACTTTTGTACTTTAAGAGAAGTATTTAACAATTAGTCTACACATCTGCAATAATAATGAACTATCTTAGGAAAATGTGAAAGCAACAAATGGCAACGTACACTGTTGTGGTGGGAAGGTTCCCCCATAGACATACTGAAATCTTCTGTCGGGCATGGGCTGCATACAACACAGGCATAACACATGGTTACCATTGACTGGGCAGGTGAAGTCTGGGGCGGCTGGGAACCTCTTTGCATCAGGGTCACCAACTGTGGCTGCAGAAGCACATCTATTTATTAATCTTTAACACAAATACAATGAAAATTAGTAGTACATTCATACTGTTCCCTCTTTCTTCATTGTCTTCTTCCCTTTCTTTTTCATAGTTTTCTCTTTCTTCTTCATAGTTTTCTCCTACTCCACCTTTATTTTCTTCATCTTCATAATTTTCTCCTTCTTCTTCTTTTCCTTCTTCTTCTTCCTCTTTTTTTTTAAATTATTATTATTATTTTTCTCATCCTCCATCTTATTACATATTCTTCTTCCTCCTCATCTATTACTAAGTTTATGGAAATGCCCAATGTGCATTGATGTTATTCAACATAACATATTTTTAAGTTCCCCATGGATAACAGACCTTAAGTCAAGTGTTTCTATCATTTGTTATCTTTTGCATTTCCTCCGGCACCTTTTCTTTATTGTGTATGCTTGTTTCCACTTAATTCCAAAACAAAGACTATCTTCTAATGCTGTTAACAGAAAGTGTTGTGATATCTGGGATATTAGCCTTAACAATCCTATTATCCAGAGAGCATCATAACACAGATGCCTTATCTGGGTTGATAACACAATCCATCTATGTGCACCAGCTATTTGCATCCTGCCTCTCCCCTGCCTATATGCAAGGATATCATCTGCAAATGTCAGTATTCTTCCAATTCCTGATGCCTCAATGCTTGGAATCTTGCTTGCGTAAATATTAAATAACACAGGTGAGATTGCAAAGCCTTGTAGTAATCCCGGGGTAATAATGCACACCTCTGAGATTCTTGAACCAAGGCGGAGATCAACCCTATGAGAGTGCAGGGTAGCTGCTATCCAATTCACTAGCCAGGGACTAACATCCCTCTACGTAACACTGTGGATTAAGAGATCATATCTGACTTTGTATTTGCATCCTCAAGACCCAGTGCTGCTGCCATTGTTTCCTGTCTAATCTGGAACCCCTCATAAATACCAAAAGTAAATGTTGCTGCTTTTGATCAGGTGTCTTTCCTTTTTGTATTTCTTATTGTATAATAAGTATAATAATAGCAGAGGAGACAGCAGATTAGCTGAACAGCAGAGGACAGCAGATTAGCAGAACAGCAGAGGAGGCCGCAGATTAGCAGAACAGCAGAGGAGACAGCAGATTAGCAGAACAGCAGAGGAGACAGCAGATTAGCAGAACAGCAGAGGAGACAGCAGATTAGCAGAACAGCAGAGGAGACAGCAGATTAGCAGAACAGCAGAGGAGACAGCAGATTAGCAGAACAGCAGAGGAGACAGCAGATTAGCAGAACAGCAGAGGAGACAGCAGATTAGCAGAACAGCAGAGGAGACAGCAGATTAGCAGAACAGCAGATGAGACAGCAGATTAGCAGAACAGCAGATGAGACAGCAGATTAGCAGAACAGCAGAGGAAACAGCAGATTAGCAGAAGAGCAGAGGAAACAGCAGATTAGCAGGGTAGACAATGCAATGGATACCAGAGGCAATGAAATAGCAGAACAGCAATGGCAACAGAATAGCAGACAAAAACAGTCAACATATTAGCAGAATAATTCAAGCAACAGATTAGCAGAATGCAGGAAATAGTTTAGCAGATTAGCAGAGGCAACAAAATTGGAATGGGAGAGTGGAGAGGAAAGAAGCTGGGTCACTCCACGTTGTGCTATGGCCTAGTGATGGCCAAACACTTCACAACCCTACATCTTCATTGTCCCACTGTGACCTTTCACTAAAGCAAACAAGAATACCCATTCTGGGCTTGGCACAAGGACGCCCGGTCTGTTTTATCAGTAACAACCATGCAAGACTTCCGCTACTGTTTTAACATTAAACACGGCTAGAAATATCAACAGCTTCTTACCAGTTGTGGAAGGTCCAGCTGTGGTAGATAGGCCAGGAACTGCAGCGTTGCTACCGGTTCCTTCAACAGTACCTCCAACACAGTTTGAAGCTTCACAATTGAAATATAACATTAAGGTTCAATTTTGAACAGGATTTTATGAATTTTGTGTTTGAGAACAAGCAATCAATACCTTTGTTTTATATTTTTTACTACAGCTTGAATGCATGGCAATGGTTTTCACTACAGCTTGAATGCATGGCAATGGTTTTAGCTACATACTGAATGCATGGCACTGGTTTATGCTAATTCTTGTTAGCTGTCGGTTCCTGGAAGAGGAGGCAGAGGTCAGCCAACATGGTGGTGAACACAGCACATGAAGTACACCCTTGCCATGAACACACAGGAAGAACATCCTTGCCATGAACACAGCACATCAAGTACACCCTTGCCATGAACACACAGGAAGAACACCCTTGCCATGAACACACAGGAAGAACATCCTTGCCATGAACACACAGGAAGAACATCCTTGCCATGAACACAGCACATCAAGTACACCCTTGCCATGAACACACAGGAAGAACACCCTTGCCATGAACACACAGGAAGAACATCCTTGCCATGAACACAGCACATCAAGTACACCCTTGCCATGAACACACTGGAAGAACACCCTTGCCATGAACACACAGGGAGAACACCCTTGCCATGAACACAAGGAAGAACACGGTTGCCATGAACACACAGGAAGTACACCCTTGCCATGAACACACATAAGGTAGGGGAACTGGCGGCGGATCCAGTCTTTCCAGCAAACTGTGATGAAAGCAATGTACTGTGAAAGATCAAACTGTAGTGAAAGCAATGTTCTGTAAAGGATCCAATACAAAGTAGCTTTACCAGTGTGTTACAGATAAGGGAAGCGAAGAACAGAAATACTGTCACAAGAGGTGGGTTGGCTTGAGACTAGCTACAATACCACACCCTGTAGAAAACTATCTGCAGAATACAAGCAACCAAAAGCAAGTCTAAAAGAACAGGAAATAAAAGTAACTCAGCCAACCAAGATTCAAGGAAGTTCTTCTCCTAGAAGAAGTAAGAATACATGCAGAAGAGAGACAGAGATTAACATTATGGGGAGGGCATGAAGGGAGCTGTAGAAGGTAGCAAAAGGCAGGAGAGCTTGGCATTCATTGGTTGAAGTCTAAGCTTCTGTTAGTTAGTTAGTAAGTTAGTCGCGGTTCCAACTTCACAGCAACGGGTCGTCCCCATTATGCTCCGTTCCTGTGCCAGTGAATATCACATAAAACGCTCCCCACTGCCCAATGTGAAAAGTAGAAAAGACAGGAGTCTCGACAAACAACAGCCCACACAGATACACTGTGCATAATGCCGCCGCCAGAATGTCAACACAATAGTCCCCCACGAAACATCCAGTTTATCTCTGATGGAATCGGCAGTCATTTTCCCATCTGGATGTTTCCTAGATGTTCACCCACACAGTCCACGAAAATACAGTTCATCGTCGATGGCAGTGGCAGTCAACCAGAAGCCCAGCAGCCACGCATTTCTGCATAAGGCAAAAACCAGTCAACTCTGGGACATAGCCAGCTGCCATCGCTTCAAACATGCAGTCACGTTCCAAAAAACCTCGGGCAGATCCAAAAGCATTTCACACGAAACTCACAGCTCACAGTGTCGCGCCACGCATTCATCAGTAGCAGGGCGACATAACCATAGCCTCCTTAGTCGCCTCCTACGACATGCGTGGTAGGCTACAGTGCTGCTATTCTTTGCTTCCCTTATGGGCCCCGGCAACACACGGGAGTAAAAGTCGCTTAAAAGTCGACAGGGTCGACTTCATTGCACCGGGTTTTATCCCATATAGCTCTGTCCTTTTCCGCAGCACGGAAAGCGTCACACAAAGCACGAACTCCGTAGCTTTTAGCGACGACCCACAGGAGTCTCCGAAACATTTAACTTGTAAACCGAAGGGTGCGGCCCGGAATCGAACCCACAACCTTCGGAGCACGAGGCAAACGGCTTGACCACTTCGCCACAGAGACTCCCTAAGCTTCTTTGAGCGGTAAAAGGCATAAGAAGAAGAAAAAGAAAGTCATCTTATAGGTCATAATAATGATGCACAAACATGTGGAACTAATGCTTCTATGATATGCAACCACAGTCCGTCACTCACCTCCCTGCTGCACAGCTCCCGCAAGCGTGTTCTGTCTGTCTGCATAGCCCCTGCACTGTCTACAAACTGTCTGTGCTGGTCTAGAGAGATTCAAAATGTGCTTTAGAAACTCATTGCTTAAGATAATCAACAGTGTCTAGATGATGTTAAAAATGTTTGACAGTTTTATCTCAATGAAATAAAGGAACATCGCTAAACAAATTTTCAGTAACATTATTTTAATTTTTTATGAAAATTCAGAATGGGGCATTGGGTTACACATGTTAAAAATTATGGTAGAAATAAAAATCTCTCACTTCAAGAACAGACAACAGGGTTTATTTGGTGTGTTAAAGTGGTGTGCCTTTTTTGGCGTTCGCTCAAGCGTAGTCCATACATACTATTTTTATAGTAGTGATGGACTGAATTTTGCGTGTGGGTTAGCTTTCCCTATTAACAGTGTCCCTCGCCAACAGGTGAACCCACTCCGACTTCAGAGGCACTTGTAATATTAACGTCCCCAAGTCAAGGACGACAGGTCAACATTTTAGTCCAGCTGTCCGGCGTAGGGGTTGAACTGTTTATCTCGGCATCAGCACACCGGATGTTTAAGAACACCGTTCTTATCCATTCGGCCATGCGGACCTGCGATAAAATGTTTATTTCTGTCATTCTGTCACTGTTTACTAGTCTTTGTGTTATTGTGGCAGTATATATATCTTGACTAGACTAAAACTGAGTAATATTATACTGAGACACACTATGGTTGTGAATTCTAAGAATATAATACCAGATGCATGGTAGTGAAGTGGCATTATAGTGCCTGTGAATGACTTTGTGAAAGGTTGCCCATACTCCTTGTGGAAGGCTCCCCATGTCCCTGTGGAAGGCTGTCCAAGCCCTTGTCGAAGGCTTTCCATGTCTATGTGGAAGGCTGTCCAAGCCCTTGTGGAAGGCTTCCCGTGTCCCTGTGGAAGGCTGTCCAAGCCCTTGTGGAAGGCTTCCCATATCCCTGTGGAAGGCTGTCCAAGCCCATGTGGAAGGCTGTCCAAGCCCATGTGGAAGGCTGTCCAGGCCCTTGTGGAAGGCTCCCCATGTCCCTGTGGAAGGCTTCCAAGCCCTTGTGGAAGGCTTCTCATGTCTATGTGGAAGGCTGTCCAAGCCCTTGTGGAAGGCTTCCCATGTCCCTGTGGAAGGCTGTCCAAGCCCATGTGGAAGGCTGTCCAAGCCCATGTGGAAGGCTGTCCAAGCCCTTGTGGAAGGCTCCCCATGTCCCTGTGGAAGGCTGTCCAAGCCCTTGTGGAAGGCTTCTCATGTCTATGTGGAAGGCTGTCCAAGCCCTTGTGGAAGGTTTCCCATGTCCCTGTGGAAGGCTGTCCAAGCCCACATGGAAGGCTGTCCAAGCCCATGTGGAAGGCTGTCCAAGCCCTTGTGGAAGGCTCCTCATGTCCCTGTGGAAGGCTGTCCAAGCCCTTGTGGAAGGCTTCTCATGTCTATGTGGAAGGCTGTCCAAGCCCTTGTGGAAGGTTTCCCATGTCCCTGTGGAAGGCTGTCCAAGCCCATGTGGAAGGCTGTCCAAGCCCATGTGGAAGGCTGTCCAAGCCCATGTGGAAGGCTGTCCAAGCCCTTGTGGAAGGTTTCCCATGTCCCTGTGGAAGGCTGTCCAAGCCCTTGTGGAAGGCTTCTCATGTCTATGTGGAAGGCTGTCCAAACCCTTGTGGATGGCTTCCCATGTCCCCGTGGAAGGCTGTCCAAGCCACACCAGTGGGGTGTGCAGTGGGGTGTGCATGACCTATACTGGAGCTTCATGTGTGCAGAGATGCAGCTAGGATGTAACCAGGCCAATATTTAACATAGCACATTGGCTAATATTTGGCCTAGATTTGTCGTATTTCCTCCCCCAGTTTTTAGGTGTCCATTATCAATGCTGGCTTTGGAAGGCTGTCCAAGCCCTTGTGGAAGGCTTCCCATGTCCCTGTGGAAGGCTGTCCAAGCCCTTGTGGAAGGCTTCTCATGTCTATGTGGAAGGCTGTCCAAGCCCTTGTGGATGGCTTCCCATGTCCCCGTGGAAGGCTGTCCAAGCCACACCAGTGGGGTGTGCAGTGGGGTGTGCATGACCTATACTGGAGCTTCACGTGTGCAGAGATGCAGCTAGGATGTAGAGGTTACGAATGCAATTCATAATCCTGCATACTGCATTCAAAACACAGCTGCTGGCAATTTTTAAGTAGACTGCCTTGCGTTGGTTCCCAGACAAAGGTATGAGTGCCGGTCATTCAGAAAGCAATGGCAAATTGCTGAAAGTAAACTTGCCAAGAAATCACAAACAGCCAAAAAACACTGAGGTTGACTGCCACGTCCTGTAAAGGATAAGCAACTAAATTTTTTAATCAACAGATTCCAACCCAATGCCCAGAGCAAGAAAAGAAACCAATCACATCATTAGCATTTGCAATTTTCCTCTATGCTGTCCAGGTTTTCATAGACAGACTATTTCACATGCAGAGTATTTGAAAACCTTTGTTTCAGCATGTTTCGCAAGGATTGTTATAAGTCTTCCTTGCAGCCCTTCCCTTTATCATCTCAAAGTCAGGTATCTAATTATGCCTCAATGTGTCTGAGTGATGCTGTGACTTCCATTCATTAACCAGCTTACCACCTCAAAGTCAGGTATTTATTTATGCCTCAGTGTGTCTGAGTGATGCTGTGACTTCCATTCATTAACCAGCTTACCACCTCAAAGTCAGGTATCTAATTATGCCTTAATGTGTCTGAGTGATGCTATGACTTCCATTCATTAACCAGCTTACCACCTCAAAGTCAGGTATCTAATTATGCCTTAATGTGTCTGAGTGATGCTATGACTTCCATTCATTAACCAGCTTACCACCTCAAAGTCAGGTATTTATTTATGCCTTAATGTGTCTGAGTGATGCTATGACTTCCATTCATTAACCAGCTTACCAGCATGAAAGTCTAGCTTCCTAGAGCTGAGATATCTAATGGCTTGATGAACTAAGTCAAGAAGAAATAGACAGTTGAAATCTCACCTCAGTGCCGCAGTGCCAAAGAAAGGTGTGCCTATGCCAAATAATAAACCGCCCGGATTGTAGTTGTTGAAGTTATTGAAGTTGTTGGCCAGCAGAGGGGCAGCAGTAGCACCAGGAGCGTAAGAATCATCCTCATCATCACTATCTGTGTAGTTGTCATTGGAATCACTGTTGGAATCTTCTCCGGGTTTCTTCACTGGATACAGCTGTCATTACAGAGACAGGAATTGTCTGTTAGGCTGGTCAGATCACCATGGACAACAAAGTACAACTGAAATCATCACAGAAATGGGGCACCAAATTCCTAAAAGTACTGCAAATACTATACTCACAAACAGATGTAAGAGGAGATGATGAGATACAGTTGAGTATAGCACAAGAAACAATGCAACAACAGTTTTTCTCAAAATACTTGAATGGACATAGATTAACTCAGAATTTTGTAAAGAAGAAGGGATATCTATAGAATGAACACAGCATGAACTGTTCAAACTTTAAAAATATTATAATCTGTGGCTACTTCTATGAAAATGGGCCTGAATCCCAGATGCCCAATTTTATAGGGTTCAAAAATCCAGGATGAAGGAGTCAGTTCTGGATTCATTCTTAAAAAAACTAACAGATGTTCATTTCATGAACTTTGCACACTATCTGTGTAGCTGTCACCCAAGATAAGTAGAAATAATGATAGTTCTCATTCCACTTTTATGAGACTATTCTATAATTTCAAATAAAGGAAAGTTTTATTATATTTCTACTGGGCGGAGATTGTTAATGCTTTTTATTTGTTAAAATTGTTAATGTTTTTAATATGGAAAGCTTATAGTTTTCAGTAGGCAAAGTTGCTTTTTATTAAGGACAGTTTGTTAAAAACTAATGATCAAAATATAACCCAAGAGATTACAGGAGAAGTGTGACATCATCAGAAACTAAAGGTCAAAATCCCACTGCTATGCTGGGAGTAAACACTGCAACCTCTTAGCTAGAACTGGACATCTCTCAACCACTTTCCTTCCAAATACCAACATGTCCCAGTGTTTACCAATAAAGTTCTATCTCAAAAGTCAAGTTATACATCCATGTATTACCACAGCCCTTCAGGATAGCACAGAATATTAACATTGTAACCTCCTCTATGTGCCATAAGAAGCAATAAATGAGGACTGACAAGTACACATCCCATAGAAAATGGTAGTGCAAAATCCAATCAAACATAAGAAAATCTAAAGAAAAGGAAAGGAAAATAACCCAGCCAGCATACATAATAGGACCTCTTCTCCTAGAATAAATACAATACAATGCAGAGAAAGTCATAAAGAGACTGGGCCATCGACATACTTTCAATTTTAAAAAATTCCTTTTACCAAAGAAAATCTCCAGAATTAGCACCTGGAATTTTGCAATTATGAATGAATTGGGAATGATAGCAAAAGTGGTAGGAGACATGAGATGTATTATAGCACAGGTGGTAGGAGACATGAGATGTATTATAGCACAAGTGGTAGGAGACGAGATGTATATAGCACAGGTGGTAGGAGACATGAGATGTATTATAGCACAAGTGGTAGGAGATGTGAGATGTATTATAGCACAGGTTGTATGAGACATGAGATGTATTATAGCACAAGTGGTAGGAGACATGAGATGTATTATAGCATAAGTGGTAGGAGACATGAGATGTATTATAGCACAAGTGGTAGGATACATGAGATATATTATAGCACAAGTGGAAGGAGACATGAGATGTATTATAGCACAAGTGGAAGGAGACATGAGATGTATTAAATGTATTATAGCACAAGTGGTAGGAGACATGTGATGTATTATAGCACAGGTGGTAGGAGACATAAGATGTATTATAGCACAAGTAGAATGAGACATGAGATGTGTTATAGCACAAGTGGTAGGAGACATGTGATGTGTTATAGCACAAGTGGTAGGAGACATGAGATGTATTATAGCACAAGTGGTAGGAGACGTGTGATGTATTATAGCACAAGTGGTAGGAGACATGTGATGTATTATAGCACAAGTGGTAGGAGACATGATATGTATTATAGCACAAATGGTAGGAGACATGAGATGCATTATAAGACAAACATTTTGGGATTACGAGGATGTAGGAGACATAAGATGTATTATAGCACAGGTTGTGGGAGACATGAGATGTATTATAGCACAGGTTGTAGGAGGCATGAGATGTATTACAGCACAGGTGGTAGGAGACATGAGATGTATTACATCACAGGTGGTAGGAGACATGAGATGTATTATAGCACAGGTGGTAGGAGACATGGGATGAATTACAGCATGTGTTGTAGGAGACATGAGATGTATTACAGCACAGGTTGTAGGAGACATGAGATGTATTATAGCACAGGTTGTAGGAGACATGAGATGTATTATAGCACAGGTTATAGGAGACATGAGATGTATTATAACACAGGTTGTAGAAGACATGAGATGTATTATAGCACAAATGGTAGGAGGCATGTGATGTATTATGGCACAAGTGGTAGGAGACATGAGATGTATTATAGCACAGGTGGTAGGAGACATGAGATGTATATAGCACAGGTGGTAGGAGACATAAGATGTATTATAGAACAAGTGGTAGGAGACATGTAATGTATTATAGCACAAGTGGTAGGAGACATGAGATGTATTATAGCACAGGTGGTAGGAGACATGAGATGTATATAGCACAGGTGGTAGGAGACATGAGATGTATTATAGCACAAGTGGTAGGAGACATGAGATGTATTATAGCACAGGTTGTAGGAGACAAGAGATGTATTATAGCACACGTTGTAGGAGACATGATATGTATTATAGCATAAGTGGTAGGAGACATGAGATGTATTATAGCACAAGTGGTAGGATACATGAGATATATTATAGCACAAGTGGAAGGAGACATGAGATGTATTATAGCACAAGTGGTAGGATACATGAGATATATTATAGCACAAGTGGAAGGAGACATGAGATGTATTATAGCACAAGTGGAAGGAGACATGAGATGTATTAAATGTATTATAGCACAAATGGTAGGAGACATGTGATGTATTATAGCACAGGTGGTAGGAGACATGAGATGTATTATAGCACAAGTAGAAGGAGACATGAGATGTGTTATAGCACAAGTGGTAGGAGACATGTGATGTGTTATAGCACAAGTGGTAGGAGACATGAGATGTATTATAGCACAAGTGGTAGGAGACATGTGATGTATTATAGCACAAGTGGTAGGAGACATGTGATGTATTATAGCACAAGTGGTAGGAGACATGATATGTATTATAGCACAAATGGTAGGAGACATGAGATGCATTATAAGACAAACATTTTGGGATTACGAGGATGTAGGAGACATAAGATGTATTATAGCACAGGTTGTGGGAGACATGAGATGTATTATAGCACAGGTTGTAGGAGGCATGAGATGTATTACAGCACAGGTGGTAGGAGACATGAGATGTATTACATCACAGGTGGTAGGAGACATGAGATGTATTATAGCACAGGTGGTAGGAGACATGGGATGAATTACAGCATGTGTTGTAGGAGACATGAGATGTATTACAGCACAGGTTGTAGGAGACATGAGATGTATTATAGCACAGGTTGTAGGAGACATGAGATGTATTATAGCACAGGTTATAGGAGACATGAGATGTATTATAACACAGGTTGTAGAAGACATGAGATGTATTATAGCACAAATGGTAGGAGGCATGTGATGTATTATGGCACAAGTGGTAGGAGACATGAGATGTATTATAGCACAGGTGGTAGGAGACATGAGATGTATATAGCACAGGTGGTAGGAGACATAAGATGTATTATAGCACAGGTTGTAGGAGACATGAGATGTATTATAGAACAAGTGGTAGGAGACATGTAATGTATTATAGCACAAGTGGTAGGAGACATGAGATGTATTATAGCACAGGTGGTAGGAGACATGAGATGTATATAGCACAGGTGGTAGGAGACATGAGATGTATTATAGCACAAGTGGTAGGAGACATGAGATGTATTATAGCACAGGTTGTAGGAGACAAGAGATGTATTATAGCACACGTTGTAGGAGACATGATATGTATTATAGCATAAGTGGTAGGAGACATGAGATGTATTATAGCACAAGTGGTAGGATACATGAGATATAGCACAAGTGGAAGGAGACATGAGATGTATTATAGCACAAGTGGTAGGATACATGAGATATATTATAGCACAAGTGGAAGGAGACATGAGATGTATTATAGCACAAGTGGAAGGAGACATGAGATGTATTAAATGTATTATAGCACAAATGGTAGGAGACATGTGATGTATTATAGCACAGGTGGTAGGAGACATGAGATGTATTATAGCACAAGTAGAAGGAGACATGAGATGTGTTATAGCACAAGTGGTAGGAGACATGTGATGTGTTATAGCACAAGTGGTAGGAGACATGAGATGTATTATAGCACAAGTGGTAGGAGACATGTGATGTATTATAGCACAAGTGGTAGGAGACATGTGATGTATTATAGCACAAGTGGTAGGAGACATGAGATGTATTATAGCACAAATGGTAGGAGACATGAGATGCATTATAAGACAAACATTTTGGGATTAAGAGGATGTAGGAGACATAAGATGTATTATAGCACAGGTTGTGGGAGACATGAGATGTATTATAGCACAGGTTGTAGGAGGCATGAGATGTATTACAGCACAGGTGGTAGGAGACATGAGATGTATTACATCACAGGTGGTAGGAGACATGAGATGTATTATAGCACAGGTGGTAGGAGACATGGGATGAATTACAGCATGTGTTGTAGGAGACATGAGATGTATTACAGCACAGGTTGTAGGAGACATGAGATGTATTATAGCACAGGTTGTAGGAGACATGAGATGTATTATAGCACAGGTTATAGGAGACATGAGATGTATTATAACACAGGTTGTAGAAGACATGAGATGTATTATAGCACAAATGGTAGGAGGCATGTGATGTATTATGGCACAAGTGGTAGGAGACATGAGATGTATTATAGCACAGGTGGTAGGAGACATGAGATGTATATAGCACAGGTGGTAGGAGACATAAGATGTATTATAGCACAGGTTGTAGGAGACATGAGATGTATTATAGAACAAGTGGTAGGAGACATGAGATGTATTATAGCACAAGTGGTAGGAGACATGAGATGTATTATAGCACAGGTGGTAGGAGACATGAGATGTATATAGCACAGGTGGTAGGAGACATGAGATGTATTATAGCACAAGTGGTAGGAGACATGAGATGTATTATAGCACAGGTTGTAGGAGACATGAGATGTATTATAGCACACATGGTAGGAGACATGATATGTATTATAGCATAAGTGGTAGGAGACATGAGATGTATTATAGCACAAGTGGTAGGATACATGAGATATATTATAGCACAAGTGGAAGGAGACATGAGATGTATTAAATGTATTATAGCACAAGTGGTAGGAGACATAAGATGTATTATAGAACAGGTTGTGGGAGACATGAGATGTATTATAGCACAGGTTGTAGGAGGCATGAGATGTATTATAGCAAAGGTTGTAGGAGATATGAGATGTATTACAGCACAGGTGGTAGTAGACATGAGATGTATTATAGCACATGTTGTAGGAGACATGAGATGTATTACAGCACAGGTGGTAGGAGACATGAGATGTATTATAGCACAGGTTGTAGGAGACATGAGATGTATTATAGCACAGGTGGTAGGAGACATGAGATGTATTATAGCACAGGTTGTAGGAGACATGAGATGTATTACAGCAAAGGTGGTAGGAGACATGAGATGTATTACAGCACAGGTTGTAGGAGACATGAGATGTATTACAGCACAGGTTGTAGGAGACATGAGATGTATTACAGCACAGGTGGTAGGAGACATGAGATGTATTATAGCACAGGTTGTAGGAGATATGAGATGTATTACAGCACATGTGGGAGGAGACATGAGATGTATTATAGCACAGGTGGTAGAAGACATGAAATGTATTATAGCACAGGTTGTAGGAGACATGAGATGTATATAGCCCAGGTGGTAGGAGACATGAGATGTATTATAACACAGGTTGTAGGAGACATGAGATTATATAGCACAGGTTGTAGGAGACATGAGATGTATTATAACAGGTTGTAGGAGACATGAGATGTATTATAGCACAGGGTGTAGGAGACATGAGATGTATTACAGCACAGGTGGTAGGAGACATGAGATGTATTATAGCACAGGTTGTAGGAGACATGAGATGTATTATAGCACAGGTTGTAGTAGACATGAGATGTATTACATCACAGGTGGTAGGAGACATGAGATGTATTATAGCACAGGTTGTAGGAGACATGAGATGTATTACAGCACAGGTGGTAGGAGACATGAGATGTATTATAGCACAGGAGGTAGGAGACATGAGATGTATTATAGCACAGGTTGTAGGAGACATGAGATGTATTACAGCACATGTGGGAGGAGACATGAGATGTATTATAGCACAAGTGGTAGGAGACAGATGTATTATAGCACAGGTGGTAGGAGACATGAGATTATTATAGCACAGGTTGTAGGAGACATGAGATGTATTTTAGCACAAAGGTAGGAGACATGAGATGTATTATAGCACAAGTGGTAGGAGACATGAGATGTATTATAGCACAAGTGGTAGGAGACATGTGATGTATTATAGCACAGGTGGTAGGAGACATGAGATGTATTATAGCACAGGTTGTAGGAGACATGAGATGTATTACAGCACAGGTTGTAGGAGACATGAGATGTATTATAGCACAGGTTGTAGGAGACATGAGATGTGTTATAGCACAGGTGGTAGGAGACATGAGATGTATTACAGCACAGGTGGTAGGAGACATGAGATGTATTATAGCACAGGTTGTAGGAGACATGAGATGTATTACAGCACAGGTTGTAGGAGACATGAGATGTATTATAGCACAGGTTGTAGGAGACATGAGATGTGTTATAGCACAGGTGGTAGGAGACATGAGATGTATTACAGCACAGGTGGTAGGAGACATGAGATGTATTATAGCACAGGTTGTAGGAGACATGAGATGTATTATAGCACAAGTGGTAGGAGACATGAGATGTATTATAGCACAGGTGGTAGGAGACATGAGATGTATTATAGCACAAGTGGTAGGAGACATGAGATGTATTATAGCACAAGTGGTAGGAGACATGAGATGTATTATAGCACAAGTGGTAGAAGATATGAAATGTATTATAACACTAACATTTTGGGATTAAGAGGATTCGAGACAGAGATGAATAATAGGGAAAGACATAGAGGGAGTTGTGGGAGAGAAGATAGGAAGGCTTGGCATGAGTTGGTTGAAGGCCTATGCTTCACTGGGAGAAGAAGAGGAAGACGAAACACAGGAAGAGGAGGAGTAAGAAGAAGATGGTGGAGGAGGAGGAAGAAGAATCAAGTAACATTTCTTACCATGTCTCTTGTGATTTTGTTCTTGCCTTCGAGCTCTTGTATGTCCGCTTCTGGTCGCTTCTTGTCTGAAATGGAAAACTACAATCAGGTGTGCATTCTGTCTTTTATCATTATATTTAGTGTTGTGAATTGCCGACATAAACAGGCAATATAGAGGTAATTAGATGACAAACCCTGCTACAGCAGGTGACAAGATTTCACATATACTGGCATCTTGAGGCGAGGGGCTGGATTTATGATGATGAATCAACATCACAGCACTCAACACAAGCCCATAAGTGCTTGGTATCTCCAGCAGAAGTGTCAAGGTATGAATGCTGATTGTTCCTGTTGCAAGCTGGTTAGCTACACATTGGATCTATCCTCATCTGTGATCACTGCGACAGCTCCACACTCAAATCCTCTCTCCAACAGATGCAATTGAAAAAAATTCATCAACAGATGTGTCACTATGCATTAAGCTGTCATTTATTGCCTGCAGTATATTCCTTCTATCTTCCATGTCCTAATGAAAGGTGCTTTTGAAGCCAGCACAAGTCTCTACAAGAGATTAGCCATTCATGCCACAGCCACCCATACTAAACTTTGGAAGCATGGACAGAGTCAGAGATTATAATCACTTCTGAAAATGAAGTTTTAGCAAGCCATTCATTGCTGCAGTGGCAGCCTTGATCTCCAATCTCATACAGGAAGTTTATAACTCTTCATTCTGCTCGGTGATGACCGTGGCTCTCCCACTATCCGACCGAGAAAGCCCATCCTGATTTTTGGTACAGATCCATCAGTGTATTTACAGTGGCATCAACTCCCGCAATAAAATCTGTCACAAATTTAATTCCAGGTCTGCTCTCTTTATTGCTAGCATGACCCCCCCCCCCCCCCCCCTCCCCCTCGCCTCTTCTTGTTTCCTTAGTGTCGTCTCTACTTATATGAAGATGATAATGTTTGTTAGCAGCCACATGCAAAAAGGTCTTGGCCTTGCTGGGATCTTATTGATACAAGTTTCGGCTTGCATTTCATTATCAGAATGGAGATACCATCCTTTATGCATCCCAGGATGATCTTTATTCTGAATGCACTGTAATCACTGGCACTGGAAGTCCAATGAAGAAAGTATACTCAGCCCATAATTGATTCCAGACAGGACCAATGGATTGCAGAACATGCCCAAGCATTTAGCTGGGCTGTGGCCCCAGTTTTTATTGCCACCAATCCATTTACATTATTGCACTGTCTTTTCCTATTATTCATCTCTGAATGGAAGACATGTTGTAATGGAATCTCAATCCAAAGTATTTCATTTTGTCCTGCTCAAAGGTCTGCCATTTTAAAGAATGATGCCTGGTACATTAGCCTTTTTGGAGTGATGTCTGGTAGGTCAACCCTTTAAGAGTGATGTTTGGGGGGAGTTAAGTGCCTTAGAAGTATAGAGTCCACCTCTAACTTTAGAAGATATCACATGAAGACAACTATGGTAACAATAAAATGATCAAAAGACCACTGTAACCATGCTATAACAACGATAAAACTACACTAGTGATCAAACTACAAGGGTTCCATAAGGAGACTACAATAGTTACATAATGTAACTACTACAATAATAAAGTTATAACATTTACATAAAATAACAATAACAATAATAAAGTTATAACATTTACATAATCAAACAACTTTTTTTTTCGCATATCCTTTACAGTACATCGCTGTCAACACCAGCATTTTTACCGCTGTCATTGATTTCTTGGCAAGATTACACTCAGTAGTTTGCTATTGCTTTCTGAGCGGCCGGCTCACTTATCCCATGTCACCAACGCGGCGAGAACTGCTTCCAATTCTCGTGAGCTGCGTTACCCCACGAGGATAAATGGGATTACGGAGAAAGTCATTTAACCCCTAGGGCAGGGAGAGCGGCAATCACACTACTACGGTGATCAAATTATAAGAGTGTCCATTCTACACTAGTTAAGTAAGCAAATTACAACAATCACTGTTGTATCTATAAACATGTCTTTCTACCATCAAGAAGTAAAATGTTGATAAACTTTTGATTACTTACCTGGTCTGACCTTCAAGTAGGCCTCCACAAGGTTGTTGACGATGTGGTTTTTGCTGATGCGTGCCACTTTCAGCCGACACTGTGGTAACAAAGATTTTAACATACAGATAACGACACTGAAAAATAGGTGTATGTATATGCATATTTGTTTCTCCATACATTTTATTCCAGAGAAAGACAGTGAGTATATTTTAATGTATGTATAAATTATGCACCAACTATTGAACTGTTGCACTGATCAGTCATGCACGTAAAATTCTACTAAAACTCATAATGGGAAAACTTTGTAAGAAAATAGAAGAAGAGATGAATGTGGTCCAAGCTGGATTTAGACGGGGAAGAGGAACAGGAGATCACATTCTCAATATGCGTTTAATAATAGAGAAGTGCAGAGAATTTAATGCAAACCTATTTTCATGTTTTGTGGATTATTCAAGGGCATTTGACTGTGTACAGCATCAGAAACTTTGGGAAATCATGAGGAAAATGGGCTTTCCGTCTCAACCTAGTACAACTCATAAAAATTCTCTACCTAGACCAACAAGCAGCGGTTAGAACAGATGGTGAGACACCAGAATGGTTTGACATCTAACAAGAAGACCGACGAGCTGTGTGCTGTCCACTTATTTGTTTAACTTGTACGCCGAAAATATAATGAGAAATGTAAGAGATGATATAACCAGGGAGCGATATGATGGCCTAAATATCGGTGGTCAAGAAATACCAGAGATTCGATATGCTGATGATACAGTATTGTTATCCACATTACAGAATGGTATAGAAAAACTAACAATTTCAACCCAAAAGAATATTGAAAATCACAACTTATATTTTAACATAGCAAAAGTAAAGATAATGCATACAGATAAAACTAATATGAAGAAAAGTATACGTTAATGAGGAAAAATTGGATGTGGTGGAAAAGGAGAAAAAAAAATAGAATAATCATGGAGGGGTATATGCCCTGGCAGAGAGAAAGATGAAGGCGAAAGAGAAGATAGGTGCAGGATGTGGCAGATAATCTCCAGATGGGTGCAACGGACACGGGACATCTTGCTTATGATCGAGAAGTTTTCAAGATGGTTGTTGGGAGTGAAGTTCTGCAGAGGACATGCTACTGAATGAATGTCTAAGTGTATTTTTGGTTGGTGTGTTCTTCACAACAGTCTTCTGAATGAATTGTATTGTTGATGTCATCCTTGACCACAATCTCAAACAGACCCAACATCTTCTCTCTCAATTATCCACACACTTAATGTCAGGTAAAGGCAGCTCCATAAGAGATACTGCTGCTGGGGTGTGAACTCTGAGGCTTTCACATATTCTAGACATGACAAGAATTGAGGGTGGACAGTTCCCTTCTTCATCACTTTTCTTTTCCAGAACATTCTGGAACATTGTTTGGTACATATGTAAGAGGCTGGATCAACTCCTAAAGCCGTACTGATTAGAAAACAAACTCCAGCCTCGGCTGAGGATTGAACCCTTATCACTGTCCTGATCGGCAAGCACACTAACCACTACGCCAATCCACTATGGCATTTAATGTACATAAGTACAAGACAAGTTAAGACCCTTTTTGATGCCAGGAGGCGTCTTAGGTATAATGTGGTAGCCACATATTTCTGTACTTTTGTATGGATGTGAAGCGTGGACAATGAGCAGTCAAGCTGAAAAACATCTGATGGCTGTGGAATACCATGGCAGACAGAAAAACCAACGACCAAGTCCAACAAGAAACAAATGAAAACCGTAAACTGATTAGAAAAACTAGACGTAGACAGTCAACATTTTTTGGACATGTTATGAGAAGAAATAAATTAGAGAACTTGGTGACAACTGACAAGATCGAGGGGAAGAGAACAAAAGGAAGACAGAGAAGTAAATACCTGGATGGCTTGACCATGTGGCATGGTCAAGACAAGAACACTGAGCTGATCCACGACTCTGGTGATCGAGTGAAATGGCGAATCATGACATGATGGATGGATGGACATATTTCTATAAACTAGCTGACACGCGATGAGTGACATGATCAACATCTTGTATGCTGCCAGAGCATCACTTCCCAGAACATTTCCAGGTGTTCATTTTAGGCTGCATCAACCTGAGAGCCCAGGACAATTTTGTTGACATCCCTGCCTCAAGGAGGATTTGAACACATGAAGACTAGGATAATAGGCAAGCATGCTAGTCACTGTGCTACCGTGGCTCCCATTGAATGAAAGTGAAGTTATAGGGCAGTGATGTATAGATTCTACCTAGGGGTAAACTACTCAAACACAAACTTGACAAAGTCCTGGCGACATTTGGTTGAAGACTGAAAACTGCAATTTCCCTCTAACATTTAAGAGTTATTATGGACCTCAAGTCACTGTCCATATGGAGATAGATAACAGATATACTAATTCCCCTATTAAAACAGAAGAAAGTTATTAACTTTACAGTACAAAATATCAACATACAACTCACAGAAGGACACTCCTGCGACTTGTCCATCCATTCAGAATAGCACCCGGCACAGAAGGAATGCAGGCATGGTTGCAGACTGCAAAGTGAAAAGAGGCACCAAATAAGGTATTACACTATTTGAGTTTGTAATTCATAGGTCAGTCCACTTAACAACAGTCTCACATTTGTCTGTCTCAAGTTTCTCAGTGCCACTGAAAAGGTGTCATTAGTATTTTTGCTACTAATGTGCTTTTGTGGCTGTGTAATCAGGGCAATGTGTTTACTCTACTGATTATTATGTTAAACATAGGTCATTGTATTACACTGCTGTTGACTGTATGTTTCTTCTTCTTCTTCTGCGTTCATCTGGAGACTTTTTTCGGACGTGATTGCGTTGTGCCTGTTTACAGCAGAGCTGCGTTCCTGCACCGTTAGGCCGACACATCCAACTTCTGCGGGCATTTGTTGACCGGGTTAACCTTCCTGGTGACTGTATGTTTAATGCTGGTGATTGTATATTTTACACTGCTGTTGACTGTATTTTTAATGCTGGTGATTGTATATTTTACACTGCTGTTGACTGTATGTTAAATGCTGGTGATTGTATATTTTACACTGCTGTTGACTGTATGTTTAATGCTGGTGATTGTATATTTTACACTGCTGTTGACTGTATGTTAAATGCTGGTGATTGTATATTTTACACTGCTGTTGACTGTATGTTTAATGCTGGTGATTGTATATTTTACACTGCTGTTGACTGTATGTTAAATGCTGGTGATTGTATATTTTACACTGCTGTTGACTGTATGTTAAATGCTGGTGATTGTATATTTTACACTAGCGGGCACACTGACGTAGTTGATAGCGAACTGTGCTGGTAATATCACGGGCAATTGTCACCTGCAAAAGTAATGGAAAGACTGGCCACCTATTGCTCCGTGCTTTCAGACCTACAAAATGTGATGGTGCTATCACATCACAGACCCATCGCAGGAAACTGCTCCAGGATCAGTTATTTATTATTATTATATTATACACTTATGATGGCTTATGTTGAACATTGTTGATGGCTGTATGTTGGACATTGCTGATGGTTGTATGTTGGACATTGCTGATGACTGTATGTTGGACATTGTTGATGGCTGTATGTTGGACATTGCTGATGGCTGTATGTTGGACATTGTTGATGGCTGTATGTTGGACATTGTTGATGGTTGTATGTTGGACATTGTTGATGGTTGTATGTTGGGCATTGTTGATGACTGTACGTTGGACATTGCTGATGACTGTATGTTGGACATTGCTGATGACTGTATGTTGGACATTGTTGATGGCTGTATGTTGGACATTGCTGATGGCTGTATGTTGGACATTGCTGATGGCTGTATGTTGGACATTGTTGATGGTTGTATGTTGGACATTGTTGATGGTTGTATGTTGGACATTGTTGATGGCTGTATGTTGGACATTGCTGATGGCTGTATGTTGGACATTGCTGATGGCTGTATGTTGGACATTGCTGATGGCTGTATGTTGGACATTGTTGATGACTGTATGTTGGACATTGCTGATGGCTGTATGTTGGACATTGTTGATGGCTGTATGTTGGGCATTGTTGATGGCTGTATGTTGGACATTGTTGATGACTGTATGTTGGACATTGTTGATGGTTGTATGTTGGACATTGCTGATGGCTGTATGTTGGACATTGTTGATGGTTGTATGTTGGACATTGCTGATGGCTGTATGTTGGAGATTGTTGATGGTTGTATGTTGGACATTGTTGATGGTTGTATGTTGGACATTGCTGATGGTTGTATGTTGGACATTGCTGATGACTGTATGTTGGACATTGTTGATGGCTGTATGTTGGACATTGTTGATGGCTGTATGTTGGACATTGCTGATGGCTGTATGTTGGACATTGTTGATGGTTGTATGTTGGACATTGTTGATGGTTGTATGTTGGACATTGTTGATGGCTGTATGTTGGGCATTGTTGATGACTGTATGTTGGACATTGTTGATGGCTGTATGTTGGACATTGCTGATGGCTGTATGTTGGACATTGTTGATGGTTGTATGTTGGACATTGTTGATGGTTGTATGTTGGACATTGTTGATGGTTGTATGTTGGACATTGTTGATGGCTGTATGTTGGACATTGTTGATGACTGTATGTTGGACATTGTTGATGGTTGTATGTTGGACATTGCTGATGGCTGTATGTTGGACATTGTTGATGGTTGTATGTTGGACATTGCTGATGGCTGTATGTTGGACATTGTTGATGGTTGTATGTTGGACATTGCTGATGGCTGTATGTTGGACATTGCTGATGGCTGTATGTTGGACATTGTTGATGGCTGTATGTTGGACATTGCTGATGGCTGTATGTTGAACATTGTTGATGGCTGTATGTTGGGCATTGCAGTAAACCCCAGCATTTTTTGGCTGTTCATAATTTCTTGGCAAATTTATGTTCAGCAGTTTGTCATTGCTTTCTGAACTCATACATTCATATGGTAAACCAATGCAAGGCAGTCTGCTGATAAATCACCCGCGGCTGTGTTTAAAATGTGTATGCAGGATTATGAATTATGTCTGTAACCCCGTCATCACAGAGCCAGTAAGCGGCCACTGGTCTATACAAACATTGGACTTGCACCATATACCCAATGCACCTCAAGGCCTGGAGCAAGGGTCCCAAACTTGATGGTTTCTATTTACTTTGATCAGATATTTGATCTTGTACATCATTTTACTTCAGTGCTTTACTTCAGAATGTTGATTTCTTTAGTTTTCCTGAAGCCTTTTAATTTATTTCTGATCTTACCACAAGAGGACAATGACTAGTTTTTATTTTAAGAATAATCATATTCTGTCTCCTAGACTTTCCATGTGTATAATTTCCTCATGCAACCAAACAAGCTGGTCTCCTCACAAATACCACATTCACTCACCTGATCTGTACATCTGCCCGTGCCAATTTGAGCATTCATCAGGTTAGATAATGTAGGTCATGACAGGTGGATCACAGAAGTCACTAGATGTTGGAAAATTGAAGTCATGACAGGACAGATGGCAGCCATAGTGGCACAGTGCTAGCACGCTTGCCTGCCAGATAGTTGGGGGTGTGGATTTCTATCTAGTGGATTTCCCTGGGCTTCCGGTCTAAAATGGCTACCAGGAGAGATCTTGAGGAGTCAAGATGGCAGGAGTTACACTGATCACATCATTCCTCAAGTGCTGATTGGTCTATACAAATATGGGGGGACAGCTAGCATGAATATACATCAAGGCAAGTAAAATTGTCCCTTACTTTTGTTTGATAGGTTGGATAATGTAGGTCATTACAGGATGCATATTCTTGGAGAATGTGTTTAAAGGTTGTTGTCTACCTTCAGCAGCAACATCACATCAATAACCAGCAAGTATAAACAAGAAAGAAAACATCAATATCAACTAAAACTATCAAAATACCTTATACAATCATGTAACAGCTCTTGGCATATTATACAGACAAGGGTCTCAGCAATAGCATCTTCTTCTGGTTCTAGAGGCGTCACTTGTTTCCCTGCAGTTGCTTGTTTGGAGGTTTCTTCTGGTGACTTTCCTGATGCTTGACATTGCTCCTGCTTGACATCTGCAGTACCAGATGACTTCTCGGTTTTATCAGGATGTTCATGGAGCAGCTGAGATGTCTCTTTCTCTTCCTTCACATCATCAACTATATATCAAAAATAGGCAAACATCTGGTTATCAGTTATGCATATTCTGAGAAAACCACTTCTAGAATCAGGAAACAAGTTGTAGCTACAATGCAGCTCTAATTCAGTAGACTACAAAATTATTTGGCAGCCATGTGCCAACGCAAAAGTCACCCTGTAGTTGTGGTGACTCGGGAAGGTTAACCCGGTCAACAGCCAGCCTACCCGCACAAGTCGGATGTGTCGGCCTAACGATGCAAGAGCGCAGCTCTGTGTAAACAGGCACAACGCAATCACTTCCAAAAAAACTCTCTGAATGAAAGCAAAAGAAGAATTTGTGGTGGAAAACATATTATTAACTATGACATCTACAGCAAAAAATATAGGATACTTTGACCATGAAGAGTTCTAACATATAATCAACATCAGTACACGAAACACTTCTTACCAGCTGGCCCTATGGGAACAATCAAATCTGTGTGGAGTTTTATCAATTATATCTTGAACAAGTATTTCTGAGAACATGCATCTACCTATGGTAACATATGATGTGACTGTTCATTCCAAGCCCCTGTAACATTTAATGGGGCCACAATATTTCAGTGTCCCAGACTTGATTCTGTTTATGTGACAAATTCATTTCATGCTCAGATCTGGTAGAATGTCAGTGCTTGCATTCTTCTTGGTTCATGATATTCTAAGAATCTGTCTGTAACATTTCAGTTCACAAGCCCGTGTTTTCTTCTTTAGTGATTGCAAAATGGTTCATGAATCACCTCTGCCTTGCTGTGACCAGTCTGTGTCTGACTTAACACTATTGAACCTCTGCCTTGCTGTGACCAGTCTGTGTCTGACTTAATACTATTGAACCTCTGCCTTGCTGTGACCAGTCTGTGTCTGACTTAATACTATTGAACCTCTGCCTTGCTGTGACCAGTCTGTGTCTGACTTAATACTATTGAACCTCTGCCTTGCTGTGACCAGTCTGTGTCTGACTTAATACTATGGAACCTCTGCCTTGCTGTGACCAGTCTGTGTCTGACTTAATACTATGGAACCTCTGCCTTGCTGTGACCAGTCTGTGTCTGACTTAATACTATGGAACCTCTGCCTTGCTGTGGCCAGTCTGTGTCTGACTTAACACTATTGAACCTCTGCCTTGCTGTGGTCAGTCTGTGTCTGACTTAACACTATTGAACCTCTGCCTTGATGTGACCAGTCTGTGTCTGACTTAACACTATTGAACCTCTTCCTTGCTGTGGCCAGTCTGTGTCTGACTTAACACTATTGAACCTCTTCCTTGCTGTGGCCAGTCTGTGTCTGACTTAATACTATGGAACCTCTGCCTTGCTGTGGCCAGTCTGTGTCTGACTTAATACTATTGAACCTCTGCCTTGCTGTGGCCAGTCTGTGTCTGACTTAATACTATTGAACCTCTGCCTTGCTGTGGCCAGTCTGTGTCTGACTTAATACTATTGAACCTCTGCCTTGCTGTGGCCAGTCTGTGTCTGACTTAATACTATTGAACCTCTGCCTTGCTGTGGCCAGTCTGTGTCTGACTTAATACTATTGAACCTCTGCCTTGCTGTGGCCAGTCTGTGTCTGACTTAACACTATTGAACCTCTGCCTTGCTGTGATCAGTCTGTGTCTGACTTAATACTATTGAACCTCTGCCTTGCTGTGACCAGTCTGTGTCTGACTTAATACTATTGAACCTCTGCCTTGCTGTGACCAGTCTTGTCTGACTTAACACTATTGAACCTCTGCCTTGCTGTTACAAGTCTGTGTCTGACTTAATACTATGGAACCTGTGTCTTGCTGTGGCCAGTGTGTGTCTGACTTAATACTATTGAACCTCTGCCTTGCTGTGGCCAGTCTGTGTCTGACTTAACACTATTGAACCTGTGCCTTGCTGTGACCAGTCTGTGTCTGACTTAATACTATTGAACCTCTGCCTTGCTGTGACCAGTCTGTGTCTGACTTAACACTATTGAACCTGTGCCTTGCTGTGGCCAGTCTGTGTCTGACTTAATACTATTTAACCTCTGCCTTGCTGTGGCCAGTCTGTGTCTGACTTAATACTATTTAACCTCTGCCTTGCTGTGACCAGTCTGTGTCTGACTTAATACTATGGAACCTCTGCTTTGCTGTGGTCAGTCTGTGTCTGACTTAATACTATTGACCTCTGCATTGCTGTGGCCAGTCTGTGTCTGACTTAATACTATTGAACCTCTGCCTTGCTGTGGCCAGTCTGTGTCTGACTTAACACTATTGAACCTCTGCCTTGCTGTGACCAGTCTGTGTCTGACTTAATACTATTAAACCTCTGCCTTGCTGTGACCAGTCTGTGTCTGACTTAATACTATTGAACCTCTGCCTTGCTGTGACCAGTCTGTGTCTGACTTAACACTATTGAACCTCTGCCTTGCTGTTACAAGTCTGTGTCTGACTTAATACTATGGAACCTGTGCCTTGCTGTGGCCAGTCTGTGTCTGACTTAATACTATTGAACCTCTGCCTTGCTGTGGCCAGTCTGTGTCTGACTTAACACTATTGAACCTGTGCCTTGCTGTGACCAGTCTGTGTCTGACTTAACACTATTGAACCTGTGCCTTGCTGTGACCAGTCTGTGTCTGACTTAATACTATTGAACCTCTGCCTTGCTGTGGCCAGTCTGTGTCTGACTTAATACTATTGAACCTGTGCCTTGCTGTGGCCAGTCTGTGTCTGACTTAATACTATTGAACCTCTGCTTTGCTGTGGTCAGTCTGTGTCTGACTTAATACTATTGAACCTCTGCTTTGCTGTGGTCAGTCTGTGTCTGACTTAATACTATTGAACCTCTGCCTTGCTGTGGCCAGTCTGTGTCTGACTTAATACTATTGAACCTCTGCCTTGCTGTGGCCAGTCTGTGTCTGACTTAATACTATTGAACCTCTGCCTTGCTGTGGCCAGTCTGTGTCTGACTTAACACTATTGAACCTCTGCCTTGCTGTGACCAGTCTGTGTCTGACTTAACACTATTGAACCTCTTCCTTGCTGTGGCCAGTCTGTGTCTGACTTAATACTATGGAACCTCTGCCTTGCTGTGACCAGTCTATGTCTGACTTAATACTATTGAACCTCTGCCTTGCTGTGGCCAGTCTGTGTCTGACTTAACACTATTGAACCTCTGCCTTGCTGTGGCCAGTCTGTGTCTGACTTAACACTATTGAACCTGTGTCTTGCTGTGGCCAGTGTGTGTCTGACTTAACACTATTGAACCTCTTCCTTGCTGTGGCCAGTCTGTGTCTGACTTAATACTATGGAACCTCTGCCTTGCTGTGACCAGTCTGTGTCTGACTTAATACTATGGAACCTCTGCCTTGCTGTGACCAGTCTGTGTCTGACTTAATACTATTGAACCTCTGCCTTGCTGTGGCCAGTCTGTGTCTGACTTAATACTATTGAACCTCTGCCTTGCTGTGGCCAGTCTGTGTCTGACTTAATACTATTGAACCTCTGCCTTGCTGTGGCCAGTCTGTGTCTGACTTAATACTATTGAACCTCTGCCTTGCTGTGGCCAGTCTGTGTCTGACTTAATACTATTGAACCTCTGCCTTGCTGTGGCCAGTCTGTGTCTGACTTAATACTATTGAACCTCTGCCTTGCTGTGGCCAGTCTGTGTCTGACTTGACACTATTGAACCTCTGCCTTGCTGTGACCAGTCTGTGTCTGACTTAATACTATTGAACCTCTGCCTTGCTGTGACCAGTCTGTGTCTGACTTAATACTATTGAACCTCTGCCTTGCTGTGACCAGTCTGTGTCTGACTTAACACTATTGAACCTCTGCCTTGCTGTTACAAGTCTGTGTCTGACTTAATACTATGGAACCTGTGCCTTGCTGTGGCCAGTCTGTGTCTGACTTAATACTATTGAACCTCTGCCTTGCTGTGGCCAGTCTGTGTCTGACTTAACACTATTGAACCTGTGCCTTGCTGTGACCAGTCTGTGTCTGACTTAATACTATTGAACCTCTGCCTTGCTGTGGCCAGTCTGTGTCTGACTTAATACTATTGAACCTCTGCCTTGCTGTGGCCAGTCTGTGTCTGACTTAACACTATTGAACCTGTGCCTTGCTGTGGCCAGTCTGTGTCTGACTTAATACTATTTAACCTCTGCCTTGCTGTGGCCAGTCTGTGTCTGACTTAATACTATGGAACCTCTGCCTTGGTGTGACCAGTCTGTGTCTGACTTAATACTATTGAACCTCTGCTTTGCTGTGGTCAGTCTGTGTCTGACTTAATACTATTGAACCTCTGCCTTGCTGTGGCCAGTCTGTGTCTGACTTAATACTATTGAACCTCTGCCTTGCTGTGGCCAGTCTGTGTCTGACTTAATACTATTGAACCTCTGCCTTGCTGTGGCCAGTCTGTGTCTGACTTAATACTATTGAACCTCTGCCTTGCTGTGGCCAGTCTGTGTCTGACTTAATACTATTGAACCTCTGCCTTGCTGTGGCCAGTCTGTGTCTGACTTAACACTATTGAACCTCTGCCTTGCTGTGACCAGTCTGTGTCTGACTTTAACACTATGGAACCTGTGCCTTGCTGTGGCCAGTCTGTGTCTGACTTCCTGTCAACAGTCCCCATTGTTGATTATGAAGCCCAGATGTTCAAAGTTTGTGACAGTTTCCATTTCTTCATTACTGACTGTTGTTTGACAATGTTAAATACTGTCATATGAGTGAGAATTATGACGAGCACATATCCAGGGTATGGGTTTATAAAGTGGTATGAGCAAGCAAAATGTAGTGTGCTGTATCTCTCTAACTTACAGCCAGAGATTAATCTAACTATGATCTATTTCAATATGGATGGTGACTTTTGGTCCAAATTTGTCATTAAGCATACAGGAGTTGAAGTTTTATACCTGACCTGACTTTAGTTAATAGTTGCTCATGATACTCAAGAAAGCTTAGAAGCCAAACATACTTTCATCAAACTGTATAACACATTTTTTAAATAAGGTATCAAGAGGATTGATCTATCCCTTATGGCATAGACTCCCTTCCCCAGAGAGGGCTGCCAAAAGCATCGCACAGAGCATGAACTATGTAGCTCCAACAACGATCCCAAGGCATCTCTGGAAAAACGACATTCAAGAATTGAACGATGGAGTGTGACAAAGAACCCATGACCATCACAGTGCTAGGCAGACAGCTTGACCACTCACGACAGAGACTCCTGAATCCATGTTTATTAAATTATAAATTTAAAATAAATATACCATGCCAACTGATAAAATGTTTGATGGACTTGGTTAGAAAATTATCGAAGTATGTCAGCCGTTAAAGAAATCAGTCAACCAAGCTGCAGATACAACCATCCCAAAAATAAAGATAATTGGACGCAAGAAATGGATGACGGAAGACACCTTAAAACACATGGAAGTAAGATGAAATAACAAAAATAACAAGGAAAAATGTGAAGAGATTCACAGGAAAATTAAGAAGCTATGCAAAGAGGCAAAAGAAACATGGCTTGAGGAAAATTGCAAGGAAATTGAAAAACACAACACTCGGAATACCAAATTAATGCACACACAAAATTAATGACATCACTAACAAAAGAACACACACATCAATGGGTTGCCTAAACACCAAAGATGGCAAAATCATAATAGAAAAAGATCAGATTTTATACGCGTGGTCAGATTATGTGAAAGACATTTATGATGATACAAGACAACAACAATATGATCATCGGAATAATAATAGAGGACCATCAATTTTGAAGATGGAAGTTCAGAATGCTCTTAACCATATGAAAACTGGCAAGACCCCAGGTACAGATAACATCACAATAGAAATGATCAATGCCTTAGAAGAATATGGAATAGATCACCCCGGGAAGGTTAACCCGGTCAACAAATGCCCGCAGAAGTCGGATGTGTCGGCCTAACGGCGCAAGAACGCAGCTCTGCTGTAAACAGGCACAACGCAATCACATCCGAAAAAAAAACTCCGGATGAACGAAGAAGAAGAAAGAAGAAGAATAGACCAAGTCACCAGACTGCTGAACACAATATACGATACTGGAGATATACCTCCTGAATTATGTAATTCTATATTTATTGCAATTCCAAAGAAATCAGGAGCCTTGGAATGCGATCAACATCGAACAATTAGTATAATGAGCCACATCATGAAGATCGTACTGGCCACAACCAGTATAAAACTGACATCACCCACACAATGACAGCTGGTCTATACAAATGTGGACCTAGCACCAGGCAATGTCTCGGGACGGCCACAACACAAACTGACCACATCACCCACACAGTGAACACTGGTCTATACAAATGTGGACCTAGCACCAGGCAATGTCTCGGGACAGCCACAACACAAACTGACCACATCACCCACACAGTGACCGCTGGTATATACACATGTGGGCCTAGCACCAGGCAATGTCTCGGGACAGCCACAACACAAACTGACCACATCACCCACATGGTGACTGCTGGTCTATACACATGTGGACCTAGCACCAGGCAATGTCTCGGGATGGCCACAACACAAACTGACCACATCACCCCACAGTGACCGCTGGTCTATTCACATGTGGGCCTAGCACCAGGCAATGTCTCGGGACAGCCACAACACAAACTGACCACATCACCCACATGGTGACTGCTGGTCTATACACATGTGGGCCTAGCACCAGGCAATGTCTCGGGACGGCCACAACACAAACTGACCACATCACCCACAGTGACCGCTGGTCTATTCACATGTGGACCTAGCACCAGATGCCTACAGTGCACTGTGTGTAAAAGGATCCTTTAGTTTCACTGACTTATGTAAGCAATCATAATCACAGAAAATTCTAAACATAAATTAACTGAATAAAAATTAACAAACATTTACACGACTTATCTATGAACAAACCTGGTGCACTCAACTGTGAATCAGTTTTAATTTTTTTCATGACAACAGGAGATATTTCCATAGATTTCTGCAGAGGAAACAAGACGGTTCTCAGTTAACCATAGTCATAAAACATCTAGTATCAGGTAGGACATTACCAGTAAACTGTGAGATTGTGTCTGCATGATGGCATGTTTTCAGATAATATTGGCTTACTCAGAAATTGTACAATCAAACAATGAGCACTAATAAATTCTACTCACTAAAGTAACTTTATCCAACCTGGCAACTAGTGACTGCGGATAAATAAGATGATGGTGAATATTATTAATATTATCTCTAGTATTATCATCATGATTTTCAGTATGATTAATATTATCAATACACATATTTTTATCAATACTTCTATATTCTTGCTTTCTTTGCCTGTTATCTGTCTTTTGTAACCAGCTCATGTTTATGGTACACTGAAACTTATCAGCTTACTCGTTTCTTGAGAGGACTCGGCGTCGTGACTGTGTTCACATTCTCATCTGCAAAAAGACACAAAATAAAAACTATTTGTCCATGGGTCACAATTAAGTTGTAGACAACACACACACAACAAACAACACAGTAAGTTTTTTTCCTTCCAAGGGATGACTTAATCAATCTGAACATGCCTTCATTGCTGTGCAAGAGTCACCAGGCTTTATTCTCTTCCCTTTCATGTTTTTTTTGCTGCAGGTTTCTTACCAGGTCTCCTGCTTCTTTGTCTTTGTGAGATACCATACTTGTGCTGTCCACCTAATGTAGCTAAGTTCTGTTTTGAATGGAAGGCCGTTTTTTTAGCCTTTCTTCTGGTTTTTCTCCCCTGGATTGCCTCAGCTAAGTCAGGGCTCCAGTAAAGTGTCTATCTCCTGTGCTTTCTCTTGGAATGTACTTTTTGGCAGCTGTGAGGATTATGGTATAGATGCTGTTGTAGGCTGTGATGTCATCTGTCCTAATGAGTGTGCCTAGCCCAGCACCTGCTGTATAGGTCCCAGTCTGCTTTTTTTAAATTTATGTTCCAGGAAGGTTTAGTCTGGGACATCTGTAGCGATTGTGATTAGTACAGGGTAATGGTCACTGCTTACATCCTCTAAGACTGTGATGTGACAATGGTAGTTAGTTATTACAGGGTGATGGTCACTGCTTACATCCTCTAAGACTGTGATGTGACAATGGTAGTTAGTACAGGGTGATGGTCACTGCTTACATCCTCTAAGACTGTGATGTGACAATGGTAGTTAGTACAGGGTAATGGTCACTGCTTACATCCTCTAAGACTGTGATGTGACAATGGTAGTTAGTACAGGGTAATGGTCACTGCTTACATCCTCTAAGACTGTGATGTAACAATGGTAGTTAGTACAGGGTGATGGTCACTGCTTACATCCTCTAAGACTGTGATGTGACAATGGTAGTTAGTACAGGGTGATGGTCACTGCTTACATCCTCTAAGACTGTGATGTGACAATGGTAGTTATTACAGGGTGATGGTCACTGCTTACATCCTCTAAGACTGTGATGTGACAATGGTAGTTAGTACAGGGTAATGGTCACTGCTTACATCCTCTAAGACTGTGATGTGACAATGGTAGTTAGTACAGGGTGATGGTCACTGCTTACATCCTCTAAGACTGTGATGTGACAATGGTAGTTAGTACAGGGTGATGGTCACTGCTTACATCCTCTAAGACTGTGATGTGACAATGGTAGTTATTACAGGGTGATGTTCACTGCTTACATCCTCTAAGACTGTGATGTGACAATGGTAGTTAGTACAGGGTGATGGTCACTGCTTACATCCTCTAAGACTGTGATGTGACAATGGTAGTTAGTACAGGGTGATGGTCACTGCTTACATCCTCTAAGACTGTTATGTGACAATGGTAGTTATTACAGGGTGATGTTCACTGCTTACATCCTCTAAGACTGTGATGTGACAATGGTAGTTAGTACAGGGTGATGGTCACTGCTTACATCCTCTAAGACTGTGATGTGACAATGGTAGTGAGTATACGGTGATGGTCACTGCTTACATCCTCTAAGACTGTGATGTGACAATGGTAGTTATTACAGGGTGATGTTCACTGCTTACATCCTCTAAGACTGTGATGTGACAATGGTAGTTAGTACAGGGTGATGGTCACTGCTTACATCCTCTAAGACTGTGATGTGACAATGGTAGTTAGTATACGGTGATGGTCACTGCTTACATCCTCTAAGACTGTGATGTGACAATGGTAGTTATTACAGGGTGATCGTCACTGCTTACATCCTCTAAGACTGTGATGTGACAATGGTAGTTAGTTATTACATGGTGATGGTCACTGCTTACATCCTCTAAGACTGTGATGTGACAATGGTAGTTAGTACAGGGTGATGGTCACTGCTTACATCCTCTAAGACTGTGATGTGACAATGGTAGTTAGTACAGGGTGATGGTCACTGCTTACATCCTCTAAGACTGTGATGTGACAATGGTAGTTATTACAGGGTGATGGTCACTGCTTACATCCTCTAAGACTGTGATGTGACAATGGTAGTTAGTACAGGGTGATGGTCACTGCTTACATCCTCTAAGACTGTGATGTGACAATGGTAGTTAGTTATTACAGGGTAATGGTCACTGCTTACATCCTCTAAGACTGTGATGTGACAATGGTAGTTAGTATACGGTGATGTTCACTGCTTACATCCTCTAAGACTGTGATGTGACAATGGTAGTTAGTACAGGGTGATGGTCACTGCTTACATCCTCTAAGACTGTGATGTGACAATGGTAGTTAGTTATTACAGGGTGATAGTTACTGCTTACATCCTCTAAGACTGTGATGTGACAATGGTAGTTAGTACAGGGTGATGGTCACTGCTTACATCCTCTAAGACTGTGATGTGACAATGGTAGTTAGTACAGGGTGATGGTCACTGCTTACATCCTCTAAGACTGTGATGTGACAATGGTAGTTAGTTATTACAGGGTAATGGTCACTGCTTACATCCTCTAAGACTGTGATGTGACAATGGTAGTTAGTACAGGGTGATGGTCACTGCTTACATCCTCTAAGACTGTGATGTGACAATGGTAGTTATTACAGGGTGATGTTCACTGCTTACATCCTCTAAGACTGTGATGTGACAATGGTAGTTAGTACAGGGTGATGGTCACTGCTTACATCCTCTAAGACTGTGATGTGACAATGGTAGTTAGTACAGGGTGATGTTCACTGCTTACATCCTCTAAGACTGTGATGTGACAATGGTAGTTAGTATACGGTGATGGTCACTGCTTACATCCTCTAAGACTGTGATGTGACAATGGTAGTTATTACAGGGTGATGGTCACTGCTTACATCCTCTAAGACTGTGATGTGACAATGGTAGTTATTACAGGGTGATGTTCACTGCTTACATCCTCTAAGACTGTGATGTGACAATGGTAGTTAGTACAGGGTGATGGTCACTGCTTACATCCTCTAAGACTGTGATGTGACAATGGTAGTTAGTATACGGTGATGGTCACTGCTTACATCCTCTAAGACTGTGATGTGACAATGGTAGTTATTACAGGGTGATGGTCACTGCTTACATCCTCTAAGACTGTGATGTGACAATGGTAGTTATTACAGGGTGATGGTCACTGCTTACATCCTCTAAGACTGTGATGTGACAATGGTAGTTAGTACAGGGTGATGTTCACTGCTTACATCCTCTAAGACTGTGATGTGACAATGGTAGTTAGTATACGGTGATGGTCACTGCTTACATCCTCTAAGACTGTGATGTGACAATGGTAGTTAGTACAGGGTGATGGTCACTGCTTACATCCTCTAAGACTGTGATGTGACAATGGTAGTTAGTATACGGTGATGGTCACTGCTTACATCCTCTAAGACTGTGATGTGACAATGGTAGTTAGTACAGGGTGATGGTCACTGCTTACATCCTCTAAGACTGTGATGTGACAATGGTAGTTAGTATACGGTGATGGTCACTGCTTACATCCTCTAAGACTGTGATGTGACAATGGTAGTTATTACAGGGTGATGGTCACTGCTTACATCCTCTAAGACTGTGATGTGACAATGGTAGTTAGTATACGGTGATGGTCACTGCTTACATCCTCTAAGACTGTGATGTGACAATGGTAGTTAGTACAGGGTGATGGTCACTGCTTACATCCTCTAAGACTGTGATGTGACAATGGTAGTTAGTTATTACAGGGTAATGGTCACTGCTTACATCCTCTAAGACTGTGATGTGACAATGGTAGTTAGTACAGGGTGATGGTCACTGCTTACATCCTCTAAGACTGTGATGTGACAATGGTAGTTAGTATACGGTGATGGTCACTGCTTACATCCTCTAAGACTGTGATGTGACAATGGTAGTGAGTATACGGTGATGGTCACTGCTTACATCCTCTAAGACTGTGATGTGACAATGGTAGTTATTACAGGGTGATGGTCACTGCTTACATCCTCTAAGACTGTGATGTGACAATGGTAGTGAGTATACGGTGATGGTCACTGCTTACATCCTCTAAGACTGTGATGTGACAATGGTAGTTAGTACAGGGTGATGGTCACTGCTTACATCCTCTAAGACTGTGATGTGACAATGGTAGTTAGTTATTACAGGGTGATGGTCACTGCTTACATCCTCTAAGACTGTGATGTGACAATGGTAGTTAGTATACGGTGATGGTCACTGCTTACATCCTCTAAGACTGTGATGTGACAATGGTAGTTAGTATACGGTGATGGTCACTGCTTACATCCTCTAAGACTGTGATGTGACAATGGTAGTTAGTACAGGGTGATGGTCACTGCTTACATCCTCTAAGACTGTGATGTGACAATGGTAGTTATTACAGGGTGATGGTCACTGCTTACATCCTCTAAGACTGTGATGTGACAATGGTAGTTATTACAGGGTGATGGTCACTGCTTACATCCTCTAAGACTGTGATGTGACAATGGTAGTTATTACAGGGTGATGGTCACTGCTTACATCCTCTAAGACTGTGATGTGACAATGGTAGTTATTACAGGGTGATGGTCACTGCTTACATCCTCTAAGACTGTGATGTAACAATGGTAGTTATTACAGGGTAATGGTCACTGCTTACATCCTCTAAGACTGTGATGTGACAATGGTAGTTAGTTATTACAGGGTAATGGTCACTGCTTACATCCTCTAAGACTGTGATGTGACACTGGTAGTTAGTTATTACAGGGTGATGGTCACTGCTTACATCCTCTAAGACTGTGATGTGACAATGGTAGTTAGTACAGGGTGATGGTCACTGCTTACATCCTCTAAGACTGTGATGTGACAATGGTAGTTATTACAGGGTAATGGTCACTGCTTACATCCTCTAAGACTGTGATGTGACAATGGTAGTTAGTTATTACAGGGTGATGGTCACTGCTTACATCCTCTAAGACTGTGATGTGACAATGGTAGTTAGTACAGGGTGATGGTCACTGCTTACATCCTCTAAGACTGTGATGTGACAATGGTAGTTAGTACAGGGTGATGGTCACTGCTTACATCCTCTAAGACTGTGATGTGACAATGGTAGTTAGTACAGGGTAATGGTCACTGCTTACATCCTCTAAGACTGTGATGTGACAATGGTAGTTATTACAGGGTGATGTTCACTGCTTACATCCTCTAAGACTGTGATGTGACAATGGTAGTTAGTACAGGGTGATGGTCACTGCTTACATCCTCTAAGACTGTGATGTGACAATGGTAGTTATTACAGGGTAATGGTCACTGCTTACATCCTCTAAGACTGTGATGTGACAATGGTAGTTATTACAGGGTGATGGTCACTGCTTACATCCTCTAAGACTGTGATGTGACAATGGTAGTTATTACAGGGTAATGGTCACTGCTTACATCCTCTAAGACTGTGATGTGACAATGGTAGTTAGTTATTACAGGGTAATGGTCACTGCTTACATCCTCTAAGACTGTGATGTGACAATGGTAGTTATTACAGGGTGATGGTCACTGCTTACATCCTCTAAGACTGATGGCAGTGTACTGTCATTTCTGCTGCTCTATGAAAGAGTGTTGGTGGAGTTTCCAGATACTGAAGCAGCCTTAGGTTGGAATTGCTGCATGGCCCCTCTGTTTCTAGTTCTCTATTGTTGAATTGGCAACATCCCAGAGATGATATAAGGACAATGAAGTCACCAGCTATTATAGTTTTCTTCAGTGCTGGCATAAAGTCTGGTAAATTTGCTACTGGGGAAGAGGAAGGGAGGAAGGAGGAATGTGCAGGGTATCCTTGGTAGATAATTTTATCATCTGGTGGTCAGTGTTGTTGCATATGGTGGCTTGGACATCTGCTTTCACTCATGTTTGCACATACCTTTAATTTAGATCAATAATTTCCCCTCTGCCGTGCGTCCACCTTGACGAGGTAGAGGGGCTTGAGCGTTCCAATGACCCCAAGAGCTATGCCGACGGTAGCACAGCTACTGGTAGGGTCACCCATGTCGGACAGGTCAAGGGAGAGGGACCAGACGAAGTGACGCACAAACCTGCTGCCTTGTAGGTAGACTGGGGACAGTCAAAGACTAGGGAAAGCATCCCGAACAAATGCTTGTCGAAATCGGATGTACTGAGCCACAGGCTTGACAAAGAAGTGCAACGTAACTTTATCATTTCATGATGCCACAGATGAAAGTTAATCGATATGGTGCTAATCCCGTGAAGTCCCATCAGGCGGTGATAGTGCCGGGCCCCCTGCCTCGAGGGGGTCCACCCATGACTACTGGTGGTCACCTTCCCCTGTGCTGTGGAGTCAAGGCACAGAGGAGTAGGTTAAGAGCTATTGACCAAACACCCCGGACACTCAACATACTACAATGGAATGCAGAAGGAGTTTATAACAAGAAAGCCTCCCTAACACAGCGTCTTCATAAAGATAGAATAGATGTGGCATGCATTCAAGAGACACACCTCAACGCCAATCGCACATTTTCAGTCGAGGGATATCAGGCCACACGTTTCGACCGCGAAGGACATAAAGGAGGAGTTGTAATACTTACACGAAATACAATACCTTGCAGCGAAGTATCTGTGATCTCTGACAACCAAACGGAAATTATAGGTGTTGATATAATGATAAAGGACGTGAAAATAAGAATTTACAATCTATATAGCCCGGCAGATAAGGATCTTACACTCTCAAACATGGAAATAACTGACACAAATTGCATTGTTGTCGGAGACTTTAATAGCCGTTCAGAAAGATGGGGATACCCAGATACTGACAAAAGAGGAGATGAAGTGGAGGACTGGGAAATAGACTCAAATCTCCATCTACTTAACAAAGCGGATGACACACCGAGCTTCTACTCCAGAAGATGGATTACCACTTCTACTCCAGACTTAGCTTTCTGCACAGGAGACATCCTCCACAAAATCGATCGCCATGTGCTGGACCAATTAGCAGGTAGTGACCACAGACCAATCAAGCTTGTAATAAATATGGAGTATGTTCCACAGGAGCAAAAGCCTTTGCCCCGTTGGAATTACAAACGAGCAGATTGGGACAGATTTGCCATACTAACAGACAAATATTGTGAAAACGTAAATACACGATATGGCAACATGAAGCAAATGGTGGAAAGTCTAAACAGAGCAATAATACAGGCAGCCACTGAGTCTATTCCAAGAGGAGCAAGGAAAAATTACAAACCATACTGGACTGAAGAACTACAATTTTTGGAGGACAAAGTTGAAGATGCTAGGAAGACCGCAGAGAGAGAACAAACAACTGAAGCGAACATCTCTCTCAAAGCCATCTCAGCAAAATATAAAAGAACAGTAAATCAAACAACAAGAGATTGTTGGAGGAAAAAAACAGAAAACCTGAATTTTGACAGGGATGGAAACAAACTATGGAAACTAGTGAAAGCCATGAACAATGAAGGACCTAGAAACAAACAAATAACAATTAAACAAGGAAATTCCTTGCTTACAGGAAAAAAGGCTGCAAATGCACTAATGGAACACTATGCCAGTGCAAACCACATTGATATTACAGCCGAACAGAAGAAAGCAATCAAAGATAAACAGATGCATCATACATATACAGAGACAGCAGCAGAATATATGATGGCAAATCTAACAATGGAAGAAATGGAACAGGCAATGAATACCCTAAAAAAGAAGACATCACCAGGAAAGGATGGAATCACAAATGAAATGCTAATTGGACTAGGCACTAAGGCAAAAAAGAAACTACTAGCAGTCCTAAATTACAGCTGGAAGAGGGGAATAGTCCCACAGGCATGGAAGGAAGCTATACTAATACCAGTCCCAAAGAAAGGAAAAGACCTGGAAGAACCAAATGGCTATCGACCTATCAGTCTTCTTAGCTGTGTAGGAAAATTAATGGAACGCATTATCAATGGCAGGCTAACATGGCATCTGGAAGAAAACCAACTCTTAACACCTCACCAAGCAGGATTCAGAAAGTACAGATCTACTGAAGATCAAATAACCTATATAGCTCAGGAAATAGAGGATGCCTTCCAAGAGAAAAAGCACACACTAGCAGTCTGGATAGATTTAGAAAAAGCATTTGATAAAGTATGGAAGGAAGGACTGAAAGTAAAACTGCAAAAAATGCATGTTTGCGGGAAAATGTACAAATGGATCAGCCACTACCTTGAGAATAGAACTGCCAGGACAAAAGTACAAGGACAAACCAACAAAATGATGCTGTTGGAGCAAGGTGTCCCCCAAGGAGGAGTTCTTTCACCAACATTATTCCTAGCATATATAAACGACATCACGGAAAATTTTCCAGCCAGAGTACACACATCATCCTTTGCAGATGACCTAGCCATATGGACATCTGAAGAATATATTAGTACAGCTAACAGCAGAATACAGCAAGCCCTATTAGCGCTAGAGGACTGGTCAAAATCATGGCTAGTGAAGATAAGTGAGGAGAAAACAACATGCACAGTGTTCTCCCTCTCAACTAAAACTCAGCAACCTAAGCTGGTATTGAATGGAAAAATATTGCGCCATGAAGAAAATCCAAACTATCTAGGAGTCACCTTTGATCGTCGCCTGACATGGAAGACACAGGTTGAGAAAAATCGAACAAGAGCAAGGCAAAGAATGGCAATCATGAAAAAGCTTGCTGGTACAACATGGGGAGCAGATGAGAAAGTTCTCAAGAAGTTATATACTGGGCGGGTGAGGCCAGTACTGGAATATGGCATTGCAGCTTGGGCAACAGCAGCTAAGTCAAACTTTAACAAAATAAGTAGAGTCCAAAATCAAGGAATGCGAATCATAACTGGAAGCCTGAAGACAACGCCTATTAATGAATTAGAAAAGATCACTTGTTTACAACCAATGCAGGATAGAAGAGATAGCAGAGCCCAGCAACAAGCAGAAAAATTTAGAAGATTGACAGACCACCCTATGTACAACAGATTTAATGGTTTTGGAAAGGGAAGACTGAAGCGTAGCAACTTTGTAGAAACTGCAAAACGAAGGATTAGGTCAGATCCTATTCTTAACATATCAACAGTCAAGCCCATACACAATGCACACAAGTTCCCAGCTTGGAGACAGCAGCAACTGCCTGAGATGATAGAAAACATTCCTGGTATTGAGAAAAAGAACACTCAGCATGAAACCGAAAGAAGAGAAATAACCCTAAACTACATAAAAGAACATTACCCAAGCAGGAATTGGACCCATGCATATACAGATGGATCAGCCAAAAATTCAATAGAGAATGGAGGAGGAGGAATTCTCCTAAATTTAAAAAATGGAGCGAAAAAAACACATTCACTGGCAACTGGAAAATTTTCAAGTAACTTCAAAGCGGAGGTAGAGGCTCTGAAAACTGCAGCAGAAATGCTCCTGATGGAGGAAAATAAAGAGAAGCAAATAGCTATCTTCACAGATGCAAAGTCAGCTGTCTCAATACTGAAGAGCAATAACAGCACAGAACTAACTGACCTAAGAGCAGCACTCCATGGTCTATGCCAGAAATCCAAAAAAGTTGTAATACAGTGGATCCCATCACATTGCAGTATACCTGGAAACGAAGAGGCTGACAGACTGGCAAAAGAGGGCGGACGACTACCACAGCCTGACATAGACATAACCTATAATGAGGCAAAGAGGTTGATAAAAAGCACTTATAGAACCAAATGGGAATCAGAGCATCCAGGCCATCAGAAGGATGATGCATATTACAAACTCGACAGAAGAGAACAAGTAGCAATCTTCAGACTCCGCACAGGACACAACAGGCTGAAATACCACTTGTTCAATAAACTAAAGATAGGAGATACCGATGAATGTAATTGTAGAACTGGAAAAATGACAGCAAAACATTTGCTGCAGGATTGCCCAACGTATGCAGAACAGAGAAAGATATTTTGGCCCACGCCTGCTTCATTTGAGGACAAGCTCTATGGAGATATCAACAAGCTAAAGTTGACCGCAGATTACTTTAACTATATACAGGTTGACATTTAAAGGTGCATGAAGACCCAGAGGCATGAAATGGAATATTGCTTGGATAGCAAATCCATTACGTGGAAAGTCCAAATCAAAAGCCCATTGTGTGGGCTTCATAAGAGGTGGAAAAGTGTCCTAGTGGCACGAAATGGAATATTGCTTGGATAGCAAATCCATTACGTGGAAAGTCCGAATCAAAAGCCCACTATGTGGGCTTCATAAAAGGTGGAAAAGTGTCCTAGTGGCACGAAATGGAATATTGCTTGGATAGCAAATCCATTACGTGGAAAGTCTGAATCAAAAGCCCACTGTGTGGGCTTCATAAAAGGTGGAAAAGTGTCCTAGTGGCACGAAATGGAATATTGCTTGGCTAGCAAATCCATTACATGGAAAGTCCGAATCGAAAGCTCACTGTGTGGATGTCATCTGCAGACTGCATACTTCTGGTTTCCGGAAGAACAGCCTATGGTGAACGGAAGGCCCAATATACGGAAGTGAGGCTAAGCAGCCATGTGCAGGACGTGACGATTCCTTGGGTGAGCCCAGTACCAGAGCGCTATGTATCGGCTCTGCAAGTATGGAAGCCTCCTTGGATGGCGGGGAATGCCCATGGTCTGCCCCTGCCTTCCCTTGAGGGCTGACCAGGATCTTTGGCTGTTCTATATGGACCAGCTGGGATGGGGGATAACACCACAACAGTGAGAGTCAAACGTCCTAAGAAACCCCCGGGAAGGTTAACCCGGTCAACAAATGCCCGCAGAAGTCGGATGTGTCGGCCTAACGGCGCAAGAACGCAGCTCTGCTGTAAACAGGCACAACGCAATCACATCCGAAAAAAAACTCCGGATGAACGAAGAAGAAGAAGATCAATAATTTTGGGATATCTTGATACATGTTAACAGTGAATATGTATGAACTCATACAAACAATGTGTAGCCGAGCATATGTTACTTTGTTTACACATATAATGCTTATTACTTTTATTATATTAGATATCATATATTCATTGAAATACATTTCTTTCTTCTTCTTCTTCTTCTTCTTCTTCTTCTTCTTCTTCTTCTTCTTCTTCTCCTAATACTGCTCCTTCTTTTTCTTTTTCTCCACCTACGTCTTCTCTTACTACTTCTTCTTTTTCTTCTACTTCTTCCTCTCTTCTTTTTTCTTGTTTCTTCTTTTCCTCCTCCTTTTTCTTCTTCTACAGCTAGTGCTTCCTCATTTACATCTTGCTTCTTCTTCATCTTCTTCTTCTCCTACTTGCTCAGCTTATTCTTCTCCTGCTTGCTCAGCTTCTTCTTCTACATCTCCTCCTCCTCCTCGTTCGCTGTTGTTATAATGTCTACTTAAAAAGTCCAGTTTTTTTTTTATTATGTTGCTGTAATTGAGAGCTTGCACAGTCTCCCAGATAACTTGTGTCGATGTTTGTCTCTCTGGGCCAGCAGTCGGTTAACAATTATTAGTAAAGCATACGACAGTTTGAATGATATGCTGTGCTTGTCCACTTGTGTTTAGAAAAAACAGTAATAGAAAGCACAATTGATGGAAGACGAGGCAGGGTCTCAGCAGCGTGACGGAAGACTCAGGTCATTAAAGACGCCCTAGACGTGAAACAATGGGAGACATAAAAACACACGAAGAAGAGAATTATAGATGGAGATGAATATTAAATGGCCATAGAGGGAGCTGCAGGAGACAGCAAAAGATAACACGGCTTGGTGTGGTTTGGTTGAGGGCCTTTTACTCAAAGGATGATAAAGGACAGAAGAAGGCATCAAACCACACGAGGCAGGGAAACTGGCAAAGGATTGTGTGTCTTCCCAGGGGGCTGAGTGGTCTCGAGGTATGGTGTACGCCTCAAGTGCTGGAGGTCATGGGTTCAAGCCCCAGTAAGGGCCGGGATTTTTTAATGTGGACTTCTGTAACAAAATTTCCCCTGGTCTCTGGGTAGTGACATCGGACGCCCATATGTATTGTTGCGCACAAAAAAAATCCCTTGGCAGTTGGAAATGGAAAGAGTAGCCTTACGGCGATGCCTGGGCAAAATTTTGAGTTAAAAATCTACCCAAAGTATTTCAGGATTCTCGCCAGTTCTACGGAGTTCGTGCACTGAGCTGAGATGCTCCGGACTCAGGCTTGAGTTAGGAGTAGAACGGAGCACTTATAGATTATACCCGTGTGCTGTGATGTTGATCCATCGACTAAACTAAGCTTGGACATTTGTTCTTACCTAGGTCATGATATCAGGCCTTTAAGACATTCACATATATACTGAGTATACCTGGCTTGTTTATTTCTTTCTGTGGCAGAATGGTTTCTTGCAAAAGGGCTACAAGTACTTGATGTTCAGGCAGCACCTTTACCAGCTTCGTTATTTTATTCTGAAGTCCAGTTTGATTCTGCTGGCGGATACTGATATTCCCTAAAGTTAAATTGTCACATGTAACCTGGGGCTGGACTTTCATGTATAGACTCAGTAACTCACAATATGCCCGAGCTTGTATAGATTATTTTTTCTGACTGGCATTGGGAGATATTGGGTTTGTGCAGCAGGCATCTTCATCTCACTTGTCTTTTTCTGTGACTTCTGGGTTCTTGGTTTAGTCACCCCTACTGATTCTGGAAAAGATCACTATACTTGGGAGTTCAGGTGGGATTCACAGAAATGAATTCCCCACTAGTCACAGGCACACATGTTGCAGTTGTTTCCCAGTTTTGTGGCCAAACATTCACTGTGACCATGTTACATCCTGCATTCACCATTTCTATCAGATCAGAGCGGTTTCACTATCAATCCTGATGTCAACAGCTGAACAACAATGTCTGATGGTAGAAGCAATGTGAGGTGTGTTGTTGTGTGATTGCTGCAGCTGGGGCACTGGATGTGGCCACATTTTGAGACAGTCCTGAATATCACCACTGCTTTGTTGGGATGATTTTGATATAATGAGGAACTGACAAGAAAAGATAATAGATGAGTGAGTTTGGGTTGGTGCAAACCAGAGCTTGGATACCGTACCTTTACCTTAGGGTGCCCCAATTTGCTCCCAAATCAGACATACTGTCAGGCACTCAGATGCAGCCAGAGAGTGAGAACAGGATCACCACGAGAAGTCATTACGATAGACACATTAGTATAAGAGAGGTCATATGCTAAATGTTTTCCAGTAAGAGTATAACAGTAGCTGTGGCTACCACAGCACCTTGTGTGTGAGAGGCTATTAGCTGGCATGTCAACATCCATTTATGTAGGCAATACACCAGGACACAGACTCTAGTGTTACCCTGTAGACACTAGAGTACAGATCAACTCACCTGATATGGTACCATCCAGCATCATTGGAGTGTACTCCTGAGTGCCTTCAGACTCTGAGCTTGCCTCATCTTGAAGTGCTTCCATGTCTTGGAACATATAGCCAATATCTAAATATAATAACAGCAATAACAGCAACAGATGAAACTCATTACTAATCTCCTTACTGTTGTATCTCACAAAAGATAGTAACAATTACAACAAGTGTCAACCATTCTTGAATCTCCTTACTGCTGTATCTTACACATAACAGTAACAACAATAAGTGAAAACCATTCTTGAATCTCCTTTCTGTTGTGTCGCACAAATAACAGTAAGAATAACAGGTATCCTTACTGTTGTTTCGCACAAATAATAACATGTATTAACCCTTCTTGAATCTCCTTTCTGTTGTATCTTACACATAACAGTAACAACAATAAGTGAAACCATTCTTGAATCTCCTTACTGTTGTGTCGCACAAATAACAGTAACAATAACAACAGGTATCCTTACTGTTGTTTCGCACAAATAATAACATGTATTAACCCTTCTTGAATCTCCTTTCTGTTGTATCTTACACATAACAGTAACAACAATAAGTGAAACCATTCTTGAATCTCCTTACTGTTGTGTCGCACAAATAACAGTAACAATAACAACATGTATCCTTACTGTTGTTTCGCACAAATAATAACATTTATTAACTCTTCTTGAATCTCCTTACTGATGTTACACAGACATTCAATATAACATTTACAGCCATACTAAGAACACTATTTTTTTTAAATATAATTAATACAGATAACAAAATGGCCCATGATTCTCATATCTAGGTTGCCACAGGACAATAGTTTTACTTTGCTGGTTGGTTGGTGCTGTGCAACAGGCTCTTAACACTGTTTACCCTCCGTCTTCTAGCAAATGTATGGTGTAAATAGTTCAACTAGAAATGATGTATTTACCCTCATTAGCATCAGTTTTCTTATGTACAATATGTATCTCATCCCCATGATGCAGCTCCCTGCGCTGTCAATGAACAAATCAATAAGTGCTGTCAGTAAACAACTACTGACTAAAGTCCTGCACTGTCAATGAACAAATCAATAAGTGCTGTCAGTTAACAACTACTAACTCAAATCCTGCACTGTCAATGAATAAATCAATAAGTATTGTCAGTAAACAACTACTGACTAAAGTCCTACACTGTCAATGAACAAATCAATAAGTATTGTTAGTAAACAACTACTGACTAAAGTCCTGCACTGTCAATGAACAAATCAATAAGTGCTGTCAGTAAACAACTACTGACTCAAGTCCTGCACTGTCAATGAACAAATCAATAAGTGCTGTCAGTAAACAACTACTGACTAAAGTCCTGCACTGACAATGAATAAATCAATAAGTGCTGTCAGTTAACAACTACTTACTCAAGTCCTACACTGTCAATGAACAAATCAATAAGTATTGTCAGTAAACAACTACTGACTCAAGTCCTGCACTGTCAATGAACAAATCAATAAGTGCTGTCAGTAAACAACTACTAACTCAAGTCCTGCACTGTCATTGAACAAATCAATAAGTGCTGTCAGTAAACAACTACTGACTCAAGTCCTGCACAACATGGGAGTCTCTGTGGCGAAGTGGTCAAGCCGTTTGACTCGTGCTCCGAAGGTTGTGGGTTCGATTCCAGGCCGCGCCCTTCTGGTTTGCGAGTTAAATGTTTCGGAGACTCCTGTGGGTCGTCGCTAAAAGCTACGGAGTTCGTGCTTTGTGCGACGCTTTCCGCGCTGCGGAAAGAGACCGAGCCATATGGGATAAAACCTGGTGCGAAAAAGTCGACCCTGTCGACTTTTAAGCGACTTTAAGCATCCTGCACTGTCAATGAACAAATCAATAAGTGCTGTCAGTAAACAACTATGTACTCAAGTCCTGCAATGTTAACAAACGAGTAAAAAATTTTATCTGTAAACAACTATTTACCCAAGTTACCATATGTCAGGTAATTGAATCTAGCTTTTTATTATAATGTAAATGCAAAAATAAGATAATGGCAATGGAAAGAAGCTGTTGAAGATATATTACCTACATATGTGTTTCTTTGAAATGTCTTTTAGCTGATAATTTTTGTAAATAACTTTGCATACTTTTAGATTGTCATTTTATATACAAGGGAAAGTCATTGAGTAATGGACTGTTATTATAAAGTGCATGAAAGAGTCTTGACAATTAAAAATATTATTTCAGGACATTAACTGGTTCTTACACAATACCCCATGTAGGGATCGTGAAGATCAAGCAGTCTGTACATGTGCAATAGTGGTTACACAATTGACTTGCACTGTGGAAGAATGAGGCATTTGTGGTTTTTTTTTGGTGTGGTCAGAGGGCGTGAAACTGTGAAATCTACAGAATAATGATGGTCTAGTATGGAGACAGGTGTTTGAGTTGGGGAAGAGTACGAAAGATTTCAAAATTAAGACAAAATGTCACTGATGAACAGCATAGTGGAAGACCTTTGGACTGTCCTGCTCGAGAAGGAAATGCTTTTCTCCATAACTGTGATAGGAGACTATTACTGGGTGCATCATTGTGAACCAGAGAATAAGAGGCAGTCAGCACAGTGGAAACATCTGTTGTTTCTGGTTAAGAAAAGATTCAAGATTTAAGAATCCGCTGGGAAATTCATGATGACCATCTTTTGGGTTATCAAGGGCCCTATATTGGTGCATTTCCAGGAAAGGAGTGAAACTGTGACTAATTCTGGATACAGTGACATTCTTGTAAACAAATTGAAGCCCACAATATGATCAAGATGCCAGGGAAAACAGATCTTCTAGATTCTCAATCATCATCATCATCATTAAGTGCCCTGCCAGCTGGTGTAGGCATTCATGGCTCTCCACAGATCTCTAGTCTTTGGTGTTCTGGATCAACTCTGCTGATGATATTCCTCCATGCCGCCGTCTCAATCCATCCAGCATCATTTCTCTTGGTCGGCATCTGCCTCTCTTCCCCTCAATCTTTATAGTTGTCACGATGTTCTCCAATGCCTCTCTTCTCATCACATGGCCGAAGAAAACTGTTTGTCTCTTTCCTATTGTTGTATATAATGTTCTAGTTTCATTAGCCTGTTTCAGGCAATCGTTGTTAGTTACTCTGGCAGTCCAAGGAATTCGCAACATTCGTCTCAGGAACCACATCTCTGTTGCTTCTAATTTCTTGTTAATCTGTTCATTTACATTCCAAGATTCACTGCCATACAGCAAAACTGGTTCTATATAGCATTTCAGCACTCTCTTCTTTACATTCAGTGATAATGACTTATTGCAAAAGATACTCTTCAATTTCTTAAATGCGGCTTTTGCTTGCCTTATTCTGCTCTTAATCTCTATTGTACATCTTCCATCTGATGTTATAAAAACTCCTAGGTATTTAAAACTATCCACTTGGTTAAGAATTGTCCCTTCTATTTCTATGTCACATTTTGGTGTCACCATTTTCGTTGATATCACCATTGTTACTGTTTTCTTGATATTCAAGGACAGTCCTTTCTATGCACTCTCTGTTACTACACTGTCCAACAATTGTTGTAGGTCTGTTTATTATCAGCCACCAATACTGTGTCATCTGCATAGTGTATTTTATTTATATTATAACCTCTGATTCTCAATGGCATGGCTACATTAGCCAGGTGCAATATTAGTCAGTCAGTAGAACGGCTGATTTTTCTAAACAATTATTTTTTTTCATGTTAGCAGTCGATATAAAATATGCAGTGACTTGCAGCATAAAAACATTACAGAATGCGAAAAATGAGAATAACAGCTTCATAGAACTGTTAATAAATATGTACAGATATACAGCATAAAAGACAGTAAGGAAATTAACATTTATAGAAGTCCTTTGTGGCTGAATACATCTTTAACAAAACAAAGAAGAACTCACCTCTCCTTTAGTTAATTTGATAGATAAGTTCAGGAGAGTCCCATTTGTGCTGGAATAAAAGAAAGTTCCTAAATGCTTTTCTTTCAAATAGAAAACGATCATTTTAAAGTTAGCGTAACTATTTATGGGGGGAAAAAAGAAAAATAAACATGTTAGACAAACTCAGCTATAGAACATTTCTTATTTTGTTTTCACTTTTATTCCATTAAATATCAGTTATCAATTATCAGTTGGGGCATCTACATTGCACTCCAGACAGGACCATAGATGCTCAGATCCTCCCCCCAGCATATGCATCAGCGTTCAGTGGCTAATAGTGCCAGTTCTGTGTTGGTTAACCATTAAATATGTGATGAGGTAAATGAAATACACATCAGGATTCATACCTGTTGCCTGAAAATGACAATAGTGCCAGCATGGTAACCATAGCTTTCAATGTTTATGTTGTCTGGTGTATCCTCTAATCTCCACTTCTTTCTCCTATGATTGCCAATCAATACTTGTCAATTTATTTATGTGCTATCTCAGTGGCCTCAAAGGTTCCCCAACAATTGATATGTTTGTGTATTACGTTTACCACTTGAGAACTGACCAATCACACCTCTTCTTGAAATGTTCGTAACATACTAGACACTGCATTATGGTCTAATGAGCTTCTAGTCTTGTTTCTTTGTACTTTGACCTATGCTTGGCTAATATAACATTCTGAAACCTACAGTGCTATTTCAGTTGCTAGACATGAATCCCGTCCATATTTCATAGTTGTGGGTTCAGGTGGATGATAGACCTGGCTAATGATGACATCTTTGTTAAAGATGCCAAGCTGGCCATGCATCACATATACTTTTTCCTGCAGCGAGGTGCTGTTGTCATCTGGAGGTGACAGGTTCAAATCTTGGTATGGTAACCACACCATTAATGTTTATGTCATTTAGTGTGTTCTCTAATCTCTACTTCTTTCTTCTACTTTTACCAGCATCAATCAATACAGTGAATTTATTCATATGATCAGGTCAGCATTGTTTAATTTATTTAAGATGTAACACTTTGACAAATGCCATGCAACCGATCTTTTTCTGCTCCTGCATTTGTCAGATATGTTTTTTGTGTTGGACGTAATTTGTGTTGTGCCTGTTTACAGCAGAACTATGATATATGCACCTTTTAACCCACATATGTGACATCTTCCTGACACTAGTTAAGTGGGTTAGCCTTCCTGGATAGTTTCGCAGGACATTCTACTGCTCAGGGTGGTGACATCTGCATCTGTGCCATCTATAGGTGGTACATCTCAACAGTCATGTCCAGAACAACCACATGTTACCATTCAACCCTCAAGGGTGGACTAGACCAGTACATGGGCCTTCATGCCATCCAAGGAGTCTTCTATAAATTCTGTGCCATACATTTGCTCTGGTACTCAGCTCACAGCTACATGACTGCTTAGCCTCATTTCCATGTACTGAGTTTTTTGTTCATCGTGGGTTGTGCCTTTAGAGACCAGTTATATAGTCTATTACATTGGGACTTTGATGATCTCCACACAATGAGTGGTTCAATCCTTTAGTATGGTACCAACAGCACTCATTGTGATATGAGAGCTGTTGGTTTGTGATTTCTACATTGGTTTCCATGAACATCAGCATATTACAAGCACACCACTAATCCTAGAAAGACATGTAGAGAATCACTATTTCCTTTCTTCTCCTGGAAGGTGAGCCAGCTTTGTAGATGCTCTACAGTAGGTTACAGGAAACCCACCAATGCAATTATCCCTAGTACAAAAAAACATTTCATCATTATTATCACCATCATCACTGTCAGAAGTAATTAAAATGTTCATTTCCTTCTAAATAGTCACTAGAAATGAAGACATACAAACATATCAGTACACGGATACATCAGATGGGGATTGCATCAAGAAATTTTCTTCTTCAGTTGCCAGGTTTGGAACTGACGTTTGAGAACATGACTCTCCAATCCTCTTTGTTCTTTGATATTTTAATGCCTTTGGTGTTGCTTATATTATTGTTTCTGCCCAGATGTTTCAGTTGTCTATATATATATATATCTTTCTCTGTCGTCTTCTGCCTCTCTTGCCTACTATTTTCACCACATAAGGTTAATTTCTTGATTCCATTTCTTCTGTCGATATGCCCCATAAATTAATTTCTTTTCTTCACGGTTTTTATGAGTGGTCCATTGATGCCTGAAGCTGTCAATACCCCAATATTTGTATTCTTCTCTTTCCAAGATAGTCTCTTTTGTTGTTCTAAGAACCCATATCTCCACTGCCTCCAGCATTCCTACAATTTCATTACTCACTGCCCTGTATTTTTATCCATACAGAAGAACAGGCCACACAACACTTTCAATAAGGAGATCTTTGTGCTTGTCATGATTTGTTTGTTATCATAGAAATAAAGAACATAATACGGCGAACAACAACTGCATTTTATCAAATGAAGAACATCTCATTCAATAAGTTATTTGCAGTTAGAAAAAGAATTCTTTAGTGTCACATAAAACCAATTTTAATTTATGGCTGTAAAAACTGGACAATTAAGTAACAAACAACAACACAACCCTAGAAGCCATACGAATATGGTTTTACAAAAGAATGTTAAAAATACCATGGACAGCTGAAATGTGTAATATAAATGGTTCTGAAGGAGGAACACACACAAAGAAAATTTATCACAAATATCATAAGGAGGCAGATAACACTGTTGGCCATATTAGGAGAAGATAAGAGTTAAGCATATTGTAAAAAAACTGATGAAATGAACTGAAAAAGAGACAAAGAAAGGCAACAGGATAAGATTTTAATAGGTTGGCACTAAAAGATATATAAAATGAAACAGATAGAGAATGAGTGCTGTGTAGCACCATGATCACCTATGCCAGTTGACAAGGCGCTTGATGATACAATTATCAGGTAGATGCAACAATCTCACCTTGTATCATACAACCAAACTCTGCCACGATCGTCCCTGCTAATGTAACAGTGCTTCCCTGACACTAGCTTATTGTCTTGGTGGGTAAGATCGCAAACTGTGGAAGCATGAAACAGTGTTAAATATGTTACAGCGTTAAATATGCTACAGTGTTAAATACGTTACAATGTTAAATATGTTATTACAGTGTTAAATATGTTATTACAGTGTTAAATATGCTACAATGTTAAAAATGTTACAGTGTTATACATATTATAGTGTTAAATATGTTACAATCTTAAATATGTTGTTAGTGTTAAATATGTTATAGTGTTAAATATGTTACAATGTTAAATATGTTATTACAGTGTTAAATATGTTACAATGTTAAATATGTTAGTGCTACATATGTTATAGTGTTAAATATGTTACAATGTTATATATATGTTATAGTGTTAAATATGTTACAGTGTTATATATGTTATAGTGTTAAATATGTTACAATGTTAAATATGTTATTACAGTGTTAGATATGGTACAGTGTTAGATATGTCACAATGTTAAAGCATAATCAGGACTGAAACTGTAAATATGTTACAAAGTTAAATATGTTATTACAGTGTTAGATATGGTACAGTGTTAGATATGTCACAATGTTAAAACTTAATCAGCACTGAAACTGTTTAGTGACGTTGGAAGAGGAGGAAGGAGCATGTGTGGGAATGTCCCGAGTGCAACAATGTCAATTGTTAGATTCAGTATATTCAGCACTCAGTGTTCAAACATACACACCGATAAACTCATCGTTTAAATGTCATGATTATCAGAGGTTGGCCATGGCATCAGGAATCGCCAAGGAATCACCTCAAATAATGAGTGCTCCAGCTTTTAAAGGTAAAGATAGTCCCACAGTAGACACTGCCCTGTGGGGTGTGTAATTGTCCGTGACATATGAAGTGGGGTGGTCAGTTCCTTTCCTCATCACCATTCTCCCCAGACAATTCCAAGACAACTATTAAAGTTGCCTGATACCCATTTTTATGAGGTTGGATTGACCCCAAAGCACTAGTGATCAGGAAAAGTAATCACGTCTCTTTGGCTGCAAGTGTAGATCCACTACACCACTGTAGCTCCCATAATTACGATGACAAAATGCAGGACACCATCTAGTACATCATGTCACACAATCTCAGGCCAGGCATCCACTACTCTCACACAATCTCAGGCCAGACATCTACTACTCTCACACAATGTCACACAATCTCAGGCCAGACATCTACTACTCTCACACAATGTCACACAATGTCAGGCCAGACATCTACTACTCTCACACAATGTCACACAATCTCAGGCCAGACATCTACTACTCTCACACAATGTCACACAATCTCAGGCCAGGCATCCACTACTCTCACACAATGTCACACAATCTCAGGCCAGACATCTACTACTCTCACACAATGTCACACAATCTCAGGCCAGGCATCCACTACTCTCACACAATGTCACACAATCTCAGGCCAGACATCCACTACTCTCACACAATGTCACACAATCTCAGGCCACACATCCACTACTCTCACACAATGTCACACAATGTCAGGCCACACATCCACTACTCTCACACAATGTCACACAATCTCAGGCCACACATCCACTACTCTCACACAATGTCACACAATCTCAGGCCACACATCCACTACTCTCACACAATGTCACACAATCTCAGGCCACACATCCACTACTCTTCACACAATGTCACACAATCTCAGGCCACACATCCATTACTCTCACACAATATCACACAATCTCAAGCCAAACATCCACTACTCTCAAACAATGTCACACAATCTCAGGCCAGACATTCAATACTCTCACACAATGTCACACAATCTCAGGCCACGCATCCACTACTCTCACATAATGTCACACAATCTCAGGCCACACATTCACTACTCTCACACAATGTCACACAATCTCAAGTCAGACATCCACCACTCTCACACAATCTCAGGCCAGATATCCACCACTCTCACACAATGTCACACAATCTCAGGCCAGACATCCACCACTCTCATACAATGTCACACAATCTCAAGTCAGACATCCACTACTCTCACACAATCTCAAGTTAGACATCCACTATTCTCACACAATGTCATACAATCTCAAGTCAGATATCCACTACTCTCAAACAATGTCACACAATCTCAAGTCAGACATCCACTACTCTCACACAATGTCACACAATCTCAAGTCAGACATCCACTACTCTCACACAATGTCACACAATCTCAAGTCAGACATCCACTACTCTCACACAATGTCATACAATCTCAAGTCAGATATCCACTACTCTCACACAATGTCACACAATCTCAAGTCAGACATCCACTACTCTCACACAATGTCACACAATCTCAAGTCTGTCATCCACTACTCTCAAACAATGTCACACAATCTCAAGTCAGACATCCACTACTCTCAAACAATGTCACACAATCTCAAGTCAGACATCCACTACTCTCAAACAATGTCACACAATCTCAGGCCAGACAACCACTAATCTCAAACAATGTCACACAATCTCAGGCCAGACAACCACTACTCTCAAACAATGTCATACAATCTAAAGTCAGACAACCACTACTCTCACACAATGTCACACAATCTCAAGTCAGATATCCACTACTCTCACACAATGTCACACAATCTCAAGTCAGACATCCACTACTCTCACACAATGTCACACAATCTCAAGTCTGTCATCCACTACTCTCAAACAATGTCACACAATCTCAAGTCAGACATCCACTACTCTCAAACAATGTCACACAATCTCAGGCCAGACATCCACCACTCTCAAACAATGTCACACAATCTCAAGTCAGACATCCACTACTCTCACACAATGTCACACAATTTCAAGTCAGACATCCACTACTCTCACACAATGTCACACAATGGGGAGCGTTTTGTGTGATATTCACTGGCACGAGAACGGAGCATAATGGGGACGACCCGTTGCTGTGAAGTTGGAACTGTGACTAACTAACTAACTAACTAATGTCACACAATCTCAAGTCAGACATCCACTACTCTCAAACAATGTCACACAATCTCAGGCCAGACATCCACCACTCTCAAACAATGTCACACAATCTCAGGCCAGACAACCACAACTCTCAAACTATGCCACACAATCACAAACTGGACAGTCACTACTCTCAAACAATGTCACGCAACCTCAAGCTTAATTAGTTAATTAATTAACTTGTCTTGAAGCAGTTTCTTGCTGTGGGTCTGTGATATGATGTATCCATACAGAAGAACAGTCACATCTCTATTTTGTAAGCCTGAATACATGAAGGAATAAGTAGCCAGTCTTTCCGTCTAATGACGGTTGATAAACACAAGCATCAAAGCCTCATCCGACTTCTCATATTATCAGCACAGCTCCTTATTGATTTCACTAAGGCGCCCATCTACAATCCCAAGTGGACAATCAGTACTCTGAAACACTGTCACACATTCTCAAGCCAGACATCCACTACTACTCACAAACAATGTCACATATTCTCAAGCCAGACATCCACTACTACTCACACTGTCACACATTCTCAAGCCAGACATCCACTACTACTCACACTGTCACACATTCTCAAGCCACACATCTATTACTACTCACACTGTCACACATTCTCAAGCCAGACATCCACTACTACTCACACTGTCACACATTCTCAAGCCAGACATCCACTACTACTCACACTGTCACACATTCTCAAGCCAGACATCCACTACTACTCACAAACACTGTCACACCTTCTCAAGCCAGACATCTATTACTACTCACACTGTCACACATTCTCAAGCCAGACATCCACTACTACTCACAAACACTGTCACACATTCTCAAGCCAGACATCCACTACTACTCACACTGTCACACATTCTCAAGCCACACATCTATTACTACTCACACTGTCACACATTCTCAAGCCAGACATCCACTACTACTCACACTGTCACACATTCTCAAGCCAGACATCCACTACTACTCACACTGTCACACATTCTCAAGCCAGACATCCACTACTACTCACAAACACTGTCACACCTTCTCAAGCCAGACATCTATTACTACTCACACTGTCACACATTCTCAAGCCAGACATCCACTACTACTCACAAACACTGTCACACATTCTCAAGCCAGACATCCACTACTACTCACACTGTCACACATTCTCAAGCCAGACATCCACTACTACTCACACTGTCACACATTCTCAAGCCAGACATCCACTACTACTCACAAACACTGTCACACATTCTCAAGCCAGACATCCACTACTACTCACAAACAATGTCACACATTCTCAAGCCAGACATCTATTACTACTCACACTGTCACACATTCTCAAGCCAGACATCCACTACTACTCACAAACACTGTCACACATTCTCAAGCCAGACATCTATTACTACTCACACTGTCACACATTCTCAAGCCAGACATCCACTACTACTCACACTGTCACACATTCTCACGCCAGACATCTATTACTACTCACACTGTCACACATTCTCAAGCCAGACATCCACTTCTACTCACAAACACTGTCACACATTCTCAAGCCAGACATCTACTACTACTCACAAACACTGTCACACATTCTCAAGCCAGACATCTATTACTACTCACACTGTCACACATTCTCAAGCCAGATATCTATTACTACTCACACTGTCACACATTCTCAAGCCAGACATCCACTACTACTCACAAACACTGTCACACATTCTCAAGCCAGACATCTATTACTACTCACACTGTCACACATTCTCAAGCCAGACATCTATTACTACTCACACTGTCACACATTCTCAAGCCAGACATCTATTACTACTCACAGTGTCACACATTCTCAAGCCAGACATCCACTACTACTCACAAACACTGTCACACATTCTCAAGCCAGACATCTATTACTACTCACACTGTCACACATTCTCAAGCCAGACATCTACTACTACTCACAAACACTGTCACACATTCTCAAGCCAGACATCCACTACTACTCACACTGTCACACATTCTCAAGCCAGACATCTATTACTACTCACAAACACTGTCACACATTCTCAAGCCAGACATCCACTACTACTCACACTGTCACACATTCTCAAGCCAGACATCTATTACTACTCACACTGTCACACATTCTCAAGCCAGACATCTATTACTACTCACAAACACTGTCACACATTCTCAAGACTCCATGAACATGCTGCAAAAAATTGCAACCAACAGCTTCTGCTCCGAATTAACATACAGCATTCGGAAGTCGCACCTCTCATCACTCACCTGGATGTACACACCTAGACATGCCAGAGTAAGGGGTAATGATCGTGCATCGCATACCAGTTGGAAAATAATGCACCAACGCAAATGGGAAGAATCTTGACAGGGCTGATATAATCAGTGCAGTACAGTCTCATTTGGTAGATACTAACAAGACATTGACTCTAGCCTGACTATAAATACTTTGAGATGGCTGCTGCATCGGAAGACTGAGCTCGCATGGGAATGCTCAATGTGCAGTGATGTCATCGATATAATATTACATATTTTACTTAATCTAAACATGTAGAGAGTCTCAACTACTGGAGCTACTATATGGAGTTTGGAAAATTTAGGGGGATTTTTTAGCCACTTCAAGTGGCACAAGGTACATTAACAGTGAAATTAAAACAGACACAGCGCATCTTGATTGTAGCTCAATGGGGTTGAACAAAAAGTGATTTTGTTTACAAAAATAACTGTGACAAAATAACTGCAATATTTGCACATATGTATTTTAACTTGAATTCATACTTTTTGTTTGTTGTTCGTGTCAAGATAAAAAATACTGGTACCTACCATTGCTTCTGCCAATGACAAACTTGTCTTTTACCAGTGGAATTGCAGGCGACTCTATTTCAGTCAAAGACACAAGTTGTGCCCAGGGTAACTCCATCCCTCTCTTTCGGAAAAACGATGACTACTATTAAACAGATAAACTATTAAGGACAAACATCCGCACAAAACTATTCAGTCTCAACAAGTTTTTCAAATACAGCAAGATACATCCAAAATCTGGACTTCATGTTTTGACGTGGATCACATTTCTAGAACAAAAAACAAACAGAATAAGTTACTATGAAACTAATTATAGTAACAGTAAACTTGTCCACTTTAATTGGATATGTGGTGCAAGTCTCATAATGACAGAGACCATGTGGCACTCAATGATTGGTCAGTGGTCAAGGTCACGCCAGTCACCTTTTTTTTTTTTATTTAGCATATCCTTTACAGGACTTAGCTGTCAACACCAGCATCTTTCAGCTGTATGTTGATCTCTTGGCAAGATTACGCTCAGTAGTTTGCCATTGCTTTCTGAGCGGCCGGCTCACATACCCCGTAAGTTACCAATGCGATTCGAACCACTGCTGATTTGAACCGTCATCACGTTACCGATGAGAGTATACGAGATTACGGAGAAAAGTCATAACCTCTAAGCCACGAAGCCGGCTTAGAGTCACCTTTACTTCCACAAATATTTCCTGGTAGCCATTTTAGGCTGGGCCAACCTGGCAGCTCAAGTCCATTTTGTTTATTCGCTGCCTAGGTGGGATTCGAACATAAGATCACTGGGTCGCTAGAAGGAAGAGTGCTAGCCACAGAGCTACCGCAGCTAAACTAATAATGCAATACTATTTGTACTATACTATTGATTATTTATTTAACAAATATAAATAGTTCAGTTAGTTGCATGTCCTGTACAGGAAGTTCACTCAACACCAGCATATATTGGCTGCTTGTGATTTACTAGGCAATTTAGTTTAGTAGTTTGCCACTGCTTTCCAAACGGCTGACACCTCTTTCTTATTAATTATTATAGTTAATAATAGTAATAGTTGCAATGTCAGTTGTCGGCCTTTTTAAATATGGGAGGGGGGATCACGGTGGAAGGTGTTTTCACGGAAAATTTTAATCATCCATCCGGTGAGTTCCAGTACGTACCCATGCCTGCTGCTGATCGCATGTTTTTGAAAATAATGGGTCACACATCACAGGAAACAACTCTAATAACTGCAGAAGTGGTCCGTCTGTTAGGCTGCAGCGTTTGTCTCTTAGAACTTTCTTCTCTGTTAAGTTATTTACCTCTTTTGGCGTAGAGTAAGCTAATTTTGTTTTTAACTTCTGCTTCTTTGTATCTCTTGTTACTGTTTAATGGATGTTTGAATTCTGCGTTCACTTTTACATATGCTTGAAGAGTTTCAACAATAATCTCCTTTAATTGCGTTCTGGAGAAAATATTCAGCGCAACCATGAAAATGAGACAGCGCAATCATAACAAAAAAATTCAAAATGGCAGGACCCATACTAAACTAATTACTATAGTGAATCTGTATTTATTTATAATTAGAACTAAAATTCAATAGAATACAATTTTCATTTGTAGCAGTAATTTATCTGTGTACTTGTATAATTTTTCAGCATTTGACATGACTGACAATAATTTTGAAAGCCAGTTTTCAGACCCGTCTATATAAACCTGTAAGTACTTTTTTTTCTTAGCAGCGCAGCAGTACATATTTTAATTTAAATAAAATACTGTGAAATAAGTTATGGTTTTTTAAAGTTAGTATTTAATTCTAATTATATTATATACAAGCCTGTCTCCAAGACCACAGGCTTGCGAACGCGGTTCATGAGTCGGGTACCAGGCATTCGAAGCTCAGCTGCGACCGATTTGTGCAGCAGACCGCTTCGCGTTGTGTTACAACGTGCTGGTATAGGAGCCGGTCGTTCAGAAAGCAATGGCAAACTAATGAACGTAACACTTGCCTAGTACATCAACAGCAGCTGAAAAATACTGGTGTTGACTGCACCGTAAGGGATACGCAACAATTTTTTTTTAATTTAATTATTAACTGCTTACTTTTAGTTACAGAACAGTGTAATTATACAGCAGAAGCAGAAATCAATTATTAGCAAAAGTGACTGCTTAATTTATGCAGCAGTTACAAACTTATTTACTTACATTTTAAAAACAAAATTAAGTTGCATGTCCTTCACAGGACGTAGCAGTCAACCCCAGCATTTTCCCTGTTCATGATTCCTGGGCAAATTTTACGTTCAGTAGTTTGCCATTGCTTTCTGAACAACCGGCTCCTATACCTTTTTCGAAAAAACCAGCACCGCTGTGTTTCGAACCCGGGTATACGGGCTCACAAACCACGTTTGCAAGCCCTTAGCCACAGAGACCGGTTACTTACATTACTGCATATTTAATCAACAAAAGAAAGCTGTCGCAATGCAGTGGGTACCTCAAGACAATGTGAGTAAATTTTCATGAATTTTTCTTTGACTTACAACGAACATTTCACGTGACATTTAATTAATGTAAATGGGCAACTATTTTTAATTGTTAATTAGGTCATAGCAAATCCTATCAAAAGAGGAATGTGACCTTTACTTTCCTTTTACTAAAACGCACAATAAAATATACATCTTGCCAGGTTCATTAGCAATGACATTTAATGAATAATAAACTGGTGGCCATTTTTTATTATTAATTAGGTCATGGCACTTCCTATCGAAAAATAGATAATATGTCATGTTAGGCCTCGCCACCCCGGATGCAATGATACATGGTTTCAGAATTTCTTAGCTCCTTATTTACTGGGCCACGAGCAGAACTGCTCATTTGCTCACATACCTTTGCACTTCCTGGTTGTAGAACAAAACACAAAAATATTAATAACTCCGCTTAGAATTGACGTACAGTCTCATTGAGATGCCATCGGATTTGTCTTGTCAGGTTGTATCCAACTGTCCCAGGAAGGTTAACCTGGTCAACAAATGCCTGCAGAAGTCGGATGTGTCGGCCTAATGGCACAAGAACATAGCTCTGCTATAAACAGTCACAACGCAATCATGTCCAATAAAAACTCTCGGAATGAACGCAGAAGAGGAAGAAGTATCTCACTGTGACCCAATTTTTAAATATTGTCTAAAAATATAAGTAATAGTTTAGTCATTTAATTTTTTTATGATAAGAATGTCAATTTTGTTTTAGTAGCAAAAAGATAAGGGTAGTTTTGCCTTAATTCACCCCAAACAAACGGAATCCCAGGGTATGACGTCACATCCAGGGGTTCCCTGTGTTGCGCCGTAGCTCGGTGCGCAATTTTATCGGTGTGCAACATTTGCTCTCAGCGACATCCCCCCCCCCCCCCCAACTGTAACTGGCAAAATGAAATGCTTCTCAACTCTTGAGACCAGCAGTATACGAAAAGAATGATGATGATCTATCTGTACGGGAGACGTGAGGCCTTGCAGCCATATGCGCCTTGTCTCAACGGGAGGATGTCCTGTTGACATACATGGTGAATGTCGTCGTCGGCATCTCCATCTGTCCTGACGCTCAGTCAGCGATAGCACCATGATGACATGATTATGAGAACAGTGTCTAGCAGAATGTCAGATGCCATGATGCTGCTGCAGAAAAGGCAACGCTACTCTACTCTGGCTTGTCGTGGACAGCTGCTGCTGCTGTTGCCAGTTCCAGAAAACTCATGACTGACACACACAAACACACAGCACTCACACAGAAATGGTTGCCAAAAGCCAAAGAAATAACTGTGGGGCAATTAAAACGCACTGGCACGCACTGTACCCGAACACAGAGGAGATCACCGTCAGTGCTAAATATAGCTGGTGACCCTAAATATAGCTGGTGACGTTTGTTTGGGGTGAATTAAGACAAAAGTACCAAGATAAGTTCAAAATAAGATAAATAATAATTTCAAAGAAAATTTTAATATTTTGGTCACTTGAACTTGAGACCTCATGAAAGTTTGGAGAGAACAATGACAATAATGGAGAGGGGTATGCCTGGGAAGAGAGGAAGAGGGAGGCCAAAGAGAAGATGGGTGCAGGATGTGGCGGATGATCTCCAGATGGGTGTATGTATAGGAGGCGAGACATCTTGCTTACTTATGACGAGTTTTCCGGAAAGTTGTTATGGGAGCAAGGTTCTGCAAAGGACATGCTACTGAATGAACGAGTATTAATTAACACTGTTTCTATTATTATTGATGTTAGCAATATCCATTTAAAAAAATTATCAGAGTCAACAACACGGCCTGTTTGATGTTTGAGTTGTTTGTTTACATTTCATTTTTCATAATTTTAGATTGACACACTCACAACACACCACACAGAAGAATGCACAAAGCACATCGTGTGCAGTGTAAGTAATAATTATCAAGTACAGTCAAAATGACTTCGAGAATAAACAATTATCACATAGAACTAAATTAGCTCAACTAATGTTTTATCAGTTGAATGGGGACAAAAGTTTACTAACTACAGTCAAAATTGACTCAGCTCGTGTTTAGATTGTCAGGTGCATGTTTGATGTTTCAACACAGAAGAGTAGTTAGTTTCCGCGAAGTCCATATCAATTTGAAATTAGACGAAAATCTTGTATACGGGGAGAGAGAGAGAGAGAGAGAGAGAGAGAGAGAGAGAGAGAGAGAGAGAGAGAGAGAGAGTGTGTAGCTGGCTGGCGGACTGGCCAGGGTGGGACTGGCAAGTGGATCTCTCATAAGATGGACCCCATTAACCATTACACCTGTGCCACGGGCCATTTAAATTCCGCGAAATCATCTGGTATGGTCCTGCCAAAGCAACCGCAGGCGGGAATCAAAATTCATGAAACCTAGGAGCTTTATAAACTATAAACAATCATCAATAAATCTGAGGAGACAGAGGGAATAGCAGAGTCCATGGGAATCTCGATACATGAAGCCCATAAACCTGAACTCACGCGATTTATGCTTCACCTCGACACCGCAAGGTACAAGGGGAACAAGGTGTGATGAGATCAATAAATCTAGTAGCAACATCATCAATACCCGCTAACATCACACGCCTCATCAAAGAGAAGTAATACCAGCCGTCACATCAGGGGTGAGTTATTAAATGGTTGACCAAATATAGCAAGTCAACTTGTAATTTGACAATTTTGAGTGACCTTTGAAAGATGTCATAAACATCCAAATGATCGTTGGCAGAAAAAAGTTCCTTACCCACACAGGTGCGGGCGATTTGGCAGCAGATCGGCTTGCATTAGGTTCTTTTACGAAATGGTATGGAGTCCTGTCGTTCAGAAAGCAATGGCAAACTACTGAACGTAAACTTGCCAAGAGGACACAAACAGCAAAAAACTTTGGCGATGCTCACAGTTAATACAAGAGTGGTTCAGGGATGTATGCTCTCTCCTTTGCTATTTAATATCTACATGGACAGAATATTCAAAGAATCAAGTCTTGGCAGAACAGATTCAGAAAATTTAGAACTCTTTACTCCAGATGAAATAACTGATCCACAGGAAATAAATGAACTTCTATTTGCAGACGATCAGTGCCTGTTTTACAGCGATGAGGGCAGACTACAAAATCATATTAATAATCTGAGTTCAACATGCAGCAGATACAATATGAGTATAAATACAGCCAAAACCGAAGTAATGCAAGTTAGCAGATCGCCTGGTCCACTAAGTATACAGATAAATAGCACAACTCTGAAACAAGTTAAAAAATTCAAATATCTTGGAAGTATGATCACAGAAAATGGCAGATTAGACAGAGAAATCGAAATCAGATGTCAGAAAGTAGCGCACTTACATATCAACTATCATCCTTACTGAAACATCCAAATATACCCATGTCCTCAAAACGACAGATAATAAACAACATATTCACACCAACCCTATACTACCAATCTCAAACTTGGACTTTATCCAAATCACACTTTCGCAAAATCAACACCTGCGAGATGAGATGCCCGAGGAGAGCTGCCAACTTAACAATCCTAGACCGAGTAAGAAATGCTGTTATCATACAAACAGTGGGATCAACATCTTGTACCACATTTATTGAAAGACAGAAGATCAAGTGGTTTTGCTATGTCGTTAGAATGCAACACTAACAACTACCATCACTGGCCTTACATTAAAGATCATCTGCGACGAAACCTAGAGGATATCCAAGAAGAAAATGGATTGACAACATCAAAGACGTTGTACAATCACACGGAATGACACTATCCAGTGCCGCTCACCGGGCGCTGGAACGCAAATTATTCCTCCCACGGCGCTTGACGACAGAAGTGAATGATGATGATGATGATGATGATGATGATGATGATGATGGATTGATGATGATGATGATGATGATGATGATGATGATGATGATGATGATGATGATGATGATGATGATGATGATGATGATGATGATGATGATGATGATGATGATGACGTCCTGTCAAAGGTTATGCAACTAACTAACCCACGCAGTAGATAGAATTGAGTCTTATAAACAATCATCCATAAATTTAGTATCAACATCATCAGTTCAAGCTAACATCACACAGCCTACCAATGAGGAGTAATGCCAGCCATCAGTCACAATCGGGGTAAATTAATTAAATGTATTACCAAATATAGAAGGCTAATTTTTAAGCTGATAACTTGTTGAGTTGAGTTGAGTTGAGCTAAGAACTGGCATCACTGCACTCAGGACATTCCCACACACGCCCCGTTCCCTCATTCAACGGCCAGCGAAGATCACACTACTAATCGTTCCCACCGCTATCTGATTGAAACTTTTCCTAGTCTTTCCTCACAGTTTTGAGATTCTATGAAGAACCCATGTCAATCCCCCGCAATCTCATCCTTTCCACATTCGGGTTCTCAGTCTGTTTCTCCACCTGGTCCTACAGGCTCACGACCACCTCCCACTTGTCCATACATAATCTACCATCAAGAGGTGCATTCTCTGTCAGCCTATCAGCCTGTTCATCCCCCCCCCCCCCCACACTCCGTTATTGCCAGGGCAAAAAACAATACAATTCTCACAATCTGTGACCTCTGAAGCGAGGTGAGCCATTCCAGATGAAAGATTCCTTTCTCCACCTTACTAAGCATACTCCTTAAGTCTGCCATGAATACAATATGTGTTGCAGTGGTCTCCTCTAACCAACGGAATGCCGATGTGACTGCTTCCACCTCCATTCTCATGCTGGAAGTCATAGCCTCATATGCCAGGCTCTCATTTTCTTAAGAATCGTCCATTAGCCTTCACAACCCCAACCACTCCGTCTGTTTCTCACCATTGACCCATCATAATAGATAATATTGATGATTTATTATGACCTTCGAATGATGTTATAAACACCGACATGGTCATTGACAAAAATAATTTATGTTCAGTAGTTTACCATTGCTTTCAGAACGACCGGCTCACATACCCCCGTAAGTTACCAGCACGGCACGAACCGCTGCCGATTCTCGCAGCTGCTGTTTTCCCCACGTGGATATACGGGATTACGAACAATATCGTTAATCACTTGGCCAGGGTGACCGGCCCATACAGTAGACAATATGTTAGAAATGTTCATGACTTTTTAGTTCTGCTAACAAATATTTTTAAACCCAGTCAGCCCAAGTGTGAGTAGTGTGTGCGTGTGCGTGCGCGTGCGCGCGCGTGTGTGAATTACTGGGCGTTAATTATCTCTCATTATCTCATTATCTCATTTCTGTTAGATTCATACAAGAGACAACATTGCAGTTATAGACATATATCAAGCGAAAGAAAGAAGAGGAAGAAAAATCTCTCATGAAACGTGACAGAAGTTAATGCACAAAAGTTTATCATACTTGACAATATAAATAATATAGTATAATAATATATAATAATAAAATAAATAATATTATATAATAATATACAGGTAGGCCCCGGTTAACATCGGGGTTACGTTCTTGGGAAACGCGACGTTAAGTGAAACTACCTATAGCGAAACACTATTTTCCATGGAATTAAATGAAATACAGTGTATTGTGTACCACAGTAATGTTTATTTTGATGGTTGTGGATATTTATTGGCTAAATAGAGGTGGGTTGGAGGGCGAGTGGTAGAGTTATTGGGACGTAGAGGCATTAAATTCGGCCTCTTCATCTGAGGATGAAACTGAACCTCTTCCTGCCTCTTTTCCTGACTCTGTTTGAACAAACAATTTGTCCAATACAATTTATTAGGATTTTAGGAGGCCCGGTGTTCCTTGCCAGTGAGAAGTCCTGATCGTTCGGGTCCACATCGACTGACGAACGTCAGTCGCGGCGATTGGGCAATCTTGAGCATAGCCTACGATGGGTGACGTTGTAATATTCTGTTATGATAATTTGGCGTGTCCAGCGTGTGCCGCGTGGTTACACAAACCGCTTCACACGCCAGTGATCCGGGGCTTGGTTCCGGATCCGGTCAGGGATATGCACTACTGACGAGCAAAGACGAGAGCGAAACTCGAGTATAGTGCTTCCATATTGACGTGGATAGGCCTTAGGTTCATACCAGAATACGATCAGCGTTGCCAGTAGTGGGTTGTGCTCAATATTTAAATTTCAAATCCCGAAACAACCAAATAATCAATTTAAAGTCGCTTAAAAGTCGACAGGGTCGACTTCATTGTACCGGGTTTTATCCCATATGGCTCGGTCTCTTTCCGCAGCACGGAAAGCGTCGCACAAAGCACGAACTCCGTAGCTTTTAGCGACGACCCACCGGAATCTCCGAAACATTTAACTCGTAAACGGAAGGATGCGGCCCGGAATCGAACCCACAACCTTCGGAGCACGAGTCAAACGGCTTGACCACTTTGCCACAGAGACTCCCTAAAGTGTCCTCAGTAGCAAATAATCAATTTGTCCAATGTCTGCTGCACAGCCTGCTTCGTTTTCTCTATGTAAAGCTCCCCCTAACAGTTGATGGCGCTTGTTACTGCTCTCGACACTTTGGAGCTCCGTTCTCTGTTCGGATCATCCTCATTTATTATGTCCATTGCCACGTCAATCGATTCAAAGAATTGTGACAAACGTTCAGCTGTCAACAATCGAGGTGTGAGGGTTGCAACAGAGTGCTCCTCTTCCTGCTGAGCTCTCTGCACGTCAAGTTGCATTAGGTCCTCATTAGACAAATCTTCTCCATGTGATGCAAGCAACTCGTTAATGTCAGCTTCCTCCATCCCTTCAAGGCCAGCTTTAGTGGCTACGCTAGCGATCTGTCGTCCAATAGGATGAACGTCGTCAAATCCACAAAAGTCGTGCACACATTCTGGCCACAGTTTTCGCCACACAGCATTCATGCATGCTGACATTACCACACTCCATACATCCGCAATGTTGTCAATGGCCTTGAGGATGTAATCTTGCCAGAATCCCTTAATGGTAGGTTTACCTTTACCGTCCGTAGTCTTGGTGAGCTGTGAGAAGGTGCAACGCAAATAATAACTTTTGACAGTTACAATTACACCTTGGTCCATTGGCTGGATCAATGAAGTCGTGTTTGGTGTCATGAATATGAAATTGACGTTCTCGGACAAGTCGACCAGAATGACTGGATGACCGGGGGGCATTATCCAATAGCAGCAATATCTTAAATGCTAGGTTTTCTCCAGCACAGTATTCTCTTAGAGCAGGAATAGCATAAACAGTTACCCATTCCTTGAATAACGTTCCTGTTATCCAAGCCTTTTTGTTGGCACGCCATGTAACGCCCAAGTGTTCCTATGGGTAGCCCTTCAGAGCCCTTGGTGTTTCTGAGTGGTACACTAGTAAGGGCTTGAACTTGAAATCTCCTTCAGCGTTGCCACCTAGAAGAAGAGCAAGCCTATCTTTGGCAGCTTTAAAGCCAGGCGCAGTCTTCTCATCTTTCGAAATATAAGTTCTTGGAGGCAGTGTTTTCCAATAAAGCCCTGTCTCGTCAACGTTGATGACTTGCTTGGGAGAGTAACAACCCTCCTCAATCATGGCCTTTAACTCTGCAGGGAAACGCTTTGCAGCTGCAATATCAGCACTCGCCGCTTCACCTGTTGTATGAATGTTGTGCAGGTGTGAACGCTTCTTAAAGCGCTCAAACCAGCCACGATTCGCTCCAAAACTATCATCGGCACTACTAGCACTGCTCTCACCCGCTTTCTTAGGTAGATCTTCATAGAGAGACTTTGCTTTCTCTTGGATAATCATCTTGCTCACAGGCATATTCCGTTGATTCTGGTCTTCAATCCAGACGGCCAATTGTGCTTCCATGTTCTCCATAAGAATACTTCTGGTACGAGTGATCTTGGAAGCACTCAAAGGGGTTACGTTTTTAGCACCCTCTTTGATTTTGTCAGCACCTGCATGAATTGTCCTTACCGTCGTTGGAGGTAAACCATGGACTTGATCGATATCAACAGCCCGATCGCCAGCCTCAAAACGACGTTATGGCGAAACGTAGCGACGTAAAGTGAAGTTAGTCCCGTATGCGACAACTACGTTATAGCGAAACGACGTACACCGAGGCGACGTATAGCGGGGCCTACCTGTAGTAAAATAACATAACTAGATTATAACTAAATTGCCAACTAACACCATACCGCAACAAGCAGTGATGTACATACCAGACGGAAGCAGAGGAAGAGGCCGGCTACGTAAACGACGAATAGAGGGAATTACAGAGACCACGGGAACCTCGATAAATCAAGCCCATAAGCGGGCACTCTCCCGCTGGTTATGCTTAACCTCGACACCGCAAGGTGCAAGAGGAACCAGATGAGATGAGATGAATAACATAACTTAAATAGTATAATATATAAATAATAAATTGTAATTGTTCCCAATGTGTTTCTCCCAGGAATAAAGAATATTGCTATACTGCCTATACTCTATCAACATTTTGTTGTTGTTGACGTTCTCCCGTTTTGAACTTAAGCGTAGTCCATACACGTGCTACCACGCCTGGAGTACTGGGCTGATTTTTGCATGCGGATTAGCTTCACCTATTACAGGTGTTCTAAGCCATCAGGCGAATCCTCTCCGACTTCTGAGGTGCTTGTAATTTACTCCCCCAAGTCAAAGACGAGAAGTCAACATTTTAATCCAATTGACCGGTCTAGCGGTTTAACCCGCTACCTCGGCACCAGCACACCGGAAGTTTAAGAGATAGCGCTTTTGTTCATTCGGCCACGCTGACCTCTATCAACATCCTATTCTTTCAGTGACTGAGTCTGGACTGGGACTGCTCACAATGTCATGGAGTCAGCTGTTGAAACCACTGCGAGCAGGGGTGTGCGCTTTCCACGCGAGCTGTTCTAGACATCGGTGCTGGTCATCTGCCAGCATCGTAAGGAACTATTGACTCTCTTACAGTCTTACAGCAGGCAAAGTAGTTGGTCCTCTGAAGACTTCAACATAGGGAAGATGATGGCGACCACCTTTTCTATATCTATAAAACAGAATGTATGTGTGTGGGTTTGTGGTTGGGGATGTATTGGATGCGTTCGATAACGGTCCATCAGATTGAGATGAAAATTTCTACACATCTTCCTTTCATTCCCGTGCAACCAACTGTCATAGTTTTTTTTAGTGTAGCATCATCTATTTACTTATTAACATTTTATAATTAAATTACATGACTTAACATAATACAAAATATATAAAGGGACATAACTTTTAGTAGCATTGCTATATCTTAGGTTAAGTCCCCTGGCTATAGATAGGTCGGTCGGTCGGATAGATAGATAGATAGATAGATAGATAGACAGACAGACAGCCGGGCTGGGTCGTCAGACAGACAGACAGTCGGGAACGGGAAGTTATATGACTACTTATATGGATTAAATGAGATGCACCCCATCAGGGACTGGGTGAAGCCGGGCCGGGTCAGACAGACAGACAAACAGACAGATAGTCGGGAACGGGAGCTTATATGACTACTTATATGAATTAAATGAGATTCTCTCCACCAGGAGCTGGGCGAAGCCGGACCTGGTCAGACAGACAGACAGACAAAGCAGACAGACAGATAGATCCCCGCCAGGGCCTGGGCGAAGCCGGGCCGGGTCAGCTAGTTTCTAATAAAGCTGACCATCTTCTTCTCTTTGAGATTTATTCATTGTATCTTTTTATAAGACAGGCTACTGCTAATTTCCAGGATGTTCCAAGGTGAAGAAAGGTCTTTGTTAGTAGTGTCATAATGTGTAATCCAGCATAGAGCGCATACGGAATGAAGCTACGCAGGTAATTCTGCGATGCACGAGGGACACGCCAGCAGTGTGTATGCGATACATCATAGCCTTACCTGCTATTACAGACATGCTTAAGGTGCTGCGGGCTAAATTATATCCCTGAGTGGCTGTAGACACGGAACACCCACTTCATGAAGTTCTGGACACAGTTAAGGGCTAAAACTGAATAGAGGAAAATCATGGATAGCTCAAGCAGAGGACACAATCACAGAAGAGTGTATGCTTGAGAACATTGGGAGGGGAGTGGTGTGGGTCAGAATGTCAGTGGACAAGTCAAAGCTGTGGCAGGGTTATAATGATAATCAAATTGGATGGGAATTGCAAAGATTGACCTGCAGGCTGCGCAGAAAGGGATATGCAGCAACTGATTCATATGTTAAATTAAAAATTACCGTGGGGGTAATAGATGTTCCACATTTGAACTATACCTGTGACTATGTGTTTTAATTGTTTCAGCTCAAGTATTATTCATTTATTCACTTCATTTGTTATATAACTCTGCACCTGACGAGATGTGCCAGGCAATAAATCGTGCAAGATATTGTTTGTGGTTTCTGTTTTTAAATTCACGGAGGGGATACATTGGTTTGAACCGATTCACAATTCAGAACAGAACTAACCCTTCTTCTGGATCCTACTTTCGTTTATGGTACATCTGATAGTCATGACTTTTTTTTTATAATCGCAACCAGATTGGCTCTGCAGAACTTGGTGGAGTATTGATACATGACAAGGCAGATGTGGTTGCTGCCTTGTGGGAGCACGTGTACACCTCGGAGGAGCAAATGGATTATCATAGTCTGGCAAGAATGAGATAGCGAGGAGTGACCAGGGGATCTGGCCGACGCTCAGAGGAAAGGCGAGACGGACATATAATCAGATTGCTACTGGTACTATAGGTGTTGGAACTCTTCGCTGGCTGCTGAGGATGGGGACGGAGCGTTTATGGGAATGCCCCGAATGCTGTGATGTCGGTTCCTAAATCAATCACCCCAAATGCTGTGATGCCGGTTCCTAAATCAATCAATCGCAACCACACAGTGTCTGGTTGGAAACGTCTATGTGTAATTATATGCTTTTTCGGTTATGCAATTATTATATAATTTATATAGTATAACATCTCTCCAGCCCAGAGATTAAGCACTTGTTAGATAACCATAACTACTACTCTTTCTTCACTGTGGAATTCCGTCCTTATAATTTTGAGTTTAATTAATTGATAAATATATCTATTCAGCTCTAAAAATAGACTGAAAGTGTATAAACAAGTGTCTCACTTCTATGTATCACTCACTGAAAGAATGTTTGCTAGAATTGTTCTGTGAAGACTAAGTCCTCGAGATCAAGTCTACCCCGAATTAGAGTGGGACTTTCCACGGAACCGGTCTATCATTGATATGGTATTCTCACTGCGACAGCTTCAAGAAAAATGCTTTGAACAGAATCAACAAATATTTATTGCTTTCATTGATCTCACAAAAACATTCGATCTGATAAGTCGTGGTGGTCTACTCAAGTCACTAAAGAAGATCGGCAGCCTACCAACTTTTCTGCATCGTGGAATCGTTCCACACAGACATGAAGGGTATAGTGATGGTGTATTTCCTGAAGAGTTTGAAATTCAGCAGCAAGGTTGTGTACTTTCCCCCCGCCGTTTCGAAAATACTTGCACCATCATCCTCCGGTGCCATACCGATAAGCGTGGGCTCTCATGTTTCGCCATCTTAAATGATCACAAGAGTGGTGAATCAGCTCTGTGTTGTATCAACCATCCAGATATTTACTTCTCTGCCTTCCTCTTGTTCATTGCCCCTAAATCTGGCCAGTTGCCACACATTTCTATGGCTTATTTTTCTCATAACATGCCCAAAAAATTTTGACTGTCTACGTCTAATTTCTCTAATTAATTTGCGGTTTTCATTTCCCCCTTGTAGGACTTGGTCATTGGTTTTTCGGTCTGTCCATGGTATTCTTAGCATTTTCCTCAGAAACCACATTTCCACTGCTATTAGATGTTTTTCAGCTTTTCTGCTCATCGTCCACGTTTCACATCCAAACAAAATTACAGCTTCTAAGTAGCACTTCAACACTTTTTCTCGTTGCAGTTAACATAATTTTATCAGTCAGCATATTTTTCATTTTGCAAAAGGCCACCTTCGCCATGGCGATTCTTGTTCCCATCAGATGTTATGATTGTTCCGAGATAGCTGTACCGATTCACTTGTTTAGGAATATTCCCAGTTATCTGTATATTACACTGATATTTATTTCTTCTTAGGGACGACCATAATCTCTGTCTCCTTTCAATTCTAACTCTTCTTCTGCGTTCATCCGGAGTTTTTTTTTTTTTTTTCGGACGTGATTGCGTTGTGCCTGTTTACAGCAGTGGTGTGTTCTTGCGCCGTTAGGCCGACACATCCGACTTCTGCGGGAATTTGTTGACCGGGTTAACCTTCCCGGAAATTCTAACTCTAGTTGTTCCTGTTCATTGTCTGCAATCTATACTGTATCATCAGCATATCTAACGGCATTGATGACATGTTCCCCAATGGTGATTCCTCTCATTATCAAGGCGTGGGCGGTCATGGTTCGTCATCTCACACGGTCATCAGTTTCGAATCAGGTCTGTGTTCTTGTCCCGACCATGATATGTTGCCAAACCATCAAGATATTTATCCCACTGTCTTCCTCTTGCTCCCTTCCCAGTTATCACTACATTTTCATGTCCATTTCTCACCATAACATGTCCAGAACACCTTGACTGTTTACGTCTAATTTCTCCAATCAATTCCCGTTTTTCATTTGTCTCTTGAAGGACTATCTCATTTGATTTTCAGCCCGTCTATGTTATTCTTTGCATTTATCAACAACAAAAAAACCACATTTCCACCGCCATTAGATGTTTCTCAACTTGTCTGTTAATTGTCCATCTTTCAAACATATACAACAATATAGCACTTTAACATGCCCTTTCTCACTGCAGTTGACAACTGTTTGTTGGTATTTATGTTTTCCATTTTGCAGGCCACCTTTGCTGTGGCAATTCTTGATCTAATCTTTGCAAGACTTCTTCCATCAGATGTTACGAATGTTCTGAAATAGTTATACTGATTCACTTGGATGTTACAATGTGGTATTTCTTTCTTCTTGGAGACGACCATGATCTCCGTTTTCTTACAATTTCAAACCTAGTTTCTCACTGTGTATAATAACCGCCGGTCTCAGTGAGCCGCTTACCAGGCATTCGAAACGCAGCTGCGACCGATTTGTGCAGCAGACCGTGTCGCGTTGTGTTATAACGTATTGGTATGGGAGCCGGTCAAACTAGTGAACGTAAAAACTTGCCTAGTACACTACACTACTTGCCTAGCAGCTGAAAAATGCTGGTGTTGACTGCAACATCCTGCAAGGGATATGAAACAATAAAAAAAAATAAAATAATAACTGCACCCACCAAATGTATATCCTGCTCGTTGTCAGCAATCAATACTGTCATATATTCTAAAAATATGTTCACTGTATAATAGGCTGATACTGAAACGTGCCTTTCGTGATCAGGATAGTGGTATATACATTCACATACGCTTAGATGACGGCCTCTACAATGCTCAGAGATTGAAGGCCAAGACCAAAATTAGGAGGGTTCTGATCAGAGAGTTGCTTTTTAGCAAGTGATGTTGCAATTACGACCCACTCTGAAAAATAATGACGTTGACAATTTGCATTTTTCAATGCCTGTTATGGATTTGGTTTAACTACTACCAAAAATTCACAGATGATATCACAATGTGCAACTGGGGTACCATAAATCTTTATTGAGGATGCACAGATAGAGATAGCTGACCATTTCACTAGGATCAGAGGTCAACAATAAATTATCCCTAGATCAAGATATTAACATCAGGATTGGTAAGGCAGCAACAACAATGAACAGGTTAACAAAGAGAGTCTGTGAGAACAGGAAGTTTACTGCCAAAACAAAAGTTCTAGTCTGTCAAGCCTGTGTCATTAGTACTCTTCTTTATGGCAGTGAAACCTGGACAACTTACACCAAGAGAAACATTTAAACAGCTTTCATATGCGGTCTCTGCAAAGAACACTTGTAACTAAGTGGCTAGGTAAGATCACCAATACCAAGTTTAGGAAAGATAGGTTTATACAATGCTCAGTCTTCATAGACTTAGATGGATGACACATTAGGAGGATGGACGCTGGTAGAATACCAAAAGACATCTTTTTTGGTGAATTAGGAGATGGGTTAAATATCTCGAGGTCAGCCTCTACTATGATACAAAGATGTATGTAAGCGGGAGATGAATGAAACACCATGGGAACAAGGCGCTGCTGATTACGGTGCACGGAGGGAAAAGGTCAGGAACGGAATAAGGAAGAAAATTATTGCAGACAGGTCAGACACCAAGCATGTGATACATCAGATTGTGCTTGATAGTGGAAATGACCATGTGTTCACATGCATCCATTGTGGACGAACACTTACCACACGAATTGGTCTATTGAGTCACATTCGCTGTCGCCATGGGTTGACATCTTTTAAAAGCACAACGTAAAACACCAGGGTATGTCAAGGTGCCAGTACATGTGCGTATGTGTACACACACACCCCTCACATTACAGAACAAGCATGCGACACTAGAAACAAGATCACTGGCTGGCCAATTATCTTTCATATCTGTTTCATACCCTTTGCTGTAGCAAAGGAGGTTACGGGCGCAATTCATAATCCTGCATTTGAAACACAGTTGCTTTGGTTTTCATACAATGGTATGAGTGCCGGTTGTGCAGAAAGACATTTCAAACTACTGAACATAAACTTGCCAAGAAATGACAACAGCCAAAAATGCTGGGGTTGACTGCAGCATCCTGTAAAGGATATGCAACTAACTAACCCAATGTTATCAGTGCCAGATCAGGGCACCAACAACACAGAGAAAATAAAACACTGCCAGAGATGACCTGCTGCAATGATGCTTAGCTAGACCCAGAGACAGGTTCTGTTCATTCTGGAGCAGCCACCAGTGATTACTGTCCAACACATCTTGTCCTGTGATATTGTAATGAAGTTGTTTCTTATATTATTATTATGTGCCCAGGTGTTTAAGTTGTTCACATGCATATTTCTTTGCCTCTCTTGCCTAGTATGTCCCTCATATAAATAACGCTAATTTCTCTATTCCACCTCCTCTGTTTATACATTTCATTTGTCTTTTCTGTATCAGTTTCTTATGGGATATAATATACCATCACAAAGTAGTTGCAACAGCCCCCTGTCTCTGACTGCATGTTAACTTTAATTAGGTCAGTCAGATTTCACCAGCTTCTCCAGTAGGATGATGCTGTCATGTTGAATGAGGTTTCAGTCAGATTTCACCAGCTTCTCCAGTAAGATGATGCTGTTAAATTGAATGAGGTTTCAGTCAGATTTCACCAGCTTCTCCAGTAAGATGATGCTGTTATGTTGAATGAGATTTCAGTCAGATGTAATTACCTTTCTTCTCTACCCTCAAGACAGAGAAGAATGCAACATAAAAAAAAAACTGCTGCACTCTTAAAACATGGGTGATTGACTGCTTCAGCAATCAGAAAGCTTGGGTTAGTACTATAACACACAGTTCTATAAAAATGATTCAGACAACAAAACTTACAAAAATGAAACATTTATTCCTTAATTTATTTGTACATCCACATCTACTGTGTAGCATATAAGCCTTGAATACTACAGGCATGGATACATTCACATAATATACAAACATTGCTTGAACATCAAAGACAAATATTACAAGGAAAAAAAAAAAAAAAACATGACCATACCATTTATGTCAACAACTGCATGAATAATTATTTCCTTCAAGAATGTACATACTCCAGAGCTTTCCACATACATGCATATCATACACTAATATTGTTGAGTTATGTCGAAATGAAAAATGTTATCGATCAAGTCTTTCTGTTCACAAGATCAAAAGTATTGTATGTGACCAGTAATGCAGCCCCAAAACTAAATTCAATGGCCATGTATGTGAGAAGCCTACAGAAAACACTGATGAGAGCATTGCACCCAGAATAGCTTGTCAGTAATGTGCCTGGAGCATAACATAGATTTTACATGCTCAAAACTTAATACAGCAAAATTAATTAAAATGCATTTCAATGAATCACTGAAATGGTCCCAAAGATTCATATTTAATAATTTAAAAAAAAAGGGGGAAAAAAAAGAAACTTGTATTAAACGTCTCATCTGAATGCTAACTCCATTAATCATTAAGAATAAACATTAATGTGTATTTTGCCTCAGGAAAACGCGCGCTGCTGTGACCACACAGTATCAATGTTTTGTGTTCCTTGTCCTCATTGCATAAGGTGAGGCTTTCTGTCCAGCCATGGTCTGTGCGGAGTCAGGCTGGTTGGTCTGTGTGACAACAGTTGCCATCGCTGCAGCCGCTGGTACATTCTGAGCTAGGACCTGAGATGCCAGCGTTGCATCTGAAGGCAGAGTGGATTGAACCTAGTGGTAGATTGACACCCATTAATTGCCTATACAAGTGAATCTGAAACTAAATCTCAACAAAGACAAGTATAAACTTAGTTCTGCAACTTTCACTAACATCAAATACCTGCCGTGTACCCTGCATTATCTGTGATACTATTTCAAATGTTCTCAACTAACACAGCTTTGAATATTCATGGAAACCAAGCTAATTATTATCATCTGTGATACTATGCCAAATGTTCTCAACTAACACAGCTTTGAATATTCATGGAAACCAAGCTAATTATCATCATCTGTGATACTATGCCACATGTTCTCAACTAACACAGCTTTGAATACCCATGGAAACCAAGCTAATTATCATCATCTTGATACTATGTCAAATGTTCTCAACTAACACTGCTATGAATATCCATGGAAACCAAGCTAATTATCATCCTTTGCCTTTTATCACCCAATGGAGCATAGGTGCTCAACAGACTCATGACCAGCCGTCCCATCTCCTGCAGTTCCTCCCATATTGTTCATCTGTATCTCTAATTCTCTTCTCGGTGTGTGTTTAGGTCTTCCTCTATTTCTTCTGCCCTATGGGTTCCAGAGAAAACACTTCCTAGTTATACTCTTAAAAAGTTTTCAAAATGTGTGTCCCATCCAGTGCAGTGTCTCTCTCCATCTCTTTATTTGCTGGAATTGGTTTAGTTCACTTCTAAGTTCTACATTAGTGATTCTGTCATACCATTTTAGTTGTATTCTATGCAGGCAAAATTAGTGAATATTTTTAGTTTATTAGTAATTGTTGTAGTCTTCCTCCATGTTTCTGATCCACATAGCAATAGTGATTCAACATTACAGTTAAATATTCAGTCTGACAACAGATGTAATTTCTTTTGGCTTCTGCAAATTTCCTAGTGCTATGAAAGTTCATCTTGCTTTTTGTATTCTTATTTGAATATCTCTATTTGTTCCATCTCAGCCTACAATGCTACCTAAATGGGTGTATTTATACACCTCTTAAAGTGAGGCTTCACTAAGGAAGACTGGATTATCATTTGCTTGGTTTAACCTTATTATCTTTGAGTTTTTACACCTAACTGTTATGATATATCATCAAGTGTCTTTATTTCATTTCTGGTGGTGGTGATTGTCTTCCGAATCCAGTCTACAGTCTGTAAGAATAATACAGGTTAACAAAAACATCCCTGTCACACACTTATTCATATTTCAAGCGTATTTGTTAGCTTTCCCTATGAAGAACTCTGCATTTCATGTCTTTATATGCTACTTTTATTAAGTTGATCTTCTGTAAGGTCCCATTGTGCCTCATCAATTTCTATAAATTTCTATAGAGATTTCCTATCAATGCTGTCGAAGGCCTTTCAATAGTCACAAATCCAATATAAAGTGGTGAATTAATTTCAAGCTTTGCTCTATTATATGTAAGACGGCTATCTAGTCTGTAAAATGATCCGTTTGGTCTTAAATCTGCCTTTTCATCCCTTTTTCTCTCCAGAATGATCCTGCTGAATATTTTCCAAGCAACTGACACTAACATTGTTCCTGTATAATTTTGGCAGCCCTGCAGGTCCCCTTTCTTTGACAGCTTCACCAGATATTCTCTCCAGTCTGCTGGTATTTCTGTAGTTTCCCACTGCTAAATAACTTATGCAGTCATTCTGTTGCGCTTATATTGATTTTATGAGCTCCTGCTGGGATGCCTTCTGGACCAGCAGCTTCTCCATACTTTAATAGTTTGATAACTTTCCTTTTTTCTTTTTTAGATAGTTTCTCAGTTGATATCGAGGCCGGATATCTGGTATTTGGGAAGAAGGAAAGATTATGGGGGAGTAATCAGGTGTGTGCACCCACACATCTCTCTCTCTCTGAACTGGGCTATTTAGAAGTTCCTAAAGTATTTAACCCATATGTTCCTTTGATTTATAATGTTAGTGATAACTCTGCCATTAGTATGTTTGATAAGTTAATTTGGTTGGTAATATTTTCCTTTTGGTGCTGTAAAGGGCTCTGAGGTTTCCTTTCGCGGCTGCTGCTTCTGCCTCTCATGCTAGGCCAATTTTTATCAGCCGTTACTTGCTTTCTAACTTCCTTATTTATTAATTTGTGTGTATATTTCAAGGTCTCTGACTTTAGTCGCTCTAGTTTTGCAATATTTATATCTGTTTTTAAAATACAATGTTTGTTTTCTTCAGTTTTGAAGGTTATTTTAAAAGTTATCCATGCATTATGATTTCTTTCCCCTTTTACAAGAGTGTCTAAACATGATTCACCCCAAATGCTTTTGACCTGCCATAGCAGGCTTTTGCACTCACATTGTTTACTAATTGTTGTAGGACCTGGTACTTAAAGACTGTGATGGTAAATTGTTCCTTAATTTCTTGTTTTACATTAGGTTGATTTCCATGTTTATATTATGTTTCTTCTGAGTTTCATCTTATTACTTCTCAGTAGAACCAAGCTAATCTAGGTACACTTAAATAAGACAAGAACATTAATTGCAGTGCTTCAAAACAACGCGGGCAGATAAAACACATCTGTCTTTGGTGATAATATATAATAAAGAAGGTATACAACTACAAAAACTAATCAAAGGCCTGCTGGCATTAAAGTGAATCATGAAAATGCCAAGCCAAATTTTAGGAAGATCAAGGGGACCATTAGAGAGCCTTTGGCAAAGAATAACAAACAATTTGCATGAGAAAAATAATGTAAATAAAACATAATACATTTGTATGCTGTGCTGTCAAGTAACTAAAGTGGATACAGAAAAAAAAATGAAAATTTCAAGAACCAAATGGAGAGAAGCAAGCAAGGTGGTTAAATGTTTGTGCTAGCTGTGTAGTGGGGATCTGAAAAGGCTGTAGAACCACTGGGACACATACAATACTGAAACAGCCACCTCACCACACAAACACTGTTTAACATTTTTTGTCTGAATGAGTTGTATTTGTCACCAAGCGACAGGCAAAGCTGTCTCCTACCTGTAGAGCAGAAATTGCTGACACAGTTGGCAGTGAGGCTGGGGTGGAAACCAAACTAATCTGAGTTGGTGTTTGAGGTCGAGTGACTGCATTTGGTGGCGTAGGAGTGGCTCTCAAAGCAGAAGCAGCAACCAGATTAGATGGCACAGTCACAGTTGTTTGCTGAGACTGAATTGTTGAAGGTTGCGTCTGTGACGTCGCTGGTGTCACCTGCAGGTATTGAGTAGTCTGTCCACCGGATGACTGCTGTACCTACACAAGACATAATGTAAACAAACTTGTAGCAAGCAGCTGACAACAGATGATGGTGAGGGCAGTGACAATACATTTCTGCAGTTTCTACTAATGACTGAAGAAGCTCTAGCATGTGTGTTGATACACTATAGGACCTTGCAAGCAAAATGCCAACTTCTCTGATTGGGGGAATTTAGCTTTCTGTTGACAAGGAAAAGAAACAGCTCAAGTCTAACAATGTTTGAACCTGAGATCGCAATGCTTCAGCCTCCGTGTAAATAATCCATGTCCTGAGAGATACTTATTTCTATCTCATACATGGGTGATTATGGTAGTTAGTTGCGGTTCCAACTTCATGGCAACGGGTCGTCCCCATTATGCTCCGTTCCTGTGCTAGTGAATATCACACAAAATGCTCCTCACGGCTCAATGAGAAAAGTGGAACAGACAGGAGTCTCGGCAAGCCAACAGCCCGCACAAGTACACTGTGCATAAAGCCGCCGCCAGAATGCCAACACAAAAGTCCTCAACGAAAAATACAGTTCATCATCGATGGAATCGGCAGTCACCAGAAAGACTTAATTGACCCGGGTTTTATCCCACAATGCTCAGTCTCTTTCTGCAGGGCGACCCGCCAAAAGTGCCTCACAAAGTAGGAACTCCATAGCTCCAGCGACGACTCTCAGGAGTCTCCTGAAAAATGCACCCGTGAACCGAAAAGGCAAACCAGACAATTTATTGACAGCCGGCCATTGTTCTGAACATGCAGTTCAATGTGCAAACAACAGCGGTCAGATGAAAAGCATTCCACACAAATCTCACAGCTCACAGTGTCGCACCACACACTCACTAAGTAGCAGGGCGGCGGAACCATGTACTACCAGTCCAACATGAGGAAATTGCGAATGAAAACCATAGCCACAAGCATAAACATGCCAGAGGATTTAACTGTTCAATGCCTAACCGCCATGTTGGGGACCGGAAGACTATGTGTGATAATGTGTGTGACGTTAGAAAGTATATGTCATATCATAAGTGACTTTAAAATGGTAGTATGGAAGAAAAGAGGAGAGAGAGAGAGAGAGAGAGAGAGAGAGAGAGAGAGAGAGAGAGAGAGAGAGAGAGAGAGAGAGAGAGAGAGAGAGAGAGAGAGAGAGAGAGAGAGAGAGAGAGAGAGAGAGACAGAGAGAGAGAGAGAGAGAGAGAGAGAGCTCTTTTGGAACCAAACCTTGCCACTTTAGCAAGACCACTGAATAGTGTTGTTGACCCCATCATCATGTAACAACCTGTCAGATATCTCCTGAACCCACCGCTCCCCCACCATTGTACACGTACAAACAGTCCAGCTACCAGTACTAGGACACACACACACACACACACTTGCTACAGCATTTGTACCACAGCTGGGGTGACTGGCAGCATTTTACAAGGGCTAAAAACAAAGATTGCTTGCTACATAGCTACTATCATGTACTGTGTATTTGAAGCTTCACCTCTAATAAAAGATATAAATCTTGTTGCCTTATTGGGGAAGGGGGGGGGGGTGTGCGGGGGAAGGAAAGAAAGAGAGAGAGAGGGGGGAGAGAAAAAAGAGAGAGAGATAGAGAGGGAAAAAAGATTAAAACACAGGTGATTTTGAGACTGGTATCCTAACTGACTGATCATAAGCTTCTCATCTACCAGTGAAATAGGCAAAGTACACAAACTATGAACAAGAAATATCAATATCCAGATCTAACAAGAAAAATCTGGCAACAAACGCAATTATTAACTTGAAAAACATCTCAGAAGTTGTGAAAACCTGGCACACATGAGAGAGATGAGAACGTCTTATGCAAGGATGTCAGTAAGTAAATCACAAAAAATTAATAAGACAGTTGAGAAATGGTTGTTGGTAGATTATAAAGGTGTCATTTGTGGCATATCCATCTAGCTTAATGTCTGTGTGGCAGATGATAATTTTCACATGCATATGCACATACAAAGTATTGCATGCCTGTGTTGTTGAAAATGTCAGCCATAATTGAAAAATCCAAAACCAAAGAACAGCGTGCTGTTATAACGTTTTTGTTTGGACCAGAGGACTTAATGCCAAGAATATTTATAGGGAAATGTTGCCCGTTTACAGCGGCAAGTATCTGCCTCGAAGTGTTACACACCTACACATACTCTCAGGAATGTTCACAAAGTGTGCTCATAATGGGTGCTCAGACAACTGACCAAAGAGCAGGAAAAGAACCAAACGAGCCACTCATTGGAACATCTCACCCAGTATGCAGATGAAGTAAAAGACAAGCTCAGCAGGATTGTTATAGGGGATGAATCACGCTTGTGTCATTATCAACCAGAAACAAAAAAGTGCTTTAATGTAATGGAAACATCCTTCTTCACCATCAGCCAGGAATTAAAAGGTTTTGCCACCAGCAGGGAAAGTTATGCTTACAGTTTTAGACCAACTGAATTCTGCATTGAACTCTGCAGTTCTAATGATCCCTCGTGATGCAATTTAAAAAAACACACACACACCCCAGTCTATTGACTACAGTCTTAACTGTTCCTTCATGATAATGCCAGACCTCATATGGCTGAAACTTGGGAGAAAATTGTTCAGCTAGAGTGGAAACTTCTTGAATACCATGGTCTACATCCCAGAGCAATTTAGATCTTTTTGGTCTGCTAAAAATAATCACCTTGGCAGCAAACAATTTGCTGATGATGAAGAAGTTGACTATGAGGGGTAAACATGGCTACGGCAGCAGTCCAAAGATTTCTATGGTGCAGGCATTGGGGGAATTGATAAAACAATGGGGAAAATGCAATAATGTTTGTGGTATTGGGAGACTGGTAAAATGATGAGAAAAATGCATCAATGTTCATGGAGGTTATCTTGAGAAATAATGAAAGATGAGAGTACAATAATATGTGGTTTGCATCTCAAATAGTCTTTTCACATTATATTTTGTGACTTGACAGACTTCGTATATTTGTTGCCATTGAAGGAAGCTTGTACTCATGTGATACCAGACACAACACATTTGATGAGTGGTGACAGTCTACTATCAAATAGTCTGCCTCAGCCAGGATTTCCCAGAACCCAACAGTTCCTGTGAGAGACAGATTTTCGCCCCCCCCCCCCCCCCACCCACACCGTTTTGCTCACTTTGAACTCAGGTGTAGTCCACATACATGCTACTACAACTACTAGTTGCCACTACTACTAACTAGGCTGTGCACTGGGCTGATTTTTGCTTGTGGGTTAGCTTTCCCTATTACCAGTGTCCTCTTGCCATCTGGCGAACCTTCTGAGGTCAAGTCAAGGACAAAAAGTCAATATTTTAATGCAACTGACAATTCTGCCAATCACTGCCAGAACTGTATGTCTACAACTTACCCATCCCAAAGAAGTACTGTGAATGGATAATACATTTTTTATGAAGCGATTTCTGGATAGATGAACCTTATTTCAGGGGTTCCTCCAGGGTACAGGGTTGGGATTGGTTGTTCAAACAAATTCACTGCTCTTACTGACATAATTCTTAGTGTTCATAGATTGAGAGAAAAGAACAAGATGGTGGGAAATATACACCCCACCAACATGGTATAATCAATAAAATATTTTCAAAGTCTTATACCAAATAAACAATGTAACAATGAAAAAATAATCAAAGAGATGGAAAAAGGACGAAGATCAGCGAACAGACGAACACTCCTAGCAAGCATCCAAAAGACCCAGATCAGCACATCTCAGTGGACACATTCAACATTGCTCCAAGTGATGCCACTTTGGGCTGATGACCATGGCGTGTGAAAATGTTCCAAGTGGCAGCACTTGCTTTGGAGTTCCAGTTTCTCAGAAACATGGTACTACTACTAGATTAGCTCCCAACCAGTGGTGTGTCTGTCAGCTTGCTTTCTAACATGATTTTCCTTCACCTCTCTGTGTTACTGCACTATACTCTCAGTGTTACACCCAGTGTTCTGTTTAATGATTAACCTAAGTGACCACAACTTTTATTTACTCTGTATTTTGTTAAGTTTTTTTTGCGCTCGCTCTGAGCTCATGCGTAGGCCATACACACTATTTATAGTAGTGATGGACTGAATTTTGCGTACTGTTAATAGGGAAAGCTAATCCACACGCAAAATTCAGTCCATCACTACTATAGTGTGTATGAAGTACGCTTGAGCTCAGAGCGAGCGAGAGCTAAAAAAAAACCAAAAAACTAGTGTAGCTCTATTTCCCCCCAGATCATGCAAAGTTGTGATAGAAAGCAATCAATGAATGAAGTCACCAAAACATACATATGACAACATGCCAGACTTACTTGACAAAATGCAAGACTTACTTGCACTGTCTGTGCAGTAACTAAACTCTGAGGCAGACTTGTCACTGACTTCTGTACGGTCTGGACAGGATGCACCTGAATGCCGGCCGAGTTGGCATCAATGGAGGTAATTGTTGCAGTCTTGACGGTTCCCTGTCCGGTTAAACTCAAGCCCACCCCTGGGTTTGCCGTTGAGCTGACGTGAGTAACAGTGATCGGTGTGCCTGGAGTTAAAGTCTGGCTCCCAGTAGTCAGGGATACCTATGAAGAAAATAGAACACCAGTTGACACAATTGACTTCAAAAGGACCACATGAAGCCATGTTTTCAATTCAATTTCATTAGTCCTACTGTTTTACTGAGTGTATTCAATTATTTCCCTTGCTCAATGAACCCAAACCAGATACAACAGCAAGATTGGTTTTTTATTGCACTCGCTCGCTTTGAACTCAAGCGTAGCCCATACACAATATTTCTAATAGCGCTGGACTGAACTTTGCGTGTGGATTAGCTTTCCTTATTAAGTGTCCCTTGCCATCAGGCGACCCCACTCTGACTTGGCAGGTACTTGTAATTTACGTCCCCAGGTCAAGGACAAGAGGTCGATATTTTAGTCCAACTGGTCAGTGTAGGAGTTGAAACCCTTACCTCGACATCAGTGCTCCGGATGTTTAAAAACACGTTCTTATCCATTCGGCCATGCTGACCTCCCAACAGCAAGATGCCTGCACTGTTCCCTTCTTTACAAATAAGGGGGCTAACACACAGGGGTATTGACTTCATTGCACTGGGTTTTATCCCATATAGCTCAGGCTCTCTTCACACAGCAGTTAACCACCCGTCAAAAGTGTGGCACAGAGCATGAACTCTGTAGCTCTACTGCTTGGTCACGGAGACCTCCTTTGTTCTCTCCTTTGGGTGTTCTGCACTGACGATTCACCACAAAACAAAGTGAGTAATTATGTCTACATTACAGGAATAGAAGGTCTTTCTTATAGGGTAAAGAAAATAGAAAACAGAAAAAAATGTCTTTCCATTACCACTACATATGAAAAAATCAACTAAAAAGACATGACAATTTCACCACTTGGTATTTTTAAAAAAAAATGAAAATCTTGATCTGGGCTTTACAGAGAAAAAAATTAATGCACGCTTGCCCCATCTCTTTCACTCACTCACATGCCCTCTTTCTCTGTAACTGCAAGGAAAGTCAATGAAAACCATACAACTGCTACAACAAACCTTGGCAAGCATCTGTGAGATTGGCTGTCCTGTAGCTTGTGACACTTGGGTGATGATCGTGGGCTGGGAATTGTGGGTGATAATCTGCTGAATGGCACCCGGAGTCTTATTGACTAGGCCGATCTGATGGAGAATCTGATTGCCACTGAGCAGTTTGTGATGCTGGGGGATGAGCAGAGGTATTTGCTGGCCCGCCTTGCCTGTGGCCAAGCCTGATTTAGACATAAACAGAGAAACTGATTGTTCTTTCTACAGCTTTTCTTACAGTTAATATATGTAAACACAGAAGTCACAAACAACATAGAACATACATAGTCACAGATACTGCCCCAACAATATCAGCGGCTATGTGGTTTCAGTGTTTCAGCCAAAGAATCATTTATTCATTTCATACGACATATAAATCTGCAGTACGCACATGACGTGATACAGTGAAATATACCAGGCAATAGATCGTGCTACCTATAGTTTATCGCTTCTGTGTGTTAATTCACTGAGGGAATACACTGTTTTGAACGATATATGTGACAACATGGCCCACAATGAACAAATCATGACTTTCAGATGAAAAACAAAAACTGGTAGTGAGACTTTTTGGCCATTCTCACGTCAGTAAAGAAATTAAGTTTTTTTCCCTTCAAATTAGTCATGTTTTCATGCATATTTCTATGACAAAATCATGAATGCTCTTTGGAGAACATTTCATGATGTCACACGACACTGAATACAACATATTTCAGCTCCTCTAAAGTATTAAACAAAGATTAAAATAAAACAAACACCTATATGTACCTTTTCTGTTTTGAAAGATGAAGGGAGAGAATATAATAAAAGAATATAATAAAAACAGAATGCATGAAAAGAATGCACGAAAAATAAACAATGAGCATGCATGCAATCTTATTTCTATTACACTAGTCAACAACCAAAATGTACCGTATATGAAAATATCTGATCTTAACTAATTTTGATGTGCTGAAAACGAAACTGAAATTTTAAAATGTTGATTGGCTCGAGTTTTCAAGATATATGCTACTAGTTTATTTAATTACGGTCAATTTATATATGACGTAATTGTTGCGGTGACTTAAAAGTGGTCGCTCTTTTGCTTGGACTACAGAGTGGATACATCAAGTACAGTTGTTTTCTCTGTGAGTGGATAGCCGTGCATTAACTGACCATTATATCAGAAGACACTGGCCAATCAGGCAGTCATTGCAGCCTGGGAGTAAGAACGTTGAGAACCCAGCATTGACACCAGCAAGATTTTGTTGCCACCCTTGCACAATATAAGCTGGGTGTCATGAAAAAACTTCGTCAAGGCAATGGAGAAAACAGGCTTTCAAATACCGAATCAGAACATTTCCAAGACTGAATGAAGCTAAAATAAGAGAGGGAGTATAGGTCAGCAGATGTGAAAACTACTTCATGATGATGAGTTTCTTTGCGTGTTGCATGGGAAGGAAAAACCAGCATGGCTAGCTTTTAAGACAGTGCTGGACAATTTTCTTGGAAACAAGAGATCTGATAATTATAATGAAATTGTAGAAAATCTCCTTTTGAAGTATAAGAGTTTTGGCTGCAACATATGTTTGAAAATTCTAGATTCTCATCTGGATTTCTTAACGTCAAACTGTGGAGCAGCCAGTGATGAACATAGTGAATGATTTCACCAGGAGATTTCTGCAATGGAAACAAGGTATCAATGCAATTTGAGCCCGTCAGTGCTTGCTGATTACTGTTGGACAGTGACAAGAGACACCTCACCAATTGACTACAAGAAGAAAGCAAAGAGGGCTCGAACAGCGACTGAATAATGACGGAATGGGTTCATATTTGCCTTTTTATAATGTTATATGTGAACTTTAAATGTTTTTATTTTTTTTTCTATCATTTTATGCTGAAATATAACTTAATTGAGCACGTAATCACAATTTTTATAATGGTAAGGTAGAAAGAACTAACTGTTTACCCCAGAGAATTAAACAAACATACATTATTAGTATTACTGTAATGTAAATTCATCATTAAAACAAAAAACACCAGAGCCAAATGGTGATTATATTTGAAATCAGCATGTCAAAATCAATAAGAAATGGTGAATTTAAATTCTGTTGCAAATAATTTTAGAAAATTTGTTGACTAGTATTTGTAACAAGATCCTAACAATGTGTTGTCAATTCTTCACTTTTGTGAAAGAACTTTTATCCATACATTCTACTGCTTTCCTGGCCTTTTCTGTCAGTTCTCATATTTCATGTTAGTTCTGGGGTTCCACAATGAGGTATTTCTGAAGAAAGTCACATGCTATCACTCCAGTGACACCTGCCTGCTACCTTCTGCATGCTATCACTCCAGTGACACCTACCTGCTACCTTCTGCATGCTATCACTCCAGTGACACCTGCCTGCTACCTTCTGCATGCTATATCTCCAGTGACACCTACCTGCTACCTTCTGCATGCTATCACTCCAGTGACACCTACCTGCTACCTACTGCATGCTATCACTCCAGTGACACCTGCCTGCTACCTTCTGCATGCTATCACTCCAGTGACACCTACCTGCTACCTTCTACATGCTATATCTGCAGTGACACCTACCTGCTACCTTCTGCATGCTATATCTGCAGTGACACCTACCTGCTACCTTCTGCATGCTATCACTCCAGTGACACCTGCCTGCTACCTTCTGCATGCTATCACTCCAGTGACACCTACCTGCTACCTTCTGCATGCTATCACTCCAGTGACACCTACCTGCTACCTTCTGCATGCTATCACTCCAGTGACACCTACCTGCTACCTTCTGCATGCTATATCTGCAGTGACACCTACCTGCTACCTTCTGCATGCTATCACTGCAGTGACACCTACCTGCTACCTTCTGCATGCTATCACTGCAGTGACACCTACCTGCTACCTTCTGCATGCTATATCTGCAGTGACACCTGCCTGCTACCTTCTGCATGCTATATCTGCAGTGACACCTACCTGCTACCTTCTGCATGCTATATCTGCAGTGACACCTACCTGCTACCTTCTGCATGCTATCACTGCAGTGACACCTACCTGCTACCTTCTGCATGCTATATCTGCAGTGACACCTACCTGCTACCTTCTGCATGCTATATCTGCAGTGACACCTGCCTGCTACCTTCTGCATGCTATATCTGCAGTGACACCTACCTGCTACCTTCTGCATGCTATCACTGCAGTGACACCTACCTGCTACCTTCTGCATGCTATATCTGCAGTGACACCTGCCTGCTACCTTCTGCATGCTATATCTGCAGTGACACCTACCTGCTACCTTCTGCATGCTATATCTGCAGTGACACCTACCTGCTACCTACTGCATGCTATATCTGCAGTGACACCTGCCTGCTACCTTCTGCATGCTATATCTGCAGTGACACCTACCTGCTACCTTCTGCATGCTACCTTCTGCATGCTATATCTGCAGTGACACCTACCTGCTACCTTCTGCATGCTATCACTGCAGTGACACCTACCTGCTACCTTCTGCATGCTATATCTGCAGTGACACCTGCCTGCTACCTTCTGCATGCTATATCTGCAGTGACACCTACCTGCTACCTTCTGCATGCTATATCTGCAGTGACACCTACCTGCTACCTTCTGCATGCTATATCTGCAGTGACACCTACCTGCTACCTTCTGCATGCTATCTCTGCAGTGACACCTACCTGCTACCTTCTGCATGCTATATCTGCAGTGACACCTACCTGCTACCTTCTGCATGCTATCACTCCAGTGACACCTACCTGCTACCTTCTGCATGCTATATCTCCAGTGACACCTACCTGCTACCTTCTGCATGCTATATCTGCAGTGACACCTGCCTGCTACCTTCTGCATGCTATATCTGCAGTGACACCTACCTGCTACCTTCTGCATGCTATATCTGCAGTGACACCTACCTGCTACCTTCTGCATGCTATCACTGCAGTGACACCTACCTGCTACCTTCTGCATGCTATATCTGCAGTGACACCTACCTGCTACCTTCTGCATGCTATATCTGCAGTGACACCTACCTGCTATATCTGCAGTGACACCTACCTGCTACCTTCTGCATGCTATCACTCCAGTGACACCTACCTGCTACCTTCTGCATGCTATCTCTGCAGTGACACCTACCTGCTACCTTCTGCATGCTATCACTCCAGTGACACCTACCTGCTACCTTCTGCATGCTATCACTCCAGTGACACCTACCTGCTACCTTCTGCATGCTATCACTCCAGTGACACCTACCTGCTACCTTCTGCATGCTATCACTCCAGTGACACCTACCTGCTACCTTCTGCATGCTATATCTGCAGTGACACCTAACCTACCTGCTACCTTCTGCATGCTATATCTGCAGTGACACCTAACCTACCTGCTACCTTCTGCATGCTATACCTGCAGTGACACCTACCTGCTACCTTCTGCATGCTATCACCTCCAGTGACACCTACCTGCTACCTTCTGCATGCTATATCTGCAGTGACACCTACCTGCTACCTTCTGCTGGGTGCCAGCCTTCCTCTGCTGGTGAAGGAGCTGCATGCGCTGCTGCTGCTGAATCTGACTGACAGTGGCGGCCCTTGAAGCTAGATGGTGGCAGACAAATGTGTATCTATACAAACACAGCTTTCAAACATGCTTAACATGATACACAATGACAGGAGGCAGAACACAATCTTTTATTGTTACATTTAGAATTGTATACATGAATTAACTATCCTAATTTTTAAAAGTTATTTTAACTTCTGCCCCAAAACAAGGATTACAGGTTGCCATGCCTGTTATATAAAGAATAGTTTGATGTCAACAACAACTACAGATAATAAATGTATACAAGTAAGAATGAAAGTGATGGATATAAAAACCCCCACAGCTCCAGGAAGGTTAACCTGGTCAACAAATGCCCGCAGAAGTCGGATGTGTCGGCCTAACGGTGCAAGAACGCAGCTCTGCTGTAAACAGGCACAACGCAATTGTCATATAGCAAATGACAGTAGCATAGAATTAATTTGATGAGTTGGTGCATCAAGAGATATTAATAGAATAGTTCATAAATGTCGCACATTGTGGCACTTGTAATAAACAAGTGATACGTCATTGTAGTGCATAGCGTTGACAACTTAACCGTAAGTTTCAGGAGTTGTGAGCCAGCTGACAGAGTGTGAGGACGTCGGGGCTGTCCTTCACCAGCAAACACGCAGACTACAAGCTTTTATCATCACATAGTTCACCAGTCTCCACATGGGGTCACTAGTGTCTACATCCAGCAATTGTTAGTTGATACACGTAGCTTCACTGACGCCACGATCACCTACAGGTATTATTCTCACAACGATGCGCATGGGTCCATTAATGGTCAGGCGGGCGACATTGGCCGTTGGAGCTCGATCGTGGTAATCTTCTGTTGAAGGTAGGCAGTCGTAGTTTATGATCACACCAGCGTAGCAGGCAGCAAGCTTAGTTCCCAACACTCTAACCTGAGAGGGAGTTGTTTTATGATTAAGGAGCGGGAGTGGAAGATGTGAGTGAAAGACTGAAGCCTGGATCTGCACATACGCTCATAGCCGTCATCCGATATCATCGGTGGTTTAATACATCACTGTGCACTCCATCAGCATGTCTACTGAGTTATTTCTGGAGTTACTACAGTTATACTGTCCTGTACGTGTGTGTGCAGTCATATTGGCGCATGCCATTCAGCTGATCAGGGATCATACCCCAGAGCCACACAGATCTCGAGGTACTATCTGAACGTTAACTCATTATAGCGCCTAAACTCATATCATATCAGAACATATAGAGATATATAACAGTAACCTCGTGACAGCAATCACGTCCGTTTCGTTGTACTCCAGGTTTCAGAGCCATACAGCACAACTGGTCTGATCAGTGTTCTGTATATTGTGATTTTGGTGTTACGAGATAGCGCCTTTGATTTTAGTAGATGTTGTTGTGCATAGTAATATCTTATTTCCAGAGTTGATTCTAATTTGTATTTCTTCCCTTATGATGTTGGAGCAGTTGAAGATTGTACCCAGGTATTTGTATGTTTCCGTTCTTTTAATGGTAGGAATCCACGGTTGTCAGGATTAAATGGAGATGCACCCTAATTATCCTTGTTACACAATTTTTGTGCCTGTCAATACGGATGATATATTTAATCTGTACAGTATACAACCACATTTGCTTACCAACGACTGCTCTTTGCTGGGGCACACCTATCCCAGCTTGGTTTGTGACTGGTACTGTCACCACTGGTGAGGCTGAGACAGATTTGACTAGGGCAATTGGAGTCTGAGATGTTGAGGCAGCTGATTGGCCAACTGAGGTCACCTGACCTTGGATTATTTGGGCAGTCTGAAGCTGTAAAATAGTACAAAGTAGCAATGAAATAGTCATATATTTTGTGCCTAACATGTCTCTGTCAAATGAAGTGTCAAAAGCTTTCAGCATTATTTACTTGAAACAGAAAGTTTTAATGTCTTCACAACTACGTTTCTTCCAATGTTTCTATGTTTTATAAGCATTAAGTTAAACACACTGTTTCTATGCAAGTGGAATACTGGGATATGCAGTTGGCACATATTTTTAGAAGAATGGCACCCCATGGCTGATGTAAATATCATGCTGGCTACATTGAACTTCTACAAATATTTCTAGTATACATGTGTATGAGACTAAGTCGAGCACAGAGTTATGAGGTCCATAAAAATACATTCCCACCTTGAGAGGATTTGAATCTAGAACCACAAGGTCTGTAGGTGTGTGTACACTTCATTGAGTACAGTTATTGTTGTTATAAATGTTGCTGTTATTATTCTAGATACCACAGCTTACCATTCTATAAGTACTTTCTCTGCCTCCACGCCTTCACTATGAAGAGCATGATTCTGTGTGGCATGAGAACAGCACTGTTTCACATGTGCTTACAACCACTATTGCTTTCTCGTGTTCGCATAATCACAACATGTTATTCCTATGTTTTATTTCTTCTACCATATGTGTTGTTCTTCCCAGTTCATACATAGTTCTAATATTCTAAGTGCCAATTCAGGAGAAAGGAGGTAAGTTGGTCTGAAAAGAGGTAAGTTGGTGATCCAGACTTCTTGTGGCTTTCTCCACACAATGTCATACTTCTCCTAGGAGAACAGCCTCCTTTCATCTTGGCTGTCTGAGCTGTTTTTCTTTTCTTTATTGAGTCGTTCATGATTGGCTGGATTTTGCAGCTTAAATATTCTATGGGATGTGGTAACCAGTCTCTCGCCGACCCTACTTAGTTGCCTCTTATATGGTAGGTTCATTCATTCATCATGTGTCATGCCGATAAGCGTTGTCATTCATGTTTCGCCAGCTCACTCAATCACCAGAGTCATGGATCAGCTCTGTGTTCTTGTCTCGACCATACCACATGGCCAAGTCATCAAGGTATTTGCTTCTCTGCCTTCCCCTTGATCTTGCCAGTTGTCACCAAGTTCTCCAATTTATTTCTTCTCATAACATATATTATATTGTGGTATTACTGATAGGATACAGTGTTACTGTTCTTTGCCTCCTTTATAAGCCTAGGAAACACACAGGTGATGTGACATGTTACTGCTTGTTTAAAGACTGAAACAGTGTCACAAATGAGTACTGGTAACCAGCAGTGTATGATGTCACTCTGTTACCCTGGTAGTTTTCTGTTCTGTACTATTACTTCATTCATCCTCTCCCACAAGCCAGTGGGTCACAACTAGCTGTTCACCTCTCTATCCCAGAGACCAGTGTGTGTGACTTCCACATGTGTTTTTGTAAGTCTGCCCCTAAACAGATAATATTCAAAGTAACTTTCAATCCACCTGTAGGCCATGTATTTCCTATAAAAGTGGGACTTTTCAAGTGCATAACCTGCACACCAGGAACATCCTGTTTTTCATTCTAGCCTTCTTCTATCTTACTAGGTAAATTATCTCACTACCCAAGAGATAAGTGGAATCATTAGAAACTAACAATCATCATTCATTCTAGCCTTGGACAAGTTATCTTGCTATATAAGATATCTCACTACACAAGAGATGAGTGGAAAGTATGGTTATCATTAGAAACTAACAATCATCATTCATTCTAGCCTTGGATAAGTTATCTTGCTATATAAGATATCTCCCTACCCAAGAGATGAGTGGAAAGTATGGTTATCATTAGAAACTAACAATCATCATTCATTCTAGCCTTGGATAAGTTATCTTGCTATATAAGATATCTCACTACACAAGAGATGAGTGGAAAGTATGGTTATCATTAGAAACTAACAATCATCATTCATTCTAGCCTTGGATAAGTTATCTTGCTAGGCCAGTTATCTCACTACCCAAGAGATGAGTGGAAAGTATGGTTATCATTAGAAACTAACAATCATCATTCATTCTAGCCTTGGATAAGTTATCTTGCTAGGCCAGTTATCTCACTACCCAAGAGATGAGTGGAAAGTATGGTTATCATTAGAAACTAACAATCATCATTCATTCTAGCCTTGGATAAGTTATCTTGCTAGGCCAGTTATCTCACTACACAAGAGATGAGTGGAAAGTATGGTTATCATTAGAAACTAACAATCATCATTCATTCTAGCCTTGGATAAGTTATCTTGCTAGGCCAGTTATCTCACTACCCAAGAGATGAGTGGAAAGTATGGTTATCATTAGAAACTAACAATCATCATTCATTCTAGCCTTGGATAAGTTATCTTGCTAGGCCAGTTATCTCACTACACAAGAGATGAGTGGAAAGTATGGTTATCATTAGAAACTAACAATCATCATTCATTCTAGCCTTGGATAAGTTATCTTGCTATATAAGTTATCTCACTACCCAAGAGTTGAGTGGAAAGTATGGTTATCATTAGAAACTAACAATCATCATTCATTCTAGCCTTGGATAAGTTATCTTGCTATATAATATATCTCACTACCCAAGAGTTGAGTGGAAAGTATGGTTATCATTAGAAACTAACAATCATCATTCATTCTAGCCTTGGATAAGTTATCTTGCTATATAAGATATCTCACTACCCAAGAGATGAGTGGAAAGTGTGGTTATCATTAAAATGAGTTGAGTTGAGTTAAGAACCGACATCAGTGCACTCAGGACATTCCCATACGTGCTCAGTCCCCTCGTTCAACAGCCAGCGAAGAGTCATACTACTAATCATTCCCACCGCTATCTGATTAAAAGTTCTCCTGGTCTTCCCTCTCAGTTTTGAGATTCTTCCAGAACCCCTGCTGATCCCCCGCAATCTCATTCTTTCCACATATGGGTTCTCAATCGGTTCCTCCGCCTTTTCCACCTGGTCCCACAAGCGCACGACCACCTCCCCCTTGTCCATAGGCAAGATACCACCAAGAGGTGCATTCCCTGCCAGCCTATCAGCCTGTTCATTCCCCCGTACACCCACATGGCCAGGGCAAAATATCCATACAATTCTCACAATCTGTGAATCATTAGAAACTAACAATCATCATTCATTCTAGCCTTGGATAAGTTATCTTGCTAAGCCAGTTACCTCACTACCCAGAAGATGAGTGGAACATGTGATTATCATTAGAAACTAACAATTATCACCATCAAGTGCCATGCCGGTAAACATGGATGGTCATGTTTCACCATCTTACACGACCACCAGTCATAGATCAGCTCTGTGTTCGTGTCTCGACCATGCCATGTGGTCAAGCTATTCAGGTATTTATATCACTGCCTTCCCCTTTTCCCCTCAATCTTGCCAGTTGTCACCAAATTCTGTACTTTATTTCTTCTGAAAACGTGCCCAATAACTGTTCATTGTCTATATTTAATTTCTCTAATCAGTTCATGGTTTTCATTCGCTTTTTTTATGACTTGCTCATTGTTTTGTTTGCCTGTCCACGGTATTGTTTGCATCTTCCTCAGAAATCACATTTCCACTGCCCTTAGATGTTTTTCAGCTTGTCTGCTTATTGTCCACATTTCACATCCATACAAAAGTACAGATTCTTCAACACACTTTCTCATTGCAAATGATATCTTTTTATTGGTCAGTATGTCTTCCATCTTGTAAAAGGCTACCTTTACATAGTGATTCTGGTTCTAATCTCTTCAAGGCATCTCCCATCAGATGTTATGACTGTTCAAAGTTGTACCGATTCACTTGTTTAAGAATATTACCATTTACCCGTATATTACATTGTGGTATTTCTTTCTTCTTAGAGACGACCATAATGAAATTTAATTGTAACAATGGTTTATGTGAAAATGTAGAACATTTCCAGATGCAAATCAGGCAACTGTTGAGACCTGGCAGACACCAAAGCCTCTCAGCCATGTTCTCCTCATACTGTGCACATGAACTGACACAAATCACTTACCTGTCCTCCCCTCACCGGGACCAACAACTGTTGTGTGATGACCTTCTGACCCGGATGCTTCAACTGCTGGGCTCGCATCTGTTCTGCGGTCAGCAGTTTCTGTGCCCGCAGCTGCTGCAAACCTGTTGCTGTCTGTGTCCTAATGATAGACTGATTGTGTCGCAGAATGTTGATCTGCTGGGGTGTGAGACTACGGGCCTGAACCAACTGGGGCTGAAGAGTAGCTGCTGTTGACAGATATAAACATTCACCTTTGAAAGCTAGCCTGAGGACAGACTTAACAGAATTCTCTTGGACTCCCAAGAAATGTGAGTGCATCTACCTAAAAGTCTTGCCTTGCCTTCTTTCACAACCAAGTAGGTACTGACATCTCTTCTGCTGGACATCCGCCCATGTGCACCAGTCTCTAGAAGCCCATAACTAACACCTTATGAATAGTATAACATATGCACAAGGTCACATGACCATCAAGGGGAATCTGACACCAGCCAACTATAAATACTAGAACATGCACTTAGAAGTGAACTCAACTATCATCTACTCCCAAAAGCTAGAAAGAACAAGTGACAAATCTAGTCACTGATTTGGAATATTGACTATTTTTTGTACTCACTGTAACAATAGACAAGTGAAAATTCACAGGTGCAATGGATTGATTTCATGGTCAGTTGCCACTGTAATACTACTCTTCTTTGCAACTGTGGCTAACTATTGTCAGAAAACATCTATTGTTTGGCCTCTCCTATGTCTTGCATGGTGTAACTATGTAACACAGGGCTGTGACAATGCATACTGGCTGGCTGCGACAAGACATACTGGCTGGCTGTGACAAGACATACTGGCTGGCTGTGACAAGACATACTGGCTGGCTGTGACAAGACATACTGGCTGGCTGTGACAAGACATACTGGCTGGCTGCGACAAGACATACTGGCTGGCTGTGACAAGACATACTGGCTGGCTGTGACAAGACATACTGGCTGGCTGTGACAAGGCATACTGGCTGGCTGTGACAAGACATACTGGCTGGCTGTGACAAGACATACTGGCTGGCTGTGACAAGACATACTGGCTGGCTGTGACAAGACATACTGGCTGGCTGTGACAAGACATACTGGCTATCTGTTGCTAGCCCCAAATTGGTATGGACCAGCTGGTACTGGATGGGTGAGGTAGCCAATATTATACTGACTGCCTTGACTTCCCAGAACATGTTCTGGTAGCCCTACTTTCTTGTGTAGACTGGGTCAACCTGGGAAGCCAGGTCAATATAACAAACATGTGAGACAGTCACAAGATATTTAACCTAGAGCTTTACATAGAATATTTAACCATAACAAACCAATAATGCTGTATGGATCTTGGAGAATGACCACAACAATTACTCCTAAACTAAAACATTCGTAAACTGATGTCTGCAAAGAACAGGACTAAAATGGTATGACAAAATCAGTAACCTGGAGCTTATAGAAATAACTAGGCGTATGACAGCAAATAAAGAGGTTAGAAAAAGACACTGGATAGGGGACACTTGGAGAAAACCCCAGAATAGCATCACTAAATGGTCCTTGCACAGGAACCCACAGGGCACATGAAATAGAGCAAGATCTAACAAAACATGCAAAAAGAGATTTAAAGACAGAGATGAATAATATGGGAAAGACATGGAAGAAGCTAAAGATAGTAGCAAAAGATAGCTGGCCGATGGCACGTGCTGCAAACAGGGAATAATGTGCGTAAGACTACACATTCGCCAGCAACTGTGGACAATCAGCAGTTATGCACATACTCCAACATTGAAGCTTACCCCAACATCAGTCTGTCAACACAAACTGCATTATTTGATCATGTGAAAAGTATCTAACACCTGAACTACTATTTAAAAAACAAACTTTCCACATGAATACTGAGCCAGTAATATTGGCATCAGATAAATATTGGTCAGCAGAATAAACAACAACGATCACAGGAAAAGTTTAAAATGAAGCATACTTCCTGCTGCTGTCATGGCCGCCAGCTTTTGACCAGCTGCTAGAGCAGAAGATGTGACTGTAGTTTGCAAGGCAGACCTAGCGGCAGCAGCAGCCTGAGCAGCTGCAGTTATGGCTGTAGATGTGCCTGAGGACCCCACTGTTACTTCCAGATCCTGCATGGTGATGGTGGGTGTGGCCGCCCCTGTGGGCCGCTGACCACGGATGGTTGGAGTCAAGTTGGCAGACACAGCCTTGAAGAAAGAAAATAAATGGTGAAACTATTTTATCTTGTTACGGTTATTCTTCTACCAACATGGACTTCTAACACATGGTTAAATGAATTAAAACAACAATAACTCAGAATGAAAAGACATAAAAGTAAAATAGCTGAGCAACAGTACTTTGAAGTTTAATATAAAATTCCTCCTTAATGGATTCAACATTATCATTTGTTGCAACTAACACAGGATTACATTCACTTGTTGCAACTAATACAGGATCACATTCATGTTTACTTTCCTTTTTTTGTGGTTCTAGAACTCACCATTTCCCATTCTATTATTGTTTTTCTGCCTCTTTAGATAGAATTAAGGCCACTTGTTTATCGGGAAGGATATTTTTCTCTGTATAGTCTGAGAACAGCACCGTTTCACCAGCTTTTAGAAGCTTTTTGTCTGCTTCCTTCCATCTTGTTTCACCAGTATATAGAAGCTATTTTGTCTGCTCCCTTCCATCAGGTCTCACCAGTTTTTAGAAGCTTTTAGTCTGCTCACTTTCATCTTGTTTCACGTAATCCCAAAATAATAATCTTATAATATTTAATTCTGCTTATTTCTTTTGCTGTCTTTCCCATTTCATACATTCTAACACTCAGGTGCCAAGACTGGAGACTTTCCTAGGTGAAAAGTAGAAAGTCTGAGATGCAGATCCCTTACTTATTTCTCTGCATTATGTCATACATCATCTAGGAGAAGAGCCTCACTTCATCTTTGACCATGTTATTTTCTTGTTATTTCTGTAGGCATGTTCATGGTTTGTTGGATTCTGCAGCTAAATCTGTCTACAGGACAGGGTCACCAGTCCCACACCAACTTCCCTAGGTCATGTTTTACGACTGCATGGTAGGCTACAGTATTAATATTTGTTACTTCCTGTATGGATGAAGATAGTTTACTGTGAGATGAAAAACATGCCAACTTATTTTCTATTCCAAGTCTGTAGACATGATAAGAAAATGCTTACTATTGTAGAAGACAGGCCAGCAGCTTGAGACATCCTCTTGTTGATGGCAGCAAATGGTCCAGCCCCAAGCCCAGACGGGGCATTAACTATGATGTTTCCAGCTGCTGTCCCAAGTGTTCTTGCAAGTGACACTGCTGTTAGTCCTGGTCCAACTGCTACTTTTGGCCCTTGATTCGTCTGTTATTAAAATAAGCATACATATTTATTTTGAAATGAGTGATGATTTATGTTAATTTCTAGAAAATACTTCTGTAGACAGACAAACTATTATTACAGTAACTGAATAGGTGTGGTGATTTCAATGACAGGCATGAGGGGAAGTCGAGACCATGGTAGTCAGCTCACCGTCAGCATTAGCTCGCCACGGGTGCAAGAAAGGAAAAGCCTTATAAATATCCTTGTTGGTTTGACAGAACATCATGGATAAATGGCCATCAAAGTATGTGGTCGAGGGATTAGCATGCCTGCCTTATACATTGTGGGACATGTACCTTATTCCTTAGTGGTGTTTGTCTATCGAAGGCGATATAAAAAATGAGTCTGCACACTGTGTGGACAAGTGCCATTAATGTCCCCAGCTTCCCATCAGATAACAGCAATGGTGAAAATGCTATCATGCAGAAAGTCTTGACAACCTGGTTGGGGATCTTGGAGTCAGTAAACACTATGCAGTGGCCAGAAACAACAAAGTGGTAGTATTTCTGGCACTCACCAGCCAGTCCACGTCGAAGTCGCGAGTGAAATGATAGATCTGACAGATAACAGTCAATTACTACGCTCTATCCTACAAATGGCAAGTCATTGCTGCTGTCCAGCCAACACCTCTCCAACACTGTTGTTCCAAAGAACAACATAACAATGAACTGCTATAAAGTCTTAATTTTGGGAAATGTTGCTTTCTGTGCAAATGTCCCAGAACGAGACAAAACCTTGACTGGCCTGGATGTATACAACAAACAATATCTTGCTGCTTGACACACACACACACGATACACTTCATGCTCAGCAAATGCTCCAATCATAAAAACACTTGTTTTGTGACCTTCAAAGCAGAAGTCCATTTCCAAGACTGATACAGGACACAGATGGTATACTTGCTGTATGAGAAATCTATGACACCAACTGCGTCCTTTAGTCTGGATGCTAATCTTGTTGGATGACTAATACTCAACAAAGATTTCTTTTCAATAATACTTGGGTCAGTACAATTTTCTGCTTGCCCATGACGTTTCTCACTTTTTAATGTGCTTTAAATCCCCCAGCTATTAGGCATCACTTACCAGACGCATTTGACAATTCTCAAAAAGTTCCATGTGTTCCTAGGGAGGTGATCAAAACATACATAAATGATGTATTCTCATCATACTTGATCAGCTGTAATGACATCAATCCCCTGCAAAACCGCATTCTCATTACTGTTATCACTTATGGTTCGTTCACTTTTGCTTCACGAACATAGGCAACCCTACTTGATCTGGTTCAATCATACTTTTATAGCACCTTTATCCTTAGCATGCAATAGTCTAATCTTCTTTAAGGTGCATTTCTTGCAGCATCAACATGTCACAATCATATACGACTTCTGTATGACTGATACACATTGTCAGGCATTTCAACATTTCCAAAGGCAATAATACAAACTCCGTTATCCAGTGCCGCCATGTTTCTACTATATCTAAACATCAATGCTGCTCATGGTATGCCGCTTGTAACATTTTACACTGCATCATCCTCAACATCATCATGATGTGCTGCGCTGATAGCTAGGGCAGTCTTGGTTTGTCATCCAACATGATCCCCTTGTAACATTTTACACTGCATCATCCTCAACACTATCATGATGTGCTGCACCCATAGCTAGGGCAGTCTTGGTTTGTCATCCAACATGATCCCCTTGTAACATTTTACACTGCATCATCCTCAACACCATTATGATGTGCTGTACTGATAGCTAGGGCAGTCTTGGTTTGTCATCCAACATGATCACCAGCCTTGTATCAACTCTGTGATCATCCCAATTATACTATACGGTCAAACCATTCAGGTATTTCTTTCTTGTTCTTTTCTCATCAATTTTGCCAACTGTCACTAAGTTTTCAAGTTTGTGTCTTTATATAATGTGCCCATTATATAGTGTCATTAATAACTCACATTCAACAATTTACCTTTCAGAAGAGAAGCAATCAGCTTCCTAACCCAATAGCCACCAACATTTCTAACATGGCCACCACCGATCAAAATATGTGTTAAAATGGTAGATCAACCTTCAACGAAAGACAAAACACATGAACTTACAATCACAGTTGTAGGTGTCACTGAGACAATCGATGAGAGTTGCTGTGCCTGGATGGTTGCGCCGACTCCTGGCGTGGCTATTGCAGCCTGGACGGGTCGCTGAGCTGCAGCTACTGCATCAACCACAGTAACATTCTGCAATAGTGTTAACAATTATCATCATCATTTGCCATAAGTGAGTCATTTTCTAGTTATTTATGGTGAGTTATTTCATTAACTAATGGTGGGTTATTTTCTAGTTAACTGATTTGGGATATTTTCTTGTAACAGATGGTAGGAGGCCACTTTTCCAGCATCTTTAGAGGGAACTGCTAAACCAACACATAAGCTTTAGGATACAGTGAGACAAGCACATGGCTTGACATACATACACAGCTGGACTTGCCAGGACAAGACCAGACGAATGAATGTCATTGACATGGTGTACAAGCACCATACAGCTTTATTATTACAGTGGAGTCTGGATAAGCAGAAGTGGCAGGGGCCGAAGGAATTTGTTCTACGTATCCGAAATTCTACTTATCCAGACTGCACACATATTTACACTAATACCATGCAGTAGCATTGAGTAAAATAATTGTACCACTTAGGAAACACAGGCAGTGAACAAATAAATAGCTATACAATATCAGAAATGTTGAAATGTTTAATTTTGAAAATGTCCAAATTAATTAAAGAAAAAGTCTGTGATTTATCTTCCTATTGCCTGTTTAAAGGCACAAAATGGTGAGACTGCATCGTCCGAACATCCATTCTGCATCATGTAAATGTCAATTTTGTCAATTGATGCCAAAATATCTGACTGCGATACAGGTTGTGCTTGCAGCCCACAGTCATCCTCATCATCAGAGTCAGGGCTGGAAGGGACTGTTGGTTGAATGACTGGCATACATTGCCCTATAATATCAGTGCTTGAAAGAGTGGCACTAGTAGAAACATCATTGTCAATGTTCACAAACTCCTCTGGATCAATCCTCAGCTCTTTATACAATCCAGCAAGTAATGGCCCCACTGAAATGTCAGTAACATTGCTCTCACTGCTCGCAGAATTTTATTTAGCTAAAGCAGGTCTGAGTACGTCTTCTATCCATGAGTGAGTCGTCGCTTCGTCGACTGACTGTTTCTCGCCACACACATTCTTGTAAGTGATGCAATGTCGTTTTTGGAAACGATCCAACCAGCCAGCAGTACAATTCCAGTCTGTCTGACTTCCAAGATGTGCAAATTCTTCTGCTTTCGCAATAAGTAAAGGCCAATTTACTGGTACACTTGCCAATCTAATCACAGTGAACCATTTTAAAAGGGCAGCATCAACAAAATCGCACACAGCAGTTCTTCTAGCTCTCTACCTATCACTGTCGATTTGACATTCGAAAAACAATAGTTTCTAGCAGCCTTTATGCTTTAAAATGCCGGAAAGTGTCGATGTTGGAATACCAAATTCTCTAGCTATATCCACTTTCTTCTTCCCATTATGTTCAACCTCTTCCAACAGCTCAATCTTTCTTTTTAAAGTCAAAGTTTTAAGCGTTCGTCCACTAGCAGCCATTGTTGACATGTAGCAACATATCGTATGTGCGAGATTGTTCTCCGGGCTGACTAAAAATACACATTCTTTTTTTTGGGGGGGGGGGGGGGGGGGGGGGGGAAAGAAGAGAGAGGTGAGGTTGTCTCTGTGTGTGAGAGAGAGAGAGAGAGAGAGAGAGAGAGAGAGAGAGAGAGAGAGAGAGAGAGAGAGAGAGAGAGAGAGAGAGAGAGAGAGAGAAGAGAGAGAAATGAACAGTTCGACTTAAACGTGGACATTTATATAGTCAGTATTCATTTTTATGTTCGACTAATCCAAAAATTCGAGTTAACCGAATTCGACTTATCAGGAATTTTTATACAAAGATAAAGAAGGATCTTGGCTGGGACCAAGCCAATAATGTCGACTTAAGCGAAATTCTAGTTATCCGAGTTCGACTTAAGTGGACTCGACTGTATATGTATATTTTTTTTCCATATCCTTTACAGGACACTGCAGTCAACACCAGCATTTTTCAGCTGCTATTGATGTCTTGGCAAGTTTTACGTTCAGTAGTTTGCCATTGCTTTCTGAACAACCGGCTCACATACTTCCGTAAGAAACCAGCGTGACGTGACCCGCTGCTGAATCTCGCGCTGCTGTGTTTCATATGTGAATATATGGAATTACGAATAACATCCTTAACCCTTTCGCCAGGGAGGCCGGCATTATATGTATACATATGACTATTTTAGTATACTTGTTTATTTCAACTAGTTTGTTTATATTTACATTATCCAATAGTATATTTACATTTTCTAAATTATTTAAATTAGTTTTATTTTATTTATTATATATATATATATATATATATATATATATATATATATATATATATATATATATATATATATATATATATATATATATATATATATAATTTATTTTATAGTTTTATTTTTAATTAGTTTTTTAATTTAAAATTAGTTTTTAACATTCATGCTTGTCTTTTGTGAACTGAAAATGACACCGTCTGTGCAAGCTGCCTTTGTAGGATCAATAACAGACCTGCTTTTCTGTGTTGAACTGCAGTTGAGTATAGTCAGTCTTCGGCTACCATGTGCCTGGTTCACTGGCTGTGTGGTTTAGAGGTGTGGTGTCTGCCTCAACTTGAGAGTACAGGGGTTGAGCCCAGCACTAGGCAGTTATTTAAACCAAGGAATATGAGGATGTTATGGTCTCCACAGATCTCTGGGTACAGGGTTGAATGCTTAGTCTTCTTGGACACAAGGGAAACATTTACACATCCCTGGGCAATTTGAGATCATACACAACAGGCTGAACAGCCGACTATCCTGACTAAAGTTCCCAATGAGAAAATGTGCAAACTACAGAAATGTTATAGCAAGTCCCTTGCTACAGTTACATGCCACTGTTCATAATATACAAACATTCATTTACAAGTATCTGCACAGAATAGAAAGACTATACAATGGTATGACAGAATCCATAACAGGAGAAAACTAGACACTAGCTACTACGGTATCTGTTACCGAACATTGCCGGAGATAATTCTTACGGCGATTTCCGCTTTCTTGTTATTGTACCCCGATGTTAAGGACATATAGCGTACTCATGATGTTAAATTCACCGATTATTTCAAGTTCACGTTAAAAAAGGGACTAATTACATTATATAGTTTTTCCCTCCTCGGTTTACGTGTGTACATCTCGTGTTTCTGAAATTCGTTTCTCACACAGAGATACAGAGTGACCTTTTCAGACGTAAGTATACCCACAAATCACATTTTATGTAGATGTAATTGTTTGTTCTAATATGTGTTATTAGATGTATCATCCATTTTTATGTAAATCTTGTCATTTTCGACTATTAAAGTCGGGAGGCAAATACCAAACGAAAATGATGAAAATTGCATGCTCTGATGTGATATTTCAATGGCCGGAAATAGCCGTTTCCTTGTCAGCGATGACTATTTAATATTGTTATGGAATATTCACAGCGATTTGAATGCCAATGAATGCATGATTGCATTCAACGTCAAATTTAGTATTTGTGTATATATTTTCATCACTCTGCATGGGCGGGATCATTGATAATTTTTAATCTTTCCAACGGAACATCTTTTGTCAAAATTCATCTATCTACGGCAATCTATGCTGACTGACAAGTTCTCGCCGCGCGTGGTCTGACGTCATCACGGCATGATGTGATGTATACATCTGAGTGTCTGGGTGTTTATATATAAACTGGGAGAGTTATAGTCCCTTGTGCGTGTTAATCTCCTTGACGACCAGCAGTTGTATGAGTATGTAGGTAGGGTCACAAAAAGTGGAAAGGTCAAAACCGTTTTCTTTATATCTTCCTTGTAAATTGTTGTTTGTCCATCAAGAATGATGATGACCATTCATTTCATCCATTGGGGTTGAAGGTGTGGAGCCGTGGGTTCTAAGATGGCTGATAAGGCCTATTTTGGCTCGAAATGTTCTTTGACAATGTGGACAAAGAATGCTTGCCGTCTCTGGAGGAGGAATTCTTGCAGTGGTTTTTCTGTCCTGCCTTTTCTTCACAGCTCTTGCAGTCCTGGTTGCCTCACATATGACTGCACCTTTGCGCAATGATGCACGCCACGAATTTCGGTCTCTGGCTGCAGCCTCCCAGGTGTCATGATGAATTCCAAAAGCATTCAGTGAAATTTTCAGAGTGTCTTTAAAACGTTTCCTCTGGCCACCTTGGGAGCGTTTACCACAACGCAGTTCGCTGTAAAAAATTCGTTTAGGGAGCCTGTGATCTGGCATGCGAGTCAAGTGACCAGCCCAGCGAATCTGATTCTTCATCAGTAGAGTGTGAATACTGGGCATGGATGCTCTTTCTAGGACTTCAGTGTCTGGAATCTTGTCTTGCCATTTAATCTTCAGTAGCTTCCTTAGGCAGACTGTGTGGAAGTGGTTTAATTTCCTAGCGTGTCGCTGATAAACAGTCCAGGTTTCACAAGCATATAGCAGTGTGGATAATACAACTGCTTTGTAGACTTTTAGCTTTGTTTGCAGGCTTATTCCAGTTCTGTCCCATACATTCTTGTACAGTCTGCCAAAGGCTGCACTGGCCTTGGAGATTCTTGCATTCACTTCGTCATCGATTGTGGCAGCTTGTGACAGGGTGATGCCAAGATAGGTAAATTTGTCCACAACACTTAGTCTATGATCATTCACTTTGATATTCGGCTTGTAAATTATAAACTTACACACAAACATTAATATCTCGCTTTTAAAATTGACCCACAGGCTTGAATAGGGTATCGTTAGATTTGTTTTTTCAAGAGCTATCAAACTATGCAGGTTATATAATTAAAAAGCAATTTAGAAAAAGTTACTAAAGTGGCTACTAGATACATTCCAGGGAATCATCAGATGAGGAAAAGTAGAGTAGTGTTTGATTGGATACACATTGAGAAAAACCAATTATAAAATAACTAGAAGGTTCCTTCTATGAAATCCACAAGGCAAAATAAATATAGGGTGATGAAAAACACACAGAGAAGACAGCCACTGAGATGAGTAATACAGGACAGACATGGAAGGTGAGACATGAAATATCACAGGCTAGCAGGGCATGTCACAGGATTTGTTAAAGGCCTATACACCACCAGGGGTTACAAGGCACAATAGAAGAGACGACAGCTGTATAGATTCGTCACACAAGCCTAAGGGTACTTTTTACAGGAATAATATCAGTGTCACAATGGAGGGTATGAAATAATGACTGACTCTGGAACTAGCCTGAAATCAATACTTACTGCTGCAATGCCTTGAGCTTGTGCTGATGCCTGCTGCTGCAACTGTTGCTGCTGCTGCTGTTGCTTTTTCTTATCTAAAGCAATCCTCTCTGCTCGTTTGGCTGCTAACTGACTTGGCAGCATAGGGATGTCATAGTTGATGCCATGCTCAGCCAAGATGATAGCATGCTTTGCTGGTTTAGCAGCTGGGTTAACAATGGTCTGTCTCATGGCTGCTGGGCGCTTGGTTCCAATTTCCATCATTGCTGCAAATCTGATATCAAATAGCTGTGAAAAATTCTTCAGTCCTTCCTGCGAGTAGAGCTGTTCTGTGCGCTGGGGTCTTGTGTTTTTAGTCTGTAATAGACATGACAAAAATTAAATTACAAAAAATATATAATTCAAGAATAGTTATTTCTAACATATCATTGGAAAAAAAACTACATTAAGATTGCTCGCCAATTTCTAACATACCAAGCCTATAGAGCCCCAGACAATGCTGTAAGAATGTGGATTCAAATAGCTAGCTCCAGTGAGACAAAACATTTCTGATGGCTTAACGTAACTAGGTGTGCTGCACACCCCTTGACAGAAGAATGAAGAAGAATAAGAGGAGGAGAAGGAGGAATACATCTGTCATCCTCAGGAAGGAGTGAGTGCCAGAGAGAAATGAGTGGAAGTTCAAGTACAGATGATTGAGAAAAGTCTAATTTTAATTGACAGCAACAGAAAGATCTCTAAGTAAAATTGAGGAGGAACTAAAGAATTCTGACTCTAAACTTATCTAAAGCCAAAAATTGGAGGAGAGAAAACAAACATTAATGAAATGAAAAAAAAACAGTATACATTTGTTTGCATTCCAAATAGAAATGAGACCCTATTCCAGATAGCCTAGTAAGACGCCTAGAGGTAAGAGAAGATATCTCCTGCTGTCTAACTTTAACCGAATCTAGTGACAAAATTTTCACCCCATTCAAATTCTCAAGTGCACTATAGTGCTATTTAGTTGACACCTATGTCGATATTACTTTTATTTTATTTGCAAAAGTTGCGTTCCCATCTATTTGGTTACATTAATTAAAATGACTTGTTATGTAACCATACTATTAAACCACCCATTTGCTGATTTTATAACTATATATATATATAAAAATGCGGTCTGTCTGTAAGTATGTATGTATGTATGTTGTTTATGCGTTCGCGAACGGTCCATCCGATTGAGATGAAATTTTCTACACGTCTTCTTCTCATTCCGGTGCTGCCAACTGTCATAGTTTGTTAGTGTACAAACAGTTATTTACTTAATATTATTTAATATTTTAATTTACATTATAATTTATATATAGCGAGGGGACATAACTTTTAACAGCATTGCTATATATGTAAAATTGTTGCATATTTCTCAAATAGGTGGACCTTTTTGCTAGTTATCTACAGGCATATACGTTATAATCCTCCTCCTCCTCCCCCTCCTTTTTCTTCTTTCTTTTTTCCTTCTTCTTCTTCTTTTTTTATCTAAGGTTGTTCTCGATACCACCACATAATTTTTTACATGAAAATTATACGACAACATTATTTTTTACATGAAAATTATACGACAACATTTAAAAAGAAATAATCCTAGCATTAAGCGAAATTTTCTAACTTCAACCAATAAATTATTAGACAGACAGACAGGGAGGGAGGGAGGGATAGATGGAGGGAGAGATGGACGGACAGGTAGGCAGGCAGGCAGGCAGACAGACAGATAGATAGAGAGGGAGGGATAGACGGAGGCAGAGACGGGTGGACGTGTAGGCAGGCAGGCAGAGAGATAGACAGACAGACAGACAGGTAGGCAGGTAGGTAGATAGATAGATAGGATCCCCGCCAGGGACTGGGTGAAGCCGGGCCGGGTCAGCTAGTATATATATATATATAGGCACTCTTCCGAATTCCGGTCCCAAATAGTTCTGCAGTGAATATATATATATATAAAGACAATGTATGTATGTATGTCCTTTATGCGTTCGCAAACGGTCCATCCAATTGAGATGAAATTTTCTAAAGATCTTCTTCTCATTCCCGTGCAGCCAACTGGCATAGTTTGTTAGTTTACAAACAGTTATTTACGTAAAAAAATTTAATTTTTTAATTAAATTATAATTAACATATTGCAGGGGGACTTAACTTAAGAAAAGTTATATCAAGGGACATTACTTTTAGTAACATTGCAATATTATGTAATTTAAATAATTGTTGCATTTTTCTCAAATTTATAAAATGTTTATCTACAGTTATCTACAGGCATATGCGTTATAATATAATGATACAATCTTTAAGGCATTTTCAAAATTTTCATAAAAATAATGCATCTATTTTAAATACGTGAAAATTTTCTAACCCATTTTCCCTGCAACGGGAACAAGAAAGGGCCGAACATAGATAGATAAATAGATAGATAGATTCCCGCAACGGGAACGGGCAGTTGTGTCTGGTATAAACAAAGTGATAAACACTTTGCATCTTCAAAGTTTTCATAAAAATAATGGATCTATTTTAGATACGTGAAAATTTTCGAACCCATTTTTCCCGCAACGGGAAAGGGCCGAACATAGATAGATAGAAAGATAGATCCCCGCCAGGGGCTGGGCAAAGATGGGCCGGGTCCTCTAGTATATATATATATATATATAAACTCAGTATCAACTCTGTATTTACCAAAAGTAGAGTGTAAGGGTGCTAACCTACACTATATATATCTCAAACATAGCATGATATAATCTAAATTATTATCAACTAGATGAATCCACGAACTTTAAACAAATAAAAACATGCTGTCTAATTTTACCTTATACTTATTGACAAATGAATTTCTCTGTCTGTATATGTGGTAGTTTTGAGAATGAAAAAAGGAATGACTTCACTGCACCAGGTTTTACCCCACCAAGCTTGGTCTCTCTCTGCAGAGCTGCTAACCAGCCGCTGAAAGAGTTGCACAGAGCACGAGCTCTATAGCTCTGGCCATGACCCAGAGCTAAAAAAAAGCACTTGAGAATCAATGACGAAGTCCGAAAACAAATACATGTGCAATAACCATCCGAGCACAAGGCAGATGGCTGAACTCCCACTCAGGATGAATACACTCTCAACTGACAATTGATGGGATAAACTCTGTAATTACCAGAAGGAAAGTGTAAGGGTGCTAACCTGCCCTATCTAGTCACTTCACAAATCATCTCTAGTCACTTAATCATCTCTTTCTCACTTTCAGGGATACTAAGTGCAGTTATATCTATATTACTCAGTCAGCCATTTCTAGCCTTTCTTCTTGTGTATCCTGCGACTGTAATGAGCATACATGAGGCATTGGTCCTGAGTTTTCACTCTTGGATTTGTAGTGTAGGAGGTTTGAACCTGCATTCACCACTAAAGACCAGAGTGAGTCAACTTATCCATAACATTTCCAGTCTGCCTGTGCAGAACAAACAAGGCTAAATAGTATGACTAAATGAGCAATGTGGAGTTTATGAGAACTAAACACATCCCAGAAATTCAGGTGAGGAAAAGACCCTAATGCTGGATAGGACCAGCATTGAGAACTCCTGATGACAGTATAATATCAATAGTGTGTCTTTCCTCAGAGCAACAGAAATAGAGAGAAACCTAAACACACACAGAGAAGAGAATTAGAGACAGATGAATAATATGGGGTGGAGATGGAGGGGGCTGCAGAAGACAGCCAATGACAGGAAGACTTGCAGTTGGTCGAGGGCCAATGATCCACAGGGGATGCAAGACAGAAGAAGTAGTTGGTTTCCAGACATTTGAAGCACCACCCACCCACCCACCCACTAACCACCACCACCACCAGAAACAATCAAACAAGCTTTTTACCTTATAAATACTCTTTGGTGTTTTCTTCTGTTTCAAGTTGTATACAATTTTCCCGTCTTCTCTTGGCAGAACCACAAATTCATACTGATACCGGCAGTGCTTGGCTGAGCGGAAAATCCGCCCCACAACACTGACAAAATCAGACACAAAATCCCAGTTGACTATCTGAGCTGGATTATCAACCACAAGGTCTGCATTTAGCTTCTGAATATTCTGCACAGCCTGTGGATTACATATTGCAACATACTTCAAACATAATGTGCCTTTATTAACCTTTTTATCTATCAACAATGACCAACGCTATCTCAAATACTGGATGCTAAACTGCAGCAGTGTAAGTGTTGACTGACCTATCAATGTCTGTGATGTGCACAAACGCCAGTGTTTATCTTTGTTACAACTGAAGCTCTTCTAAATACTAGACCCTGTTTAACAGCAATTTCTTATACAATTATATCACAGTGAACAAGATAGATCAGTGTGCCTGCTGCCTCACATGAGGTTAAACCAAGTGATGCCAAACTTATCTTCTATTATCAGCGTTAATATCTGCATAGCATGTCCCTCATGTTTAAACAGTAAAAGTCTGTCCACTTAAGGCGATGTGCGGCAGTAAAAACATCGATTTTTGGTCAACTTAGCTATTTTTGGAATAGTTCATTTTTAGACACCTTATCATGTCTTCTATCAGATTCTGTACTTGTTTTTGTTTAAAAACTGTTATTTTTATGCAATATTCATAATTTACTGAACCCACCCTCTGTGTCAAATTGTCTAATTATTGACAATTGTTGAAAAATTGACGGTTTTCAAATCCTAGCAACGATATCTCAGGAAAACACGACACGCGCGTGTAAGGTATCCCTGGAAAGGTCGTGAACTTCCGTAACTGTTCGTGATACTCCGTGTTCGTCTAATCGGAAGCTCTTCTGTGTACATCGGGTTTATTCGTGTCTATCATCTTCCGGAAACTTCCATATATGGAACATCGTAAGCAATCCGCGTTCGCCGATGACTGAAATTGATCACGTGGGTTTCCAAAATGGCGGCTTTGTGTTGTTTACACCTGGCGACGTGCTGAAAGTTCATTGTTGACGACAGACTGACACGCATTGAAATATGCCTCGTTCTAAGAAATTTAACATCCAGTCATCTAGTCAACGTAAGTAATCTCTCAGACTACACCTCGCAAATGCTCGTAAGCAGCGAAAAGCCTATCAGAACATCGTAAACGATACAGATAATTCTGAAACTACTGAAAGTAAGCGACCCATGCCACTTCTTCCAAATCCAAGTGTTTTGACAGTGAATCTGAATGAATCAGTGCTATCGTGTTCTTCTCAAAGTTGTAGAAGTGATTCTTTTATTACCCGAAGCCAATTTAAAAGAGATACGTATAAATACACAACATCCACTAGCAGCAAGTATGATTCTGGTGACGACAATGGATATCAAAAACGGGAACACAGAGTAATCAGAGTTGATTGTTCAGAAATTGAGGCAATAATCAAATTGTTATGTTGTCCAGTTTGTAAAAATGATAGTCTTATTTTGAAAACTGACAGCAAGAAAGCCAAGGGATTAGCTGTGTATGCAGAGGTTTACTGCTCTTGTTGTGAAGAAGTAGTGTGTGGAAGATACCTATCTGAAAAAAGTAATGGATCTTTTGCTGTCAACAGCCAGTCAGTATATTCAGCATTAGTTTGTGGGATGGGTGCAACAACATTTAATAATTTTGTGATGTCGGTTCCTAAATCAATCAATCAATCATTTAATAATTTTTGTGAAAATATGAACCTGCAAGGTGTTCATCAGAAAACATTTCACAGCAAAGAGAATAAACTATATTCAAAGATAGAAGATCTGGAGGACACTGTTTTTTCTCAAACCGTAAAGTATGTTCTACAGGCTCATGCACAACAGTCAGGCATAACTCTACATGACAATGATGTGCTAGATATTAATGTCAGCTTTGATGGCACTTGGCTGACTAGAGGCCACACATCCCACATTGGAGTTGGCTGTGCAGTGGATGTTCTTACAGGAGTTTGCATAGATGCCCATGTTATGTCCACATATTGCCAGGTGTGTGAAACCACTTGTAAGACACTTTCCAGGGACAAACCAGATTAATTTGCAGCATGGAAGGCAGAACATCTTCTAAACTGTGACAACAATTTCAAAGGATCTGCTGGAATGATGGAGGTGAAGGGTGCTGTGGCCCGTCATAAACTTCGCTACACGTCAATACTTTCTGATGGTGACATAAAAACATTTGCGGAACATACCAAGATCAAACCATATGGGGATGACATTCAGATAGACAAAGAGGAGTGTATCAACCATGTCAGTAAACGCCTTGGAACAGCACTGCGCAAACTAAACTAAACTACTTAGTAGATGTGTGTCAGGACAAACTCAAAATTCAAATGAGTGTTTACACAGTTTGATATAGGCTCGATGCACTAAAGACAACTTTGCCTCTCGCAAGCGCGTTCTCTCAACTTTGAAGCTGCTGCTGCCCAAGACACTGCCCAGTTTTATGGACTTTCTACAGGCCTGCATATGCAGAGACTAGGAACATTTAGGATGCAGAAGCAAGTAAGAAATAGTCTGAAGTACAAGAAGGACAAACAAACTAAAAGACGCGACACTGTACAACCGGCCAAACTGAAGAGACAAGGTGAGCTGCATGCCCTGGAGAGAGGTCCTGCATATTCAGCAGGACAATTTTAACACTCAAGGTTCAGTTTTACACTTTTTTTCTCCGTAAAAGAATGCATTAGTAATAAAAAACAAAAAAATAATTAGTTTTTCCCCGTTTTCTCATTTTGCCAATTTTTTATACATAAGTACAATTGTTTTAAAAACTATTCGTTATATTTCACTCAAACTTTGCAGAGATATTCTTTATTATATCACTTACATTGTGAGTAGATTAATCTTGAAAATTACATTTTAGTTTTTGTGCTACACTAAAAAAAAAAAAAATGTCATGAAAAATGTCATTACCATTTTCACATTTTGAAAAAAAAAACTGCAAAGAGATATCATTAAAATTTTCTACTCAACTTGTAAAGGGTCTATTTATTTACACATAAAACAAAGAATTTAGCCTGTACATTAAAAAATAAATGTTTTAGAGGTACATTAAGAAATTCAAGATGGCCGCTGTTTATCTTGGTTTCCATAGCAATCGTTAAGTGCAAAGTCAATTTGACAATATTTTATCGATCAGCAGTCTTTAATATCAAACCCTATCCCATAAAAGAACATAGAAATTAAGTATTATGGAATTAAATTTTTTAAGGTTAGCATCGCCTTAATATATTATGTTTATCTCTTCCACTGGTGTAATGCTTCCTCTCGTTTTCTTGGCTCTTTACACAAAGCCAGTGGTTAAAGTCACTGGCAGGAAGTGCATATAGAAACTATATGAACTTTTCATTCAAATATAAAACAGAAGATCTCCATATTTACGACCAAGAAAATAGTTTGAGGTGACATGAAGATGGCTGTGGAGATCATACAGACAAAAATTAGCAAACGTTTAGATTTCAAGCCAGTAATAAAGTAATAGAGAATTGTTAAAGGACTTTCAAAACTCACTATATATGAAACTAAATGCTTGGAGAAAACCGCTTGCTTTACAAAAAAGAGACAGAATTAGAAATAACATAAAAATTATAGCCACCATTACATGAATTGAATTTATAGAAAGACAACAGGTAAAGTTTAAATATCTTGTGTGAATGAAAATCAACTTATGTGAAGGAAATAGAAATTTAAAAAAAACAAGCTGGACAGATTCTATGAAAGGTATACTACAAATAAGGCTAAAGATTGAAAACTTAAAAACTCCCACTATGCTTAACACCAAACACAGATCAAAAGTCATTGTCCCTATGGAGGTAGATAATAGATTTCAGTATTGAGATGCCAACAAACTGTCCACATAAATTCTAATGTTCCCATGATGTAAACTTCCAGAGCTAATACCTGCGGCGAGTCACTACATTTCTGGCATACTTTCTGGTCACACCACTCAGTAAGCAAACATCCACAATAAACATATATTCGCAGCGCCCAATGCATACCTCTAGAAGTGCCCACTCTTCATGGACGAGCCACTCTGGATAGTTGGGGTCTGGCTCTGGTTTGGCAATGACAGGTGTTGGAGGTTGCTGTTGCTGCTGACCTAGGTGTGTTCTACCTGCTATCATCTTTGCTGGCACCTTGATGACACCATCAAGTCAATAAATCAATCAAGTCAGTAAATGCAGCACTGTATTACTTCTCTTAAAATACCAAAGCTGATCACAAAGGAATTACACATTGCAAAACATGAACAAGGTACTGGTGACGACAAAAACTTGCACTGTTCACACATCCAGACAAGATACTGGCGATAACAATAACATGGACTGTTCACACATCCAGACAAGATACTGCTCACACATCCAGACAAGATACTGGTAACAACAAAAACCTGCACTGTTCACACATCCAGACAAGATACTGCTCACACATCCAGACAAGATACTGGTAACAACAAAAACCTGCACTGTTCACACATCCAGACAAGATACTGGCGACAACAAAAACCTGCACTGTTTACACATCCAGACAAGATACTGGTGACAACAAAAACCTGCACTGTTTACACATCCAGACAAGATACTGGTGACAACAAAAACCTGCACTGTTTACACATCCAGACAAGTAATTGGTGGCAACAAAAACCTGCACTGTTTACAACAATGTCATGCAATGTTCACAATTACTAATAGTGATATTTGGCCAATAATTGTGTGTCAATGATTGAGAAAAATAGAAATTAACAGAAATACTGCATTCAATAACCTATGCAATAATTTAAAAAATGATAGATTTATTTTAAGTAGTACAAAGGAACAATCTAAATCATTTCTGTTTTCAATTATTTTGCTTGTTCATAAGTCTGCATTCAGTTTGTTCTTTATAAACTCATTTTGTCAACAATCTACAGGAACAACCAACATCCCTACACTCTTCATAAACTCATTTTGTCAAAAATGTACAGGAACAACCAACATCCCTACATTCTTTATAAACTCATTTTGTCAAAAATGTACAGGAACAATCAACATCCCTACTCTTTATAAACTCATTTTGTCAACAATCTACAGGAACAATCATTATCCCCAGACTCCAATATCTTCTGGGAGAGAGACAGATAACAAAGTTATGTCCCAAGTGCACTAACATTGTTCTAGTTGATAAAACAATCACAGATTAAACACAGAGTTGTCCTAAGATATCAGCCCACCTGCAGGTTCTGTCTCAGCCTCTGCATCTTGGCATCCCTCCTCTGTTTCATGACCACCTCCTTTGGCTTGTCAAACAATGACCTGGGCACACGTGGCTGTTCTTCCTTACGCTGCTTCTGCTTCCGTGCTGCATAAAATGTGTCCAAATAACAATGATTCTAGCTAGGTCTCAAATAAAAGGTAAATGCAGGGCAATAACGAACAAAAACTGCTTACATTAATTCATAGCCCCTAAAATGTTAACATAAACATGTGATAGGGACCCTTTTCCTCTCACACAGACAGTGCTAAGAGATTAGAACAGTTAATTATGCCTGTTACAAGACACAATGAAGATCAAAACCATTTTTTCAAATCAACACAAAAACAAAGAAATACAGGAGATTGAACACCTTGGCACCATAATTAACAATGGAGATTGAACATCTTGGCACCATAATTAACAATGGAGATTGAACACACTGGCACCATAATTAACAATGGAGATTGAACACCTTGGCACCATAATTAACAATGGAGATTGAACATCTTGGCACCATAATTAACAATGGAGATTGAACACCTTGGCACCATAATTAACAATGGACTGTTTTAAAGAAGTCAGATGGAGATTGGCCATAGCAATGCGGAGTTTAGTCAGCAGAACCAATGGCACAACGCAAGCACATGAAATACAAGTATACGTGTCTAGAACATGAATCCTTCCCGGCTAACAGGGTTTACAGTGGGTATAAAGGCAAGAGGGATGGCCTCGTTGCACAAGGTTTCATCCCACATAGTTCAGTCTCTTTCAGTAGGGACCTTCAGGGGTCTACCAAACACAAAACTGCACTTGTGAACTCAATGATGGAGTCACAAAACAAACCCACAAACTTCAGAACACCAGGTAGGCCACTTGTTCTTCTTCTTCTTTCGTTAGCTTGAAATATGTCTATAACTGCAATGCTGTCTCTTGTATGAACTGAGCTGTCTTTTTCAGTTCACACAGCGGTCCATAGAGTTTATCTTCCACTGTCGTCTCTCTAGGCCAGAAGGTTTGCCTAGATATGTTATATTTTGGGCAGTCTTGGAGTATGTGCTCTGCTGTCTGCGACGCCAATCCACATGTGCACACAGCTGAGTCATCAATCTTGAATTTTGTATACATGTGGTTGCGTAATCTATTGTGCCCTGTTCTGAGGTGCAGAATAATGACTTGTTCTGGTCTGTCCATAACGTGGTAGTCAAGGCCACTTGTAACGGAGACCCCATGCAGCCTTCATATTGAAGGTTGCCAGTCACAAAGCCATGAAAATCATATTACCCAATGGCTGAACTAGCTTATGCTGATTCTATATTTCAAATTAAATTAACAAAAAGAAAGGCTAAAGAAATTTAAACAATACATCAAAGAAAAGCATGGAGATGACAGGAAAAGAGGCAGAATAGGAAGTCGGATGAATTTGCTCAGAAGAGTAAAGGACAAACCATTTTTTTAACATTATGGTAATTCTCAAAGATTATAAATCTATGGCACTTCAAGAACATAACGGTCACATGTAAATACTCTGTAAATGTAAATGTACATGTACTGTACATGTAAGTACACTGGACATAACAACCATTCAAAAAGTAACAAAGATGTTCAAGTTTAACGAGATTCACTCACTGGTCACTGCCTCCAACTTTGGCTTTTTGTGAGTCTTAGGTACATAAACAGGAGGCAGAGACTGCTCTGGCATCACCCTCGGCTCGTAAAGGAAGCACAAGGTCTCATCAATGTAAATATCATTGTCATCCTGGGGTGGAGTTGGTGGGCACCACATCTAGAAGAATGAAAGAGGCCGTGTAATTAATTCAATCTTGAGTTGACAATCAAACACAGAATTTCACAAACACCACTACTACTTTTTCATCAACTCTGAAGCAGCCACATTCACCACTCCAACTTAGGTTCTCCACAATACAGTTTCTCTTTTTAAGTTGACAGCTATGGTGGATATGCTCTACTGTCCATATGGACACAGCAAGAACATTTGCTCTACTGCTGAACTTTCTAGTGTCACAATGTTTTCCAATGCCTTTCTTCTCATTATATGACCAATCATCAAACTATATGTAATGTAAATATTGAGCACAACCCACTACTGGCAACGCCGACCGCATTATGGCATGACCCTAAGGCCTATCCACGTCAATATGGAAGTACTATACTCGAGTTTCGCCCCCATTTGAGCTCGCCAGTAGTGCACATCCCTGACCGGATCCGGAAACAGTCCCGGATCACGCGTGCGAAGCGGGTGTGTAACCACGCAGCACACACTGGACACACCAAATTATCACAACAGAACATCACAACGCTACCCATCGTAGGCTATATGTAATGTAACAATCTCTGAGCTTTCATCAACAACTGATAACTCTGAAGGATTGTTATTGTAAGGATGGTGATATTTTTGCTCACGTAGTTTGATAAACATGCTTGCTGATCTACTAATTGATGGGAAAGACTAGTAAAAAACATATATTGAAAACAGCAATCTGCCATAAAGATTGATATTGAAGTAGGTCAATATCAGTCTATTAAGAGAGGTGTGCGACAGGGATGTGTAATGGCTCCAGATTTCTTTCCCCTATACAGTGAAAATATTAGAAATTTAGCAGATATGAGAGGAGGCAAAAGAAACATGGCTTGAGAAAAATTGCAGAGAAATTGAAAAACACAACAGTAACAATGCGAAACTAATGCACAAAAGAATTCAGGAGCTTACTAATCAAAGAACACGTACATCAGCAGGCTGCCTAAAGACAAAAGATGGAAGAGTCATAATAGAAAAAGATCAGATATTACATGAATGGTCAGATTACGTGAAAAACCTGTATGACGATAACAGAGACGAACAGTATGATGTTCAAAATAATAATGATGGACCTGCAATTTTGAAGATGGAGGTTCAGAATGCTCTTAACCATATGAAATCTGGCAAGACCCCCGGTTCAGACAGCGTCACAACAGAAATGATTAATGCTTTAGAAGAATATGGAATAGATCAAGTTACCAGTCTGCTTAATACAATATATGATACTGGAAATATACCTCAGGAGTTATGTAATTCTGTATTTATTGCAATCCCAAAGAAATCAGGAGCCTTGGAATGTGATCAACATCGAACAATTAGTATAATGAGTCACATCACGAAGATTTTGCTAAGAATTATCATGCAAAGAGTTAGGAGGAAAATACAACCTGAAATAGGAGAAGAACAATGTGGGTTTGTGGAAGGCAAGGGTACAGTAAATGCTGTGTATATACTGAGAAACATAATCGAACGTTCTATAGAAGTAAACAAAGATCTACACCTTTGCTTTATTGACTACACAAAGGCTTTTGATAAAGTGAGACATGTCAACATGATAAGGATGCTTGAAGATCTACAAATTGATGGAAAAGATCTTAGACTTGTAAAAAACATATATTGGAAACAACAAGCTGCCATAAGAGTTGATAATGAAGTAAGCCAATATCAGCCTATTAAAAGGGGTGTGAGACAGGGATGTGTAATGTCTCCAGATCTGTTTTCCCTGTACAGTGAAAGTATTTTCAGAAATATTGAAGATATGGAAGGAATCAACATTGGGGGACGATGCATCAATAACATTAGATATGCAGATGATACAGTCTTGATTGCAGACAATGAACAGGACCTGCAAAATTTAGTAGATGCGATTGTTACACACAGTGAACAACTAGGGTTAGAATTAAATTGTAAAAAGACACAGATTATGGTCGTCACTAGGAAGGACGAAATACCACAATGTAATATACAAGTAAATGGGAATATTCTTCAACAAGTGAGCAGGTACAATTATCTCGGAACAGTAATAACATCTGATGGGAGATGCCTTGAAGAGATTAGAACAAGAATCGCCATGGCAAAAGTAGCCTTTAGCAAGATGAAAAACATATTGACCAATAAAAAGATGTCAATTGAAACGAGAAAAAGAGTGTTGAGATGCTACATTGAACCTGTACTTTTGTATGGATGTGAAGCGTGGACAATGAGCAGTCAGGCTGAAAAACATCTGATGGCTGTAGAGATGTGGTTTCTGAGGAAAATGCAAAGAATACCATGGACAGCCAGAAAGACCAATGAACAAGTCCTTCAAGAAACAAATGAAGATCGTAAATTGATTAGAGAAATTAGACGTAGACAGTCAAAATTTTTTGGGCATGTTATGAGAAGAAATGGATTGGAGAATTTGGTGACAACTGGTAAGATCGAGGGGAACAGACCAAGGGGAAGACCTAGAAGCAAGTACCTGGATGGCATGGTCGAGACAGAAACACGGAGCTGATCCACGACTCTGGAGATCGAGTGAGATGGCAGAACATGACCGCCCACGCTTACCGGCATGGCACATGATGGATGGATGGAGAGGAGTCACCATTGGGGGACATAACATCAATAATATTAGATATGCAGATACAGTATTGACTGCAGATAACGAATATTACCTGCGACATTAGTAGATGCGGTTATTGTGCACAGTGAACAAGTAGGGTAAGAAGACATAAGATTACAGTCATCTCTAAGAAGAAAGAAATACCACAATGTAATATATGGGTAAATGGAAATGTTCTTAAACTAGTGAAATGGTATAACTATCTCGGAATAGTCATAACATCTGATGGGAGATGCCTTGAAGAGATAAGAACAATCGCCAAGGCAAAGATAGCCCTTTGCAAAATGGAAAACATACTGACTAATAAAAGGATGTCAATTGCCACGAGAAAAAGAGTGTTGAAGTGCAACATAGAACCGGTACTTTTGTATGGATGTGAAACATGGACAATGAGCTGCAAGCTGAAAAACATTTAATGGCAGTGGAAATGTGGTTTCTGAGGAAAATGTAAAGAATACGATTGACAGACAGAAAACCAATGAGCAGGCCCTACAAGAAACAGAACTTGGTGACAACTGGCAAGATTGAGGGGAAAAGAACAAGGGGAAGGTAGAGAAGTAAATATATGGATGGCTTGGCAGAGGCAAGATCACAGAGCTGATCCACGACTGGTAATTGTGTGGGATGGCAAAACATGATCACCCATGCTTATCAGCATAGCACATGATGATGAGTTTGATTTTGGTACACTTTTAAAAGTTAGTGAATCTGGTTCTTAAAAATCATGCTTCGATCAGTCCTAGGTGAATCTTCTCTTGGATATTGTTAGGATGTCTGGAACATGCTGTCCCCTAATTCACCACTCTGGTTGTGAGACCTGGGGATATCATCAGTTGCTGAGGTAACGTTAAGTGAGCTAGTTTTTTTCAAGATAAACGTGTTTTCAATCAACCTTCAACATCTTTTCCCCTATGATCCACTGTCTCATAACCCCAACAAAGAAAATGTCTGTTAATCCTTCCACAATAAGGCGTCCTGATTTTTCAACTGTTACTTGTGTACTGTTACTGTTACTTCCTCCTTATGGTTGGTGGGCTGTAACTGCTGTAATACTCTTATCTCCACTAAACAGCACAATCCTGACTGTTAGGAATATGAGTTCATCTTCACTGGATCAACAAATCTCTACTATTGTAATTGACATTTTGAATAGTGTTTCCACGTTACATCTTGATTCTCTGTCGTGGCGGGATGATTTGTATCCAGCGACAAAGAATCTCTGGGTGTATTTTAAATCTCTTTCTTGGATGCAGAGGCCTCTAGGAGCTAGAATTCTGGCATCACTCCTCTCTGGTTGTAGCTGACAGGAGTGTCATCATGACCATTTCCTGAAGATGCATGTGTCGTTATGATGTACTGGTAGCTGCACTGAAGATAACACACTCCAGTACCCATTGTGTGATTTGCCTGGGTTGCTTCCCATGGTCTGTTCATCTCACAAAGGCACCTGCAAGCAGGCAGAAGAGCTGGTTTGCTGAGGGTATTGTTCAACTCACAAAGGCACCTGCAAGCAGGCAGAAGAGCTGGTTTGCTGAGGGTATTGTTCAACTCACAAAGGCACCTGCAAGCAGGCAGAAGAGCTGGTTTGCTGAGGGTATTGTTCAACTCACAAAGGCACCTGCAAGCAGGCAGAAGAGCTGGTTTGCTGAGGGTATTGTGGCTCATGTTCACATTGTATAGGACATTGGAGTTTTTCAGTAGGGTGTGTGGCACCACCAGCTAGGTGGATGACTTATTATTCATTTAGAAGAATTCTGGCTTACATCACAGTTGATTGAGAAGAATTCTGGCTTAATCACTGTTGATTCATAAAAATTATTGCTTACATCACTGTTGATTCAGAAGAATTCTGGCTTACATCCCTGTGAATTCAGAAGAATTATTGCTTGCATAACTGTGAATTCAGAAGAATTCTGGCTTACATCACCGTTGACTCATAAGAATTCTGGCTTACATCACCGTTGACTCATAAGAATTCTGGCTTATATCCCTGTGAATTCATAAGAATTCTGGCTTACATCCCTGTGAATCCAGAAGAATTCTGGCTAAAATCTCTGTGAATTCAGAAGAATTCTAGCTTATATCACAGATGACAAACCTTATCTGGAGGTTGTTCTATAGCATATCAGTACTGACACTGGGGTGGGTCATCCCCAAACAGTAGGGCTGGAATATATTGCAAAATGTGAAAATATAAATGACAAGAGATAAAGTCAGCAAGAGAAGATTCTAGACAGCCTTTTATTTCGGCATGAGAAAATAGCACACAAACTAATACATTCTGTGACAGAAACTGTGAGATATGAAGAATTGCCCATAGTCGGCTTGTAAGGAACTTGATGACAATTAGAATGAAAACTTCAGGCTACAGGTTAACAGAGTGAATATCTACAGATGTTACTTACTGGCATCTCAGCTCCATCGACATCCGACACGAACATCTGTAGTGAAACAAGAGGCGTTTTGAGACAACCGTTCAAGTAGATTCACAAATGCAGACATTCTGTCAAACCTATCACTGCCTGTAATTTGATGGAATTCACACTGCTGTGGGCTGCATGTTCTTGAAGCAGCACATAATACTGATGTCATATTGATAAAATCTATCCCCCGTCTGAGCCGTGTGTAGAATTACAAATTAACGTCATTCTTTCATTGCCAAATTCTGTTTATAAAACTGTGCAAGGGATATTTATATTCAAATTGGCAGGCAATTTACAACTTATTTACTGGCATACTGGATTCATTCATGAGATCAACCTCTGTAATGTTAGGCATATATTTTGTGGCACAAGCTGTAATTTAATCATGCATCTTGTCAGTTAACAGCTTATTTCGCCCATTTGTTACTGGAGCTCACAAGTAAAGCAGAAAATAGTAACAATGTAACCTGCCAATATTACAGCAAGAAGTGGCTAAGGTGGTTTGGTTACTTCATCTTGTAGGAAATCGTAGCTGCAAAATACAACCAATCATGATAATGTCTATATAAAAGATACAATTCAGCCAATCAAGATCAAAGGAGGATCTCCAAGCAGCAGAATCATGTGATGTGGCTGAGGAAAGAATGAGAAAATGATCAGAGACAAGACATGGTAGGAACTACGAGACAGCAAACGATTGGATGGCTTGGTGTGACATGGCTGATGGCCTATCTCAATTAGGGGATAAAAGGAAGACGATGAATTAAAGCTCATTTGTAGATAACATTTTCTGCTCACTGTCCTCTTGGTTTTCCAATGGTTGAAGTGGTATATGTAATGAACCAGTTACTTTAGGCATATTTAATGTGTGGAAACTTCTAGCTGGTTAAACAGTAACATGTTGAAGTATTTCAAGAAATGTCTGTTACAGAATTACTTTCCTGTTCTTCACAACTGTTATTCCATCGGCTTATAATGTAAGCGTTCATGAAGCAAATGTGTTAATACAGTTCTGTATCACATTACAAAGTGGTTGCACTGGTGTGATTGTTAGGAAGTGATTCTGACCATGACATGAGAGTGGTTGAACGGGGGTTTGATGTCCGCACTTGCCATTCACTATGGGAGGAAACAACTGGCCATCTACTCCTTTGATCAATGAAGCCTAAAAGTGTGATAGTCCTAACACAGTGGTTCTCAACCTTTTTTGGCCCGTGCCCCCCTTCACCATATTTTCAGAACGTCATCCCCCCCTTTCGTATTTCCTACCTAAAAATTTGGCCTGTGCCCCCCTTCACCATATTTTCACGTCATCCCCCCCCCCCCTTCGTATTTCATACCTAACCCCCCTCCCCCAGCTCCTGCCGCTACACAGTATACGTAATAATGGAAGCACATACTAAAACAAGTCTAGACGTCCACATAAAACATGATTTGTGGGTCTACTTACTTTATAAATTGAAGTTTAGAAAAGTGAGACGTACAGAACTGTAAAGTATGAAGGGGAAAACAATATAAAGTAATCAGTTCTTGTAATAATGCGATCTTGAAATAATCTTCATTTCCCCCCTACTCCCCTGGAAACCCTAAAATTCCCCCCCTGGGGGAGAATTCCCCACCGGTTGAGAACCAATGTCCTAACACATCACATAGCCAAGGCAGGCCCCAGTTATGGGCATGTGGATTTGATTGATCACTGTAAACGTGTTTTCATCATCACCATCTCTGCAGTAACGGATCTCTCTCCAGTCGCTTATGTCTTGAGCCTTGTACGGCGACTATATTTTGATGTTGTCTGTCAATGTATATCTTTAATACCTTCTAGCTCTTTAGCCTTCAACAACTTGCATCATGGCTTTAAGCAGACTGTGGGTCGACTGATGGAACCAAAGCATTTTGTTTTTCCTAATTTTGTATTCCTTTCAGCAGCACACTTTTTACGAGTTTAGTGAACTGTTCTGAGACTTATTTGTCAGTTTCATTTTTCATCTAAGAAAACTATCATCTGAAGACACACATTTCAACAGCTTGAATGTTGTACTCCCCTTGTTTAGTCCTGGTTTCAATTCACAGTGGTTTTTTTTCACACAGTGGAATATACAACATATGAGCCTCATTAGGAGTTTGTGTACATTTGGAAAGAAGTGATTCATGTTGTTCAATATGAACTTCCCCATTTTATTCTTGCAACTGTTGGACTTTCTAAAGTGAAAATTGCTGCTGAAGTCTTTATGATGTTAAATACTAGACCAGATTGTTGGCTAATGTTTTTAACCAGTAGATTCTGTAGCTGTTGTGGCTTCTCTATCCTGAAGATCTGCACATCTGAGAGTGTCAGTATGTCATTGTTCGATGCACAACCCTGACACATCATCAGTAACTCATAATATGTAAGTTGTCTTTCCTAAAGTTATTTAGAGTTCTTGAACTCAAGAATCTCAATATGTGAATATAATGGCACAGCACTTTCTCAGACCAAGTCAAACGTGCAATCACCTGCACCTGTGTTGTCCCATCATGGTGCCCTGCTTCACTAGTTACTGATACAGAAACATGCTCCTGTCCCACAAGAACCTCCTAATGTGTCAAGTCCAATTATAAATGTACTCAATATCTCATGATACAACAGACATCTATTTCTGATTGTCAAAGCTAAGTGTTATACAGTGATATACTGTTTTTGTTTGCCATAATGTATTGTTTGGTCATGTACACATTCTGTGATGATGTTTCTGTTCATTGTTCTCAGTGGGGTTCATGTATTGAAATTAGACATGAGTAAGACAAGCTAATAATTTTACCAGATACACTGGCATCATTATCTTACAACTTGTCCAGATGAACATCCTCTTAATTTCTACGGTACTTCATGCACTAACACTCATCACGCAATTGACCAAGGTAGTATTTTTACAGACTAGATTACTTGAATTAATTGTGAGTACTGGTGCATACAATTACAGACTGCCACAATTACATGTATTGCCAAAAACATGGAGCAATGAAAGATCTTTACTATGAACATACCAATGTTGCCAAGTGCCAAGATCTGGGAGGCTGTCCTCACAGTGCAACAATGGAATGAGTAAGAGTGACAAAAATCACTGACCAAGGCTGAGAAATGGCAATTGCAGAGATAATGCAGGAAAACCGATTGAAAGAACAGTTAATAGAATGTAACAGAACTGATTAATCAGAGAAAAGTGTGCCCGCTGGGTTCCGCATGTATTGAAATGTAAATAGAAACGGGTAAATTTCTGTCTTACGCTCCTCAACAAGTGATAGTCAGAAAACATTCTGATGACCATGGTGACAGTGGATGAGACTTGGGTTCACCATTATGACCACCAATCCAACATTTCTAGCGTGCAATGGAAAACCTCATGCTCCCAACACCTGTCAATCTGAGAGTATAGTATAGAAATCGACAGGAAAAGTTATACCATTTTGGAGGAAGGAACCCGAAATGTGTTCTAGTGAAAGGTTATCTGCCTTGAGGCAACATTGTTAATGGGCTGTACTATGCATATATTATAGACATTAAACTGTGACCAGAAACATAGGGATATTAGGTATTCAAAATATTCCTTTGCTTCAAGACCATCTCACAAATCAGGAGATGTGCAGCCACGTCACACTTGTATAGCCTATGATGGTACAGTGGCAGGATTGCTTGCCTGCCAGCCTGGTAATTATGTGTTCAAACCCTGATTGAAGTGTTTGGTTCTTTTATTTATTTATTTTTTACTAACTTGTGCTCCCAGGTCAAGCCAGCCAATAATCAGTATCAGGACATTTCCTTGGAAATTAAGGCACCCGGCATGACGCTGACCCATCGAGTGCTGATTGGTTAAAAAATATGGGGCTAGCACCAAATACCTAAGAAGCTTCATAGCATGTGAAAGATCCTTCACTTTTTACTTACGATATGCCCCTGATGAGCTTTCATTGCGCTAGGAAAATTATTCAAGTAAAAAGAAATTAACAGTAGCACTACACTAAGACTATTTAACTGTAACATTCAATCGTACTGCCACATGGATCAGAAATGTGGAAAATTAGTAAAATACTCGCTAATAAACTACACACATCCATTACATCCCCTGCGCAGAATAGAAGACCAAAATGGTATGAAAGAATCCCCAATGCAGAGTTTAGCAATAGAATTAGACAAGACTCCAGGAACAGAATTAGACAGACTCCAGGAACAGAATTAGACAGACCCCAGGAACAGAATTAGACAGACTCCAGGAACAGAATTAGACAAGACTCCACAAAATGAAAGGGTGAGTGAAAGACTCTGGCTGTAGATAGGACACAACTTGAGAATAGTATCACTAGAAAGCCCTCTCACCAAAACCCACAGGGTAGATGAAATAGACGGAGACTTAAAAGAGAATCAGAAAGAGAGGTTAGCAATATGGGGAACACATGAAGCGTACTGCAGGAGGTAATGGATAAAGTGACTTCATGCCAGTTGGTTGAGGATAAACATGGGACAAATGGCAGAAGAAATGCTTGTGATAAAATGACAGCCTTATATTTGACTACAAGTGTTTACTCTTTCTACCCCGCCTAGTCACTGCCCTAGATCATTGTATCCCTGTCTATATGTTTACTCCTGACAATGAAGAACTCAGAAAATGAAGGAACAGAAGCATGTGTCTGTCCTCAACTACTACCACCTCAACAACTCACCAATGTTTTTACATCATCTCATTCTATCTGAACCCGGCTAAGTAGCCAAGCCACCTGCTTCACGCTCTCAAGGCAGTGGCTTTATTTCTGGACTCTGCCATTCTTCAATTCACGATTGCAATATTTTGGAGACCCCTGGCAGGTTGCCATTGTAACTACGGAGTTCGTGCTCTGTGTCATGTTTTCAACAGGCCATTCTGTGGAAAGAGACTGAGCCATACGGAATAAAACCTGGTGCAATGAATCTAATTCTTAAACCATTCAGTTATATCTGACACGATGCTTTAACTCCTGTTCCACAGATTTGTAAGGCCCTAAGACTGAAACATGTATTACTTTATAGTGTAACTTTTCAGGAAATGCATAAAGTAACAACTTTCTAAGACAGAAAGTTAACAGTGGAAGTTCAGCAAATTTAGCCAATGGGGACAGAAAGGCAGAAACAGAGTGAGACAAAGAAGAAAATGAATTTATATTCATACTTCACTGATACAATATTGTAGACTAGCAGATGAACTTTCAGATTAGAGTTGTAGACTAACAGATGAACTTTCAGATCAGAGTTGTAGACTAAAAGATGGACTCTCAGATTAGGATTGTAGACTAACAGACAAACTTTCAGATTAGAGTTGTAGACTAACTTTCAGATTAGAGTTGTAAACTAATAGATGAACTTTCAGATTAGAGTTGTAGACTAACAGATGAACTTTCAGATTAGAGTTGTAGACTAACAGATGAACTTTCAGATCAGAGTTGTAGACTAACAGATGAACTTTCAGATCAGAGTTGTAGACTAAAAGATGAACTTTCAGATTAGAATTGTAGACTATCAGACAAACTCTCAGATTAGGAGTTGTAGACTAACAGACAAACTTTCAGATTAGAGTTGTAGACTAACTTTCAGATTAGAGTTGTAGACTAATAGATGAACTTTCAGATTAGAGTTGAGTTGAGTTGTTGTTGAGTTGAGTTTGTCTGTATCTCTAATATGAAAGTTTGTCTGTTAGTCTACAACTCTAATCTGAAAGTTCATCTATTAGTCTACAATTCTAATCTGAAAGTTAGTCTGCACTTCTAATCTGAAAGTTAGTCTACAACTCTAATCTGAAAGTTGGTCTGCTAGTCTACATCTCTAATCTGAAAGTTTGGCTGTTAGTCTACAACTCTGTTTGAAAGTGTGTGTGTTAGTCTACAACGTTAATCTGAAAGTTTGTCTGTTAGCCTACAACGTTAATCTGAAAGTTTGTCTGTTAGTCTACAACGTTAATCTGAAAGTTTGTCTGTTAGTCTACAACTCTGAAAGTTTATGTGTTAGTCTACAACTCTGTTTGAAAGTTTATGTGTTAGTCTACAACGTTAATCTGAAAGTTCATCTGTCTACAACTCTATTCTGAAAATTCATCTGTTAGTCTACAAGAGTTAAGAACCGACATCACTGCACTCAGGAATTCCCATACGTGCTCAGTCCCCTTGTTCAACAGCCAGTGAAGAGTCACACTACTAATCGTTCCCACCTCTATCTGATTAAAAGTTCTGGTCTTCCCTCGCAGTTTTGAGATTCTTCCAGAACCCCTGCTGATCCCCCGCAATCTCATTCTTTCCACATATGGGTTCTCAATCTGTTCCTCCGCCTTCTCCACCTGGTCCCACAAGTGCACGACCACCTCCCCCTTGTCCATAGGCAAAATACCACTAAGAGGTGCATTCCCTGCTAGCCTATCAGATTAGAGTTGTAGACTAACAGATGAACTTTCAGATTAGAGTTGTAGACTAACAGATGAACTTTCAGATTAGAGTTGTAGACTAACAGATGAACTTTCAGATTAGAGTTGTAGACTAACAGACAAACTTTCAGATTAGAGTTGTAGACTAACAGATGAACTTTCACATTAGAGATGCAGACTAACAGACAAACTTTCACATTAGAGATGCAGACTAACAGACAAACTTTCAGATTAGAGATGCAGACTAACAGACAAACTTTCAGATTAGAGATGCAGACTAACAGACAAACTTTCAGATTAGAGATGCAGACTAACAGACAAACTTTAAGATTAGAGTTGTAGACTAACTTTCAGATTAGAGGTGCAGACTAACTTTCAGATTAGAATTGTATACTAACTTTCAGATTAGAATTGTAGACTAACAGATAAACTTTCAGATTAGAATTGTAGACTAACTTTCAGATTAGAAGTGCAGTCTAACTTTCAGATTAGAGTTGTAGACTAACTTTCAGATTAGAGTTGTAGAATAACAGACAAACTTTCAGATTAGAGTTGTAGACTAACTTTCAGATTAGAGTTGTAGACTTCAAATTAGAGTTGTAGACTAACACATAAACTTTCAAAGTAGTGGTGTAGACTAACAGACAATCTTTTAGATTAGATAAGTAGACTAACAGACCAACTTTCAGATTAGAGTTGTAGACTAACTTTCAGATTAGAAGTGCAGACTAACTTTCAGATTAGAGTTGTAGACTAATAGATGAACTTTCATATTAGAGTTGTAGACTAATAGATGAACTGTTAGATTAGAGTTGTAGACTAACAAACTCTAAATTAAGAGTTGTAGACTAACAGACAAAACTTTCAGACTAATAGACTGACTTTCAAAATAGAGTTGTAGATTAACTTTCAGATTAGAGTTGTAGACTAATAGACTAACTTTCAGATTAGAGTTGTAGACTAACTTTCACATTAGAGTTGTAGACTAACAGATAAACTTTCAGATTAGAGTTGTAGAATAACAGACAAACTTTCAGATTAGAGATGCAGACTAACGGACCAACTTTCAGATTAGAGTTGTAGACTAATAGATGAACTTTCAGATAAGAGTTGTAGACTAATAGATGAACTGTTAGATTAGAGTTGTAGACTAACAAACAAACTCTAAATTAAGAGTTGTAGACTAACAGACAAAACTTTCAGACTAATAGACTGACTTTCAAAATAGAGTTGTAGATTAACTTTCAGATCAGAGTTGTAGACTAATAGACTAACTTTCAGATTAGAGTTGTAGACTAACTTTCACATTAGAGTTGTAGACTAACAGATAAACTTTCAGATTAGAGTTGTAGAATAACAGACAAACTTTCAGATTAGAGATGCAGACTAACAGACCAACTTTCAGATTAGAGTTGTAGATTAACTTTCAGATTAGAAGTGCAGACTAACTTTCAGATTAGAGTTGTAGACTTCAAATTAGAGTTGTAGACTAACAGATGAACTTTCAGATTAGAGTTGTAGACTAACAGACCAACTTTCAGATTAGAGTTGTAGACTAACTTTCAGATTAGAAGTGCAGACTAACTTTCAGATTAGAGTTGTAGACTAATAGATGAACTTTCAGATTAGAGTTGTAGACTAATAGATGAACTGTTAGATTAGAGTTGTAGACTAACAAACAAACTCTCAAATTAAGAGTTGTAGACTAACAGACAAAACTTTCAGACTAATAGACTGACTTTCAAAATAGAGTTGTAGACTAACTTTCAGATTAGAGTTGTAGACTAATAGACTAACTTTCAGATTAGAGTTGTAGACTAATAGACTAACTTTCAGATTAGAGTTGTAGACTAATAGACTAACTTTCAGATTAGAGTTGTAGACTAATAGACTAACTTTCAGATTAGAGATGTAGACTAACTTTCAGATTAGAGTTGTAGACTAACTTTCAGATTAGAGTTGTAGATTTTGAATAACGAAGACACAAACAATAGATTGCACGATTTATTGCCTATCTAGAGTTGTAGACTAACAGATGAACTTTCAGATTAGAGTTGTAGACTAACAGATGATCTTTCAGATTAGAGTTGTAGACTAACAGATGAACTTTCAGATTAGAGTTGTAGACTAACAGATGAACTTTAAGATTAGAGTAGTAGACTAGACTAACAGACAAACTTTCAGATTAGAGTAGTAGACTAACTTTCAGATTAAAAGTGCAGACTAACTTTCAGATTAGAGTTGTAGACTAACAGATGAATTTTCAGATTAGAGTTGTAGACTAACAGATGAACTTTCAGATTAGAGTTGTAGACTAACAGACGAACTTTCAGATTAGAGTTGTAGACTAACTTTCAGATTAGAGTTTAACAGGCAAACTTTCAGATTAGAGACCTTACCAAATGCGAGCCCTAAGCTTGTACTAATGTACTACATGTGGCTGCTGCTGGAGATTCGACACCTCACCTGTCTGAGCAGCTGGACTACATAGCAAACACACAGCTGTTTGCATTTCATATCTGGTGATGTGTGCCATTCATTAGGTAATGGTGCCAGGTAATTTACAACCCCAGTATTAAATCATTTGTAAAGTGGGAGGGAGGGGAAAACAATGGAATAATTTATGTTCTGACTTTACTTTTTCTTTCCCGTGTTTCTTGTTTGTGATAAAAATTGAATGATACACATCACCAAACAGGAAAAAAAAAAAACACGTTAATCCTTGTTCATGTAGATTCTGTAAGCATGTATTTGATATATGCCTGGAGTGGATGACACTGTCAAAATTGACACCATTACCTATTTTCAAAGCTCAATATGGGCTTCATACGACACACAACACAACAGAATATCAAATGCAAACACATTTCTCATGTCATCTCAAAATACAATTTTATTTCACGTACGAAAATCAAATCATACTTTTTTTTTCCATTTTTAACAAAACATTTAGCTGTACAGTTAATCATAAACTTACATCTTAAAATATACAGTAAAATGACTCAAAAGATGGAAGGAAGCAATGCTCACTGTTTTTTCAACCATGCTAACTACATTAAGTGTCAGATAGTATATTGCTGGGGTTCCACTTCAGATTTGTTCTGAAAGTCTAAACATCAGCTTCAGAACAAACATGATGACTTGATCTAGGAAACTATAAGGATGGTGCCATGTGATGGCACCCAGGTAGCAAACCACAGAAAGACAAGTCGTGCCAAAGTTTGAACAGCTGCGTGTGTATGCCACACACCCCACATCAGTGTTCTCAATGAGCAGATGAAGAATGAAATCAAACTTTTGTTAAGCTACACATATTATCATATATTTGTTCTTGTGCGCTGTCATAAAGTCAACAGATGAAGAAATGGTGAACTTGTTACACAAACCGATAGACAGAAGAACGACTATAATGACTTGCTCCCATTGAAACAAGCGTGCTTTGTATTCATTTTTTTTAAACTCGCAACACTCATGGCATTCAGGATTTAGAAACAGAATACAGAGTCATTTTTCACATAAATTTCAAACCCTAAGAACATTAACCGGTGAACACAATTCTTCATCTACAAGAATTCACATATATATATATTTCAATGACATCCACATTTTTCGGGACAGCATATTGCCAAAAATCTTTCTTGCGAGTTTAAGATTTTCTAACAATACTTTTTAAAACAGTGTCTGCATTAACTCATTACTGTGAGCTAATCTGGGATTAAAAAAAAAAAAAATTAGGGAGAATGTAACCGATGAAAGACGATGGCGGCCATTCAAATTCTTGACTGCTAGAATAAAAAATGGAACTTGGAGCAAGGGTTAAGGACAAAAATGCTATTTCATCTGTACTCCTACTTGACAACCATATTTCTCTGTTGACAGCAGATGCAGAAAACAAGCAAAATTACACCAAAATATTTCAAGCTCTGACAAGTATTGCCTGACACTAGCTGGTCAATAACTATCTGGTGGATGAGAGAAGAGAAGGCAAAGGATGAGGCTCATCCTGATGCACATTGAGAAGTTACAGTTTCAAAAACTGTTTTCAGCAACTGAAAGCCATCATATCTGTTTACAATTTCTCTGACAGATACTTCATTCTCAAAGCAAATCTTTTAGTCCTAGACTGGAAGAACAAATAGCCATGTAACTGTATTTGTTTTTTCAAGCATCCTTTCCCCATGTGACCATCCATGGTGACTCCTGTGCACTCAAGCACGGGTGGTTTTTGCAGCACTGTGACTGACCACATGTGCACGTGAATGGCCTGTGCAATAAACTCTCCTGAGCTTCACACAGCACCAAGGGGTGTGGATGGGACTGTGTTACAGGCTAGGTCTAGTCATGTGCCATCAGTTTTACTGACTGTATTACCTGAAATGCCATTGATATTTTTGGGAGGCTGCAGCTGAGGCTGTTGTATAACAGTTGCACCTGAAGGAACCTGGGTTAATAAATGTACTCTGGCTGTCTGCAGTGTCTGCCCCGATACAGCCTGGACTAGAGAAATGGGGTTGTTGACAGCTTGTAATGTGGCAGATGGAGTGGCAGGAGCTCTCACTCTTGGAGTGATGAGAACGTAACCTGGTTGCCCCGCCACCTGGGCCAAAGAAGTCTGAAGTATCTGCTGTGACCGCACAGGCAGGGCCAGACCTGTGTTTGTTTTGATAAGGTTCACTGTATAAGGTAAAGAACCTAAACTCTGTAATGAAATTGGAGATGTTAACCTAGCTGTGTTGAGCACAGCTCTAGCGCCACCTGATGCATTGACAATGGATGCTGCACTGGCTGGAATGATGGTATGTCCACCACTAGCATTCAGAACAGTGGGCACCAAAGTAATGTTGGACACATGACCACCAACATTGACAGTGCCACTCTTAGAAGCAGCAGACACTACTACAGATGATGATCCCGGAACCCCTGTAGTTATGAATCTGGCTCCAGACAAGCTAGCTGCGTTAACCAAAGAAACAGAGTTGATGAGAGTGGCACCACGAATCTGGTTCACAACAGGTGATCCTGACATTATTGGTCCCATCTGTCTGAGACCAGGGCTAAAAGTCACACCACCCAGAGTGGCAATATTAGAAGTGTTAGGGGTGAATAATTGGAAGATATTCCTGTCTGGCGTGCCTTGAAGTTTTGCAACATTAGCAGCAGTAGCAACAGAAGAAATGGAGATGGTTGGGGTGTTACCATAGGAGATGGGCCGACTCAGGGATTGCTGAAGGACTGACTGCTGATGGGATTGATGCAGCTGTGACTGTGGCCGTGATTGGGCAATAACAACTGGGGAATGTACAGCTGCTTTCCTGGTACGAATTACAAGATTTGGATTGGACCATGGTGGTGGGACATTTGGATCAGCAGGACTTTTTGGAGCAGTGAGCTTAGGTGGAGGTCTGGCAGGGGTACCAACAACACAGTTTGTAACTAAGCTGACAGGAGCAGTCTGAAGGTTTGCTTGCACAGCAGGACTACAACCAAGCGAAGTAATGGTAATATGAGCTGCTTGCTGGGCCTGTTGTTTCAGCAAAGCATTTTTGGCCTGCGTTGCAATTTTATTGTTCAGCTTAGCCAAGGCCAAACTATGGCCATTTTGTATATGTGAGGGACTTTTATCTTTAGTTGCTTTTACTTTCTTCTCAATGTTTTCTTCTACATTTTCTACACTCACGTCAGCTTTGGAAACTTTAATTTTCTGTTTGGGTGGGCCTGGCTGTCCAGTTTTTTGCTTGGACTGGAGTTTTTCAATGTCACTTTTAGGTTTTCTCCCACGTTTTTTCCCGGGAACAGTCTGGGTATTTTTCTTCAAAGCGTTTGCTGCAGCTTTCAGTTTCTTTTTACTTTCAATAACGGCTGCTTTGGCTATTAGAGATTTTGAATTATTGGCTCTCTGCACTGGAGCATTTTTCTTTTCAGAACTTCCTGCCACACTATTCAACTTTTGTGATGGAGTGTTTTGTTTACTTTTTCTGCCCCTGGCACGATTAACAGAACTGTCATCAACATCAGAACCTGACACAGAGGTTCTGCACAACTTAACCTTTGGTGCAGTGGTATTATTTTTCTTAAGGGGTCTCCCCCTCTTCACCTGAGACTCATCCCTAGAGTAGATGTATAGCATTTCATCCTCCTCCAACTCTGCTCTTCGCTCCTCTTCCTCCTTTAGTGCTTTCAGTCTGGCCAGCTCCCAATCCTTTTTGGAGTTTTCAATATCCTCCTAAAGGTGGACACAAGAGACAAAGAACATGTAAGTTTGTTTTATTTCACAAATATTCTGTATAGTTTGTACAGGATCACACTTTCATTTGCAATGAATAATTGCATGTGTGCCCCAAATTGTAAACACAAGAAACATTTCCCCACAGTGAACAAATGAGCCTCCGTATTTTTATCTTCTGCAAACGTGCCTGCACACGATTCCTGCCAATTTCTCATTCCCACTTTCAGCATGCGCAGGGAACTGCCTAGCACCAGTGAGGATTGACATGTGTGCACATACCTGAGTCACACAGAGTAGAAATATTCTTTGCTGGGCGTAATTTAATTGTGAAATTTAGTCTAGGCAGCGACCTACTGGGCCAGCTCTTTTTTTCCAACTGCTGAGGAATGTTCATCATGCAGACAAGTCAACCTAGATGTTTGCATAAAAAAATTCCAATGTTCACTTTTTGAATTGTATCAGTCTGCTTGAGATAGAGACAGATGGCGTGCCCTAAGTCACATTACCATTTTGTAAAAGAGTAATAAATCAGGAAATCATGAGCATTAGAATGTGATCAACAAGATTTTGCTAAGAATCATCATGGAAAGGGTTTAAAAGAAACAGAACCTGCAGAGTATTTGCAGTGAACATTAATTAACAGAGTCTTTGATAGAAGTGAACAGAGATGTACATCTTTGCTTCACTGACCATACAAAGGCTTTTGATGAGTAAAAACATGATATGGTAAAAATGCATGTAGACTGGCAGCAGAAAGAAATGTGATTTCTAAGGAAAATATACAGAATACCATTGGCAGACAGAAAAACAAATATGGCAATCCTTCCAGACAGAGATGAAGACAACTGATTTCAGAAATTAAATGCGGTCAAGATTGTTTGAGCCTGTTATTAGAATAGCTTGATGGCTCGGTCACAAGGCATCAACTGAAGATGACAACAGACTGATCCGAGACTGTTGAGATGGCGACCTATGACCGCCCAATCTGACTGACAAGGCACACGATGATGGTGTACCATTCATACACATTTTGAGAGATAACTTTCCCTCATTTTGACATCAACAAGCAAATATAATTATTTTACAATAATATTGGAAGCATGCTGACCAGACATGTTTCTGAAACTTTCAATATCTGACCAGACATGTTTCTGGAAGTTTCAATATCTGACCAGACATGTTTCTGGAAGTTTCAATATCTGACCAGACATGTTTCTGGAAGTTTCAATATCTGACCAGACATGTTTCTTGAAGTTTCAATATCTGACCAGACATGTTTCTTGAAGTTTCAACATCTGATGGACAGCTATGCAATCTCTTCTATGTCTGAGCTACTACTTCATATAGTCCATGATGTGTGGTTTTGGTCATCATGTAGTGCCTTCTGTCTCATGTACCGACAATCATTTCTGATACCTGCCATGATGACAAACTGTCCAGCATCTTCTCTCTCAATCTTTCCATGCCTCGCCTCCCCTCTAAGCTTTCAGTTGTCACCACAAACTCAGTTTTCCCCCTGTTATGAATGTGGACCGTTTTCTTCCAATGCAACCAACCAGTTCTCTTTGTGAGCTAACCGATTTCAAGATATCTTCATTAGTCTGTTTAAACATCAGCTTTATCGTTCTTCTATAAAGCCACATCTCAACAGCTTCCATGTAATTCCTCACTAGTCTGCTAATTGTCCATGATTCACTTCCATCAGTCAAGACTGGTTCGATACAGCTGTCGTTAAAGCACCTAAATCAGTGTTTCCCAACCTTTTTTGTACCATGCCCCACTTAAGCCTTTCTAAAATTCATATTGCCCCCCCCCCCCCCCCCCCCCAACATATACATTATTTTTAATATTCAAAAATTGAAATGTTCACTAAAGAAACTTGAATGATAGGTTTTAGGAAGAAATCACTAGGAAATTATTGAGCAAACACAGTAAGTAAATTTTCAAAACATATAATGGAGAACTGAAATTCATGTACAAAATAATTTTAATGAAAGATTTGTCTATATTATTTTAATTATTAGTAATTATTTATTATTTAAATTTAGTGAGATCCTTGCGCTTGATGCTTGCTGCAAAGAGATCTTATGTCAGGTTCCAATTTAGTTAACTTCAGTCTCAAGTCTCCCCGTTTTGTTATATTCAGCCGATTTCTTCCATTTTCAAATTGCCCCCCTTAACAGTCAAATTGCCCCCCTGTGGGGCGTGGGCCCCACGTTGGGAAACACTGACCTAAATCATTGGCTTTTTTCAGACTGGTTCCATTTGATTTAATGTATTTGTGCAGACTTTTCTTTGTAATTATATTAATGGTAATTGTAATAATTATTCTGAACTATAAGTCCATTAAAACATGACTTTTCATCAATTCATTTTCCTCTATAAAACAGGTAGTCCCATGGCAAATACTGTCATTTGTGTAAAATGGGTGTAAAATGTTAAGCCTTCACATATTTTAAACCTCAGCATGAGTTGAAGAGTCCAATTAGCTTTTTTGCTGCAATTCTAAAATTATCCACTAACCATTTTTCGAGGCTGGGTGAGCTATAATGGCAAGAAAAAAAGAAATGAAATGAAATCACTGATGGGTGCTGATCCGGATCATTGCCAAGGCAACCAAGCGTGGTAACTACATTACCTCAGCTACCACATAACTGTCTTAGTTTTGTCAGTTACCCTTGAGATCCATTTCTGACCATAACCTGCCCAGAATCACTGTCTTCTCACTGTGTCCGATCACCACAGAGTGGTCTGGGAGTCTATCTGCAACAGTGGCAGGAGTGGATGGTTGTCACCAACAGGACCCATCAAATGGGCACTACAGGTTGTTCACTTTTTCATAGTTATGGGTAGTAGATACTTTGATGGGAAGGTGCTTGCAAGGAAGGAAGCTGGTCGCTTTACCTGATTAATGACCGTGACCTAGAGGATATGTACAAGATGTACAAGCCATCATTTAACGGCAACGTTTACAGCACTCTGTATCTGGCATCAAGGTGGTACAGTTTGCTGTCCAATCTCTAGTCCACCAACATGAGTAGAAATGGAGTGGATATTAGATACTGAATAAAGATGATAGAAACAGATCTACTGCAATCAAATAAATAACCAAAGCTGTCTGCAGTAGCCACGAGGCCACAGATCTACAAAAACACACATAAAAAAACATTTCACGTACTTCTGCCATCTTGAGTTCTTCTGCTGTTTCTGGTTCCATCTGAGCTTCCATCACACTGACTGCATAACGTTCAATAGGTGTCAACTGAGGAGGAAAATGGTTAAGATAACAATAAAATACACATAGCATATAACAACAACTGACAAGATCTAACAAAATGCAAGCCACCTCTAGACTACCTAAGCCTAATCTCATATAGTCCATAGGATCGCACTGAAGCCCGACTTGGTTATATTTTAATATTCCTCTCCACAGATAGTTCCTCTATCGATCTTGCACATTCAGCTTTTTTTTTTTCTTTCAAACTTAGAGAGGGAAAGGAAAGCACTTCAAAAGTTCCTGTGTCTTTGGTACTTAGATACTGGGTCAGAAAAGGTCTCTACATCAACTTCTGAAAGATGCAGGTCTTTTGGGGATCAAATGACATGAACACCAGCGCAGACTTCAGAGTCAAAACTGGGGCCTTAAGAAAATTCACCAACCAACCAACACCAAGTTTCAACATTCAATCGAATGTGACATCTGCCATTTATTCAGCGCATTATAATTTCAATGGTTGCATTCAACATCAAGAAACTGCACATAACTCAATATTAACTGTTCCATATGGATACAAGTATACACCAACTGTAGGTCCTGCGATACAGATTGCCGAATTTTAATGGAAATATATTTGTGGTTTTATTCTGCAACTATTTTTTATGTCTCTGATTCAAGGAGGTTTAGAGTACTCATGATGTTAAATTACCCGATTATTTCAAGATCATGTTAAAAAAGGGACCAATTACTTTATATAGTTTCTCCCTTCTCAGTTTAAGTGTGTACATCTCGTGTTTTTGAAATTTGTTTCCTACACAGAGATACAGAGTGACTTTTTCAGACGTGAGTAGACCCGCAGATCACGTTTTATGTAGATGTCTTTATTTGTTCTAGTATGTGTTAATAGATGTAGCATCCATTTTTATATAAATTGTCATTTTCGACTATTAAATTCGGGAGGATCATCCCAAACTAAAATGATGAAGATTGCATTCTCTGATGTGATATTTTAGTGGCGGGAAATAGCCGTTTCCTTGTCAGCGATGATTATTTAATATTGTTATGGAATATTCACAGCGATTTGCATGCCAATGAATGCGTGTTTGAATTCAACATCAATTGTAATATTTATCTGTAAATTTTTATCACTCTACACCAGTGGTTCTCAACCGGTGGGGAATCCCCACCCCACCCCCAAGGGGGGAATTAAGATTATTTCAAGATTAATACAAGAATCGATTACTTGATATTGCTTTTCCCTTCATACTTTACGGTTCTGTGCGTCTCACCCTTCTAAAATTCATTTTATAAAGTAAGTAGATCCACAAATCACATTTTACGTGGACATCTAGATTTCTGTGTAGGGGCGGGGGCGGAATTTTTAGGTAGAAAATACGAAAGGGGGGGGGGGGGGGGGGGGAAAGAGAGGAATGATGTTCTAAAAATATGGTGAAGGGGGGCACGGGCCAAATTTTAAGTAGGAAATACGAAGGGAGTGGTGGGGTGGGAGGGGGGGGGGGTGGAAATGACATTCTCAAAATATGGTGAAGGGGGCAAGGGCAAAAAAAAAAGGGCTGAGAACCACTGCTCTACACGGGATCATTGATAATTTTTCATCTTTCCAACAGGACTTCTTTTGTCAAAATAATTATCTGCCCTTGACTTAGGAGCAGTATATATATATATATATACTAGCTGACCCTGCCCGGCTTCGCCCAGTCCCTGGTGGGAAGCATCTCATTTAATTCATATAAGTAGTCATATAAGTTCCCGTTCCCGTTACCGACTATCTGTCTGTCTGTCTGTCTGTCTGTCTGTCTGACCCGGCCCGACATCGCCCAGCTCCTGGTGTGAAGCATCTCATTTAATTTATATAAGTAGTCATATAAGTTCCTGTTCCCGACTGTCTATCTGTCTGTCTGTCTGTCTATCTGTCTGCCTGACCCTGTCCGGCTTCATTAAATTCATACAACAACAAAAAATGTAACTTAAAAGAACGTTCTAGCACACACCATCCATTATTTTTAATGAAAACTCTTTCTAATCACCTGCATGACTACAGTAACTTCTTAAGCAAAAAAGATGAGTTACAATGTTATGCATTGTGCATCATTTTTATGAAAACTTTGAAAATGCCTTACAGATTGTATCATTATTTATTATAACTCATATGCCGGTACATAACTATGGACAAAGAGTTTATAAATCTTTGAAAACGATGCCACAATATGACTATAAGTTATACAGAAAAGTTATGCCCCTTGAAATAACTTTTACAGAGTTAGGTCCCCTGAGATATATGAAATTATGATGAAAAATGAAAAATGAAATAATACTGAGTAAGCAGGCGATTTCACACTAACAAAATATCACAGTTGTCAGCGCTGGATTGAAAGGAAGGCGTGTAGAAAATTTCATCTCAATCGGATGGGCCGTTCGCGAACAAATAAAGGCCATACATACAGACAGACATACAGACAGAGATACGCACATCCTAATTTATATATAAGATATATATCGGTCCATCCGATTGAGATGAAATTTTCTACATGCTTACTTTTCATTCCCGTGCAGCCAACTGTCATAGTTTGTTAGTGTACAATCAGCTATTTACTTACTAAATTTTAATATTTAAATTTACATTATCATTTATATATGGGGGGGGGGGGGGGGGAACTTAACTCAAGAAAAGTTATTTCAAGGGGCATAACTTTTAATAGCATTTCTATAAATTTTATATATAGATTGTTGCATTGTTTTCAAAGATTTATAAACTCTTTGTCTACAGTTATTTACAGGCATATGAGTTATAATAAATAATGATATAATCTTTAAGGCATTTTCAAAGTTTTCATAAAAATAATGCATCTATTTAAATAGTGAAAATTTTCGAACTCATCTTTTTATTTTTCTTCAACAGCACATTAATTTTTTTTAACATTCTCATATGTATGGCGCGTTACACCCACTGTTGGGTATTTATGATGCCCATGTTAAACATTTCCCCAATGAGTTACTTTTCATGCATTTTAATGCTTATTGTTCTTTTGTTGTCAAAGAATTGCTTCATAAGAGATGGTGAATGAAAGAATGTATGAGAGGAAATAGAGAAGAAGGGCAGAATGTAGGACGGGCCTGCAAAAGATTTTCGTTCGTTAAAAAAAAAGTATATTTTTTGTGAGAGAAAGTTAGTTGCATATCGTTTGCAGTACTCTGCAGTCAACCACCGCCCACCCTTTATCTGCTGTTCATGATATCTTGGCAAGTTTACTTTAGATAGATCTCTTCCAATCATATTTTCTATTATCAATCTATCTATTCTTGCATTCTATCTATATTTTTAACGGGAACGGGCCAAACATAGATAGATAGACAGACAGATAGTCGGGAACGGGAGCTTATATGACTACTTATATGAATTAAATGAGATGCTCCCCACCAGGGGCTTGGCGAAGCCGGGTCAGACAGACAGACAGTCGGGAACGGAAGCTTATATGACTACTTATACGAATTAAATGAGATGCTCCCCACCAGGGACTGGGCGAAGCCGGGCAGGGTCAGCTAGTGTGTGTATATATATATATAAAACCTGGGAGCAGTTATCTGCCCTTGACTTAGACAGCCAAGTGGTAATATCCCTTGGCGATAGTGTAACCAACAGTTGTGTGAGTGTGTGTAGATAGGGTCACAAAAAGTGAAAAGGTCAAAACGGTTTTTTAATCTATATGCTTATATTAAATGATGAACGGACACTCAAACATTAATATCTCAGCTCGTAATTGACCTACAGACATGAATAAGGTACTGTTGGATTTGTTTTTTCAAAAGGTATCCAACTATGCAGGTTATTAAAAAGCAATTCAGAAAATGTTACTAAAGTGGCTAATTAACTGTACCTTGTGCACACAAATACACATCAACTCTTTATTGTGCATGCAAGTATCTTTTGCACACATGTATATATTAACTTTATTTTATGCACAAGTACACATTAAGTCTACCGTATGCAAATTGTGTTGTGCACACACATAGATACATCAACTCCATCGTCTGCACACTTCCATCTTATTCACACAAACATTAGCTCCTAACTTATATACATAAGCATACATTAGCATTTATCTTGCGCACACAAGTAAATAACTATCTTATACAGGTAAATATACATTAAGCCTTATGCACATACACAAGTAAATATTAACTATATTTTAAAAATGTAAGAATAAATTAACCATATTGTATTCACTTCACTACTAAATATAAACTTTATCACAAGCAATGCACATTACCACGCATTATGTATATTAGGGTACTGTTTAAAAAAAAAAAAAAAAATTATTTTTTTTTTGGGGGGGGGGGGGGGGGGGGGGGGTGTGTGTGTGTGTGTGTAAATACAGAGAATAAACTACAATCGGCTGTGTCTCAAAATTAATCAGACCTACAAATGCGGACATTTGTCTGATTTTCCCTACCATTTGCCCAGTGTGATAAATACAAGACAGTGGTCAATGATTAACAACCAACACAATTTACAATAAAAATGGGAGACTAGATGGTAAACACTTCCTTCATTGGAAGTGTGGGGAGAACAAATAAATACAGAAAGAGGCTAAAGGTTAGAATAAAATAGAGATGTTACTGTCACCAGTCTTAACATTAATTTTGTGTGTGTGTGCGCGCATGGTGTGTGTGGGAGGGATGGGGGGGGGGGGGGGGGGGGGGAGAAGACACAGCTTTATTTAAAAGATGGCTGATAATAATCTGTGTTTATCATCTATCAAGTGTCTCCATAATGAAAGCTTGCTCCAACACTTTTTGTCTCTTGCTTTGGTTGTATACTCTGGCAGGCTCATCTTCAACTTTTCCTTCTTGTATGGTTTTTATACAATTGCAAATGTGTGACTCATCTCTTTTTTAAAATTTCTCCCATTGGCTCCCTTTGCTTACCATAAATACACAGAGACTTTCAAGCTAACACACAATTCCGATTTCTTGAATTTATCCCTTCTACTATTTCACTACCTTACATGAAGGTTTGCCGGCTCTGTAGTGAAGGGGTTACGAATGCAATTCGCAATCCCACATTCAAAACACATCTGCGGGCGATTTCGCAGCAGACTGCCTTGCGTATGTTATGAGTGTCGATCGCTCAGAAAGCAATGGGAAACTACTGAGCATAAACTTACCAAGAAATTATGAACAGCTAAAGAATGCTAGGGTTACTGTAGCATCCTTTAAAGGATATGCAACTATCTGAAGATTACCCAGAGGAAAATTAAATAAAACCTGGCGTGGAGAATGACTTCCAAAGGACAATATATACAATACAATTAATGTAAACTTCACAGGCTTTCTATGAAACTCCCATAGCACTGCTCGAACAATTCAACACACAATAATCACGACAGACCAACACAGCCTACTGTCTATAATATGTTCACCTGTGATGAAGTATTTCAGACACAGCCAAATGATAAAATGCAACATATAACACAAAGTATGACTAAACAAACACACACTTGCTCCTGCAGAAAACAAATGCTGGAACTTACTTCTTTATCTAACATTGCCAGTTCAATCTCTACTTTGGATATGTCATCATCCTCTCTTGTTTCTGTCTCTCTCTCATCCCATGGAATGTTTTCATCAAACTCTGCAAGTTCAGCCTTCTGTTCAGCCTGCACTTGTGTTGCAGCTTGTGCATCCGTTTCATCTTCAGCTTTACACAGCGCCTGCCAAAGGTCAAAGGCAAGCATTAAGTTTGTAATCTAAAATCAAATACACCTGTCTATGTTAATACAAGGAATATGCTGCTCATTATCTCTCTGATATAACATGAACAGCTAGCAAGTTACATTAACAAACAGGTTGACTTTGCTGATCTCTAAACACTGGGACAATATCATTGCAAAACACTACTATATTCTTCTTCTGCGTCCATCCGGAGTTTTCTTTCGGACATGATTGCGTTGTGCCTGTTTACAGCAGAGCTGCGTTCTTGCGCTGTTAGGCCGACACATCCGACTTCTGCAGGCATTTGATGACGGGGTTAACCTTCCCGGGTCACCACAACTACTATATTGATATCAGCCTATGTTCTCAGGAAATTACACAATGGTAGCTCTACAGCCAGAACATTTGGAAACCCTTTGGGTCGTGGCTGGGACTATGGAGAGTGTGATCTGTCTGGGTGATGTTCGGCAGAGGACCAGCTGCTTTGCAGAGAGATCTGACTAGATGGGGTAAAACCCACAGCAAGAAAGTCGAACAGATAAAAGATATTTAATGGTTTATTCATGTCTTCTGGCCATAATTGATAATATAATTCTCCTATAAGTTGCTGCATAGAATAGCAAGAAAAAAGATATAACACTGAGCCATGGAGCATGGCATGACGGTTATCAAATATGTTAAGGGTATATTACCTTCTATTCTAAGGCCTTTTACGAAGCACTTTAAAACATTAAAATCTAGCCGCCTAGGATGAGCAAACCACACAAACAGTTTAGTAAAAATTATATGGGTGACGATCAACATTAAGTTAAATAATAATAAACAAGGAGCAACAAAGAACACAAATGGCCAACACCAGGAGCAACCGACATACAACTGCTCACCTGTTCAAACTGTGATAAAATAGCTGCCTCTTTCTTGTTTTCTTCTTTTTCAATTCGTTCCTTCTCTTCATTTTCTTTTTCCTGCTGCGCTTTCTCTTTTTCTTCCTTTTCTTTTGCTCTAGCCTCCACAAGTGACTCTAGCCCAGACGGTTCAGCAAACAAATCATGTATAGTTTGCTGAAATACAGAAAAAGTCAATATGCTGAGTGAAATGATTTAAAATATGTTTACACAATATAAGTAGGCAATAAAACGTAAAATAATACTAGTATAAAGGTTATGATATTATTTAATTACATTTCTCACTATATCAAAACAAAAACATTTGAATACAAACATGCAGTTTTTACCTCTTTGAAGAAGGCAGTGGTAAAATTTCCTCCTTCAATTGCCAGGTCCCCTAACAACCTCTTTTGATTGGCTTTCTTGAGTATATTTTCCTCCACAGTCATCTCACTGACAAGTCTGAAGAACAGAACAAAACAATGTTTATGCTTAGCTAACATATGTTACTTTAGTACAAGAGTCTACATTCATTCTCCTTAAGCCCTATTAAATTCTACACATTCAAAACTTCCAACAATTCTGAAATCTAAGCTTTATACCTAGTCATAAATGGACAATTCAGCTCAAATAATTCAAACATCTGAGTAGCCTAGTAGTGCACCCAAGCCTGATAAATTATTAAAAGCAATGAGAACAGACTAATAATCTAGTTCCATTAACACTGTGCGACTCAGTCTGTGCACTCAGCATAAAAGGCACTTCACACCATACTTGTTTACAAAACACCCTGAAAGTTTTGACCCTGATATTACTTTCATAGTTTGAATTGTATTATTACCCTCTAAGCTTCTCAAGCAGAAAAGGGCTATACATTCTGCAGTTACTACTCTATCAGGAAACTAGCACCAGTCTGTCCTGATAAAATTTGTCCACTCAATTACACAGCTTAACAATGAGGGAAGGTCAGCAAGTTACAAACTTATCTGGGGAATATGAAAATGTGTAGCAGTTTTCAACGGTATCATTTGGTGGCTGTATCGTACAGCTTTTTAATTAGGCTGTTAGGTGTCACATGAGCACATTCATGGCACCTTTCCGTCTTGACAAACGATAGTTTGGTACATTGTGCTTCAAAAAGGCGTAATAACTACGACCCATGGCGGTGGCAAGTGTGGCTGATAAGGCCAATTCGTGCTTTAAATGTTTGTCCATAGTGGATGCATGTGAAAACATGGTCATTTCCACCATCATGCACAGTCTTACATCTCTCACGCTCTGTGTGTGCTTTATCTGCAATCATTTTCTCCTTTATCTTTATTCCATTTCTGATAGTTGCCCTCCATGCAATACGTTCAGCGGCGACTTGCTCCCAATGTGCATTATCAATGCCTGTATCAATCATGTCCCGCTTACACATCTTTTTACCATAGTAGAGGCCGGCCCTGAGATTTCCTACCCATCTGTAATTCACCAAAAAAGATGTCCTTTGGTATTCTACCATCATCCATCCTCCTAACGTGTCCTATCCATCTAAGTCTATGAAGACTGAGCATGGAACACACCGTCACACAACCCAATCTTTCCAATACTTCAGTATTTGTGATTTTGTCTTGCCACAAAAATACCAAGTATTCTTCGCAGACACCGCATATGAAAGCTGTTTAAACGTTTCTCTTGGTGTGAGTAAGTTGACCTTCACTGCCATAAAGAAGAGTACTAAGGACACAGGTTTGGTAGACGAGGACTTTAGTTTTGGCAGCTTCCTGTTCTCCCAGACTCTTTTTGCTAACATGTTCATTGTTGTTGCTGCCTTACCAATCCTGATGTTGATTTCCTGATCTAGGGATAATTTGCTATTTACCTCTGATCCTAGATATGTAAAATGGTCTACTATCTCCAGTTCGGCGTCGTTAATAAAGATTCATGATACCCCATATGCACCTTGCGACATAATCTGTGTCTTCTTTTTGTTAATTGTTAAACCAAATTCAGAACAAGCATTGGAGAATGCAGATAGTAGATGTTGTAATTCTTCCTCAGAGTGGGTCGTAATTGCAGCATCACCCACAAAAAGCAACTCTCTGATTAGTACCCTCCTAACTTTGGTCTTGACCTTCAATCTCTGAGCATTATTGAGGCCGCCATCTGAACGTGAGTGAATGTATATACCGTCATCCTGATCACGAAAGGCATATTTCAGTAGAAGTGAAAAGTATATCCCAAAGAGGGTGGGGGATAGTACACAACCTTGCTTAACGCCACTCTTGATTTCAAACTCTTCTGAAGTTGCACCATCAAACTTGATTATACCCTTCATGCCTGTGTGGAACGATTCCACAATGAACAGAAGAGTTGGTGGGCAGCCAATCTTCTTTAGTGCCTTGAACAGACCCTCACTACTGACCAAATCAAATGCCTTTGTGAGGTCGATGAAGGCAATAAACAGTGGTTGATTTTGTTCCCGGCATTTTTCTTGCATTTAACATGAGCACAACAGGAAAGCAAATGTGATTGTGCTCAGCGGGTCCCCAGGCGAACAAACTAGGAACACAATGAACTGAATAGGTGCATCCATAGAAATCTTTCTCAGTACACATTAAGGAGAATGTTACTAAACACAACTGTTACTGAGTATCAATTATGGGTACATGACTACAGTCCTGAACAAAGAGTACTACAATGTAATGAAAACATCTAAAGTTTGAGTCAAGGTTTTACAACCAGCAAGGAAAGTTATGCTTAGTGTTTTGGAATTATCCAGGAGTATTACTCGCCCATTTCCAAAAGAAATGTATGAATGTGAATGCTTGAATGTACTGTTACTGTATCAGGGTGCAAATCAAGGCAAAACCTTCCAGCCCAGACCACAAACAGCTCAACTAACAAGGAAAAAATTAAACTATGGTGACGAATTCTTCAGCACACTCACCTTATAGCGCTGAATTAGACCAAAGTGATCTTCAGCTGCTCAATCCACTAAGCAGAAAGCAATGGCAAGCTACAGAACGTAACACTTGCCTAGTACATCAACAACAGCTGAAAAATGCTGGTGTTGACTGCAACGTCCCGTAAGGGATACGCAACTTTAAAAAAAAAAAGAAATCCACTAAAAGTTCACTTTGGTGATTAATGATAGCATACGATGCAGATGTTTAAAGTGGGATGCAAATGTGATTGAGTCAGAGCGTATATCCTATAACTTGCTGATATCCCTTCAAATTTAAACAGTAAATACAAGGGGGTTTCATAAAGTAAAGCACAACATCGTTTTTCTCAGCTAATAAAAAGATGATAACATGGAATTTTGCACACTTCAAAAATGGCATGTGTGAATTGTGGGCACCAAATTGCAACCAAACTGGCCAAATATTATGGCTGTCCTGAACATTTGAAATGGAGCGTGTTAGCAACTAGTGTTATAAGCAGTGAATTGTGATATAGTTTCTTGCTGCAGTGAAGTAAACTGTTGTGAACTTTCATAAGCATCTATGTGATGTGTATGGAAGTTTTGCAGTCAACAGGAGTAGTCAGAGTCGCTGGGTTAAGAGAATCAAGGAATCAGGAAGCGGAGATATGGAGCTGCTTGATCGGCGGCAAATGCAGTAATAAAAACTCTTTTATATAGTTTGCGCAAGATGGGTTCCCCAAAGTCTCACAAATGACCAATGATTGCAAAGGAAAGCAATTTCTTCTGAACAGTTGGAGCGTTTCAATGCTGATGGAAAGAACCTTTTGAATAAGATCGTTACAGGTGACGAAACCTGGGCAAACCATTTTGAACCTGAGACAGAAATACAAGTCAATGGAGTGGCATCATCCGCAATCGCCACGAAGAAAGAAATTCAAGACAACTCCTTCAGCTGGAAAGGTCATGATCACTGTTTTTTGGGACATTGAAAGTGCGATTCTTGTGGATGTTATGCTAAGAGGAGAGAGAATCAATTCACAAGCTTATATTACGACACTGAAATAAATTTACTGTTTCTGCAGAGTTCGGTTGCATAAGAATCCAGCAGAACTGCTTCTCCTTTATTACAATGTGCACACTTACAAAAGTCTGGCAACACGGGAAGCAATTACCAAATTGGGTTGGACTGTCTTACCCCATCCACTCTATAGTCTTGATATGGTACCCGTTGATTTTAATCCATTTGGTCCACTTTAAGAGCAACTCCGTGGAACAAGGTTTGAAGATGATGAAGTGATTCATGCAGTGAAGAAATGGCTACATGACCAAGACAAAATATGGCCTGGGCAAGGAATATACACACTTGTTTTGCACCAACATAAAGCCGTACAAGTTGATGGGGAGTACGTTCAATACTACCGATGTTTACATGACATATTCATACATACTGGGAATATATTTCATGCTTTTTGAACAGTCCCTGAGAAAAACGATGTGGTGCATTACTTTGTGAATGACCCCCGTACAAACAGAAAAACGAGCCTGACCTGTATATGTGCACATCTCTGGTCTGACCGATCCTGTGACATCTATCCTGAGCCTGCGCGTCCATGGTGGGGTTCCAATCACTGTCATAGAAGACGACTGTATCAGCCCCCGTCAAGTTGACACCAATACCTCCTGACCTTGTTGATAGGATGAAGCAGAAAATTCGAGGATCTGCGTTGAAACGGTCCATCAAATACTGAAAACAAATTACAATAAAATAAGTATAAGATTACATCAAAGAAAACAATACCACCAAAAATGTGATATAACAATAGAAGGAGAATGATCAGCACCGAGAGGTGCAGCCCTTGCCAGCCTATCAGCCTGTTCATTCATCTGCTCTCATGCATGACAAAGGCAAAAAATCCACACAATTCTCCCAATCTGTGACCCCTGAAGCGAGACAAGCCATTCCACACAAAAAATTTCTTTCTCCACCTTACTAAGTATACTCCGTAATGAATGTGTGTTGCAACAGTCTCTTCCGACCATCGGAAGGCTGCTGTTATTGCTTCCACCTCCATTCTCATGCTGGAGGTTGTAGTCTCATATGCCAGACTCTTATTTTTCAAGCATTGTCCATTAGCCTTCGCAATTAAACCTTAACCACTTTGTCTGTTTCTCACCACTGACCCATCAGTATAGATCACTATGTCACCTTGATGTGTATTACTTCATTCTCTGCACACATGACCCAGTGTTAGTATTACATTGTGCCAGTCCAACATGTCTTTTACCCACTATTTTTCACGGCTGATGTTCTTTATTTCAAACACATGGCTCATGGATATTTCTGCCTGTGCCATCCAGGACCCGCCTCTTTTCAATCTATGATCCTTGACCATAAGCATGGCTTCATAGGGGGTGATCCCTGTCTGCAGCAACTCTCAGGTATTCTCTCATATTTGATGGACAAACACCCTATACTTTTCTGGGTTACTTTGTGAATTTGCTTAGTTAATAATATTATTAGTTTATTTTTATTCCAATTTCACTTTGTTGTTTACTCAACAGTGTAATGCCATTCCTATTAAGGTACAGGCCAGAGTATTTAAAAGGACCTTGAGAGGATGGAAAACGTTAAAAACACGTAGAATGTACACAGCATGACGTGGCTTCCCTAAGCAATTGTAGCCTTTAAACAGGATTCTGTAGTAACTGTATCAATACTGAGATAATCTATTCAGGAATTAACTGATTACAAACAAACAAGATGCTGACCTGTCTCTGCTCCACTTTAGTTGTTCCATCAAGCCTCAGGTAGCGATGGCCATGGAAATTGAGAAAACCTTCCAAGACGTCCAGCATTTTAGTCATCTGTGTAAAGATTAATACTCGGTGCTGGCCTGACTTCAGTTGGCGCAGTAACAGATCCAGGGTCTGAAGTTTACCTTTAAACAAATCATGAAAATGTTATGACTACATGAACATTTGTTTACTCACACACATATTAGATTGTACATTTTTAAGCAAGGAAAATAAACCATAATTAAATGGTGTTTTCAAGAAAAAGAAATAACATGAAACTGTATATCCATAAACAAAGTAAAATGAAAATCAAAAGCTATTTTAGATGGAATGGATCTCATCTAAAACATGTCAATGCAATTCCACAGCAGACAGCACTCAAGAGGAATTATAGATACTAAGAATTTCACATGCTTGGCCATGCCTTAATGAACACCCTCTCCCACAGCAGCCCTTTCCTGCCTCAGATAAGAGTGACAGGAGGCACCTGTTTCACAACAATCCATCAAACCCCAGCCATCCAGTGCAAACATTAAAAAAAACTAAACTCAACCCTAGGATGCCTCTTATAACCTTCATCTATTCAGATAATAAAATGTAAATTATATTATCCCCGTCTACAATGGCAATGATCTTTTACAAACCAAAGCATACTCAAGAAATGCAAATAATGCCCAATGATATTGATTCTATTTGAAAGTTCTAGTTAAAGCGGACATACCACAGTCATACTGTATAAGCCTGAGATCGGGGAATGTGACCATTGTTCTAGACTGTACTGGGTGCAGCACGGAAGATTTTTCAACAATGACTGGTCGAAGCCGTGCCTCAGTCCATTCTTTCTGAATCAAGTCAGACTGATTTGGGTGAGACACTCGCAAAGACACAGCTGGTGAAATTACAGATGGTGTGACAAAAACAAACCTGTGAAGAGAAAATATAAACTATAGCACAGGTAAATTAAAGATTGCAGAAATGACTTGCACAACATTATAAGGCTGCAGTTTTAATTTGTCTTATCATGTTATTTACTCACTGACAAAAGTATTTTCTTCTTTACATATCTTTTGCCAGATGGTATTTTTGAGGTCTTCAAAACTAGAAGAGTTATGTGAGTGGTATCATTGCAGTCTCTTAGAAAAATAAAGTTGGCTTGATGAGGTATCATTTGAAATCACTAGCTTAAAAAGATGTAAATTTTGTAACAAACAGGTGTAGATTTTTTTTATTGTATCAGATGGACAATAATACATTTTTTTTTGGGTGCCCGCTCGCTTTAAACTCAAGCGTAATCCATACACTATTTATAGTAGTGATGGACTGAATTTTATGTGTGGATTAGCTTTCCCTATTAACAGTGTCCCTCGCCAACAGGCGAACCCACTCTGACTTCAGAGGTACTTGTAATTTATGTCCCCAAGACAAGGATAGGTCAACATTTTAGTCCAGCTGTCAAGTGTAGGGGTTGGACCCCTAACCTCGGCATCAGCACACCGGATGTTTAAGAACACGCGTTCTTACCCATTCGACCATGATGACTTGCAATTGATTGTTTGCTTAATTGCCACAGCAAACCTGTTCCTAGAGCAAACAGTACAGAAAGTGCTACAAAAATCTTCTGGCCCAACTCTGAACTTATGGCTACACTGCCATTTATGCATTCCCTCTACATCTACGAGTGTGTCCATCAGATGCAGAAAACATTTACACCTGTTTGTTACAAAAACTACTTTTTAAGCTTGTGATTTCAAATGATATCCCATCAAGCCACCATTATTTTTCTAATAAACTACAATGATACCACTCACATAATAATGTAATCCTTGTAACAACTTGTATTCATGAAGAGAAAACAAAATATTTAAAACATATTTTTAAAGATGACTATATATAACTAAACTGCACATACAATGAGCAAAGATGTAAACAGATTTAGGCTGCCATCCCTAAGAAAACTGGCATCATACACAATATATATATTAACTGGTTGCATTTTCATTAGAATGAAAAGTTTTTAAAAATGTTACCGAGAAAGTATATCCTTCATCTCGTCCAACCATTCTAATGGGGAATGTACTAAATGTTGCAAATGATTGGACTCTCTCCAGTACACATCTGGATGACAATGGTTTAGGTGGCGGTTCTGGGAGAAAAGACAGTTCACGTAACCATTGCTGTGCCAACTGTCTTGATTTGACACAGGTGGACCGGCGTCAGATGGGGTTGGAGAATATGAATTCGATGCATCTAACACACTCATACAATCGACACCATGGCGTGTGTCAGAACCATAGACTGGACTTGCGTCACATCTTCTTTGATTAAGCCGAGACATCAGTGCCAAGATGTGCTGTCGTCTTTCCACCTTTTTATGATACAGTGATTCCTGAAACATAAAAGTGAAAAGCTGAATAAACAAGTCAATATAATGTGTGATGTATAACACTCAGTACTGCTACTTTTGACTTTTGCCCCTCACTGAAGTACAGCCCTCTTTCAATTCATGCCAAGCCCTCTCGTCCTTTGCCTTCTCCTGCAGCTTCCTCCATTTCCTCTCAATGTGTTCCCAGGTCTCCCTTTATTTCTTTTGCCCTCGAGTTGCACAGAAAGGCCCGCCTAATTATACTATTAACAGAGCCTTTCAATGTATGTCCCAATTATATTTAGCATTTTAGCAAATGAGCGTAAATTGCTGTTGGCAGCTGGTAAAAAGACCAAGTCAGAAAACATTTGGACAATCATGATGACAGCAAATGAAACTTTGGGTTCACCATTATGAATCCAAAGTTTCACCTACAATTTTAGCATGCAGAAGGAAACCCCTGTCAAGCCGAGAACACATAAACCTACAGAAAGAGTAATGCAGACTGATGAGATGCCAGGTGTTCCACTGAAAGATGACATGCCTTGTGGCAATATAGGTCATGGACAGCACTAGGCAGGTCTCCTTACCAAAATAAAAAAGGCTGTGACCTGAAAATGAAGGGTAGCATGGACACATATTTTCCTTTGCTTCAAGAACCTTGTACAATGCCAGGCTCTGCAGCTAGCAGCCAAGGATTTTAATACTGAGATTCTCAAACACCCATCCTATTCTTCTAGTTTGACGCCACCAGACTTTCTTCTTTTCTCACATCTTAAACAGCAGCTCAAACAAAATCATTTTGACAAAGATGAGTAAATCACTCTGGCATGTGATATCTGCAGAGTAGAGAGAAGTAGGGTGTTTCATTCGCAAGAACTTTGCAAAGTCAAGTAGATATGGCATTAAGTGTGTTGATTCAACTGATGGAAATGTTAAAAAATAAGCACTATACATTTCAGTTGTCTATGACATTTCCTTTATAGTTAGGCTAAAGTCATACAGTTTACCCCTTTTGCTTTGCAAAATCTAATTACAAGGATAATGTATATGGAGAACATTGTGTTGTAAATAAATGTGTGTGAACAGACTTACCAAAAATAGCTCAGACCTTTTCATAGGTCTTCTTGGAGCGGTTTTCTCTGTAGCCGTGTCTGGCAACTTGTTAGTGCTAGCAACAGACTTCACTGTCGCCGAAGCTTGTGCTCCTGAGAAGAAAATAGTACTTAGCTAAACAATACAAAGGTTAAAACATGCGATACATATTATCAACTGATGTTAACAATCATGCCATATTAGAGTAATTTTGATTCTTCTACTTCTGCGTTCATCCGGAGTTTTTTCAGACATGACTGCGCTGTGCCTGTTTACAGCAGAGCTGCGTTCTTGTGCCGTTAGGCTGACACATCCAACTTCTGCGGGTATTTGTTGATCGGGTTAACCGTCCCGGGGATTTTGATTCAATTACTGGCCAGAATGTGGGAATGAGCAGTTTACATATCCCAGGACAAAACTATGTCCTAGATTGGAAAGCCCAAAAGAGACCACTGAAAACTTGGACGGCTGTAGAGACTGGAATGGCTTAATATGCAGAAGACAACTAAAAAATGTAACAAACATCAGCTGCTGTATAGAAAATAATTGTTTGACAATGACAGAAATGCTATTATTATCATCTCAATACGTGAAGTAAGAGCATGAACTTCACTACATATAGAAAAAAAATACTTCTGCTGCAGGCAGAAATGATTCCCGAAGTATAATAAATAAATAATCAAAATTGAAAACAAATGGCAAAAGACTACAATACAATTTTTTTACAAACACGTCACCACAACACCATTACCAAATAATAATTTAGCCAGAATTTCTTCAAAGCATTATATTTTCTTTACATTACAGTAGTATTACCTTTCTATAATAAATATAACACATTCAGTTATTACAATGTCTGGATTATTTTTTAAGGCTTAAATGTTAAGCTAATGCTTGCAGGTGGAGGCCAACTTATAAGAGACAACTGTAGCTGAAACCAGCTATGCCCAAGACCCCTATCTTGTGCCACCGCTTAATGTTTAAAAAAATGAAATGGAATAAAGGAATGTTCTTGGAGACAGGAAAAAGTTTTAACACAGAGAAAAATTAGAAGTCATGTGACACCATGACAGAGATCCAAATACCTTCAAGCTAGAGGACAAGCATGATAAATCCTAAAGTAGTTAAATGAGAGAATTCCAAACTAAGTGAACACTTCTGTAAGTTGAGTAGTAGATGATGATGATAAATAGATGTCACTACACTTGGGGACAAACCCATGTGTGCTCAGTCTCCCCCATCCCAAGTTGAAGGTTGTGAATGCTGACTTGAGACAAATCAACACTGAAATCATTGATGAACCATTAAGCTTATGCGAAAATAGTGCAGAAGTAATGCAAATAAACTCTGATAGAAATACAAACAGGATGAATAATACTGACCAAACATAAAAAATACCTCTGGCAGTAGAAATATAAAACCCACAAATGCCTTGAAGAAAGACAATGAGTGATAAACGTCCCTCATACCCACCGTGAAATGAAAAGAAAAACAGTGATAAGATTCTAATTCTCTAATAGATCAAAGAGATATTCGATTTTCAAAAACATGGTGAAAACAAGAACATAGGACACATTGAGAACAAACACCTAACTAAACAAAAGTGATAAATTCCACCTGATAAACAAGGAAAGATGATTCAACAAGGAAATGAGTGAACTTGAAATAAATGGCAGCATTAGTGGGTATGGCAGCCGCATGTGCTGGAATCCCCACTGAAGAAGATTTAAAACAATTGATCTGGGTATTCAGCCTAAAATGGGCACCAGCCAGCACAATCTTGACCACACCGCCCATCGAGTGCTGATAGTGTACTGGCACCATATACTCAACAAGCCTTCAGGTGTGTGCAATATTACTGACTAGAATTTGTTTACAGAAACCACCAATACAGTGGAGAACATATGTTACCCTGGTGAAATGCCACAGTTGACAAATACTGGTACTATGCCACGGGGACAACATCAGGAAATGGGAAGCTGTTGTAAAGATTTATTTACAGAAACCGAATGAATGTAGAAACCATTGATGCACTGGAGAATAGATGTTACCTTGGTGAAAACCACAGATGAAAAATAGAGGCAACAAGAAAATGGGAAGCAAATTATAAAGATGAAAATGTGTAGGCTTATTAACCCTTTACAAGGCATAGCGGCAAATACCGGCCGATCCCTTAAAGCGATGTGCGGCAGTAAAAACATAGATGTTTGGTCAATTTGGCTTTTTTTGGAATAGTTCATTTTTAGACACCTTATCATGTCTTCTATCAGATTCTGTACTTATTTTTGTTTAAAAACTTTTATTTTAATGCAATATTCATAATTTACTGAACCCACCCTAGGTGCCAAATTGTATAATTATTGAAAATTGTTGCGAAATTGACGGTTTTCAAATCCTAGCAACGATATCTCAGGAAAACACGACACGCGCGTGTAAGGTATCCCTGGAAAGGTCGTGAACTTCCGTAACTGTTCGTGATACTCCGTGTTCGTCTAATCGGAAAGTTTTCTGTGTACATCGGGTTTATTCGTGTCTATCATCTTCCGGAAACTTCCATATATGGAACATCGTAAGCAATCCGCGTTAGCCGATGGCTGAAATTGATCACGTTTCCAAAATGGCGGCTTTGTGTTGTTTACACCTCGCGACGTGCCGAACGTTCATTTTTGACGATAGACTGACACGCATTGAAATATGCCTCGTTCTAAGAAATTTAACATCCCGTTTTCTACTCAACGTAAGAAATCTCTCAGACTACACCTCGCAAATGCTCGTAAGCAGCGAAAAGCCTATCAGAACGTCGTAAACGATACAGAAAATTCTGAAACTACTGAAAGCGATCCAAGTAAATTGCACATGCCACTTCTTCCAAATCCAAGTGTTTTGACAGTGAATTTGAATGAATCAGTGCTATCGTGTTCTTCTCAAAGTTGTGGAAGTGATTCTTTTATTACCCGAAGTCAATTTAAAAGAGATACGTATAAATACACAACATCCACTAGCAGCAAGTATGCTTCTGGTGACGACAATGGATATCAAAAACGGGAACAAAGAGCAATAGTTGATTGTTCAGAAATTGAGGCAATAATCAAAATGTTATGTTGTCCAGTGTGTAAAAATGCTAGTCTTATTTTGAAAACTGACAGCAAGAAAGCCAAGGGATTAGCTGTGTATGCAGAGATTTACTGCTCTTGTTGTGAAGAAGTAGTGTGTGGAAGATACCTATCTGAAAGAAGTAATGATGGGGATAGATCTTTTGCTGTCAACAGCCAGTCAGTATATTCAGCATTAGTTTGTGGGATGGGTGCAACAACATTCAATAACTTTTGTGAAAATATGAACCTGCAAGGTCTTCATCACAAAACATTTCACAGAAAAGCGAATAAACTATATTCAAAGATAGAAGATCTGGGGGACACTGTTTTCTCTCAAACCGTAAAGTATGTTCGACAGGCTCATGCACAACAGTCAGGCATAACTCTACATGACAATGATGTGCTAGATATTAGTGTCAGCTTTGATGGCACTTGGCTGACTAGAGGCCACGCATCCCACATTGGAGTTGGCTGTGCAGTGGATGTTCTTACGGGACTTTGCATAGATGCCCATGTTATGTCCACATATTGTCAGGTGTGTGAAACCACTGGTAAGACACTTTCCAGGGACAAACCAGATGAATTTGCAGCATGGAAGGCAGAACATCTTCTAAATTGTGATAACAATTTCACAGTATCTGCTGGAATGATGGAGGTTGAGGCTGCAAGGGTGCTGTGGCGACGGTCTGTGGCCCGTCATAAACTTCGCTACACGTCAATACTTTCTGATGGTGACACCAAAACATTTGCGGAACTTACCAAGATCAAACCATATGGGGATGACATTGAGATAGACAAAGAGGAGTGTATCAACCATGTCAGTAAACGCCTTGGAACAGCACTCCGCAATGTTGTTGCTGACTGCCGAAAGCAAGGTGTGACCCTAGGAGGACGCGGTAAAGGTCAGCTTATGCAAAATGCCATCCGTAGGCTGACAATTTATTACAATAGAGCCATTCGAAACAACACAAGTGTAGAGTCCATGCGGAAAAGTGTTATGGCTTCACTGCATCACTGTTTTTCAACAGACAAAAGTCCACGTCATGAAATGTGCCCAAGTGGAGAGCAATCTTGGTGTTTTTTTCAATCCGCCCTGGCTAAGCATCAGGTACCAGGTCCTCATGACAAGATGTTACACACATGGCTCAACCGTGACAAGCTTGAGAAATATCTGTTGCCAATTTACGAAAGGCTGTCTGACACTAAACTACTTAGTAGATGTGTGTCAGGACAAACTCAAAATTCAAATGAGTGTTTACACAGTTTGATATGGGCTCGATGCACTAAAGACAACTTTGCCTCTCGCAAGCGCGTTCTCTCAACTTTGAAGCTGCTGCTGCCCAAGACACTGCCCAGTTTTATGGACCTTCTACAGGCCTGCATATGCAGAGACTAGGAACATTTAGGATGCAGAAGCAAGTAAGAAATAGTCTGAAGTACAAGAAGGACAAACAAACTAAAAGACGCGACACTGTACGAGCGGCCAAACTGAAGAGACAAGGTGAGCTGCATGCCCTGGAGGGAGGTCCTGCATATTCAGCAGGACTATTTTAACAGTCAGGTACAGTTTTACACTGTTTTTCTCTGTAAAAGAGTGTATTAGTAATAAAAAACAAAAAAATAATTAGTTTTCCCCCATTTTCTCATTTCGCCAGTTTTTTATACATAGGTACAATTTGTTTAAAAACTATCCGTTAGATTTTAATCAAAATTTGCAGAGATATTCTTTATTATATCACTTACATTGTGAGTAGATCAATCTTTAAAATTAAGTTTAAGTTTTTGTGCTGCACTAAAAAAAAAAAAAAATATGTCATGAAAAATGTCATTAAAATTTTCAAATTATGAAAAAAAAAACTGCAAGGAGATATCATTAAAATTTTCTACTAAACTTGTAAAGGGTCTATATATTTACACATAATACAAAGAATTTAGCCTGTACATTAAAAAATTAATGTTTTAGAGGTACATTAAGAAATTCAATATGGCCGCTGTTTATCTTGGTTTCCACAGCAACCGTTAAGTGCAAAGTCAATTTGACAATATTTTATCGATCAGCAGTCTTCAGTATCAAACCCTATATCATAAAAGAACATAGAAATTAAGTATTATGGAATTAAATTTTTTACGGTTAGCATCGCCTTAAAATGAGCGTAGCGTCCGATTCCGGCCGATACTATTATGCATTGTAAAAACGCGATATCTCGGCTTTCCGACACTTCCGACAGCTACTTTCACTTTCGCCGATAGCTTGACAACGTGGCAGCCACAATGAATTTGAACAGACTTTTGCGGACTTTTTTTTGATAGTTTTCGGGATTTTTACGCTGTTTTTCAAAATGGATTTCGGCGATTCTTCAAGTGATAGCCGAGATTTCGCTAGGTTCAATTTAAATGACATTAAAGGGCACGAAGTTGATTATTAATCGGAGCTAGATATCAGTGCAAAGCGTTACTTTGCATTAGCAGTCGTGAGTCGGACTTTAAAGAAAGCGATTATGATTCTGAAAATGTGTTTGTAAATTGCCGTATAGATGACGGAAAATCACAAACAACATGCCGTATTTCGTAAATATTTGTGTTCATATATGGATTACCGGCAACAATCACGTGAGTAACATATTCTGCATGCTTTTCCCTTCATTGTGTTGTTTATTTAACTAAAAATCGGTTGACTAACACCTTATTTGTGATGTTTTTACTAATGCGACCCGAAATTTTACAGAACCTGAAAAAATCTTGCCCGTTCAGGGCTACAAAACGGACAAGCGTCTGCCCTGTAAAGGGTTAAACAACCAGGTATCTAATGAGACAGCATTTGACATTTACAATCACAGACATGAACCAACAAGTCAATGCAGACCTCACAAACAAGTCATTACCTTGAACAGAAGATGAGACATCTGCAGATGACACCAGAAATGGGGAAACTCTCATGACAGGCTTCTGTTGATTCTGCTGAAGCACCAATGCTGGGCATTTCAGCAACGATACACCCGCAGAGGAGGATGCTGCAGAGACTGTGGAATTTGACACGGCTGTGGATAATGTCAGTGAAGATGGCAATGCTGTTGTGCTTACAGTAGACAGTGATGACGATGCTGAAATTTGTGATGAAGTCTGAAGGTTTGTTGTGAGAATCTGATGACCTGAAGAGGTTTGCACTAACTGCAGAACACCACCTGTGGGGAAAAGATCACACTGGTAATAGCATGTATAACATGTCACAGTACAACGCAATGTCTTAACACATGACATCTGTATTAAACACATGTTCTGTGTACAAATGTTGATAACATCTATAACGTGTCACAGTATAAGTAAATAACGCAATGTCCTAACACATAATACCTGTACGAAAGTTGATAGCATCTATAAAATGTCACAGTACAAGTAAACTCAATGTCCTAACACATGACATCTGTACGAATGTTGATAGCATCTATAACATGTCACAGTACAAGTAAACAACTCAATGTCCTAACACATGACATCTGTATTAAACACATATTCTGTGTACGAAAGTTGATAGCATCTATAAAATGTCACAGTACAAGTAAACTCAATGTCCTAACACATGACATCTGTACGAATGTTGATAGCATCTATAACATGTCACAGTACAAGTAATGTCCTCATCTATAACATGTCACGATACAAGTAATGTCCTAACACATGACATCTGTATTAAACACATATTCTGTGTACGAAAGTTGATAGCATCTATAAAATGTCACAGTAAAGTAAACTCAATGTCCTAACACATGACATCTGTACGAATGTTGATAGCATCTATAACATGTCACAGTACAAGTAATGTCCTCATCTATAACATGTCACGATACAAGTAATGTCCTAACACATGACATCTGTATTAAACACATATTCTGTGTACGAAAGTTGATAGCATCTATAAAATGTCACAGTACAAGTAAACTCAATGTCCTAACACATGACATCTGTACGAATGTTGATAGCATTTATAACATGTCACAGTACAAGTAATGTCCTCATCTATAACATGTCACGATACAAGTAATGTCCTAACACATGACATCTGTACGAATGTTGATAGCATCTATAACATGTCACAGTACGAGTAATGTCCTCATCTATAACATGTCACGATACAAGTAATGTCCTAACACATGACATCTGTACGAATGTTGATAGCATCTATAACATGTCACAGTACGAGTAATGTCCTCATCTATAACATGTCACGATACAAGTAATGTCCTAACACATGACATCTGTACGAATGTTGATAGCATCTATAACATGTCACAGTACGAGTAATGTCCTCATCTATAACATGTCACGATACAAGTAATGTCCTAACACATGACATCTGTACGAATGTTGATAGCATCTATAACATGTCACAGTACAAGTAATATCCTAACACATGACATCTGTACAAATGTTGATAGTATCTATAAAATGTCACAATGGAGAAGAAAATAATTCAATGCCCTAAAACGCTCTTAAACTTATGCTGATGGCCAGGTTCAACCCCTACACTCGTATGGTCTGCTGATGGCCAGGTTCAACCCCTACACTCGTATGGTCTGCTGATGGCCAGGTTCAACCCCAACACTCGTAATGTATGCTGATGGCCAGGTTCAACCCCTACACTCGTATGGTATGATGATGGCCAGGTTCAACCCCTACACTCGTATGGTATGCTGATGGCCAGGTTCAACCCCTACACTCGTATGGTATGCTGATGCCAGGTTCAACCCCTACACTCGTATGGTATGCTGATGCCAGGTTCAACCCCTACACTCATATGAAGTTGACCTCAATGTTGACTTGTCGTTCAGAAAGCTACGGTAAACCATGAATGTACAAGTGCCTAGAAAAGCAACTTGGGCTTGAATGCAATGTCATGCACAATTTTTTTGTATTGCGTGACATTTGTATTAAACACACGTTCTCTGTGTGGAGGTTGATAGCATCTATTCACGTGTCACAGTACAAGTAATTCAATGTCCTAATACATGACATCGACACAGAACATCCATTGTGTGTGTGGAGGTTGGTTGACTGGGTTAAAGAATCACCATCACACATGAAACTATATATCAGCACTCCCTCCTCCTCCTTGCTAGATCACATCAGACAAATTCTGTTGCCAGCAAACATTCCAATGTCTGTATACATTAATCACACATCCTATTAATAGCCAGCTGTGGTTACATTTGTGATTTTGAGTTTTCCCAGGCAGTTGCCATTTACAAACTACTCTCTACAATTTTCAAATGCAGTGGAATTTATAACACAGGCACATCGTACACTGTATTTGTCATCCTTGCAAAAGAAGGCTAGAAATCTGACGCACTGTGTAGAGATTGGGGTGGCGGAGTGGGGGTGTGTGTGTGAGAAAGGGGAGGAGGAAGATAGAAAGAAAAAGAGAGAAGAAGAAGAATTTAAAGGTGCACAATAACTTTTTCATTTAGTTTTCTGTTTTTTGGGCAGGCAGAGCCCACAAGCCTGGGAAGGCAATCTGACTATGAGAGGAGGCATCTAGGAAAGAGGAAACAAGTCGGAAGATGCTGGCCGAAGTGGCACCGAACTAGAATGCCGACACCTACGCAATACAATGTGTGCTATGCACCATGCAGAAGTCTTTACACTAAAAAATTATAAGACATGAAAAATGATTTTTTAGATAAAAGATTGAGATTGCTTTTTCACAATGTTAAAAATAACATCTTTATGAAGAAAGAATTCAGTTGATTTCCACTTTGTGTCTTGATCAGGGACTTGGATTGATATGACCATGTTTCAAACCCGGCATCCCTTGTCTCAGTTGTGAACAATGATCATCCATCTCTCTCTCTCTCTCACACACACACACAGACAGACAGAGAGAGAGAGAGAGAGAGAGAGAGAGAGAGAGAGAGAGAGAGAGAGAGAGAGAGAGAGAGAGAGAGAGAGAGAGAGAGAGAGAGCTAGCTAACCATAGCAAACGTATACAGATCAACCGTCTCAATATGTTATAGGAGGTACTTCTCTCATTCCTGCTGTCGGCTGAGTTTGTAAACTCTTCAAAGCTGTCATCAGAAATGAAATGGAAACAAATAGGTATTTTAAACTCCTGTGAGAAAAAACGTACTGGACATCAAAACGTTGCACATACCTTACAAGGAGATCCACGTGTCACGAAATACAGGTGAAAAATCCGAAATCAGAAGCACTCAATAAATTATAAAAAATGAATAATGAAATAAAATAAAATACACACGAACGCGTACACTACGAGACACATGCACTACGTGTTCGTGTGTATTTTATCTTATTTCATTATTCATTTTTTTATAATTTATTGAGTGCTTCTGATTTCGGATTTTTCACCTGTATTTCGTGACACGTGGATCTCCTTGTAAGGTATGTGCAATGTTGTGATGTCCAGTACGTTTTTTCTCGCAGGAGTTTAAAATACCTATTTGTTTCCATTTCATATTGTTATATCCTGCTGCAGCCGCTGCTTCTTCTTCTCTCTATTCCATGTCATCAGAAAGAATCACTATTAGACACTCAGTTTATTTACAGCCTCAAAATAACCTTAGGCAGTCTGACACAATGCTGAGCTTGTTGGCTGATTGCCACAACATTCTGCCGTGGATCATATCATACATAAAACTCAGGGACAACATCGTGCCACACCTTATTTAGACAACCTGCAGTTAGTCCTTGCCAATCTCATTGCACTGGTACAAAGCAACAACTGTGTGCACAAGAATACATGAGGTGCATGTGAGATACAAATAGGTACCAGCAAAAGAATCAATCAAAAGCTCTCAAGCTGTATCATTCATTTTCTGAAGTCCATCCAAGCAAAAGTTACCTTCATCCTGCCAACTTCCGAGATATGTTTTTCAAGATATCATAAGATTATTTCATGTTTAAATTAATGCAGAGAAAAACAAACACAACTTACTTTGTAGCTGAGATGAAATCAGTTTTGCCTGAGCAATAGCTGCAGAGGACGATGATGATGAAATGGAAGACAATGGCAAGATGAAAGTTGGACCTGATCCGCTGGGATTGGGAATTAAGACAGTCTGCTGGGTTGCTGATGATGATGACGACGATGTAGCAGGCAGCACTAACTTAATACTATTTACAGTTGCTGAAAAAAAAATAAGGAAAACAATTACAATCATTGCTCTATAATGTGTACAGGTTAAGTAAGTAGACTTGACAATTCCTAACAATAAACAGGACTCAGATTTAGTCTTCTGCCTAGGATATCCTGTGGTTGCCACCCGTCATTAAGCACTGGGTGAAGTTTGGGTTTTCTCTCTTGTGACAAGTCTGTGTCTCTGGCTATCGAGATACTACTGATGTTATTCTGTTTGCATCTAGGTCGTCCCTGTTCTCACCTCCACGGTTCAATACAACCCAATAGACATTACTGCCACCATGTTGCTTTCTTTGTATGTCATTCACAGCTTAAGAACCCAACCTCATGACATTTACAACCCGCAGAAGTCGGATGTGTCGGCCTAAAGGCACAGTATCGCAGCTCCGCTGTTAACAGGCACAACGCAATCACATTCGAACAAAGACTCTGGATGAACGCAGAAGAAAACACTTACAATCTGGGTGATAGCTACACTGTAGTGTTTTGGCCCCTCTGTAGCGTCCCTCATTAAGTGCATTGTTCTTACTTGGTGGGATAACTCCCTTACTGCATTGCTTTTCCCACTGATCATTGCATTTGCCCCTTATCTAACATGAGGCCATTTTATTGCCCAAGTCTTTGCTTGTCATTTTATACCCAGCTGTTTCAGCACATTGTACACAAAGTTGGAAACCAGCCATCAGGCGCCTATCTCTACAATGATTAGCCTAACGGCATATCCAACCAGTAATCTGTTAGAGCCCCTTAATAGTTGCAAACATGAGACAGTGCCCACCAGATAGGCTCTGATTAAAATATTACCATTATAAATTGTCTACTGCGCCTATTGCTAGGAAATACATAAGAAAATATGCATAAATGATGAATTAAACCAATCTAGAATAATGTACTTGCAGAAAAGTGGACTATTAATAATGGTATTTCCTTACATACTCATGCAATCTACACTGAGGTCATTGTTTCTCTTTAGCTATTTAAAAATGTAGGGATAAATACAGTAATATGATACAACTCTTACCAATTTTTTAGAAGAAGCGTGAGTTGTAAAACTAATTTAAAAAGGTTGCACAGTAACTGTTTACCAATCAAGGCACTCACTTAAAGACAGGGGAACCCTTCAATCAAAACCCATGGTTGTATGAATAACTGATTCCCATTGATGCTGGGTGCGAACACTGATTATGAATGAATATGAACAAGTCATAAGACAGACATGGGGAAATCCTAAGGACCAGACCATACTCGAATGACGATCACTTAAGAACTTGAAAACCTGGATCATTGTCAGATAAACAATTTCAATAATACAAAACGTATATTTGTACGCATCATACATACACGTTTAAAACTATTAATTTTGTGCAATTACAGGTACCAAAAAGCATGTTTCAAGATAAAGCAAATAAACAATTGCGTAGCTATTTAAGAAATAAAACCAAAAATTTATTTTATCCCCTTCCATATTAAAATATTTGGTAACAAATGCATATCACTCATAAGCCCCTTCATATAAACATTTTCTCTTTGTTCTTGCCATTTTGTTTCACTTCAATATACTAATATATACAGCAAACAAGACATACTTACATGGAGTTGACTGCACTGATGAGAGAGTTAGTTTGACAGTTGTAAGCGGTGAAGCAGGTCTGGGCTGTGTGTTTGTTATAGTAGAAACAACAGGAGATGATCTTCCAGTCTGAGGACACAAAACAGACAGTGTCTATCTGTCTATCTATCCACACACATGAGAAGGTGAGTCAATAAATAAGTCACACAGGTCTTTGGGATGGCAGGTAAATGTAGTTGGTGTTTTCTACAGGTGTCATTAGGCAACAGCAACATCAAATTTTATATTCCCGTTCATCATGTGGCACTAGGTGTCTCATGCGTATGCACAGCGCATAAACAAAATGGGGACTGTACAACTAACGAGCAACGTGCTGTTGTGCGTTTTTTGTGGGCAAAAGGACTGCCTGCAAAGGACATTCATAAGGAAATGCTTTCTGTTTATGCTGACTACCAGCCCAAATCAAAGCGTGCTTCAATGCAATGGAAACATCCTTCTTCCCGTGTGTCCAAAAATTCAAGGTTACGCCATCAGCAGGGAAGGTTATGCTGACAGTGTTCTGGGATTGTCAAGGAGTGCTTTTAACCAATTTCAAAAAGAATTCTGAATCGTACTGTGAAATTCTATTGATGCTTCATGATGCAATTCGAAGAAAACATACAGCCCTGCTGACTAGAGGAATGTTGCTTCTTCATGACAATGCCAGACCACAAACGGCTCGATAAACTCAGGAGAAAGTTAACTAACTAAGGTGGGAAGTTCTGGAACATCCACCGTACAGCCCTGAATTAGCCCCTAGCGATTTCCACCTTTTTGGTCTACTGAAAACCCACCTTGGCGGGAGACATTTCGCGAATGATGCCGAAGCTGAATGTGAAGTGAAAACGTGGTTTAGAGCACGCAGTTCTATGCAACCGGTTTGGCGAGGACTGATACAATGATGGGATAAGTGCATCAATGTTGGTGGAAATTGTGTTGAGAAATAAAGGGACAATGCATGTATAAAAATAAACTGGTTTCAAGTTATTATATTTAGTTATTTTTCTACAACCATTTGTGACTTACAACCATTTGTGACGCTGCATGAATCACTCCATCATCTTCAAACCAAGTCAGTATGGTGGAATAGATAAGAACACTTGTTCTTCCGGTGTGCTGATTGATGCCAAGGTAAGGGATTCAACCCCTACACCGGACAGTTGGACAAAAATGATGACCCATCATCCTTGACTTGGGGACGTAAATTACAAGTACCTCTGAAGTCGGAGTGGGTTCGCCTGATGGCGAGGGACACTGTTAATAGGGAAAGCTAATCCACAGCCCCTTGTTCTTTACCTCTCAAGCCAGTAGTCACAAAGTTCTCCAATTTATTTTGAACCCGTGCCTGGCCGTGCTGAGGACATTATATTATCAGCGCAGGACAATATCAACTTTGTGAGCGCACCCGCCACCCTTGCCTACGTTTACAATTTAATTGCTGCTGCCAGTTTCCAGTAAACATTCTTTATTATTCTGAAATCTTTCCCATGAATTAGTGACAAATGTAGCCAGGACATTCTCCTGTAAGCATTGTTGCTTGCCATACAATAATAATGCACACCAATTTCTGCATTATTTCAGCATGCTGACAGTTCGGCAATTCTAATAGTAGACAGGACGTAACTGTCAACCCCTTTCTTCACAAATTTACGATGAACAGTTTGCCATTGCTCTAGGAATGACCGGCACTCATACCTTTGTATGGGAGCCAACACAAGGGTCTACTTCCAAATCTCCCGCAGCTGTGTTTCGACCGTGGTATGCGGGATTACGAATTGCATTCACAACCCCTTCGTTGCTTCATCAACTAGGTTAGGCCAACATAAAACTTCTGACCATTATAGCATTTCTGTTTACTGTTTCAACTTTAGCTAAAGCAATCCAATAGGATTAAGTGGTGAATTATATTTGAATAGTCTCAAGACACATTTTCATATGCGTGGAAAATCGGCAGTTGACAAATTAGAAACTTATTGCTAACACTCACATCAATACTTGATCTCACAGAAGGCAAGACATGAAAAGTCTGATAATGAAACTGAACTGCCAGCTACTTACCTCTAACACAGGTGGTAGGGGAGCTTTGAAGTTTTTCAACTGTCCTGATGGGAGACGTGGAGGAGGATCTGGTACGCTGTCAACCTCCTGAATCAACTTGCCAGTAGCTTTCAGCTGCTTGATTCTCTGCGACACAAAAGCTGGAAGATCTCTTTCCATTTCAGCCAAATTTGGATACAAGGTACGGATGTCAACGCTCTGTGTAGAGAAAAGGATATAATTAAGGACTAAACCCTTTGGAGACATTTATGACTGACTGGATTTTGCAGCTAGTTTTCCCACAGGATAAGGTAGCCAGTTTTACACTATGCTTCCTAAGGTTGCAGAGTTAACTATTCTTTGCTTCCCTTAAGGTTCCCGGTAAGACATGGGTGGAATAAATGTGTGATGTATTATTGTTCAAATTACAATGCAGGCAAATAATTAGTTGCATACAGTAATCTATTAGAAGGAAACTTACATTAAGTGGATCATGCTCCAGAATACGTGTAGCCAAGGATGCTGTTGTGTAGACAATCCCATCCATTTTGAAAGGAGATACTATGGGTCTTGGGTCAAAGAGATCAGGATGATTGCACACTTTCCTCAGCTGCATCAGAATGTTGATTACACTCATGAAGTGACCAGTGGCCAGTGTCTCCATTGTCCTGTTAAATTAAATAACCGCATTTATAAAGTTTCTACAATTATATTCAATGAGTACACTACCACACAGTGCAGATGATACATTTAGCGCAATACCATTCAAAGCTTCAACTATTCCTAAAATTAAACCAATGTGGACAGGCCCTAGTCCCAATAACAGAAGAGAACGTATGGGTCTGTGCTGAGCAGCCAAAGAGAATGATAGCATTTTTCAACTGTGTGAGAGTCATCATTGCACTGAACAAAACACTTCAACCAAAACACACCAACACAGCTTTCTACAATTTTCTGATTGTCCCTGACTATAGAAAGTTCAGAATGGATAGCTGTTGCATGAGTTGTGGAGGCTTCAAATGCCGGTAAACCATGGAATATATTTTCAGGTGATTATTGGTGTCAGAAGGCATGAGAGGGCTTATATATTAGCTTCAAAAACATAATCATTGGGACATTGAAAATAGACAATATACCATGGACAATAAATTGGTACAACTTGGCGCATGGTGACATCAGTAAGATAAATCTGTTTAACCAAAGCAGTTGGGAGGTGGAGCATGGGACAATTGAGGATGATTTCTCTTTAAAGAGGAGTGCGTTGCACCTAGTTAAATCCTCAATGATCAGTGTGTCCGACTTTGGCATGTATCTTCGTCTAGTCAGGTTCCATCCAACATAATAGACCTGCTGGTAGATTTTGCCTATGGTTTACAACTTGCACATGGAACGTCCTGTGCCTAGTTTGCCTCCTGAAACTTGTAATATCACTAATGTATAGCTAACTAGCAATAAGCAGCATCCACATCCTTTGACTTCTGCTAAGAAAGCCTGAGCATTTTTAGACTCTTTCTGAGTGCAATGACATTGATTCTTCAGAAGTATTTAAAATATGATATAAAGGTTTAGCATTTTTACAAGCAGTTCTTCCATTTTAAATTAGATATAACTTGCCTAAAATGGCTCTGATTACCAGTTTCTTTATTGACTTTTAAAAACAAGTTGCATATCCCTTACAGGACGTTGCAGGCAACACCAGCATTTTTCAGCTGCTGTTGATGTTCTTGATAGACTTTGTATGAAGTTGAATTAGTAGTATTAATGAAATAAACATGTCACATAATGTGTCCATTTATAGAAATGTATTTAAATGCTAACAGCAGTCTAGAGTATATCCAAACTTCAATGCGGAAATAAAAATTAACTCTACTGACATAGAACTCACTTGGTCTGTGCCATGAAGTCGTCATAGAGATATCTCTGTCTCTTTGAAAGTCGGCACATAACAACATGCTCATACTTCTGCGGCATTTGCTTCTCCACCTCATTCTTTAATCGACGCAGAAGGAAAGGCCTCAAAACCTAGAATACACCAACGAAAATCTGTCAAGATGTCCTCTCTTTAGTGAAAACAGAATATCATTATCCTGTACAACAAGTATTGCTATATAACCGTGAATTAGTTTAGATGACAATGTTGAATGCCAGCCAGGATAATGTATTGAAATCCTGTACAACAAGCACTGCTATATAACCGTGAATTAGTTTAGATGACAATGTTGAATGCCAGCCAGGATAATGTGTTGAAATCCTGTACAACAAGCACTGCTATATAACCGTGAATTAGTTTAGATGACAATGTTGAATGCCAGCCAGGATAATGTGTTGAAATCCTGTACAAGTATTGCTATATAACCGTGAATGAGTTTAGATGACAATGTTGAATGCCAGCCAGGGTCATGTGTTGAAATCCTGTACAACAAGCACTGCTATATAACCGTGAATTAGTTTAGATGACAATGTTTAATGCCAGCCAGGATAATGTGTTGAAATCCTGTACAACAAGTATTGCTATATAACCGTGAATTAGTTTAGATGACAATGTTGAATGCCAGCCAGGGTCATGTGTTGAAATCCTGTACAAGTATTGCTATATAACCGTGAATGAGTTTAGATGACAATGTTGAATGTCAGCCAGGGTCATGTGTTGAAATCCTGTACAAGTATTGCTATATAACCGTGAATGAGTTTAGATGACAATGTTGAATGCCAGCCAGGGTCATGTGTTGAAATCCTGTACAAGTATTGCTATATAACCGTGAATGAGTTTAGATGACAATGTTGAATGCCAGCCAGGGTCATGTGTTGAAATCCTGTACAACAAGTATTGCTATATAACCGTGAATGAGTTTAGATGACAATGTTGAATGCCAGCCAGGGTCATGTGTTGAAATCCTGTACAAGCACTGCTATATAACCGTGAATGAGTTTAGATGACAATGTTGAATGCCAGCCAGGGTCATGTGTTGAAATCCTGTACAACAAGTATTGCTATATAACCGTGAATTAGTTTAGATGACAATGTTTAATGCCAGCCAGGGTCATGTGTTGAAATCCTGTACAACAAGTATTGCTATATAACCGTGAATTAGTTTAGATGACAATGTTGAATGCCAGCCAGGGTCATGTGTTGAAATCCTGTACAACAAGTATTGCTATATAACCGTGAATTAGTTTAGATGACAATGTTGAATGCCAGCCAGGGTCATGTGCCGACACCCCCACCCAGGTGGATCTGTAGCATTGACCTAGGCTCCCAGGTTGACCCAGCCTAAACTGGAGACCAGGACATGTGGGAAGTAAAGGCAGCCGGCAGGACATTGACTATATCACCCAACGAATGCCAACTGGTCTATGGTCTATACAATACCCAAAGACACCTCTAGAAATATATAAAGGGGTTTTACATTACCTACCACATTTAATTAACAAGAAACAAGACAATCTCACCTTGTGCAAGCGGCGAACTAAATTTTCATTGTATTCTTGGCTTCCTTCAATCATACCAGTAAGAGGGTTGGAAAACCACTCTTTGAATTCTGAATGAGACTGAAACACATTGGGCATCAGAAAGTGCATCAATGACCACAGCTCCATCAAAGAATTCTGAAGAGGTGTTCCTGTCAGCAACAATCGCCTCTGACTTGAGAAATTCAGAAGCATCTGCCATCTTTGGGACTTGAAGTTTTTAATATTCTGAGCCTGTAATAGAAATACATTATTGCTGCTTAAGACAGATCAATGCAACATTATCACTGCAGTGTACAAATTTGCAGGTTCATTGTTAATAATAACTGGTTGATCCAAAAAAAATTGTGTGAAGCTGCATATAAAATACAGTCACAGAGAAGTCCACATAGATGTCCATAATTAACTGTATGCAGATGACTTGGCTTTATGGACACATTTATTATTTCCGGAACACATGCATAAACGGTTCCTTACTGTCCTTTAAATTCTGGTATTACAGCTGGCTGCTGAATATCAGCCAAAACAATATACTTTATTATAAGTTTTATATTGGAAGAGCCACATCACGAAAATTTGCTAAGAATTATCATGCAAAGAGTTAGAAAGAAAATACAACCCAAAATAGGAGAAGAACAATGTGGGTTTGTAGAAGGCAAGGGTTGTTTAATCGTTTAATCGTTGGATCAACATCACGGCACACGGTTTAAACCCATAAGTGCTCCGTTTTCCTCCTAACTCAAACCTGAGTCAGGAGAAACTCAGCTCAATGCACGAACTCTGTTGCATCGGCGAGGATCCTGAAATACTTTGGGTAGGTTTTTAACTCAAAATTTTGCCCGGGCAGTGCCGTTAGGCTACTCTTTGTCGATTTCCAACTGCCAAGGTATTTTTTACGTGCGCAACAATACACACGGGCGTCCGATCTCACTACCAAGAGACCAGGGGAAATTTTATTACTGGAAGTCCAGGTGGATTTTTACAATAAATCCCAGTCCTCTCCGGGGCCTGAACCCGGGACCTCCAGCACTCGAGGCGGACACCATACCCCGAGACCACTCAGCCCCTTACGGGCAAGGGTACATACAGTAAATGATGTGTACATGCTAAGAACAGTAACTGAACATTCTATAGAAGTAAATAAAGACATACATCTTTGCTTTATTGACTACACAAAGGCTTTCAATAGAGTAAGACATGTCAACATGATAGAGGTGCTTGCAAATCTACAAATTGATGGGAAAGACCTTAGACTTGTAAAAAACATATATTGGAAACAAACTGCCATCAGAACTGATAATAAAGTAGATCAATATCAGCATATTAAGAGAGGTGTGAGACAGGGATGTGTAATGTCTCCAGATCTGTTTTCCCCGTATAGTGAAAATATTTTCAGAAATGTACAAGATATGACAGGAATCATCATTGGAGGAAGAAACATCAATAACATTAGATATGCAGTTGATACAGTATTGATTGTAGACAATGGGCAGGATCTGCAACATTTAGTAGATGCAATTGTTGCACCAGTGAACAACTAGGGTTAGAATTGTAAGAAGACACAGGTTATGGTCGTCACTAGGAAGAACGAAATACCACTATGTAATATACAGGTAATTGGGAATATTTTTAAACAAGTTAACCGGTACAATTATCTCGGAACAGTCATAACATATGATGGATGATGCCTTGAAGAGATTAGAACAAAACTCGCCATGGCGAAGGTAGCCTTTTGCAAGATGAAAAACATACTGACCAATAAAAAGATGTCAATTGCTACGAGAAAAAGAGTGTTGAGGTGCTACATAGAGACTACTTTTGTATGGATGTGAAGTGTGGACAATGAGCAGTCGAGCTGAAAAACATCTAATGGCTGTGGAAATGTGGTTTCTGAGGCGAAAGCAAAGAATACCACAGACCGACAGAAAAACCAACAACCAAGTCCTACAAGAAACAAATGAAAATCGTAAACTGATTAGAGAAATTAGACGTAGACTGTCAAAATTGTTTGGACATGTTATGAGAAGAAATACATTAGAGAACTTGATGACAACTGGAAAGATCGAGAGGAAGAAAACAAGGGGAAGACAGAGTAAATATCTGGTTGGCTTGACCACATAGCATGGTCGAGTCAAGAACACTGAGCTGATCCACGACTCTGGTGATCGAGTGAAATGGCGAATCTTGCCCGCCCACACTTACCGGCATGGGACATGATGGATGGACTGGAAGAGTAAGATCTATAATGGAATAGAATATGGCATCACTTTGGCAGTAAAGTCAAAGTTTCATAAATTAAACACTGGAGTAGGCATCACAGTTTATGTTTGATTTAAATAGGGCATGCAAAACAACTGATACAATTACTAATTAACTGAAAACATTCATTCATTGGTGCCTGTGTAGAATAGGACTAAAATATGACAGAGTTCCGAATGTGGAGCTCATGGCGGAACTAAACTAAAATTTTACCCTGAATAATATATTAGAAGAAACACGACATCTGACCAATATTCTTCATAAAATTTGAAATTTTACCTCATCTAGAATGAAATATTTCCATTTCTTTCTGCGGAATGCTTGGTGATCTTGCACCACCAGTTTATATGACGTTATACACACATGGAATGCATTAGTTTTTGTCCAACCCTGAAAATATAACAATGATAAGGTATCAAGCAAACTGATGTCTAGTATTTACTTGTAACAATAACATAATTACCGCAGGGCTGGTGATGTGGATCAAAGTTAATCAATAGATCAAAGTTAATCAATACATCAAACTACAAGAAAATGCCACATGCCACCCAGCCAGGATTGTATCTGCCAATTTGTCTCCCAACATTCTTGATAGTCCCAGTTATCATAAATCTATCCAGACCACTCTTGTCCTTAATACCCTCAATCATTCCAATTGCCAAACTTTCTCTAGACACTCTCATCTCATGTCACAAAATGCCGATGATCAAATTGTTCTAATGAAACATTGCTATGCTTGATACTCACAACAGTTTGAAACTCAAGAACTGTGTACTTTAATAGATATAAAGGGACATTTTCTGGTTAGTTAAAGCTCACCAGTAATAACTCACTTTAACAAAAACAGGTTGTGTAAAATTATGTTTTGAAAGCAATTTAATTCACACTACATCCAAATAATTAACATACCACATTACATACCTGTCTCTTGAGTTTTCTCTCCTTGATACTGCCATAGTATGTCAGGATTTTAAAAGCTGGGCACCATTTTTTGAACTCCATCTCCCAGTTAAGCATAACACTTGTAGGTACAACAATGAGGTGAGGCCCCCAGACACCTGAACATTTACAGATTGTATCGATGAGACATTGTAAAAACAAATTCATAGTTTAATAATGAAATGGTCAATTTTCTCTTACTTGAATTACCTCCACAATCTTTGCATATTTACACAAATATTTACCATCACGTAGAAGTTTCTTTGCAGAATGCCACACATCAGTCTGCTGGAAGGACTCTCAATTCATCGCCAGTTCCCCCATCTTCATATATTTTCATGTCCAGTATCTAGCATCATCTTGTCTCCTGCCTTATCTTTCAGGAACCCACTTCCCACTATTATTTTTCTAATCTGTAGTGACCATTTAAGGTGACCAGAGACACAAATGCCGGTCTCTCTGGCCGAGGGGTTACACCACTTTCTCCGTAATCCCGTTTATCACGCAGTCTCGTAGCGGGCGAGAACTGGGAGCGGTTCGCCCCCAGCTAGTGACTTGCTGGATAAGAGCCGGCCGCTCAAAAAGCAATGGCAAACTACTGAGCGTAATCTTGCCAAGAAATCAACAGACAGCTGAAAGATGCTGCTGTTGACAGCGATGTCCTGTAAAAGGACATGCAAATTTTTTAAAAAAAAGAGACAAATACTATGAGCCAATTGTGTTCAAAGTTCACATACTGAAGAACTTATGATTACATGAATATTACACAAAGTAAAATCATATTTAACTTTTTAATCCCCAAGAAATGCAGGATATGTGATGTTCTCTCTCCCCGAGTTCCAACCATCGCATAATATCCTCTCACATTTTACATTTAGCCAGCGCATGCTGAGAAGACAACCTCCCATTTATCATAACCTCTCGTAGTTCCTTCTGTGTCTTCACACAATTTAATTTGATTTCACTTTTCAGATTACAAATAGAGATATCACTGAAAGGCTGGTGCGACTATTTATAGTATTTTGCCTTTTAGATTGAATGCTTTTGCCCTATAAGCACAACTTAAAGAAACATGCAAACACAATTTCCCACAAATGTTACCTTTATCGCAAGCAAGATGAGCCAAAACAGCAATAGTCTGAATGGTTTTACCAAGGCCCATCTCGTCAGCCAGAATACCATTGAGTCTTTTGTCATGCATTGTGGCAAGCCAATCTAAGCCAACATGCTGATATTCTCGCAGTGTGTGCTTCAGCAAGAAAGGCACTTTTGTCTTTACCTGAATCAAATACAGCAAAACAATGATTTTTGTGGTAACAGAATATACCACCTGCTAAAGACTTAGCAGACATACTTTGAGCACAACTGTGAATATGCCTTCACAAGAAAACAATATAGCTATATCGCTTTGATACATGCTGATCATCAAATGATTTGCCGATTGCCATAAGGATTATGCTTCTAGTTTCTGTTCTCTAACAAAATGTATCAATTCATGTGTTATCTTTCCAAGCCATGATGTAAGACTGAACATATTTTCTCAATGCCTTCGTCTACTTCTATTTCTTTTAATCTGATCAGTTATTGCAATATATTCTTAACATTCTTCTCACAATGCACCAAAGAATGTTGACTGGATCCTCCTATGATAGTGAAGTATTGTATGTCTTAACCTCTTTCAAACACTAAAATATATTTAAAATATTTATAAAATGACAGGTGTGTAAATGTAGTCAATGATAAACTAGTTGTGTGACTTTTATCTCACTGAAGCACAGGCCACTTTCAAGATGAAGCAAACACTGAGTATTTATATTCCTTGTGGAATATAAAGAAGCCATATCCATATCTGCCCGTGCCTGTGTGGATATAGTTGTTTATTAGACCCACTGCTGAATTTTGCCTTCCAATATTTCAACAGCAGACTTCGATGTTTCATAGAATGAGTCATGAATTTCTTGTATAATTTTAAACAGATGTCAATTTCCCAAAACCCTTTAACAGTGTGTTTATGTTATGTTTTCCTTCCAGCCCACTCATTACATCCTGTGGTAGCATTTCAAAAACTTCTAAATTCTTTTCAATCTCTATTTGTCAGAGCCATATAGTACTGCAGACCAAATTAGATTTCAAAACAAAAAAATAAAATAATTCAAACACACCAACGCTACAATATGTGGTTAATAAAGACTGGATGTAGACTATATATAACAGTTACAAGCAAGGTTGCAGATACACTGCTAATCAAGTTATTTTAGATAGCAAGCCAGTGATACCTCTGTGGTCTCCAGTGTGTAACCTTTTGGCTGCAAGCTTTCAGCTGCTGCTGCTATGTCACTGAATTCTTTGCCTGGCCCCTCTGTGTTAGACTCATCTCCCTGAAGGGATAAAGTAGAGTATTTTCATTCCATCATTCACAAAATATATGTTGACAAAGTATGAGTTACAAACATAGCTGTCTACTACATTAGCCCCTCTGTGTTAGACTCCTCTCCCTGAAGGGATAAAGTATTTTCATTCCATCATTCACAAATTATATGTTGACAAAGTATGAGTTACAAACATAGCTGTCTACTACATTATCCCCTCTGCGTTAGACTCCTCTCCCTGAAGGGATAAAGTAGAGTATTTTCATTCCATCATTCACAAAATATATGTTGACAAAGTATGAGTTACAAACATAGCTGTCTACTACATTAGCCCCTCTGTCCTCCTGCTCCCTATAGTTATTAACATTTCATTTTCACATATAAACATTCATTTATGCTAAGTATAAATAAGGAACATTCCTCACACAGGCAGAAGAGCGAACCCCTGCTGAGGTAGATAATTTGAAGGAATATTCCTCACACAGGCAGAAGCGTGAACCCCTGCTGAGGTAGATAATTTGAAGGAACATTCCTCACACAGGCAGAAGCGTGAACCCCTGCTGAGGTAGACAATTTGAAGGAACATTCCTCACACAGGCAGAAGAGCGAACCCCTGCTGAGGTAGATAATTTGAAGGAATATTCCTCACACAGGCAGAAGCGTGAACCCCTGCTGAGGTAGACAATTTGAAGGAACATTCCTCACACAGGCAGAAGAGCGAACCCCTGCTGAGGTAGATAATTTGAAGGAATATTCCTCACACAGGCAGAAGCGTGAACCCCTGCTGAGGTAGACAATTTGAAGGAACATTTCTCACACAGGCAGAAGAGTGAACCCCTGCTGAGGTAGATAATTTGAAGGAATATTCCTCACACAGGCAGAAGCGTGAACCCCTGCTGAGGTAGACAATTTGAAGGAACATTCCTCACACAGGCAGAAGAGTGAACCCCTGCTGAGGTAGACAATTTGAAGGAACATTCCTCACACAGGCAGAAGAGTGAACCCCTGCTGAGGTAGACAATTTGAAGGAACATTCCTCACACAGGCAGAAGAGTGAACCCCTGCTGAGGTAGACAATTTGAAGGAATATTCCTCACACAGGCAGAAGAGTGAACCCCTGCTGAGGTAGACAATTTGAAGAGTTTTCACTTTGCTTCGTAGCACATGAGCAATGAGAGAGCAGATAGGCTGGTTGGCTCTGACACTAAATGATGGATTGAAACAACATTATGGACAAACTAGGAGAATTTGAATAAAAATAGAATCTCAAACTGACTGAATCAAGAGTTGAAGATCTGAGTGGCCAGATTTATAGGATGGTAAACACACTTAAGCTGCTTTCCCAGGTCTGTTGGTCAGTTTGAAGAAACAAAAAGGATATTACAGATCAAAGAAGCAGTACATGCACACTGAGTGTGCAAGAAAAGAAACATTTAACATTTAACCAACCCATTTTTTGCGTGCTAAGAAAATATCGAAGGAACATACTGAGCTGAAATAATTTTTCAAATATAGTCATGTTTTAACAGATGAAAATATACACCAATTCTTTCTTGATTTTTCAGAGATATACTGTATGTCTAAACTACCCAGCATCAATGCTAATGAAAATAATTACTCCTGCTCTTTATCAACATCATAGAACTCCAGGCAAACCCAAAGATGCTCTATCTACCTAAGAATATGTAATGTGAAGACCAATCATTCCAGTAACACTGGTTGTACATATATTCAATAGGTTCCATCAAACAACCCTCCTGACTTAAACCACACTTAAATCCATATTCAAGAATCTTTTAGTATGTTTTTTCATGTTATTGTGTATTCAGCTATCATTAATTCTATAGATAACATTCAAAATGTCCCTTGTCTCATGTGAGTGTTCCACCTACTAGGGGTCTTGAAACCAACAGATCCATTCACTCATCTAGCAAAACTGAGACAGGATACTGATATAGGTCCTTGCAAGACAAAAGTGTCTGTGCTTGGTACCCACTCATGCCATATCTATAAAATTCAATTCAATAAAAATGTGACTGTTGCTGATATGCTCGGAAACGTAAGTCTACTGTGAAATGTGGTTTTATTGATGAATAGGACAAATCTGGAGGGAAGAATAAGAAAAACCAAATCTTATAATAACTAGGAATCATCACCGAATGTGACCAAGACCAGACAAAGTACCTTGAGCATAACATGGCAGAAAGCTGATGGTTAATGGATGTGCTGTTGGAGGGTACGGGATGTCAGGCATTGGTATCTTTCCTTTTCACGACCCATCCACCACTGGTCCAAGCCTGACATCCAGCTCACGCCTGTGGCTCCTAGTAGCTGTCAGCATGCGACAGCAGCTACCCCTCGAGCAACAGCTGTGAGAGGCTGGCTAAACAAGGCGTGGGTAGCCGATTTGGTGTCAAACCAAGCGGTGAACTAGGGTATGCCTACCCAGCATGTGAAGACAGGATTCGGCAAACTGCGCGGATGAAATCACTGATGATTCAACAGGCAAGACGGCATTTACCTGCAAAGCGTTGTGGAACGTAATGAGCATGGCAAGGCACGTAGATCACCCTGGTCATCCACTGCACCTGTATTCGTCTCCAGTCGTCTTGACTTATCTTGCCACTGGACTCAGATGGACTCAGGTGAGAGAGTGAGGTCGACGAATTGCGCAACTCTTCCTCACTTTAATCCAATTCAAGTCATTCTTCATCCAACTTCATATATCACCTTCAAGCCCTGTGGTGATGGACGAGCGGCGAAGCGGGTACGCTGGCAGTCATAATCACAGACCTGCACACAGGCGGTTGGTTCAAGCCATATGGCCGTCTTCTACTGACCGGAGCAGCAGTGGGATTCAGCAACCCCCTGAGCGACTGAGCAACCCTCTATAGGAACACACTGCTCACCTCCATGGCATGAGGAAGGGGCTAGAAAAGGTGCCCTAAACATTGTCTGCTCCATCATTACCTAACCAGCTAGCCGAGGTTGGTGGGTACCCTATACTGCGGTAGACATACAAGAACATACAAACAAAGTAAAAACAGGTAAAGCTAAAAGAGCTAACCACATTCCCGTAACAATCGGAACTTGGAATGTACGCACCCTACTTGATAGAGACGGCGCATCGGGCCCAGAGAGACGAACAGCACTGATTGGGAGAGAGCTGGGCAGGTACAATATCGACATTGCAGCCTTGAGCGAGACACGACTTGCAGAAGAAGGCCAAATCTGTGAAGTAGGTGCCGGCTACATATTCTTCTGGAGTGGAAGGAAAAGCAAGGAAAGACGCCAGTCTGGTGTGGGATTTGCCATTAAGTCGGCCCTGGTTGGCAAACTAGTTGAATTTTCAAAGGCTATAAATGACAGGCTTATGACTATTAAGTTACCACTGCTGAAAAAAAAGAAGCATGCAACCATCGTGAGTGTCTACGTACCAACCATGACAAATGAAGATGACGTCAAAAACAAGTTCTATGAAGACCTGCACAACGTATTGAGTCAATGTGGCTTCAGAAGAGAATGAGGAACTGTTGACATGATTTTCACTGCAAGAGAAATGTCAGGAACAAGAGCTGCGTTGTGGTAAACACTCCCAAGGCGGCCAGAGGAAACGCTTTAAAAGACACTGAAAATCCCACCGAAAGCCTTTTGAATTCATCTTGACACCTGGGAGACCACTGCTAAAGACCATAATTCGTGGTGTACATCATTACACAAGGGTGCAGTCACTTGTGAAGCAACCAGGACTGCAAGAACTGTAAAGAAAAGGCTGGTCAGAAAAACCAGTCTCTGTGAATGATGTACACAAAATGTTAGAGACTCATGACATCTGACCTTCAATGCAGAAATGGACTGGATAATGTTAATAGTGAACAGTAACAGCAGGATGGGTTCAGTGGAAAAGTTAAAATTTAGGTGAACAATCAACTGACTAGTAACAATCTCACTTACTTGAGAAGCTGCTTCTGTTTTCACTAGAAATTCTAAACCAACATCATCTTGTTTGTCATCAGAACGTGTTTGTTTAGTGTCAATTTCCTTTTCATCCATTTCTGACTCTGCTTCCTCCTCTGATGACTCTCCAGATTCTTTCTCAGATTCTACAGAAAATACAACACGTGCAGATTGTATAATACTAAACAAAATATGTTACACAGAGCATATTATACTAAACAAAGTATTTAACATGGAATATATTATATTACACAAAACATGTAATAATGAGCACTAAATGAACTAATAAAAAACAAGTTTTTTTAATGTTAAGTTTTAAAAGCAAAAGAAAAATTAATTATGCAAAATCAATAACTCATTGAGAACAAAATCGTGGAGGACAAAGCAGAGGCATGTGTAACCAACTGGTGACTGGAATTGTTATGCATCCATACTTTTAAAAAATGTGTGATGGAGACAGAGCACACATCAGCAAGTGCTGTTAAATCTGAACCAGAAAAATACAAGACAGATCACATAAAGAAAAAGGGAAGTCAAAATCAATAGCACCAGTGGAGAAAGGAGAAGGAAGAAAAATCTGGCAAAGACAAACTCACATCAATAACTGTAATTAAATCAAAAGCAAACATATGGTGGGCAAAATGAAACGAACATAACAGAAAATGATGAAGGAGGTGGAAACAGTTTTTGTAGCAAAGAGCTTTGCAGGTTTGTGAAGCTTTAAAAAAGTTGTGTCAGATTTGTGGTAAAGGAAAAGTTGTGGCGATTCTTGAAACAACAAGAGCCTGAACTAAATGAACATGAATTTACAATTTTAGAAATAAAGGCTTGGACAAATTCATAGGTAGAGTAAATGCAAGACAATTCAGTTTAAAAAAAAAAAAAAAAAAAAAAACAGCCGCACACATACGCACAAAATAGACAGGACTGAACTCTTCAGTATGTATTTACCTGATGATTCATCACCATCATCATCACTGTCCTCTTCACTTGAATTCTTTGGCATTTCAAAGTCACTATCGTATGCTCCAGCGTATTTCTGCATAAGTTCTTCCACACTCATTTCCCCTGGGAATAAACAGTCTTCATAAGGCAATGTACTAAACATTAATGTAATAATATGGCGGCTGCATGTTCTCTGCTAGAAATGATTTACATAAACATAAGCTTCACTATGGAATAGACTGGATTAAAGAACATCAACAACTTGAAATGATCTATTTGTGCTGAAATCTATTATATGACACAAGAGTTATCTCAGCCCAATGCAAGCAATCTCATTTCAGTGTATGAGTTCTGTAGTACTAGTGATGACCATATTATGTATACAACACAATCATAAGCCATGAATATTTTGTAGCGCTATATTTTCTAATTGAACTACCCCAGAAAATGTTGAAATATGTTCTAATTGTCATTAAACTGCCTCAGCCCACTCTTTATTTATATTTCCTACTGAAGAGGAATTGTTGATGTCCACAAACAAACAACACCTGTCTGAGAAGGCCAAGCATCTAATCCAATACTCAAAGAACAGGGGGACTGAATAACACCCCTGGGTCGTACATATGCAAATAACTGCTTACAGTAGTACATGCACCCAACACTCCTTGAAGTGCCAAGCATGTACAGTATGTCAAAACTGCTCAGTATCAATGATAATGCTAACCATATCTGCTCTTTATTAACCACTTTGCAATAAAGATTTCACATTTTGAACAATCAATGCATACAGTTAAGAGTTTCAACTGTTTCCTTTATAAATTAAACAAAATACTCATTCATTTAAAAAAATTATTCAATTTCTCTGCAGGCAAACATACAGCAACATAATCCCCGCAACAAAGCTAAAGACTGCTAAATTGTGCTGCCATATGTTATCTAATATTTATAGCTGCAACACTTTGAATAAAACAAAACAGCATTTATACACCTCCGCGTCCTTAGAAGGGGAAATATGAGTTATGAGCTAAGAACAAACATCACTGCACTCAGATGATTTCTAACATGTGCTCCATCCCATCCTTTAACAGCCAGCAAAGAATCATACTACTAATTGTTACAACCGCTATCTGATTGAAAATTCTGGTTGTCTTTCTCAGTCTTGAGATTTGTCCAGAAATATGAAACAAGAAGTGTATTCTGGGAATATTGCACAAAGGTAGCATCTTTAATATGGGACATTTAACTATCATTGCTGTTATTTTGACACTGCTGTGCAACCATTGAAACAACAAAATAGCCACACAATCCCTTCTAAGCACAAGAAAAACTGCAACAATGAAGTTGGGATGTTTAAGTACCAGAACAAAATATCATGAAGAGACTTTCCTAACACTGCAGACAAACACTCCTGCCCTACCCCACCGCTGATCTACTTAGCTCACCTTCAGCTTTTAAGTCATCTAGTTCATGTGAGTAATCCTTCTTTTCTAAATTTTCTTGCTCCTCTATAGTATCTTCAACATCAGCATCCACCTCTCCTTCAAGGATGAAATCTTCATCACCCTGAGAAAAATATAGCATAGAAATTAATTGTTTTAATGCAATAACTGTTATCACCAGAATAGTTTAAAAAATACATGACTTAGAATATCCCTTAAAAACATGTCACAGTAGAGTAGCATGTAGGCATCTGCGTCTGTGACTCACGGAATGCAGATTCACAATTACCCCACATACCGGCTCACGGGTTCTAAATCAGCCACAGACAAATTGGGATCAAGTCACTTTGCACTTATTTCAATGGTATGAGCATCAGCCGTTCAGAAAGAAATGGCAAGTTACCGAATGTATAACTGTCTAATAAATCACAAACAGCAAATAAATGCTGGGGCTGACTGCAATGTCCTGTAAAGTACACGCAACTAACTTTTTAATGGGTACACTGTTGTTACACACATAGACAAATATGAGTAAATTACAACATGTAATGCTAGAAACTCCAGAGATATTGTGCACCGGAAGGAATGTTAATGGCAGTCAATACCTCACAATGAGATGCTGAGTTTGCAGGACCTGCACTCACACTGGTCTAGACCTGGAGCACCGCTTCATCTCATCTACATGCTGGGTCCTCTGTTTGGCCAATGTTGGAAGTATCAACATGCTTATCCCAAGATGTGAAGTTACAGTATCACTCTTGCAAACCCTCCTGATTTCTGAGCCCACAGAAGGAAAGGCATCTCTGCAAGTCACCATGGAGATGGCACCTTCTCTATACCGAACTTACTCCAATAGATACAAGCCCCTTTCAGGGTACAGATCACCAGTATATCAATGTATCGAAAGGTAAAAACTCATGTCATTCACAGACTTTGTCAAATCAGCCAAAGAAGTATTCATTAGGTTTGTATTTTCTTTCCAGAAAATGAGTTGCCTAAATACATTTCAGAAGCAGACAAACTGGTTTTCTTGAAATGCACCATGTCGTGTTTTGACCATTCCAGACAAGATTTACAATAACCAATGCAGATATGACAGGCATACCATAAAAACTGTAGTGAACAAAAATGTAGCCCTATTTTGTCATTCCCAATACTGGAAACTGAAAAACGGGTGATGTGACCGCCATTATTTCCCAGGTCATTTTCTGGATCAACCTCGGAGTCCAGATCACTTAAAAATCTGCCTTGACGTGGATTTGAACACATAACTACTGGCCAGGCAGGCAAGCATGTTAGCCATTGTTATGTGGCTCTCATATTACAGTGTCATTTTAATATAATGAGTACATGTTAGAAAACCTGTGTCAAATTTATTATCAAATTGCATCAATAAAAATACTACAGCAATCCTTGGAAACTAATGTGCTATCTTCAAGGGCCACATCCCACTGGCTGGACATGAACCACTGCTATAGCCATCACACAAAGTTTATTTCACACCAGACAACTGCACATACAGCCTGAAGTGAACCTTTTGCAGGGTACAGCTATTTCCCTGCAGTAAGCACAATTTTAATATTTTAAGCATGTTAACAATGAGGATGTAAGCATTACTCCACCTTTGATGGCAGCGAAATATCACTATCACTGTCCTCATCAAACTGGAGATCACTAGATGGAGGATCCAACATCTCTTGTGGTAGTGTTTTCAGTAGTTCTTCCAAAGGCATTTCACTCTCTTTTTTCAAGTCTTCTACCTCTTGTCTAGTGGCATCCTACAAAAGAACATGTAAGACTAATTAATAAGTCTGATACAACAAGAGTCCAGCAGCCTTAAATCCTGTTAATATATTTAAATGCTGTAGAGTTAAACACGCCATACAAGTTCATAATCTGGCTTCATACAAATGTCCTGCATAAACTATCACATAGTATACAGTCCTGAATAGACAGCCTGACCAATTCAAATTATTCCACCTTTCAACATTTTTATGGCTGAAAATATCCCCAACAAATGGAAACACATTATGATCTACATTTCTTTTCTATATGGATAAAAACTTGTACTGAAGTAAGGGGGCTATGTGGTCTCGAGGTATGGTGTCCGCCTCAAGTGCTGGAGGTCCCGGTGAGGACCATGATTTATTTCACGTGGACTTCTAGTAACAAAAATTTCCCCTGGTCTCTGGGTAGTGAAATCGGATGCCCATGTGTATTGTGGCGCACGTAAAAACTCCCATGGCAGTTGGAAATCGAAAAAGAGTAGCCTAAAGGCGCTGCCCGGGCAAAATTTAAAGTTAAAAATCTACCCAAAGTATTTCAGGGTCCTCGCCAGTGCTTCGGAGTTCGTGCACTGAGCTGAGTTTCTCCAGACTCAGGTTTGATTTAGGAGAACGGAGCACTTATGGGTTACTCCCGTGTGCCGTGATATTGATCCATCGACTAAACTAAACACTTAGATGAGGTAACATGGATAACCAACATATGGCAATTCTTTAATATAAAACTCTGCTGATGTGTGAAAAAGACAGAAAAGCAAACTACCATAGACAAGCATTAAGTACATGATGTAAACAAAATGCTCAAGTTGTACAAGTACAAATTTTCCAGATAGCCTTTTTTATTTTGGCTATTCACGAGACAATAGGCAAGCCAACAAAGAAAGGATAAATCATAACCCCCAGCAATGTACCAACCACACACTACAAACTTTCCACACTGTAAGACAGTATGGGAGTCACAGCCGTACCCCAAGGTGATAATAATCCAGAAGCAATGTATTGCACACAGCATATAGAAAGCTCATGAGTCTCATGTGGAATGAGTGTCATCACCAATCCCTGATCCCATCAGCTCCATCTTTCTTTTATCTTATATACCTGACATTTCATTATGTAATGACTTCACGTTGCCCCACAACACTAATTTCTAAAATGTCAAATATAGACACTGCCTTCGCAGTGTTAGCTTATCTTTAGTGTCACCATCTGCATGATGTAAGACCACTCCACACTTAACCACTGAATGAATAACTGGATTTGAAGTGTCAATGTTCAAGACAACTTGTTTCTAGCTCGCCGAGTCTGAAGAACGGCATTTAGAGATTATTCATAACTTTATTCTCAAAATCAAGTTTCTCTATCACCACTGGGTATAATGACAAACCTTAAGTTTGTAATATGCATTCACTATAGTCTCTTTAGGTTGTAAAGTTTTGTACTTTGGAACAATTCAGATTCTGGCCACTCTACATAGACTAACATAATGAATATTTGCTGGCAGTTTACCTCACAGATTTCACCAACTTACCTCATCCACTCCAGACTCTAACTCCTCCATTTCTATGGTTTCTTCATCATCACTAGCAGTCCCAACAGGTTCAAACTCTGTAAATAAGCACATTTCAATGAAACAAATATTTCATGAACTATTTCTAATTTAATTGGTTAACTGGTGTCTCAATTTGCACATTTATGAGCATCTATGACAAATGATGTTCATAGCACTAGAAATGGCTGAGCTTGTACCTAAGAAAACTAATGTATATCTAAAGAAGATAGTCGGTGTGAAGAAATGTAATCTGCAGAATAAAACATCAGTCAAAGACTTGACTCTTGATAATGCAGTTTGATAATATAACCAATTATCATATTTGCAGCCAATCCAGAAAAGGACTAACTTGAGAAACATAATTCTCAGCTACTGAACAAAAGGAAGCTACATATTCAGAAATGCCATCAATAAATTTAGCATTCCAACACATACAGAAAATGGGAACTGGGAATATAAAGAAAAAATAATATCAGGACAGAGAAGAGTCAAATATACTAAGACAGTAGGGAGACCAATGCTAAAACATTGCTGATGAAATTGCTCACCTTCTCCACTATCAACAGTTGGCTCCACATCAGATGAAGGCTTGCTGCCGTCAGTATTCTGGAGCCCAGCTGTCAGCCAAGAAGAGTACTTTTCTGTCTGATCTACAATAAAGCTCAGGTGCAAATCCAGGGCTTTCTTTTTCTTTTCCTCCAGTCGAGTTGTCTGCTTGTATTGCACAACCTTTAAAAACAGAATTGTGCATGCATATTAATAATATTGCATACATCTACTCTTTAGCTTCAGTTCCAAATCTAATGGTAAACATGATGTTCTGGGATGTGTGTGCATTTGTCTACAAGTCAGTCAAGGTCTCTCTCTTGTCACGTCTTACAGTGATTTGGTATATGGTGCTAGACGCATATTTTATACACCAATGGGCACTTGGTGGGTGACATGGTTAGTACCAAGCAGACTGGGTCAACCTCCTGGGAGTCCAGTTCAACTCAGCATTTCTCCATATATGCTATGCTAAACCAGGCTACTCCTTTCAGAGCTGATGCCAGATTCTTGCTCGTGATATATCTTCTCTTTATCTTTCTCAGCTATATTGAGTTAAGCAAAATGTTGGCAGTCTTGATAACTAACCTTGTCAAACCATTTTGAATAGAATACACAGCATATCCAGATACATCATTTCATGAACATCAAAGTAAAAATTGCTGTGAACCAACAAACACAAACCGAGTTCATGACATTTTTGGTCATATTTTATTTCTGATTCTTGCGTCATACAGGCCAACAGTTTACTTATTGAGTTCTACCAGTTTAACATAAAAGTATCACAAGTAACAGTGACATTTATTAAAGTAAGTACGCTAGAATGATTATTACAATTATTGTTAAGTGTAAATGGGTTACATTTTGCCAGTTTGTGATGCTATTTCAGGTTTGTTTCTTTAAAAAAAAAAAAAAAAAAAAAAACGATAACCTCGGGCAGGTGCTTTACTGGTGGTGGTGGTGGTGGGGGGGCTTTTTTCTCTCCTCCTCTTTCACAAATGCTCCTCCTTTTCACACAAACAAAATTCCTTAAAAAATAAAAAACAACAAGCAGTGTGTCCCATGATGAGCTACCTCCAGTCCAATATGACATGACAGATTGGTGGGTGACCCGTTAAGGCTTTGGAATGTTGTTTGATTCTGGCCATGGTTTCATCACCTGGCTACTGAGTAGAGTGCTTGGTGCGACAGCGAGCTGTGGATTTAATGTGGAATGTTTTTTGGTCTATTCATGGTAGTCCATGCTGCAAACTGCATGTTCAGGCAAACGGCAGGCAGCAATTGCTGAAATGGTTTGCTTTATCTAGTAACACATGTACAATTTACTGATTTACTAGTGACTGAATGTTGTGTTGGCATTCTGGGGAGTGGCCTTATGCATGCATGCGTGTGCTGTTGGTTTTGTCTTGTTTCACTTTTCACACGGGGCAGTGAGGAGCATTGTGCGTGGTTTTTGCTGTTGTAGGAACAGGGCAATTATGGGGTGACCCGTTGCAATGACATTATAAGCGCGGCTAACTTACTAAGCTGAAACTAGAAACTGTTTAAACTTAATAACCTTTTAAAGTAAACAGAAATGATTTCCTCATTACCTTTTCAATATTTGTCCAAAATTCCTTGACCATCTTAGCCATCTGACTGGCAATCTTTTTAAGTTTGATTGCTTCCTCCTTCTCTGCTCTGAGTTCCTTCTGTTCTTGTTCTCGGAAATGGTTTGATACCATTCTTGCAAGCTGGAAAAGTTGCTCAATAAGATAAACTGCATACAAAAGGTTGTAAATCTTACCAACATTTTCTGCTGTGCCAATTTGAAGTAGTAGCCAAAACAAGCACTATCGAGACCGGTAATTTTTATTTAATTTTTGCAAACCAAAACTTGGTATGGAATAAATTTGAGTACTAGAAAATGCATCACCTATTTTGAAAACAGGACATGGAAAGTCACAATTTTTTTAAACTGCACAATACTGAATTTGCCAGACATTGTTGCAAAACAAATTTCACACTCTTGGTCTTCAATCTATTTTGATATTAAGCCGTTATTGCTACTGCTCTTCAAAGACTAAAACAACTGAATAAATTGTGGAGAGGTATAGATAGAACTACAAAAATCAGATTTTTAAGAGCATGCATCTTTCCCATTGCAACATATGCCTGTGAGACCTGGACACTTACTAACCAAGCTGAACAGCGCATAAATGCCTTTGAATATAAATGTTATAGACAAGTTCTAAGAATATCTTGGATAAAGAAAAGAACTAATGCTTCCATATTTCAAGAGCTGAATACTGAAGAAGGTTGGCTATTAAAGACGATAAAACAAAGAAAATTGATATATTTTGGTCACTTGAAACATCACGAAAGTTTGGAGAGAACAATAATGGAGGGGTATATGCCTGGGAAGAGAGGCAGAGGAAGGCCAAAGAGAAGATGAGTGCAGGATGTGGCGGATTATCTCCAGGAGGGTGTATCAGACACGGGACATCTTGCATATGATTGCGGTGTTCCCAGGAAAGTTATGGGAGCGGGGTTCTGCAAAGGACATGCTACTGAGTTAATGAATGGTCATTTTATTATTTTGAGCCCTTAAAATGTTTTCGGAAACGTTATACAGCAGCAAAAAAGGCTCTTAATGGTGATGTATGCAGAAACTCTATTTGACAAGACACACACAAATTAAGAACTAAAAAGGCATGGCTTAGTGCTGTTGAATACAAATTTCATTAAGGCCACATCTTCCTGGCCTATTTTAAAAGCATTATATGAATGGGCAGTGTGTTTACAAAAACTAATGTTTTTCTGTATGTCAGCAAACTGCTACTGCGTAGCCTGTCTCAAACGATCACGAACATTTTTTAAAAAAACAGTTTCTGGAGTTCTAAAAATTCCACGTCAACAGAAGTAAAGATGGACACAAGTTGCAGCCTTTCATAATTTATAAGTGAAAGATTAAACACAGGAGTAAAGTTTCCAAAAGGTGTACACATCTGTTCCATTCTCAAGGATGGAAGAAGCACTAACCGCTGACTGGTTAAAATGTGTTTGGGAAACACGCCCAGGTGGTTTCAAAAACAATCTTCTATTCTCGAAGTTGTTTCTGTGTCAGCGGATGCCTTCTATCCAGAAGAGAAAAATGTAACTGGTTATAATTCCAGGCGGCATGACTCGTCTGTCGATCCTTTTGAACTCCTGTTAAAACAAGTGAAAGATGCTGTCTGCCGTAAATGGAATGTTTGGTTAAGCAATGGTAATCACACATACTGCAGGTGGCCATACTAGATAGGACTATGAATGTAGTTTGAATGAACTTGGCAGCAGGGATGACTGTGAGAGAAAGAACAGGTGTTATCGGGTAGACGTTGGTGGTACGTTTCTGACGACGCCAATAATGGCACTGACTCAATACTAGATAACACTCCTCTAGCAAGAGCAATGACCAGGGGCGAGTCTAGATGACAGAAAATTTAGGGGTTGCCATGCCTATGTTTGTTTCCGACTATAAAACAAATGTTTCATAAAATAAAATCTTGACAAATTATGATGTGTATTGTACACACATTTCCATCTCACCAGAACATTTTGGACTAAATCATGCAGGTGCATTATACACAAGTGCGTATCGTATGTATATATATTTTATGAAAGTGTAGTAGAGCAGTGGTTCTCAACCTTTTTTTTGTGTGGCCCATGCACCCCTTAACAATGTGTTCGGAATATGTCACCCTCCCCCTTTTTTTTTCGTATTTCCTCCCTATAAATTCCCCCACCACTACACAGTATACATAAAAATGAAAGATAAATTTAATAACACAGACCAGAACAAGTCTAGACGTCTACATAAAACGTGATTTGCGGGTCTACTTACGTTATAAAACAAATTTCAGAAGGGTGAGAAGTACAAACAGTAAGTATGGAGGGAAAAGCAATATCAAGTAATCGGTTCTTGTATTAACGCAATCTTGAAATAATCTTCATCCCCCCCCCCAAATTTCTCTACCTGTTGAGAACCACTGTAGCAGAGGATCTAGTAAAGGTACTTTTTCCAAGCATTGAGTATACAGTGCTCATCATTATCTTGTTCTCGATAAGTGTGGGTGATCACGGTCCATCATCTTGGATCAAGCCTGTGATCTTGTCCTGATCAAGCCATGTGGCCAAGCCATCCAAGTATTTATCTCTTTGCCTTCTTCTTTCCTCATCAATTCTGCAAGCTATTATTATGTCTTGAAATTTATTTTGGTCCAAAATATCTGGATCGTCTAACATTTCTCCCTCTCTTTAGATGTTTCTCAGCTTGCTTACTGATCACGTCATGTTTCACATGTATACACCAGTACAGGTTCTTTACTGCACTTTCTAACAAAAGGTATGTATGTGTGCGCATTCGCATAATTTCCATACACAAAAACCCAAATCTGAACCATAGAAGGAATATGGTCATCTTTTCCAGAGAAATTTACTGAGTATAATATTCATAAGTGTACTTACTTTTTTGGCTGCAGCCTTCTTCCATTTTCTTTCCTGAATAAAGTCTGCAGCCAGCCAAGTCATTTCCTCTAACAAGTAATCCCAATGTGCCTTCTGTCTTGGGGGTTCTTGAACCCTCGGCAATCTCTTGGCAGACCACATACCTTCTTTCCTTAGTTCATTTACTCTTTGCAACACTTGGGCTTCCTGCAGATACGTTGTTAAACACGATCAGAACCACAAAGAACATTACTGTAGATTCAATAATTTTAAAGTATTGTATTTTTGATAACTGACAGCAGTGGAGAAATAATCTGACTAAATAACTTAGCAATGACTTAAGCGTATAAAGTGTTTGTACATTTAATTTATATATGACACCCAAGATTGTAACCTGGGATCACAAATTAATTATCCCTGTGCCAACATGGCTGATGAAATTACATGTATCAAACATGGGTCAAAAGTGTACCAAGAAAGACGACATGCTGTATAATTCATACCTGTTTGGCTCTTTCTACAATCACATCTTGTGAACCTCCTGTGACATTTTCATATACAGAAGATATAGTTTGCGGTCGTGATCGCCCAGGAGAAAGACTTGTGGATTTAATGCATTTGGATGCAATTGAAAGGCTGTAAATGCATAACAAACCATTACTAAACAGCTTATAAAATTGTTACAACACGAAAGAAAATATAAAATCATATGACAAGTAGCATTTAAAAAAAAAAATAATAAGAATTCAGTAACTTTAGTTGACCATGGTTATCTTAAACGTAACATGTTTTGACACGTAACAAACCATTTGTTTGGCAAGTCATGTTGGTAAAAACATATCAATTTATTCTGTATATTCCCAACGGAAAAGAAAAGTCCAGTAACTGCAGTGAGGTCGCATATTTTGAGAGGGAGAAAAGATGGGAGGGTGGAGAGAGAGAGAGAGTGAGTGAGAGAGAGAGAGAGAGAGAGAGAGAGGGGGAGAGGGAGGGAGGGAGGCTTTAACACCAACCACAATGACTTTCACAAACATGTCAACACTAAATGTCTGAGGCTGAATCTACCCCAAAGTGTATAACTTGCTAGGAGGAAAATAAAAGAATCCTCCCCCAACTGGGGCTTAAACTCCAGACCAATATGTTATATACTTGGGCATTATTTACTGTCCCATGATTTTAGTAGTCGTAGAGAAAATATACAATGGAGTCTAGTGACTCATTCTGAAAAATAATTAAACAGCAAGCACCATTTTAAAGGAAAAACCAACAACCAAAGACAATCCCCATATAGTCAATGCTTGTGGCATCCGTCGTGTGTACTGCCAATCATTTATGATACTGATTTCCTCCAAGCCATGTCAAAGTTTAGATATTTTCTCCCTTGGACGCCCACCGCACTTCTCCCCCTACAACATTCCGGTTGTTGTGATGTATTCCCGTTTCCCTCTTCTTTTGTTATACCCAAAGAATGTGGGTATCTTCTGATGTGTGTAACCATTTTTCTTTGTGGGTTAACTTCTTCCAAGATATCTTCATTAGTCTTATCTGTCCATGGTGCTGACATTCTTCATTAAAGCCACTGCAGATTTCCAAAATTCTCACTTAGCTGATTGTCCATGATTCACTTCTGTACATCAGGAAAAATAAAGTAAGCTTAAATAATCATCCAACAATTAATGTAGAAAATAACTATATTTCAAGCATTTTAGGGAACAGGTAAACTAAATGTTCTTCAGATCAAACAGTAATTAGTAAATGATACAGTACGACATCAAAATGAGGACAAACACTACATACCTAGAAGAGTTGCCTGGTTTTGGTATGTGAATGTTCGGCTTTATATCAGATGCTTTGATCAGGTGCTGCTGTAACTCTGATGACACTGTTGGCAAAGGAGTGCTTGCAAGACTAGGGGTGGTTGAAGTTGAGGAATTCACTGCTGAAATGGTCAAAGAACCAACTAATTCAGACCGCACATGTAAATGTATTACAGAATACTGATGATAGCTCTAACAGAATGTTATATATATCAGCATTTAAAATGCTACCATGTGACTGTAACTAGCCAACATCAACATATACGCTGTTTCAGTCTGATTGATTTTGCACAATTCTTGTTTAAATTGTAGAACCAATTAAAATGGTCAATGTGAATACACTGGCGTTTGCTGTAGAAGTCTGCAGAAATACCATCCGTAATATGTTAGTTGGTAGCCTAGTTTTATGGCTGAACCATTTAACTTGCTGTTTTGTAATACAATCTAGTGTAGCACTGCTATAACACATAACACCCCCCCCCCCCATAGTCCTGATTTTTTTCATTTCTGATTTTCACTCTTCTTGATACATTGAGTATTCTTCTCAGGAATCTCATTTCTGTTGTGATTTTCCTTTTCTCATTTTCTGGCATTGGTAGCATAGAGTTGGTAGGAAGATTGCGTTATTAGCATGATAAATTATCAAGTCCATTTTCAATTAAAAATAAGTATCTGGAAGATTTGTGGTGAGTAAAACCACAATAGCAAAGGACTGATAACCACAATAGTTTCCATCCTGTTGGTGTTTAGGAGTGTTGTAAAAGTGCATTTTACTGCTTGTTTTTATATTTATTTGGAGCTTCTTTCAATGATTTAGGACTACTCTATGCTGGAAAAGGTTCAGCAGAGTTAAAAAACAAATTAAAATATTTCAAGTAGAAGATAGCGATACTGAAGATTTTGAAGTATATCAGTGATGACAGTAGATTTAAATGATGTGAAAATACAACATTAGTGGATGCGGAAGTATTTGAGAAAAAAAAAAAGCTATAACAAATAGAATACTATATCAAATTACTGTGTTTCTCTGGTTTAAATTTAGACTGCAACACAACAGAATGCATCCTTCATAAATATACTATTGTTAAAAGTACTGAAATTTAAAGGACAAACCCCTGAGGCCATCAAAGCAATGAAAAATTTGATATCGACGCTCACAGAATGGGTAGAGAACAAAGAGAATGGGAAAACACTGCAGTATAAGCACAATTCTGTATCTTTGACTTGATGTATCATGACCATTGATTCTAATTAAGAAGTGTTAGACACCTATTGCATGCATGATCAACAAAGAATAACAGCATCAAGGAGTCCTAAACAAAACCAGTCTGAAGGGATACTAGGATGTAAAACAAAGTCACAGAACAGGAGAACAAAACAGCATTAGGTAAAGCTCTCCATTGGTAGCACTAACAATAAGCCTGAACAGTAGAACACTGACAGGTAAACTTAGCTTTTTCATGATTAACCTGCACATTTCAGAATAACTAAGCAGTGGCTAAGTAGGTAAATTGAAAACACAAGATTACAGAAACTGCTAGAAAGAAAATGTCTACTGAGATGTCAATAGCTCAGGTTAACTGCTGCTTCCTTTGAATTTATTCTTACTGAATGTTATACAAAATTGTGAGAAAATGCAATTAATTAATATTAACCAGAAAGAGGCACGGGGGATCAACAAATTCCACAAATATGACTATAAACATTCAAATTGCAAGAACAATTTGCATCACTGATAAAGTTGACTAGTATCATAAATAAATTTATAAACATTTTTGCAATTATGCAAACACTACACTCTTTTTCTTTTGCCAAGGTGTAACCAAAGACTGCCAATAGATACAATGAGTGTGGCTAGATTTACACAAGTGAAAATATTTTAATGTTATGCAGAAAGATTATTCTACTTTATCATTGTTACTAATTATGCAATCATACTATTCATTAAAAGTCAAATGGGAGATTATGGCACACATACACAAGACTAACATCATTAATGACATGAAATACAAGTGAAGCAAATGTGTGCATGTCAATGAGAAGCTAACTACAGCAACATGTGCAACTGAAAGGAAACACAAGCAGCAACATAGACTAGTACTGAACTTCTCAAGCAGTCTTTCAACAGAATGCATTACATTAAATTAATTACAAATATCTAATCAACAACATGACAATTGAGAGGCACCAGACAAATTTCAAAGAAACATTTTAAAGCTGCCCTTTTGCAGAAAATGCAGACATTGACGGAGCTGAATAAATGAAACAAGTCTGACAACTGCAAAATCTAACTTTCAATTGGCTGGTATACAAGAATTTATCAACAAATGAGTAATAACTAGCAGAAAATAAAAGCAGGATGTGTCTTCATAAATTTCAAACATCCTCAAAGACAAGGTGTGTGCCTATATTAATTTTCAAATAAAGAATAATAATAAACTCATAATACAAAACGTTGTATCCAGAATAATACATATGAAAATAGCAACTTAAGCTCTCTGCAAATTCATGCCATGAAAGGAAAAGGAAAAAACAAATCCAATTTCAACTCATCAAAATAGTATTATTATATTAGTAAATAGAATGACACAACACCAACAGGACACAGCTATAAACAAAAAGATACAACCAACAAAATTTAAAAGGGGGGAAATAATCTGCCAACTGCTTAACGTTCTGTCAATTAATAATACAAATCTTCAAACTCTTGCATGGGACACAGACATGAAAAACATGCTGACAAAAATGACTAAACCAAGAAAGCAGCTATTTTTATATACAATACAACAGGTGAGATTTGCAATGCACACAAAGATATAGGCAATGAAAGTATTTAAAAAAAAAATAATAATCATGCAACAAAAAAGCAAATGGCAGAAAGCCAAATCACAAAAAGATGTGATTAAAACAAACAGTACAACATCAACGAGACCAAACTAAACCGAAACAAATCAAATTACTGATCATAACCATCAGAGTAAGAGGAGTAAAGACCCGCAATACCCTTGACATAGGCAGTCAGCTGCCTTAAAAAATCGTCGATTCCAGAGACACGAGGACCCAGCAGGGTGGAGTTAGTGTTTGTGGTGAAAGATGGAAAAGAGGCAAGGAAGTTGCTACTACCTTGCACGCTCAGGGCAGACACTGAAGGGGGCAGGGTTGTGGAGATGGCCACGGGCGTGGCTAAAGGGATGTTACTACCTGCACTGGTCAGCACCTTCACCTGATAAAAGGAAAAAAAAGGTCATGGGTGACAACAAAACCTGAAATGAAACTACATTTACATGTAATGTTTAAATGTCAAATATCAAACGTTCAACCAGCAGCAACTGTTTACATGTAACAATTCTCAACCTCTTCTGCTGCTGTCCCAAGCCCTATGTTATTGATCTGATTGGTTGGATTTTCACATAGAGGTCTAGGCAACAAAGCAACAAAAAAAGAACGAAGTTACAAATAATTTTTATCCGCCATGCTTGCCTGTTGGCTATGTCGCAAAACTTTCATTCATTTGTTGGTCAAAGAATGAATATTTCTCTAGTCTGCTGCCACTGATTTGGTTAACTGTACCATGGTTCTAGCTGTTGACTGTGTCCCCACCACAATGGCAGCCATGGTAGTGTAATGGCCAGACACTTGCCTGTGTTCATGGGTGTGAATCTGCACCAGGATGGATTTTTTAAATCGACCCAGTCTCACAGATCAAGCCAGCCTAAAATATACACCAGGAAATGTCAGAAGTAAAGGTGGCTGACACAATACTGACCACAATACCCACCAAGTGCCGACTGGTGTATTAACAATATGAGTCTTGCACCACATGCCTTAAAGCATTTATAGGGTTCTGTATTTTTCTAGCATGCAAACTATTTTGTGCAACTGTATTTCAATTAAGTATTGTTTCAACTATTCCCCAGAATTAAATATGATACAAGCAGACTGAAAAGAATTTCAGTATTACGAGGGTAAGTTAAGTAAGTCACAAATGACTGTAGAAAAATAACTAAATATGATAACTTGAAACCAGTTTATTCTTATACATACATTGTCCCTTTATTTCTCAACATAATTTCCAACACTGATGCACTTATCCCATAATTTTATCAGTCCTCCCAAACCGGCTGCATAGAACTGCGTGCTCTGTTTTCTAAACAACGTTTTCCCGTCACATTCAACATCAACATTCGCGAAATGTCTCCCAACAAGGTGGGTTGTCAGTGTTTATGCTGACAAATGTTTGTCTCATAAAGCAGTGCATAGCTGGGTAGAAAAAAGTTACGAGGATGGGTCAATAAGTAAGTCACACAGTTCTGTGGGATGGCCGGTAAATGAAAACAAAGCACGCAGTTCTATGCAGCCAGTTTGGGAGGACTGATAAAACGATGGGATAAGTGCATCAACGTTGGTGGAAATTATGTTGAGAAATAAAGGGACAATGTATGTGTAAAAATAAACCGGTTTCAAGTTGTTATCATGTGTAGTTAATTTTCTACAGCCATTTGTGACTTACTTATTAACTTACTAACCCTCGTACATTCCTTTTACTCAATTTCCTCAAGAAATAAACCCCATTTCTGGAGCAGGCCAAGTTTGGTATACTGTAGGCACAAGAAACTAACCTTTCTTGCATTAAGTAATTCTATTGGCAAAATACATTACATTGTTCACATTGAAAAATACATAAATTAAATCAAAACCAACTTACCAAGAGCATGAGACAAAGTATTTAAAAGGTCATTACCCCCACCCCACTTCAACACTCCACGAGGTAAATGGAGGAAGAGAAGAAGAAAGTAATGTGTAATTTATTTAATATTAATATCATGTACTATGTAAGTTGATTTCATTCGTTGGGCCTTTTATACCAGCATTGTTTAGGACCCATAAATAAACTGTCACCCAAACAATAGGAAAACAACTCACCTCATCATTAATCCTCTTCTCCTGTAACTCATCACTATCATCATCACTGTCCAGCTTACTGCCTTCTAAGAAACTAAGTAAAGGCTGGGTGGGACGTTTTTTCCAAGAACTAAACTCTATGATATTGCCACCCCCTTGCAAGTAAAACAGCTCTGTAAGATGTTCTCTGTATCTTGCTTTAATCTCTTTCATCTTCTGCCTTTTGTAAGAACACACAGATTGTCTATATTTTTCAACCTCTTTGTTTGGGGCAGGTTTCTCCTCAAGTTTGATTTTTTTAGGGGAAGGACCATCAAGCGGTGAGGCAGTTGTCCTCAATGAACCCACTACTGGGGCAGCATTTGGCTGCTGTGTCAAGGTGAACAATTTGAAATCTTTGGTGTTGATAGATACAGTAGTGGATGCACTAGTTGACACGGGTGACGACGGTAATGTTCTTGCCATCAACAATGCCCCTGGAGCGGACTGCGAGTGCTTAAGTCCTGCACTAACCGGCAGCTGGCGTGCATCGCTCATGGTGGCTGTCAATGATATGCTGTGGTTTGGGTTGGGCATGGTGTTGGCAGGACTTGATATGGCCATGTGATGGATGGTACCACTGCTACCCAATGTTGTCCCAGCCTGTTTCTGCCCCTGTTGTTGCAGAAGCTGAACTCTGCGCTGCTGTTCCACAACTGCAGCTGAGGCTTCTGTGCTGGTGGCAGTTACAAATGTGAGAGGAGATCCTGATACTGGCAGCATCTGTAGGCCTTGAGTAGATACAGCCGACAGACTAACAAGACCTGCAAAAAATAAAACAAAAAAAGGAGAAACAGATATACATCATTGACTTTAAAATAATACGGCTAGAGCGCGTGCACATACACACACAGAATGATCCCACATTTAGTAAAGCATAACAATTAGATGATGATTAAAAATTACAACCACCTGTTAAAATAGATGAATTTGGATTTATTTACATTATTTATTACATTATATATTTTTGTTTATTTGCATATCCGTTACAGGACATTGCAGTCAACACCAGCATTTTTCAGCTGCTGTTGATGTCTTGGCAAGTTTTACGTTCAGTAGTTAGCCCTTGCTTTTTGAACAACCGGCTCACATACCCCGTACGTAACCAGCGCGACGGGATCTGCTGCCAAATCTCTCGCAGCTGAGTTTCACATGTGAGTATACGGGATTACGGACAACGTTCTTAACTCCTTTGCCAGGGGGCCCGTCTAACATTATATTAATGAATTTAAAATAATGTGCATATTCTATAAATAAATGACTACATGTGATGAGAAAGTATTCACTTAGCTGTGAAAACTGCAGGCAATAACTGCACTCACCTGAAGATAGTTGGCGCTGGATGTTAAATACTTGTGGGGAAACCAGGCGTGTGTTTGACAAAGAGGCAGCAGACACATTCACAGATTGTGCAATGGTTGACTGAGCTGGGATGGCCCGAGGCAATGTGAAACTAACAGAGGCCAAAGTCATCCCACTCATAGCAGGCAACACACCTACAGTAAGAGAAACCTCTTATTAATCCGCAGCAAACATCTACATTCAGAAACAACACCTGTACCTCTGTTCTGTTGTAAATGGCAGTGTTTACAGAAGTTAAAAAATTATACGCTTATATACTTAATAAAACATGCATCCCCTTCTGCTTTTCACTTTCCAATGAAGCATAAACCAACTAACCCTTAGCTCTATGCAGCAGACTTGGTCATAACTAGTTGCATGTTTACACCTAAATCTTTCTTCAGGATGAGGTAAACAATCTCATGCCAACCCTCCTTAGTTATCTCCTATGACATGTATGGCAGGTTACAATGTTACTATTCTCTGCTTTATTTATGGGAAACTGCACAGGCAAACTTTAAAACATTCCACATTTTATCTCAATGAAAAGTTTCTTGAGCATTTATCTCTTGTAATGATAATCAGCTGTTATGTCTGTTTCTTTGTCTTTAATGTTGGAAATGTTTAAATCAGACAATACAATGCAACATCCTATTATCCTGTGCCACGCCGATAAGCAATGATGGTCATAGTTCACCATATAACATAACTACCAGTCTTTCATCAGGTCTTTGTCCTTGTCCTAATCACATCATTTGTTCAAACATTTGTCTCTTTGCCTTCCTCTAGCTCTTTTCATAAATTTTCCAGTGCCACGAGTCTACTTGTAAGGGAAACAGACCGACAACAACTCAGAGTATAGTTGTTAGTAGTGACGACTAGTTACAGTAAGAACACTAAGAAATAGATGGTTAAATTGAAGGAACCAATGGAATCGCGAGCGCAGGCCACGTGATGTGTTGGGCCAGTGCGGTCAGCAAGCAGACGAGAAGGGAATCTGCTGGGAATCGCCGTGAAGTTAACATCGTAGAAACCGCAAGCCAGAGTTCAAAGGTGAAGATGTGGACAGAGATTTAACAGTGAATATGAAACCAACGATCGACCAACAGGAGAAAGTGTTAAATAGCTGCCGAAATCGGTTGTATAGCGAGAAGATGGTCAGTACACATGCCAGGCCATTGAGCACGCTACAGCGCAGAGAGCGGGTCTAGCCGTGTCGCTCTAGTGGGCCGCTAGCCCTGTGATGACCCAAGTACAACAGGTCGTAAGTAAAGTAGATTAATTACTGCATGGTGTTGAGAATTGCATGACAATCTGCCTTGACGACAGGTCGTTGAGTATAGTCAAGTTCAGAGGTAGCGGCACGTGATACGACATAATAGGTAGACGTAACCACCTGGACTTTTTGGTTGAAGAAATAAAACTGTTCTGTATGCCATATGCCTGGGACGCAGCAGTTGTTCATTGTGTTCTTGAGCGCATGCAAGTATTACTGTCAGTGTCGCCACAACATACCCCTACAAGCACACTGGCATCCAGCTGCACTAAATTTTCAAGTCTGATCTCTCATAAGCTGCCCTAAAAGTCTCTATTGTTCACATCTAGTTTCTCTTATAAATTTGTGACTTTAATTTTTTTACTTTGAAGACAGCCTGTTGTTCTCTTCTGTCTGTTATCTGTACTTTCCTCAGAAACCACACCTCAGCTGCCTGCTTATTGTTCAGGTCCAACTTTTATCAAACAGATTAAGCTCAAATAGTATTTTATCACCTTTTTTTTCTACAGCAAGTGACAGATTTTTTTTATTGTTTATACTGAGCAATGAAATCAAGTGGTGCCATTTTGACAATCAGCTGGGGAAGAAAGACTCAATAGTTTAATGATAATTTTGACTGAAACTGCAAAATAAATTGGGTCTCATATGCAAGCTGGTGCAAACAAATTCTTCGTACCTATTGTTGCCTGCTGTCCACCTGGACTACTCAGAGCTTGAATATGCCCCGCTGTAAGTACAGCAGGAGTGACAGCAACATTCTGTTTATTGACACCAGCCTGATCAGCAGCATCACCTTTTTGCATCCTTACTGTTCAGCTGCTGAAGAAAAATACATAAATGTGTATATTGAACAACCCTTGTGAAATGTACATATTCAAAAACAAAGCTTCTGGTTATTGGTAAAAATGGTAAACCACTTTGGTTTAAGGGACTGACAACACATTGCCAGTTTTGTATTTTTGTTTCTAACATATCCTTTTGATACAATTTTTATCCACATCACAGAATGGTATCATCATCATCAAGTGCCCTGTCAGCTGGCGTAGGTGTTCATGGCTCTCCACAGATCTTGGTCTTTGGTGTTCTGGATCAACTCTGCTGATGATATTCCTCCATGCCACCGTCTCAATCTGTCTAGCATCATTTCTCTTGGTCACAGAATGGTATAGAACCCCTAAAAACCTCAACCCAAAGAAACAGTGAAAATCACAACTTATATTTTAACATAGCAAAAACAAAGATAATGCATACAGATAATACTATGGAGAAAGAAATATGTTACTGAGGAAAGATTGCAGGTGGTGGAAAATTTTGAATATCTTGGGTCATTGATTACCAACAATGGTGACACAATGAAAGAAAACTATCAATTGCTCTTCAAAGACTAAAACTGAATAAATTATAGAGTGGGACAGACAGAACTACAAAAGTTAGATTTTTAAGAGCACGCATCTTTCCCATTGCAACATATGCCTGTGAGACCTGGACACTTACTAAACAAGCTGAACAGCTCATAAATGTCTTTGATGAATATAAATGTTATAGACGGGTTCTAAGAATATCTTGGGTAAAGAAAAGAACAAATGCATCCATACTTCAAGAACTGAATATTGAAGAAGGTTGGCTGTTAAAGATGATAAAACAAAGAAAATTGAAATATTTTGGTTACTTGAAACGTCATGAAAGTTTGGAGAGAATAATGGAGGGGTATATGCCTGGGAAGAGAGGAAGAGGAAGGCCCAAGAGAAGATGGGTGCAGGATGTGGCGGATGATCTCCAGATGGGTGTATCGGACGCGGGACATCTTGCTTGTGATCGAGAAGTTTTCCAGAAGGTTGTTGTGGGAGTGAGGTTCTGCAAAGGACATGCTACTGAATGAATGCATATCCTTTACAGGACACCGTAGTCAACACCAGCATTTTTCTGACTGTGATTTTATGGCAAGTTTATGTACAGTAGTTTGCCATTGCTTTCCGAATGGCCGACACTCATACCATTTTATAAAAACCAATGCAAGGCAGTCTGTTGCCAAATCGCATGCAGTATTATGGCAGTAAATAAAGGTGTCAATGTCTAAATATCTTATGGCTAAGTGTATGCAGGACTGCAACAGAGGTCCAGAAACCAAATTATATTGATACTGGATAACTTCAAGTCACATAAACAGTTCCATGGCAGATACCTGCCACTGGAGTGTAAAGTGCCAGGCCGTCACATAATCTAAGCCAATGCTATACACAATCTGTGGTCTTATTGACAGATGCAAAATCAGCACTCGAGGCGCTCCTGCCTGGGAATCTGCCAGTACTACACACAACTTTCTTTACTTAGCAACCAGTATAAGTTCACCATAAAGTGGATACTGATCTCACTGTGGAGTATCCGGAAACGAGAGCTGATCGATAAGCTAAAGAAGGAGCAACAGAAGAACAATCATATGTATCCATTATATACCATCAAAAGAAAAGAATGATCAAACCAGAAAGCCACCAAAACCTGCTCAAGATGGCCTTATGGACAGACAAGAACAAATCATTATTCTGTGCCTCAGAATAGATTAGGCAACCACACGTATACAAAATTCAAGATTGGCGAATTAGCCATATGCACATGTGGTTTGGCACCATAGCCAGCAGATCACATACGCCAAGACTGCCCCACCCCCTAAAAACAAAAACAAATCTAAGCAAACCTTCAGGCCTAAAGAAGCAACAGTGGAAGATAAACTCTATAGACCATTGAGTGAACTATAAAAAGACAAGTTAAGTTCATATACAAAAGACAACATTGCAGTTCTAGACAAATTTCAAGGGAATGAAAGAAGAAGAATCTGCTGAATTTCATGTGTCACCCATTGTTCTTCGTTTTTCTTGAAATTTTACATTGCTATGCGTAGAATATGATTTCCTTTCATGTTTGCTATACTGATTCCCACAATGTACCCCACTACTTGTCAATATATTCTTCATGGCATCATATCTGTTCTGCACAGAAACAATGCACCTTTATCTATATTCTTTATGTTAAGTAATGTTCTGTGGTATCTTCTTTATAGTCTTTTATAAAATTTAATATCTTTCTTATAAATGGAACTTGGCCATTATAGCAGTCTGCCATTGGTCTATCATTTGCTTCTAAAGCTCTCTGGAATCAATACATAGCCAATTTGATTGCAAACGTTATCTCCAGAGCTTTTCAAAAACCATAATCTTCAATGCCTATCACCTCTTTCTTTTTTCTCTCTACAATGAAATGAGAGATAAGTTACTTTACCATTTCCCTTTTGTTTATGTTTATTTAATATGCGGTATACTATGTCCTGCACAGTCTGAAGGTTGTTACTTGTTCTCTTCAGTGGAGTTGTTAACATGCATCATCTATCTGGTGACCTGGATGCCCTGATTTGCTTCCACTATGTTCTATAATTGCTTCTGAGAAATCTCTTGGCCTCACCATAGGTTATGTCTAAAGTAGTCTTCCATCTTACTTTGCCAATCTGCTGGATCCTTCATTTCCAGGTATGTTGCAATGTAAGAGAATCCATTGAATTATAACCTCTTTGAATTTCTGGCATAATTCATGTAGTCCTTGGGTCTGCTACTCCTACACTGTATTGAAACAACTGACTTCACAGCTATAAAGATAGCTATTTGTTCTCTTTCATTTTCTCTGCTACATTTTTCAAGGCCTCTATATCTGCTCTGAAATTAGATGTTATAAATAATAAACTATATGCATTAAACACATAACACAGTACTGATAGTTGAAAATGCAACAGATCTATAACTGTTGTACATTGTGTTGACAGCAAGTGCAAACCAGGGACTTTCCTTGAACATTAAGAAAACAGAAAGTTATATCCAAGGGTAGAAATCTTGTCATGGCCCTTGGACATTTTTACCAGCCGTGACAATTGTCAATCATTTTCTTAACCTATATTTGCCAACAACAACAAAATATGATGGCTCCTGATTAATTTTTTCTACCACTGATTATTTACATATAGAAGAAAAAGATAAAATGTGATATTACAATAGAAGGACAATCATTGGTCATCAATCATCATCAATCATTGGCACCTTTCCGTCTTGACAGACGATAGTTTGGTACATTGTGCTTCAAAAAGGCTTAATAACTGTCATATAGCAATAACTACGATCCATGGCGGTGGCGAGTGTGGCTGGTAAGGCCAATTCTTGCTGCAAATGTTTGCCCACAGTAGGTGCATGTGAAAACATGGTCATTTCCACCATTTTGCACCATCTTACGTCTCTCACGCTCTGTGTGTGCTTTAACTGCAATCATTTTCTCCTTTGTCTTTATTCCATTTCTGATAGTTGCCCTCCATGCAACACGTTCAGCGGCGATGTGCTCCCATTGTGCATTATCAATGCTGTATCAATCATGTCCCGCTTACACACATCTTTGTATCGTAGTAGAGGCCGACCCTGAGATCTCCTACCTGTCTGTAATTCACCAAAAAAGATGTCCTTTGGTATTCTACCATCATCCATCCTCCTAACGTGTCCTATCCATCTAAGTCTACGAAGACTGAGCATGGAATACACCGTCACACAACCTGATCTTTCCAATACTTCAGTATTTGTGATTTTGTCTTGCCACTTAATACCAAGTATTCTTCGCAGACACAGCATATGAAAGCTGTTTAAACGTTTCTCTTGGCGTGAGTTAAGTTGTCCAGGTTTTACTGCCATAAAGAAGAGTACTAAGGACACAGGCTTGGTAGACGAGGACTTTTGTTTTGGCAGTAAGCTTCCTGTTCTCCCAGACTCTTTTTGCTAACATGTTCATTGTTGTTGCTGCCTTGCCAATCCTGATGTTGATTTCCTGATCGAGGGATAATTTGCTATTTACCTCTGATCCAAGATATGTAAAATGGTCTACTATCTCCAGTTCGGCGTCGTCAATAAAGATTGATGGTACACCATGTGCACCTTGTGACATAATCTGTGTCTTCTTTTTGTTAATTGTTAAACCAAATTCAGAACAAGCATTGGAGAATGCAGATAATAGATGTTGTAATTCTTCCTCAGAGTGGGTCGTAATCGCAGCATCATCCGCAAAAAGCAACTCTCTGATTAGTACCCTGCTAATTTTGGTCTTGGCCTTCAATCTCTGAGCATTATAGAGGCCACCATCTGAGCGTGAGTGAATGTATATACCGTCATCCTGATCACGAAAGGCATATTTCAGTAGAAGTGAAAAGTATATCCCAAAGAGGGTGGGGGCTAGTACACAACCTTGCTTAACTCCACTCTTGATTTCAAACTCTTCTGAAGTTGAGCCATCAAACTTGATTATACCCTTCATGCCTGTGTGGAACGATTCCACAATGGACAGAAGAGTTGGTGGACAGCCAATCTTCTTTAGTGCTTTGAACAGACCCTCACGACTGACCAAATCGAATGCCTTTGTGAGGTCGATGAAGGCAATAAACAGTGGCTGATTTTGTTCCCGGCATTTTTCTTGCATCTGTCGCAATGAGAATATCATATCAATTGTAGACCGGTTCTGACGGAAGCCGCACTGTGATTCGGGGTAGACTTGATCTCCCAGGACTTGAAGTCTGCGCAGGACAATTCTGGCAAATACTTTCCCAACAATACACAGAAGTGAGATACCCCTATAATTGTTGCAGTCGCTCCGATCTCCCTTGTTCTTGTATAGCGTTATGATGTTTGAATCTTTGAAATCCTGTGGGACTTGTCCTTCTCGCCAGCATAGCTCTATTAGCTGGTGGATCTGTAGAGCGAGGGTGTCTTGCCCACTCCTGATCACCTCTATTGGAATCCCATCCTTACCTGGAGCCTTGCCAGATGCAAGCTCATTTATAGCACACTTAACTTCTGTTATAGTGGGAAGTGTGTCCAGGTGGTCAAGAGTTGGCAGGGCCTCTATGGCGTTGAGGGCATCATCCGCCAGCTTGGTCTCACTTGAGTAAAGCTCTAAATAGTGCTCGACCCATCTATCCATCTGCTGTTTCTTATCAGTGATGATTTCTCCAGTCAAGGTTTTCAGCGGTGCACTTCTTTTGATCATTGGACCACAGGCTTTCTTTATCCCTTCATACATGCTTCTGATGTTTCCCTTATCACTTGCGATTTGAATGGACTCACATAACTTGATCCAACAGTCATTCGCACACTGCCTGGCAGCCTTTTGTACATCCTTCCTCGCTTGCTTCAGCTCACTCAGAGTGTTACGCGTTGGTCTTTCCTTGTTTCTTAACCCTTTAACAGGCATAGCGCCTGATAGCGTTCGATGTGTTAAACGGGCACAGCGCCCAATCGCGTCTTTGACGACTAGTCGTTTTAAAAATGCGATCTCTCGGTTTTCCGACACTTCCGATGACTACTTTCACTTTCGCCGATAGCTTGACAACGTGGCCGCCATTTGTAAACGCGCTACAATGACTTTGAACAGACTTTAACAGACTTTTTTTGATAGTTTTCGGGATTTTTACGCTGTTTTTCAAAATGGATTTCGGCGATTCTTCAAGTGATAGCCGAGATTTCGCTCTGTTCAATTTAAATGACATTAAAGGGCACGAAGTTGATTATTAATCGGAGCTAGATATCAGTGCAAAGCGTTACTTTGCATTAGCAGTCGTGAGTCGGACTTTAAAGAAAGTGATTATGATTCTGAAAATGTGTTTGTAAATTGCTGTATAGATGACGGAAAATCACAAACAACATGCCGTATTTCGTAAATATTTGTGTTCATATATGGATTACCGGCAACAATCACGTGAGTAACATATTCTGCATGCTTTTCCCTTCATTGTGTTGTTTATTTAACTAAAATCGGTTGACTAACACCTTATTTGTGATATTTTTACTAACGCAACCCGAAATTTTACTGAACCTGAAAAAATCTTGCCCGTTCAGAGCTAAAAAATGGACAATCGTCTGCCCTGTAAAGGGTTAAGAGAGCTATCTTCTTTTTATCAATCAAGGGCTGCAGTATCTGGCTGTTTGCCGCAAACCAGTCCTGCCTCTTATGATCCACAGTGCCGTAAACCCCTACCGCTGTTTTATAAATAGTTTCCTTAAGTTTACTCCATTTATCATTTACTATACAATTTTCTGATGTATCATTGAAAGCGTCCTCAAGTTGCTGTTGAAATTCAAAGCACTTTCCAGGATCGTGAGTGTTAATAATATTAATCCTGGGGCTAGACTTGTGTTTAGCTGTGTAGATTCTCTTTGGTCTCAGTCTATCCCTTGCAACAACCAAAGAATGATCTGTATCACAGTCAGCACTGTGGTAACTTCGAGTTAATGATGTATGGTTCAGATGTTGTCTACGTGTGATAATGAAGTCCAGCTGATGCCAATGGCTGGATCTTGGATGTTTCCATGTGACCTTATGCATCTCTTTTGTTTTAAAAAAGGAGTTTGTAATACATAGGTCATTTCTAGTGCAATGCTCCAGCAGCCTTTGCCCATTATCATTCATGCGACCGATGTTGTATTTTCCAAGGCACACTGGCCATGAACTCGAGTCCTTGCCCACACGAGCATTGAAATCACCGAGCATATAAATGTAGTCGGATTTTGGAACTGCCTTGATCGCCGAGTCTAGCTGCTCATAGAACGTATCTTTCACATCATCAGAGGAAGTGAGTGTCGGTGCATATGCAGTGAGAATGGTGGCAAATCCACAAGAGGTTGCCAAGCGCAGTGATAATAATCTTTCATTACCTCCAGCTGGGATATCAATCATTCCCAGTAGCGAATTCTTCACTGCAAAGCCCACACCGTGTTGCCTTTTTTCTGCCTGCCCTCTTCCCTTCCAAAAAAGGTGTAATTGTTTTCCCTGAGTGACCCTTCCTCAGCGAGGCGAGTCTCCTGCAGGCCAGCAATATCAATGTTAAGACGATTGAGTTCAGCATAAATCACAGCCGTTTTTCTCACATCGTCAATATTTGTCAAGTCAGTGGAAAATCCTGGACACATGGTTCTCACGTTCCAGGTTGCAAGCCGTAGCTTGAGGTTTTTATTAGTACCTGGTGCATTGGTTTTACAGCCTGTTATTCAGATTTTGTCCTAGCCCCAAGCACCCATTGAAGCAGGCAGGCTGTGGCGGATCAGCACCCAATTGGCCGGGGGCTGCCCAGCTTGAGGCGGGCGGTAGCTGATCAGTGACACCTGTAGGTGTCTCCCACCGTCAGAGGCAACGCGTGGCGCCCCATGTCTACGCCAACTGACAAGGACTTATAACCCATAACAGTTGCCTCTCGCTTTGATTCCGAGACTGGTTAAGACCAGGGATGGAGTTATTGCCTCTCCATAGCACAAAGCCTGGGCTAAAATAAAGAAACCATGTGTTGCCCATGCAGCATGATCCCTCTCTCGGCCTGCCTAGTACACTCCAGAGGAAAGTTAACACCTATACATCTAGAACAAGACAAGCTGCAGAAGCTGCCGGATCAGCAAAGCAATGCTCTAACTGTCCGCCTGTCGGAGCTTCAATCCTAGACCAGCTGCCAACCAAGGCTTAGGGCCTGGTCTGCCCTGCCATGACTTATTTTGTCTTTGGGTTGCATTTCCTCGCACCAGGATAAGGCTAGTACCCTCCCAATTGCACTCTTCCGCCCGAAGCCGTTGGCACAATGTGGGGTGTCGGGTTTGGTAAGCGCCGCCCAACATTCGGCGCTGACAGAAAGCAGGTAGTACCGTCTACTGTCATACGGTAGCTCAGTCATATCTGACTAAGACCTGACTCACAATAGAAGGACAAACAATTAACTTATTCAATTATTTGGTGGCAATTATAATCAGATGGTACAGTATATGCATAATAGAGAATAAAAGCAAAAAAAAAAATGTTATCGAACCTACTCTGCTGTATGGTAGTGAATCTTGAAATTGAATAAAAGAGCTTGGAAGCAGCAGAGGTGGTTTCTGGGATTCATTAACATAGAATATTATATACAACTATATGAAAGAGACCATGTTCTTTGCTTATATAATGAAAAGAAACATTGGAGAACATCATGACAGGATAGATAAGCAGTTGAAAAGACAGAGACATGATGATGGCGTAAGATGATACCATGGAATAAATCTTCAAAATATTAGATCCAGAACACAAAGCACAGAGATCTGTGGAGAGACAATGCCTAAGATGCTTTGCAAGGCACATACTGATGATCATGAATCCCCCAGATGCATCTAAGTTACAATGACCTCACAACACCTTCCAAAGCAATTACCACACAAGGATTTGATAATTGCATGTGCTGTAAACTATGTGCTGAAATACAATGCGTATTCAACACTAGTGTTTGGAATGAAAACATGGACTGTGACTAATAAGATGGAGCATAGAATTTGTGCTTTTTAAGTGTAAGTCTCCAGAAAACTTGGGCAAAAACACAAATAAGAAAGATCTAGAACAACTGAATATAAAATTGGTGCCACTGGAGGAAATAAAAATGAGAACGACAAGGTAAGCTGATCACACACATGACATAATATACTGAAATCCATAATGGAAAGAAAATAAGATATAAATGGACAAAAACATCAAGAGATGTTAAGTATGCAGCCTATCTGAATATATGAAGGCATGTATGTGACAGAAGCTGCTGGACAAATATTACAAAGTTCACTGCAATGATGGCACTGGATGATCATGAATTTATAAAACCACTATGCAGTTTTCTGGCTATGTCTACTCCCACTTGATCATGGGTAGACAAAACTAAACATAATTCAGGAACCAGTATATTTATCATCTTTTTTTTTCCTGCAAATCATCATCATGTCCCCTGCCAATTGATGTAGGCAGTCATGTCTCTCCACCACAGATCTTGGTTCTTGGTGTTTTCAATCAACTCTGCCAGTGCTATTCCTCCATGCCAGCATAATTTTTCTTGTTCTGCATCTGCCTACTTTCCCACTGATCTTTCCAGTTGTCACAATGCTCTCCAATGCCCCTCTTCTCAACATATGAGAAAAAAAAATCAAGTGCACTAGAAGTAGTAGCATATATATGGAGTATGCTTGAGTTCAAAGTGGTCGAACATATTAAAAACAAAAACAAACCTGGCTAAACATTTTCCCTTCTATTGTTACCTCACATTATGGTATCGTCTATTTCTTTGATATAACCAACCAGTTTTCTTGACATTCAAAAGTCCTTTTTTGCAATCTCTTTACTGCAAATACTGGCTAATATTTTTATAACTGAATTTGAATATACAGGCCCAGGTAAACATTTTGTTGCTTATGGTAAATTTGTTGATGTCTTTACTGCTAATGATGATACTGGTGTTTGTGATGTATCTATCAGTGACACCACTAACTTCTTTCAATGAGTTCCCACAAATAATGCAAACCAAATCATGATATCCACACTAAATTTCTGATGAATCAATTTACAAAAAATTTTACACATCATTATTCTATACCTATATTCCTTCTCTATATCATTATAAGTTAGATCTTCTGTTCACTACTTCATCTTCCTCTACATTATGTTTTACCTTTCAGTATTAGGTTAATTATAGACATCTGGTGAGGGCTTCATACTTAATATATTCATCATAAGCACCATTCATATGTTTAGAATCAATGCATTGTTTGTGTATGGAGAAAGGTTGCAGTTTGGCATTTGGAGATCTCAAATTATGTATGATTGTATGACATAGGAACTTGTATGGGTATTGTGGAATTTCAACATACCAATTAGTAATTACCAGTTCCTTCTAATAAAACTACTTTTTTCATCACCCAACTGTTAAAAAAATGTATGTTCTTTGCTGGACGTTGGGACCAACCCCAGGTTCAATATTTTCAAATATTTTTTTAGAAATTTACTTTGTGATTATGAATATTAAAGTTTATATGTAAAAATTAACAAACACAGCACAGTAGTCTCTTTGCGTACTGCACACTGAATGGCTCCAGTGATATGGTTTCTCAGCAAAGCCATTACAAACTGTCTAATCATTGTTTCTTCCACTGAAAATATTTACGAGCACTTGTTTCCTCATGGAGCCTGCGCTGGTACAATTGTACTGGCGTTCTTGTTATTTCCAACGCGCAACTCAGTTGCGCATTGAAACGACGTTTTAGACTGTCGCCATCTTGATTCATTTATACTTTACGACGACTTACCAAACTTTTTTACAGATTTCTCCCACATTTGTTCTCCATCTTGACCAAAAAGTCCAATTCCAACCGAGCCAGATGTTTAGCTAAACATTTTGACCCAAAATGCAAGTTAGGTAAGGTGAAAAAACATCTAAAACAGTAAAAACTGTAGTGTGGTTTAGCGTTGTAGGATCTCCCACCATTCACACTAACTTCGTACAATGCGCATGCGTTAGAGTTTCCTCGAGCTGAGACCATAAATTATCGAAGTTTGATTGGTTGAGTAGTTTAGGTATTTTCCTATTTTACATACCGGAACCAGCATGGCGGAAGAAAGAAGCATCAATATTATTAAGAGGATTAAGAAAAGTACAAAACAAGTACTTAAAGACCCAAAACATGCCAACTTACTATTGGATTTATTAAAATACAGCCAGGTAAATTACATTTTCATTTTTTTTCTAATTCTATAGTCACCAGAATTAGCTTGGACTGGTAGTTCCAAATTGCACGTCCATGATGTGTCGCGTGTTCTGACCTGCCACTCGTTGTCCTAGCATATATTAATTATTATTATTATTATATAGACAGTATTTAAAAGTTGTGTTTTTACTTATGAAACAATGACATTTGGATACAGCTTGACAAGACGAATCCAACGGTATCTCAATGAAGACTACGTTAATTCTAAGCGGAGTTATTAATTTGTGTGTGTGTCGTAATCTACAACAGGAAGTGTAAAGATATCTTAGTAAATTGAACACAGCTGATCGCGGCCCAAAAAATTGGGTACTGAGAACTTCGGCATTCTTTTACTGTGGCTTGTTTATTTTTAAACAGACAACATAGCACTGTATATCATTGTGTCCGGGGTGGTGAGGCCTACCTTGACTTATCTATTTTTCGATAGGATATGCCGTGACCTAATTAACAATTCAAAATGGCCGCCAATTGTTTATTATTCGTTAAAAGTCTGTTGCATCGCTAACAAACCTGACAAGATGTATACTTTATTGTGCATTTTGGTAACAGGAAAGTAAAAGTCACATTCCTCTTTCGATAGAATGTCGACAGGATTGAGATGATCGACTTCATTGCACCAGGTTTTATCCAATATGGCTCGGTCTCTTTCCGCAGGGCGGCCTGCCAAAAGCATTGCACAAAGCACAAGAGTCCGAGAAAAATGCACTTTCATGACTTTTCGATAGGATGTGCTGTGACCTTAATTAACAGTTATAAATATCTGCCCTTTTATATTAAATAAATGTCATGTAAAATGTTCGTCGTGAGTGAAAGAACAATTCATAAAAATGTACTCCCATTGTCTTAATGTAACCACTGCATTGCGACATCTTTCTTTTGTTGATTAAATATAATGCATTAATGCAAGTAAATGAGTTTGTAACTGCTGCATAAATTAAGCAGTCACTTTCGCTAATAATAATAATTGATTACTACTTCTGCTCTATAATTACACTGTTTTTAGTTTAGAAACTAAACTGTTCTGTATCTAAAAGTGAGCAATTAATAATTAAATACTAACTTTTAAAAAGAAACCTAACTGTCATCTTATTTTACAGTTAGTTAGTAGAGGTTCCAACTTCGCGGCAACAGGTTTTAAGCTCCATTTACAGTATTGTATTTAAATAATTATGTACTGCTGCGGTGCTTAGAACAAAGTTACACTACTTATACAGGTTTACAGACGGGTCTGAAAACTGGCTTTCAAAATTATTTTCACTCATGTCAAATGCTGAAAAATTATATAAGTACACAGATAAATTACTGCTACAAATGAAACTTGTATTCTGTTTAATTTTAGTAGTTAAATTACCCGTTCTAATTATAAATAAATACAGGTCCGCTATAGTTTAAGACTATTGTATGGGTGCCACCGTCTTGAATTTTATGTTATGAATGCCATATCTAATTTTCATGTGCTAAATATTTTTCCTGAATGCCAGCAAAAACCAGCATTGTTGAAACTCTTTACATTTATGTAAAATTGAATGGGGGATTCAAAAATGCAACAAAAAGTTCAGGTTTGTTTAAACTGCAGGAGTTATAAGACAAATTAGCTTCCTATTCATGAATAAGCTTCAAGAAATTGAAGAGAAAAACGGTTTCTCGACCGCAAATGCTTGCAGTTTAGCAGAAGGACCTCTTCTGCAATTATTAGAGTTGGTTCCCGCTACGTCGTGCCACGCTGGTTTCGAATAAATCAAATCAAACGAGACGTGGTAAAAAACCGGAAGTGAGTCCTTGGTCGATAAAGATCTCTCCTTCCCCCCCCCCCCCCCCCCCCAGGGCAAAGTTCGGTAACTGACATTGCTAGATCAGGTCCGTGTTGTGTTTTTGTCCTGACACCATGTGGCCAAGGCTTGGCCCGAGCCATCCAGGTGTTTATTTATCTTTTGTCTTCTCTATGCTTATTTCACATCATTTCTACCAGCTATCACTAAGTTTTGAATCATGTGCACCCAAAATTCTAGGCTGTGTACATCTAATTTCTGTAATAAATTTACAGTTTTCATTTGTTTCTCAAACTGTTTCATGTGTTTAGCATGTTGACTGTCAGATGCCAATTAACTCACCCTCATCATGGTCTTATAATGGGGGGGGGGGGGGCATAGCTTATGGAGAAGAATGAGTTATGGGTGGTACCAGAGACAAGTGAAGCATAGCAGTCTTGTTACAATGGACAGTGAATATTATTACTATATTACTTAATATAAAACTTACACCTACACCCCATTGATGTAACAGGGGAAACATATGGGGACTGGTCACCTCATGCAGTGACCTAGTGTATGTCAAGGTCTGTTGACACGTCGACCTTCCCATTTCGCGCATAAACGTTCACGATTACAAGCTGCACTGGCGTCATTATTCTTAATGCTTGCACTTGCAGGGCATCACTGTTCCGGGAAGACATATCAATCTCAGACACTAGTATGTTGTCGCGTTCCAGAATGGCATGTCCGAGGTGCCGCCTGTTAAAGAATCCCTGAAATCCCGCGACATTGACTGTTCCGTGGCCGAGCTGTGTTTCTTGTAAGACTACAATATCGTTTCCGTAGAGTAGTTTTTCAAGAATTGGTCGGCGTTGACTAAATGATGCACAGTTCCAGTACAGTACTCGAACGTTTCCGATACCCAATCTGTCACATTTTAAACGCCTTCTGCGCGCGCCTGCCCTCTTCCCACGCTGTGTCCTTGCGGGGTCGTCTGGTCGTCGTGTTAGGCGTAACTATCGCCACCGGGCGCCGATGATACGCCGAAGGAAGTCCGGGCGCGCGAGCACGAACTCCGTTGTGTCTCGACGTGCATTCAACCGCCGAAGCATTAAAACTCAAACTTGAATGAATTTATGTAACAAAAGTCGCTCACCTAGAAGACTGATATAATTTTGAGATAAATCCTTTTATTTCGGATCTGCTCTCTTTTTAGACAAAATGAACACAATACTGCTGTATCATATAACGGGCCCCTGACACGGGGACAGGATGTTATATATATTAATACAACCTTGGCCGTTCATCTAATTCTATAATTACCCAATCTCCTAAAGCATATTGCAGCTAATGTCCAAAATAACTCGTTGTCTATACTTGATATATGTCCCGGTCCTGAGTATGACAAGAATGCTATATAAACGGGTGATATCCCTTCCTCAGTAACAATGCCTTGCCCTAGATGATCAAACCTTTTGCTCACGGAGCTTCCAGGGAAAGACACACACAGCCGTCTTGATGTCCTTTCTCAAAGTCACCTCTTGCTGTCCCTAACGATCATTACGTCGTCCTAAGTTTCTAGTCATCAAGTCATTCTGTTGTTAGACTGGGAATCTCCTAATTCACATTAGATGGTGCGTGTGAGCGTGACCACTATGTGGCATGTTGCACGGTCCGAACTCCATTTCACCACAAAAAAACACATTTCGTAAAAATTTCCATAAACATTTAGGAAAAAACTCGTTCCATTTTACGGGACGAAGAAATGTCCCGCCATCTTGCTTCAAGGGAACTCACTCTGGCTATGGTCATTGACCAGTATGGTCACTGCTAATATGGTTTCTGAGGAAAATGTAAAGAATACCATGGACAGACACAAAAACCAATGAACAAGTCCTTCAAGAAACAAATGAAGATCGTAAACTGATTAGAGACATTAAACGTAGACAGTCCAACATTTTTTTGAGCATGATATGAGAAGAAATGAATTGGAGAACTTGGTGACAACTGGCAAGATCGAAGGGAAGAGACTAAGGAGAAGACCGAGAAGTAAATACCTGGATAGCTTGGCCACCTGGCATGGTCGAGACAGAAACATGGAGCTGATCCATGACTCTGGTGATCGAGTGAGATGGCAAAACATGACCACCCACACTTATCGGCATGGCACATGATGGATGGGTGGATAGTGTTTAGCTGAATTATGCAGATTCAAGTTCTGTTATAGCCACTGGTAGATGAAACTAAACAAGGGAATATAAGGAAGTATAATTTCTGAAACTTTGGAGATGATAGAATCGTTGCCCTTGTCACATCAGTGTGATCTCACTGAGTGCTGTTAATTTGTTTTTGTCAGGGCTGCTAACCTCATGTGTGCATAGACAATAACCTGTCATGAGCTTCACTGGTTTAACATGAACTTTAACATTCACAGAGCAAGAATGCTGATGTGGTTTGTGCATGCTGTCAATCACTGGTGACAGTCTTTAGCCATTTCATCTCAGCCAACTGCTTTATTAACATTGGAAAGACCACAGTTGTAGAAGCTGGTAGGGATTGTTTTTTGCATTGTGTAATGTTCTCACTGCCAACCTAGTTATTTTTATGAAAAGTTTACCAGACGTTTGCTGTGTAATTAGAAGTTTCAGTGGTGTAAAATTCTACTCCTAAAGCCTCTTTAAAAGCTTTACAGCCATATCTGTTCAAATTAGTCTGCCTTGATTCTTGAATTATGACACACCTGCTTGCTGTGACGACATATTTAAGTTTTGTTTTACTGTCGGTTAACAAACCAGTTATATCCCAGGAAGGTTAACCCGGTCAACAAATGCCAGCAGAAGTCAGATGTGTCGGCCTAACGGCGCAAGAACGCAGCTCTGCTGTAAACAGGCACAGCGCAATCACGTCCAAAAAAAACTCCGGATGAATGTAGAAGAAGAAACCAGTTATATAAGTTCTAAGAAAGCTGGGGATGAAAAAAATAGGTGAATGAAAAAAGAAAGTCAGATATTAAAGGACATGGCACTTTTATTTTTATATAAGCCATCTTATTCTGGACAGTGTATAACTAAAATGAGAGGCGGAAGGTGTTTGAAACTCCCATTCCCATTGGAGGATAGGCCTACAACCAATTCACAGTCAAGCTCTTTGTAGACTTGTTCATGACTGAATCGATTTTGCAAATGTTCTCTATGGGATGAGGTTGCCAGTGTTGGGCCAACCTTCCAGAATTGCCTCTTGCGACCTGGATTATTTGTTGTGTTACTAGTCTTTGTTTCCTGTTATAGATCCCTGTAATGATGCATGGGCAGAGGTGGTACTTGTTTGATTGATTTTACTGTGCCAGATGTTCTTAAAAAAACAAAACAAAAATGACATTTAGGTTTTTAAGTATACCTAAATGATATAAAATATCACGAAGTAATGTAACTTTATAGAACACAGTAACGGATGTTGCGGCGAATGGCCTTCATCAGCAAACAAATACACAACATATAAACACGGGGAAGATGCTACAGTGAATACATTAAAGCCTAATAGCCAAATAAGAAGACTGGAAAGATTGGGGGAGATATGAGAACAATGAATAGAAAATGGGCAAAATGTGCTACTTATCTCAGAATCTCATGTTGTGAAACTAACATGTATCTTGACATTGATACACTTGTATAGACAGCCGTGAGTCTGTGGTGTAATAGCACGGTTACAGGATGGGAATGGTCCAGTCGAGATTCCAGGTAAATACGTGGAAGTGGTATTTGAAGATGATTTAGTCTTGATTGCAGATAATAAACAGGGCCTGCAACATTTAGTAGATGTGGTTGTTGCACACAGTGAACAACTAGGTTAGAACTGAATAGTAGTAAGAAGACACAGATTATGGTCGTCACTGGGAAGAATGATATACCACAATGTGATCTACGAGTAAATGGGCATATTCTTAAGCAAGTGAATCGATACAGTTATCTCAGAACAGTTATAACATCTGATGGGAGATGCCTTGAAGAGATTAGAACAAGAATTGTCATGCGAAGGTAGCCTTTTGCAAGATGAAAAATATACTGACCAATAAAAAGATATCAATTGAAACGAGGAAAGGGTGTTGAAGTGCTACATAGAACCTGTACTTTTGTGTGGATGTAAAGCGTGGACATAAGCAGTCAAGCTGAAAAACATCTGATGGCTGTGGAAATGTGTCTGAGGAAAATGCAAAGAATACCATGGGCAGACAGAAAAACCAATGAACAAGTCCTTCAAGAAACAAATGAAGATCGTAAACTGATTAGAGTCATTAGACGTAGACAGTCAACATTCTTTGGGCATGTTATGATAAGAAATGACTTGGATTGAAGGGAAGAGACCAAGGGGAAGGCCGAGAAGTAAATACCTGGATGGCTTGGCCATGTGGCATGGTCGAGACAGGAACACGGGGCTGATCCACAACTCTGGTGATCAAGTGAGATGGCAGAACATGACCGCCCACGCTTATCGGCATGGCACATGAAGGATGGATGGTGTATGAAGAGTGGGAGGAAGATAAAGTGGAAGCACTGGAAATATGATGGTGGGCATAGTGTAGAAACGACAAAGGAGTGCCCCTAAGGATGTCTACACAATGCATAAGTGTGTGCCAGTAATGAAATCACCATAGTAGTTGAATATGAAAGAGCAATGAAGTGTGCATCCATATATGATTGTGATAGTGAAACATTCTTGGTGCTCCTTTATATGTGTACAAAGTGAGAACTGATGTGTATGAGAATATGCTCAAACACCCACACACACACACAGATATATATATATATATGGTGTATCTTTAATGAATGTGATTTTTAAAATATTGTGGCTCCAAGTTTTGTATTCACCCTCTGTGGATTTCATGCAACATAAAAGGTAAGTACAAAACTTGGAACTGCAATATTTTCATAAATCCCACAGTCGTTAAAAATACACCCTGTATATATGCATGCATACCACCTAGGATATGCGGATGAGGGGATCTAAAAATATTGGTCCATATGGATCAGTCAGTAAGGTTGATTGGTATACCACGAGTTGTATGATCCAATCTCCGAAACAATATTTATATACATACATAATACACACATATAAATATATGTATATGCGCATACACACAGAGAGCAGCATTTCCAGGTTGGTTGCTTTCCTGTTGGAAATTTTGTTGTGGGCAGGGTGGAATGGTGATGTCCTTATAGGTGCATACTATATTGCTAGCGATGGCTGTGCCAAAGCGAGACAACCCGAAATACTGAGGATGACATCATCATACTTGTTGGGTGACATGGAATTTCATGTGATTCCCTGTGACAACTGGGAGAGTGAGGAAGCGAAAGGATATAATGCCATTAGTTAAATATCTTCAAATGAAAACCTTAAGTGTTTGTGTGTGTGTGTATATATATTCTTAAAAATTAAAGAACAAATGTATCATTTTTCATTGTTGTCACCACTGCTTTAAATGCATATCCTCCAGCGCCAATAACATGCTTGGACTCCTTTAGAAATAAAGTTCTCTTGGTTGCGTGTGTAACCACTCATGCACCACCTGCTGTACATCTTCGTTGGAATAGTCTTTCCTCCCAATGACTCCTTGAATTGTCCAGGCGGGTGGAAATCACTTGAGGCTCAGCGAGTACGAGGGAATGTGATGTACACTGAAAGTGGAAGTCTTCAGTTGTTTCAACCATTGCATAGGCAATATGGGGCTGAGTATTGCCATTTTTCAAAACCTTTTCAACCTTTACGCAGAAGGTGTATTGTTCGTCCCAAAAGAGAGTCAGCAAATAGCACCTCATTCATCCCAAAAGAGAGTCAGCAAATGGCACCTCATTCATCCCAAAAGAGAGTCAGCATAACCTTCCTGCAGATGGCTGTGTGTGAAACTTCTTTGGTTTCGGTGAGGAGGCATGGCCCCATTCCCTACTCATTCTCTTCATTTCCAGCTCTTGGTAGTGAACCCAGGTATCATCTCCAGTAAATATTCTAATAGGAAACCATCAAATTCTGATTCAAAGCACTGCAGAGGGTCTTGACAAGCATCAATGCATTGTTGTTTCAATTCTGGGGTAAGCTGCTATGATACCAACCTTGCTGACACTTTGGTACTGTAGCACATCATGGATGATGTGGTATGCTGAACCTTGACTGATGTCAAGATGTGTGGCAGTCTCACTCACAGTCAACTGGTGGTGTTCCTGTATGAGGCCTTCACCAGCTGAAATCGACTCTCAGGTCACTCCTCGGTGTGCCTGGCCCGACTCTCAGGTCACTCCTCGGTGTGCCTGGCCCGACTCTCAGGTCACTCCTCGGTGTGCCTGGCCCGACTCTCAGGTCACTCCTCGGTGTGCCTGGCCAGACTCTCAGGTCACTCCTCGGTGTGCCTGGCCCGACTCTCAGGTCACTCCTCGGTGTGCCTGGCCCGACTCTCAGGTCACTCCTCGGTGTGCCTGGCCCGACTCTCAGGTCACTCCTCGGTGTGCCTGGCCCGACTCTCAGGTCACTCCTCGGTGTGCCTGGCCCGACTCTCAGGTCACTCCTCGGTGTGCCTGGCCCGGTTGTAAAAAAAAGTCACACTGTTTTAAAACTTCCTACACTTGCTGGACTGACAGGCATGCATCACCATAGTGGACCTTCATTCGCCGATAAATTTCTATAGGTTTCATCCCTTCTCTGATCAAAACACAGATAATAGAATTCTGCTCCTCTTTGGTGAATGTCAATAGCGGCACCGTAATCTTTAAACTGTCCTTATGACATCACAGTGTTTATCTTCACCGTGATGTCATGTGGTTAACACTTTTGACATCCTCAACAACAATATTGACAGGTTAATAGACATTGTTATTGTAATTTCTATCACACTTTTAAGGTTTTCATTTGAATCCCCCTCGTTAAACTGCTGAGTGGTAATGCCCTATAGTGATAGGCAACTGTTGAAGAAGATGGGTCAGTTTTCTGTATTTTTGCAGTTTTTCATTAGAAGCACAAGATCGGATGTAATACTGGTCGTGAGTATACCTAAGGGTGTTAACACTGACAATCCTCTTTCCAGATTTGAGTAAAGAGGATCAGTTTTCCTGCTGGCTGAGAGAACAGTTTACAACAGCTTGTGATGTGCTGTCTGACAATCTGTATCATGAATCAGCTCAAGTTCAGGTGAGTTGTAACTATAATAAATGAGCTTTCAAATTGCTATTACATTGGAGATAAGAGTATCGTGCGAGCTGAAACATTTCAGATAATCAATTTCCCATTGCCAGTAGCTGGTAAAGATTATATTAAACCCGAACTTTATCTCTGTAATGTAAAAAAAAGTTTATAGAGTGATTAATTTCTTTTTGTCATTTTCTTATGGTTTTGATAAGTGGTGCAATAGCACAATTATCTCAGAACAGTCATAACACCTGAAGAGATTAGAACAAGAATTGCTATGGCAAAGATAGCCTTTTGCAGAATGGTAAACATACTGACTAATCAAATGTAAATTGCAACGTGAATGTTGAAATGCTACATAGAACCTGTACTTTTGTATAGATGTGAGGCGTGGACAATGAGCAGACATGCTGAAAAACATCTAATTGCTGTGAAAGTGTGGTTTCTGAGGAAAATGCAAAGAATACCATGGACAGACAAGAAAAACCAATGACCAAGTCCTACAAGAAACAAATATAAATCGTACACTGATTAAAGAATTTTGCCGTAGACAGTCAAATATTTTTGTCATGTTATGAGAAGAAATAAATTGGAGAACTTGATAACTGGCAAGATTGAGGGGAAGAGAACAAGGGGAAAGCAGAGAAGTAAATATTGGCTTGGCCACTTGGTATGATCAAGTCATGAACACTGAGCTGATCCATGACTCTAGTGGTCGAGTGAGATGGCAAATCATGACCGTCCACGCTTATCGGCATGGCACTTGATGAATGAATGTAAAGTACAAAACTGACCTGCCCAGGCACATTGAAACAAGCAAATCTACTTTAAATATGTAATGGAACCTCACAGAACTTTAGTAAACACGGTTATATGTTACATTATTACCATCTTTCTGTGTCATGATACCAGTCAGTGAAATCACTATTTTTTGATGTAGCTGCTTAATGATTTCTTTCTTGCAGTTATTTATTATGCCTGCATCCACACGTTAATATGGATTAAATGTTATGGTATATTGTAATGCTTTATTATCAGGTTACTGCATTTACATCTCTTGTTGCCCTGCTGCAAGCACTGGAGAAGGATTACCTACAGGGCCTTAGTGACAAGTTGGTCGAGGTAGGTCTTGATTAATATTTCCTGCATATTGTATACATCATCATCATCAAGTGCCTTGCCAGCTGGCGTTGGCATTCATGGCTCTCCACAGATCTCGGTCTTTGGTGTTCTGGATCAACCCTGCCGATTATATTCCTCCATGCCACCTCAATCCATCCAGCATTATCTCTCTTGGTCTGCCTCTGCCTCTATTTCTCTCGATCTTTCCAGTTGTTACGATGTTCTCCAATGCCCCTCTTCTCATCAGATGGCCAAAGAAAGATGTTTGTCTTTTTCTTATTGTTGTATATAGTGTTCTAGTTTCATTAGCCTGTTTCAGGCAATCATTGTTAGTTACTCTGGCAGTCCAAGGAATTTGCAACAATCGTCTCAGAAACCACATCTCTGTTGCTTCCAATCTCTTCCTAATTTGTTCATTTACATTCCAAGATTCGCTGCCATACAGCAAAACTGGTTCTATATAGCATTTCAGCACTCTCTTACATTCAGTGATAGTGACTTACTGCATAAGATACTCTTCATTTTCTGAAATGCGGCTTTTGTCTGCCCTATTCTGCTATTAATCTCTGTTGTACATCTTCCATCTTACGTTATAAGTGCCCCTATGTATTTAAAAATTATCCACATGGTTAAGAATTTCCCCTTCTATTTCTGTCACATTTTGGTGACACCATTTTCTTTGATATCACCATTGTTACTGTTTTCTTGATATTCAAGGAGAGTCCTTTCTGTGCACTCTCTGTTACTACAATGTCCAACCATTGTTGTAGGTCTGTTGCATTTTCCACCACCAATACAGTGTCATCTGCATAGCGTATATTGTTTAAATTATAACATCCAATTAGTATTCCTGGCTTCTCTTTGTTCTCTCTCATTATTACTTCACTGTAGAGAGAGAAGAGATCAGGTGACAAGACACACCCCTGTCGTATTCCTTGCTTTATCTGTTCATAACTACCCTCTTTATTTCCCATTTTAATTGCTGCTACTTGATTCCAGTAAATATTCTTTATTATTCTTAAATCTCTCCCATCAATGTTGGTATCTTCCAACATTTTAATCAGTTCATCATGTGTTACTTTATCAAATGCCTCAGTATAATCTATGAAGCACAAATATATGTCTTTCTGTGTCTCTATTGACCTTTCTATTAGTGTTCATAATATATATATTGCATTGTTTGTACCCTTTCCTTCCACAAAACCATACTGTTCTTCACTAATTTCCATTTTTATTTTCTTTCTTGTTCTTCTCATTATAATTCTGAGTAGAAGCTTAGTGGCATGGTTTATGAGGTTAATTGTACGAAAATCTTCGCATTCAAATGCTCCTGGTCCTTTTGGTTTAGCTATAAATACTGATTTCAGCATATCACTGGGTAAATATCCACTACTGTAAATATCATTCAACATTTAGGTTAATGTATCTACTCCTAATACTTCTAATTCTTCTATTGTGATTTCACCTGGCCCAGCTGTTTTTCCTTTCTTCATGTTTCATAGCGTCAGCGACTTCTTCTTTTAGGATAGGTGGGCCTTCTAAGTTACTTTCTTCTTTAATTCTCCCCTTTCTCCGTTATATAATCTCTTATATACTCATTCCACCTCTTTATTACAGCACCGTCCTCCAATAATATCTTTTATGTTTTTGATTTCAAACACTCTATATTTATTCATATTTTTCTTCCTGTGAGCTCACTGATTTGCCTGTGCATATTTTTGGATCTTTAATAGAATTTAATTCAATTTTTTTGCATTGCTCGTTTAACCAACTTTCTTTTGCCTTCACACATTTATCTCTTATTTCTTTATTTATCTTAGCATATTCTTGTTTGTCATTTTTATTCTGCTCCCTTTTGTCCATCAGCATTAAGATTTCTTCATTCATCCATTTTTTCTTAGCTTCTCTCCGGTAATATTTCTTCGCTAGTTTGATGAATGGAGCCCCTTAACAGTTCCCATTGTTCATTTATACTCTGTATTTTAGCTATTGCATGGTACCTATTTTTCGCAGTCACGCTGTATTGTTCTGGAATTTCTTCTATATATATTTATACAACACTTGGTTTCATATCTCATATCCCTCATAGTTTGTGTAATACTACACTTGGTTTCATATGCCATATCCCTCATAGTTTGTGTAGATAGGTTGGCTCAAAACACCATTATTTTGACTTGTGATTCCAAATTGTGCCGTCTCTTGCTGTAGTCTGGCAGATAGTATGCAAAGCCACTAAAGAAGAATATTTCAGCTCTTGGGCATCGATGTTACAGAAAAGTTCTTTGAGTATTGTGGACAACAAGATCTGAACATTGAAGTAAAGTGGGTCATAATTCACAATAAATATTGGGAGCTGAAGTACTTTGGTCACATTGAATGTCACTGTGGCATGGAAAGAATGGTAATGGAAGACGTGGTTCCTGGAAGAAGTGGCAGGGGTCGAACAGGCACCTTGGGCATGAGGGGGTGCACATGATCATGAAAGATTGTGGTAGATGATGATTGCATATATTTTTGTTTTTCGTTCGCTCGCTTTAAACTCAAGCGTAGTCCCTACACAATAATTCTAGTAGCACAGGACTGAATTTCGCGTGTGGATTAGCTTTCCCTACAGAGGCCCTCGCCATCAGGCAAATCCTCTCTGACTTCAGAGATATTTGTAATTTACGTCCCCCAAGTCAAGGACGATAGATCGTATTTTAGTCCAGCTGTCCAGTGTAGGGGGTTGAACCCCTCGGCATCAGCACACTGGATGTTTAAGAACATGCGTTCTTATCCATTCGGCCATGCTGACCTACATTGCATTTAATGAATAATCTCTTGATTGTCACGATGTAGAGCTTACGGATTATATTAGAGTTATTTAATCAAAACTGGGAGGAAGAAGTAATCCCGAAGCAGTTTCTACCACAGAAATCAGCAGCTCATAATTTGTTTCCAACAGGTTGCCTTAGTGATGAAATCATGCAGTACTGCCGTCTGGTAATTAGAAGCATTAAAACAGACTGAAATGCAATGACACTTTTTAACAAGTCACTGTAGTAGCAAGACATGCTAGTAGTGCAGCTCTCTGGGTGTGAGAAACAATGTTAGCTTAAACAAATACTTTCCAAGTCGCTTGAGAGACATGTAACAAATAGAAGGCAGTTGTCATCATCAGGTTAGTCAGTTTGGAGGCTGGTGTTGAAGTCATCAGATCACGTTATTCCACAGTTCCCGTGTTCTCAGCCATTCTCTTCAGCTCTGTGTAAGTCTGCCAGGGTGATTATTGCTCGTTACTTAATGAAACAATTAACAGTCAACGATAAACAAATGGTTTTACCTTGAAACAAATCGTCTCAAGTGCGACGAACGGAAAGAACAACTGATGGCGAATCGTGAGAACTGAAGGACGGCATTTATTAATGCGCTGTAGAATCTTTCATTGATCAAACTACTCAAAGACAAATGAAGTGCCATTTAAGACATCGTCGGTCTTCATTCAAACAGCATCTAAGAACTAGTTTCCAACACAATTCTTAAAATCCTACGTCTCCTACTCCCAGCTATCTTCCTCCCACTTGTTCCATCGTTCCTGTTCCCATATCGTCTAGGTCCTTTCTAGAATGAGTCTCCGTTGCTACCTCATTCCTCGCCTCATAAACACTGCATCGTCCAGATCTTTCGCGCTCGCTTTTCCTGACGGAACTCCAGGAAAACCCAGCCGCTTCTTGTTGCCGCTTCACAGCGTATCCCGTTGCTATCTTCTGACGCTACTCTGTTCCCATGGGTTTCTCTCTCTCATTGCTGTCCATTCTAGTGTCTACATGGGGAAAATCCTGTTCACCCTTTTGTATGTTTGGTGGTGCGTGCCGTGTCTTATGGCAAAGTCTCAGCCTCAATGTCCCTGCGAACCTGGGTGAAATACATATTTCTTTTCTTAGCGACTTTTATTTTCTTCTGTTCTCCTTGATTTTGTCTTTCAGTGTTTTCACTAATGTACCCGTGTCTTATACACAGCTAAGCCAACAAAACATGTCTTTTTATAAAGCCATTGAATAATGTTTTCATGAATTTCTGTTAATAGCAGGTTACCATTATTCTCCTCAGAGCATCATATCGTGTCTCCTGAATGAAGAACATGACCAGACAGCACTTATAAAGCGTCTGCCTTCCCTGTTGACAGCATGGCAAGAGAATCTACACATTAGCTCTATGTGTTTGTTACAAATGAAAAAAACTCTCAGGCGTGTGAATCAGGTGAAATTATTGAATTTTAATTTGTGTGGTGGGCTTTTTTTCTGGCTTCTCACTATGAAATGTCCTCTCTCCAATCTGTGTTTCTTTGGGTGCTTTTAGTCTCTATTGCCTGTTTGTACCATTAGTCTGTGCTCCCTGTAGCAATAAAAATCACTGGTTATGAATAGAATAGTTTAGATAGCTTGTTGTCAAGGTAAGATTGACATTATGTTTTTTCTGTAACAAGCACACTATCTTCACAAAGACAAAATATTTGTATTCATTTGCTGTAGCTAAAATGCAATTTGTAACATATATGGTGTGCAGTAAATATGAGCAACTAATTGGTACTGGCTATTTGAGAAGAGAAGAAAGTAGCTAAATTACTGGGCATTGTGTCTTTGTCAGAAGAAACAGTTTGTGGCTAGTATAGAGAAAAGTGGTAATTTGTCAGGTGTTAAAAAAAAAACGCTTAGCAGAACATTTGGTGGTACTAAGTGATTTATGTTAGAATGGTGCAGAAGCACAGGACATTTTATAATTTAATATTGCAGTACATTAGAAGGAGGGAAGGATAACATTTGAGAAAATTGTTGAATTTCACGCATTTAAAAAAGAGCCTGAGAATAACTCTGAGAATGGAGACTTGAAATGTGTTTGTGATTTTTTTAACAAAATACTTTTGCAGGTTATGCCAGACACCATGTTGCTGAACTGTTGGAGGACAATTCAGCAACTTGCCCATCATGACCTAGGTGTGTATTTCCTGTGAATGACAGTCATTATATTATACATTCTTATTATCTTCTTTTAAAAGTGTATGTGTGTTTATTAATATATCCACGTTTTACATAGTATTCCTTTTCAGGTTGGAGACCTACTTACGTGCTGCTAAGATACTGGGAATATTCTTCATCATCATCATCTTCCACTTCTGCCGTCAAGCGTCATGGGGAGGAATAATTTGCGCTCCAGCACCCGATGGGTGGCACTGGATAGTGTCATTTCGTGTGATTGTACAATGTCTTTGATGTCGTCAGTCCATTTTCTTCTTGGGTGACCTCTTGGTCTCATCGTAGATGATCTTTGATGTAGGGCCAGTGATGGTAGTTGATGGTGTTGCATTCTAACCAGGTGGCCACACCACTTGATCTTCTGTCTTTCAATAAATATGGTACAAGATGTTGATCCCACTGTCTGTCTAATAACAGCATGTCTTGCTCGGTCTCGGATTGTTAAGTTGGCAGTTCTCCTCAGTCATCTCATCTCACAGGTGTTGATTTTGCGAAAGTGTGATTTGGATAAATTCCAAGTTTGAGATTGGTAGCATAGGGTTCTTCTTAAAGGGCCATATTTTCCATGTCTTGTTTGGATTCAAGAACAATCTTCTTCACACTTGAACTTATCCACAGTATCTGCAAAAGTTAGTGCAGATATATCAGAACTACACATTAGAGTGTGTATGTTCTGTTGTGGATTACTTGTGTAATTTTGAATGTAGCCAGGGGACGGCGACCTGTTCGTCCTACTCCAACTACTGTGGCATTTTTAACATGTGATTGGAGCTCTTTAACTTTTTTCTACGTTTGTTTGTGGAGGACTGGCATATGATCAACTTGCTGGGAATCATCATCATCAAGTGCACTGCCAGCTGGCGTGGGCGTTCATGGCTCTCCACAGATCTCGATCTTTAATTTTCTGGATCAATTCTGCTGCTGATATTCCTCCATGCCATCGTCTCAATCCATCCAGCATCATTTCTCTTGGTCTGCCTCTCTTCCTCTCGATCTTTCCAGTTGTCACGATGTTCTCCAATGCCTCTCTTCTCAACACATGACCGAAGAAACATGTTTGCTGGGAATCACGGGGGAATATTGCATTCTTGGATCTTTAATTTCTCAAACAAAATATATTCTATTCTCTTCGATTTAAAGGTGGTCATCTGGAAAGATAACAGTTGTGTGTGTCTTAATAGATTATGACTATTGTTGCCGCATCTGTTGTTTATAATTATATCCTTACATTTCATTGTTGTCTCTTTTCTACAGACGATAAATTAAAGGGCCAACTTACAGGTGTCGTTTGTGAATTTCTGAAGCATAAGGTAATTAATAGTATAGAATTCTATAAAAAGTTACAAGGTTGTGTTTAACAGTATAAAGGGTAAAGACATTTTTATTTACGTGTTCTTTCGTTAGTTTTTAAAGGCATGTCAAGATAATATATGAATTTTACCACATTCTGTTTTTATATTTGACATGCTAATTTGCTAAAGGTGGTGTTAAAAATAAAACTCTAAACATTTAGTTCTAACAAAGAATTTGGAATACTTTGTTTTCATTTATATGAGATTATTGTTTAGTGTTAAAGACTGTTAATGCCAAACTTGCAAATTATATGTTTGCTCTACAGCAGTGAAGAATGCAGGTGACCATATCCAGTTTCCTTTAGGACAGATATAACAGAATATTTCTTGAAGTAATTAAAACATGAGGCTCTCATGGATGGGTTGGTTACATCCTAAGACATGAAGAAACACAAAAGAGTACATGAGGGTGCAATACTGGAGAAAAGAGGAAGGGGTAAGCTAAGGACAAAATTTATAAAAAACATGCACAGATCTATCAGTGCAAATGTACATGGAATTAAGGGGCTCAGCACAAAACGGACAGCTGTGGAATGATCCGGAAGTCTCATGGCCAACCCAAGGGCTGAAATATATGATTACAATGATTGGACTAATATTGCCATGATTTCTTGACTTTATGCCATGTCATTATTTCTTGTTTTAAACCATTACAGATGTCTGCTAGATTATACCGAGAAGTTCTCGCAGGAATCTCCAAAGTAATGGACAAAATGTCAAATCCTCTCCGACTAGCTGACTTCCTCTCCGAGTCTTTCAACATTGGTGAGTAGACTATACTGGTATAATTTATTTATTGTGCCAGTGCTGACAAAATCAAAGGAGTGCTAAAAACGTAACCCCTTTGAGTGCTTCCAAGATCATTCGTACCAGAAGTACTCTATGGAGAACATGGAAGCATTATTGGTCATCTGGATTGAAGACCAGAACCAACGGAATATGCCTGTGAGAAAGATGGTTATCCAAGAGAAAGCAAAGTCTCTCTATGAAGATCTAGCTAAGAAAGCGAGTGAGAGCAGTACTAGTAGTAGTGATGATAGTTTTGGAGCGAGTCATGGTTGGTTTGAGCGCTTTAAGAAGCGTTCACACCTGCACAACATTCAGACAACAGGTGAAGCAGCAAGTTCTGATACTACAGCTGCAGAGCATTTCCCTGCAGAGTTAAAGGCCATGATTGAGGAGGGTGGTTACTCTCCCAAGCAAATCATCAAATCATCTGATGAGACATGGCTTTATTGGAAAAGACTGCCACCAAGGACTTATATTTCTTAGGACTTATTGTGCCTGGCTTTAAAGCTGCCAAAGATAGGCTTGCTCTTCTTCTAGGTGGCAACGCTGAAGGAGATTTCAAGTTCAAGCCCTTACTGGTGTACAACTCAGAGACACTAAGGGCTCTGAAGGGCTATCCAGAGGAACACTTGCGCATTACATGGCGTGCCAACAAAAAAGGCTTGGATAACAAGAGCATTATTCCAGGAATGGGTAACTGTATATGCTATTCCTGCTCTAAGAGAATACTGTGCTAGAGAAAACCTAGCATTTAATATAATGCTGCTATTGGATAATGTTCCTGGTCATCCATCAATCTGCATGACGTGTCCGAAAACGTCAAGTTCATATTCATGCTACCAAACACGACTTCATTGATCCAGCCAATGAACCAAGGTGTAATTGCAACTTTCAAAAGTTATTATTTGCGTTGCACCTTCTTACAGCTCATCAAGGCTACAGGTGATAAAGGTAAGCCTACCATTAAGGGATTCTGGCGAGATTACAACATCCTCAAGGCCATTGACAACATTGTGGGTTCATGGGGTGAGGTGATGTCACATGAATGCTGTGTGACAAAAACTGTGACCAGAATGTGTGCACGAATTTTGTGAATTTGACGACGTTCATGCTATTCGACGACAGATCGCTAACTTAGCCACTGAAGCTGGCTTTGAAGGGATGGAGGAAGCTGACATTGCTTGCATCACATGGAGAAGAGTTGTCTAATGAGTACCTAATGCAGAGAGCTCAGCAGGAAGAGGAGCACCCTGTTGCGCGTGCGCGCACACACACTTCTCTCTCCCTCCCCTTCTCCCACCTCTAATGTTGACAGCTGAATGTTTGTCACAATTCTTTCAATTGATTGATGTGGCATTGGACATAATAAATGAGGATGACCTGAACAGAGAACTAGAGAGGTTCCAAAGTGTTGAGGGCAGCAGCAAGCGCCATAAACTGTTACAAGGAGTTTTTCTTAGAGAAAAGGAAAAAACCTGTGCAGCAGACATTGGACACATTTTTTGTTCAAGCAGAGGCAGAAAGAGGTTACAGTTTCATCCTGAGATGAAGAGGCAGAATTTAATGCCTCTGCGTCCTAATAACTCTACCACTTGCCTTCCAATCTGCATCTATTTAGCCAATGAATATTAATAACCATCAAAATAAACATTACGTAATACGCTGTATTTAATTTAATTCTATTGGAAATAGTGTTTTGCTATGCGTCATTTCAATTAAAGTTGCATTTTCCAACAACATAACCCCAACGTTAACGGGGGCCTCCCTGTATATTGTTTTGTCTTAATGATAATAATAGTTGCTTTTACTATTACTGGCACCTTGCTGTCTTGGCAGACGATAGTTTGTTACATTGTGCTTCAAATAAGGCATAATAACTACAACCCATGGATGTAGCGAATGTGACTGATCAGACCAATTTGTGCTGTGGATGTTTGTCCACAATGGATTAATGTGAACACGTGGTCATTTCCACCATTACTCACCATTTGACGTCTCACACGCTCAGTCAATGACCTATCTCATATCATTTTCTCCTTTGTCTTTACTCCGTTTCTGATTACTTCTCATTTCTTAGAACAGTGTTTGTATTTTTATAATTTGCTGGTAAGTTTCCATGTTTTTCAGTGGTGGCTTTGATGTATGTTAATTTACTTTTTGTTGTTGATATTTCACATGAGTTTTCCAAACTAGATCATCTGGCTGCCATTTCCTGGTGTGTATGTAGTGGCTGGGGTTTCATTGCGAAGACTAATGGACAATGCTTGAAAAGGAGAATCTGGCATGTGAGATGCGAACAGCAGCCTTCCAATGGTTGGAGGTGACTGCTGCAACACAAATGAAAGAAATATTTCATGGCTTCAGGGGTCAAAGATTGTGAGAATTGTATGGATGTTTTGCCTTGGTTGTGCAGGGGAATGAACCGGCTGCTGGCAGGGAATGCACCTCTCGGGAAGTAGATGACCTATGGACAAGGGAGAGGTGGTTTGGCGCCTGTGGGACCAGGTGGAGAAAGCTGTGAAACAGATTTAGAACCTGTATGTGGAGAGGATGATAAGGCGGGGGATCAGCATGGGTTCTGGATGAATCTCAAAACTGAGAGTGAAGACCAGAACCTTTAATCAGAAGGCTGTTGGAATGATTAGTAGTAGGACTCTTCTTTGGCTGTTGAACGAGGAGACGGAGCACATGTGGGAATGTCCTGAGTGCAGTGATGTCGGTTCTTCGCTCATAACTCATTCTGGTGTGTTTCTTCTTCTTCTGCATTCATCCGGAGCGTTTTTTGGGACGTGATTGCGTTGTGCCTGTTTACAGCAGAGCTGGGATACTGCACCTTTAGGCCGACACATCCAACTTCTGCGGGAATTTGTTGACTTCTTGGGTGTTTCGAAGGACATTTGAGTCTCACTCTGACGTAGTTTAGTTTAGTCGACGGATCAGCATCACAACACACTGGTGTAACCCATAAGTGCTCTGTTCTACTCCTAACTCAGTGAAAAGGAGATGGTCACTATGCTTAGGGGTTCACGGCCGAATGCCTGAATTCTGTGGTCAAGCTTTCACTGTGACCCTGTCCTGCCTTCATAATTCTTTCACCATCATCAGCACTGCAGTTCTCCACTTTTGTCGTGCCTGAATGGTTTCACCGTCAAATGTTCAACAGTGAATGCAGTAACAGATTGCATTGTGTCTTCATAGCCACTGTATTTGGCATGGCTCAGATCTCTGTCTCTGGTTTGGAGACATCCTTTTGTTAGAGGGAGGAATTGATAAGCAAGAATGGTATTTGAATGACATACATTTGTAAGGCAGCTGAATTCAATGAACCAATTCATTTTTAAAATATTACTACACATTTTTAATATGTATAAACTAGTTATAATTGTTTCTCCTTCTGTTTTCAGGTGGAGCTGTTAGTTTAATGAGCTTGCATGGGCTTTTCTTACTCATGCACAAATATAATCTGTAAGTGTTATTCAGTGTTGTGTGTGTGTATTTAGTTTAATGACATTTTGAGTTTCTGAACTGGCTTGGTACTTATTTAGCATTATATGTGTTTAGTTAAAGGGAATTCTTTGTGTAATTTTATTTTGAAAATAATACTCTACGATTTCTTAGTTTTTTCAGACCTTGTAGTAAAGATGGTTAAATAACAGTACATAAATTTTTTCATTTGCCTAAAATGACAATTAACCAAGATCTCAATGTGAGTGAATGATGGCTCATGTACGTACACAACGGCAATCAGTAGAATAAACATGTCATTAAATTTAGATAAAGCACAGAACCTATTTGTAAAGAAAGCTTCTAATCAAGTAATTAATTATAAATTATAGGAAATTATTGACCAGCAGAATATTGTGTTTGTAGATCAGGATAAGGCTTTGCATAGAGTAGACAAATACAAATTATAGACCATCCTTGAAGACTGGTATACAAGGGCAATTGCTAGAAAACAGCCGTGTATCACTCGAGCCGAAGTGCAGTGAGAACACAAGAAGGTATATCAGATATGTTCACAGTTAATACAGGAGTGAGACAGGGATTTTAATATTTACATGGATAGAATATCCAAAGAAGCAAGTCTTAACAGAACAGATTCCGAAAATTTAGAACTCTTTACTGCAGATGAAACAACTGATCCACAGGAAATAAATGAACTTCTATTTGCAGATTATCAGTGCCTGTTTTACAGCGATGAGGGCAGACTGCAAGATCATATTAATAATTTGAGTTCAACATGCAGCAGATACAATATGAGTATAAATACAGCCAAAGTCGAAGTAATGCAAGTTAGCAGATCGCCGGGCCCATTAAGTATACAGATAAATAGCACCACTCTGAAACAAGTTAAAGAATTCAAATATCTTGGAAGGATGATCACAGAAGATGGCAGATTGGACAGAGAAATCAAAATCAGATGTCAACAAGCTAGTGCACTTACATATCAACTATCACCCTTACTGAAACATCCCAATATACTCACATCCGCAAAACGACAGATAATAAACAGCATATTCACACCAACCCTATGCTACCAATCTCAAACTTGGACTTTATCCAAATCAGACTTTTGCTAAATCAACACCTGCGAGATGAGATGCCTGAGGAGAGCTGCCAACTTAACAATCCGAGACCAAGTAAGAAATGCTGTTATCAGACAGACAGTGGGATCAACACATTGTGCCACAGTTATTGAAAGACAGAAGAACAAGTGGTTTGGCCATGTCGTTAGAATGCAACATCATCAACTACCATCACTGGCCTTACATCAAAGATCATCTGCGACGAGACCAAGAAGAAAATGGATTGACGTCCAAGAAGAAAATGGATTGACGACATCAAAGGCATTGTGCAATCATACGGAATGACACTATCCAGTGCTGCCCACCAGACGCTGGAACGCAAATTATTCCTCCCCACGGTGCTTGATGGCAGAAGTGGAAGATGATGATGATTGAAGATTATGGTTTATGATCTGTCAAAGCAATATGCAAGAGTCACCAAAGTGATGGGAGACCACCATATAGTTTTACCAATTAATCTCATTTAAAGACATTGGAGCTAAGCTCTTGAACCCCTCGTGTAAAAGTATTATATAATCATATACTGTTTTCATGAAAATAAAATCTATCAATGTACATTACCAATTAATATAGTCTGTTTACACTTAATGCTATCAATGAAACTGGTGGATTTCAGCATAATGTTAATGACTGTTTGTGTTTGCATAATTTTACAGGGACTATCCAGATTTTTATTCTAAGCTCTATTCACTGTTTGAGCATCAAGTTTTCAATGCCAAATATAGAGCCAGGTTTTTCTACCTGGCAGATATATTCCTGACATCTACGTAAGAATTGTTGTTTCTGTTGTGGAGTTGATTTTCATTAGCATTTATGTCTAATTATTTTGGTATAATTGAGATTAATGTATGGTTCGGTTAGAGTAGGTACTACGTTTTAGTTTTGCCGTATTTTACCGGAGAATTTGTTTGTGGTAACTTTCAATTTCTTGTTTTTGTGTCTTCCGATTTAAGGAGGTTTAGAGCACTCATGACGTTAAATTCCCCGATTACTTCAAGTTCGCATTAAAACAGAAAACGATTACAGAGTATTGTATTTCCCTCCATTGTCTACGAATGTATACATCTTGGCTTCTCAAAATTTTCTTTTTACGGAGATGAAGAGACTGTCTTTTTAAGACGAAAGTTGACTCGTAAATTTTGTTTTATATAGACGTTATGAATTGATCTAGTATGAATAATTAAATTGAGCATCCATTTTTATGCGTACAGTGTAATTTTCGACTATTTAAGTCGGTGGTTACATCCCAAACTGAAATCATTAAGATTACATGCCATGGTGCCGTAATTTCCATGGCAGGATAATGGGGATTTTCCGTGTCATAATCCAGCGATAATCATTTAATATTCTTATGAATTATTCAGAGCGACTGAATTAATAATGAATGCATATTTGCATTCAACACCCACTCTAGTATATATATATGTAAATTTTCATCACTCTGCAAGTTCGGTTACATTTATTTTTGGGTAACTTTGTAAGGCGAATTCTCTGGTCAAAATTGATCACTGCTTCACAGCCTCGTGTTGACAACTGCGCAAGCTGTCACACGCCGAGGTCTGATGTCATCACAGCACATCGTGGAGATGAATATGTATGTGTGTGTGTATACATCGTTTTTCTTCTATATGTCTACATTAAATGATAGACTGACACACAAACATGTATCTCACCTTAGAATTGACCTACAGACTTGAATAAGGTGCCGTTGGATTTGTTTTTTTTCAGGAGCTATGCAACTATGCAGGTTATATAATTAAAAGGCAATTTAGAAAAAGTTACTAAAGTGGCTATAGCGGTTACAGCAGCAATTGGCCTTTGGGGGAAAGCGCAGGCAGTCAGGTTGCTACTGCTATTAGTGCCTTCAGCATAGGAACTCTCTACTGGCTGTTGAAGACTTGGACGGAGGTGTATGTGGGAATGTCTTAAGAGCAGTGATGATAACTGTTGACTTCATACTTCAATTACTGTATTTTTAACCAGTGATATCACCTCTGTTATGCTTTAGAACACTTTTGTGAATTACGTCATGAAGGGTTAACTAACAGTTATATAAATGTAACTGCTGTTATATTCTGTAAACATTCATCAAACATTTCTTAATATTTTAAAGATTATGTAATAATACTATATTTTGTTAGAACTCAACTTACATATTCAACCCCTAATCCACATAATGATTTGTTTGTGTTCTAATGTCACAGTCACCTCCCAGCCTACCTGGTGGCAGCATTTACCAAGCGTCTGTCCAGACTTTGTCTCCATGCTCCCATATCTGGAAGTCACATTGCTGTTCCGTTTATTCTAAACTTGATCAGCCGCCATCCAGCAATTGAAGTCTTACTCCATCGAACAGAGGGAGTTACAGGTAATCACATTGTGAAGATTCACTTAAATATTGTTATACTGGTGTGTGCTGATTTGGTAATTTGGCAGGCTGTTTCTTTATTTGACAACTTATAATTGCAGAACACAAAAATTGTGTTTCAAATAAAAGTGTAAGTGTTAGAACTTCAATTGGGGAAGTGAAGCAGTCAGGTGTTACCTTACTCTTATAAGTCTTTAATAAAATTGAAACCTCTCAATGTGAGGGTTGAATTTTACCACACACACAAAAACATTGATCAATGAAAAGTGAACATTGTGTGATCTTATAGGTATGTCTTTATTCCATTCCTGAACTTTTCCCTCCATGCAACACAGTCGACCGTGACTTGCTCACAAGGTGCTATATCTAAGCCTGTATCGTCCCTACTTACAAACATCTTTGTGCCGTTGAAGAGGCCGACCCTGAGATCTTTTACCCATCTGTAATTCACCACACACAGAAAGATGTCTTTTGGTATTCTACCATTGTACATCATCTGATCACCCAAATGTTTTGTATTGGTGATCTTATATTGCCACTTAATATCAAATATTCTTCGCTGCTGATCTGTGACACCTGTATGTTTCTCCCACCATCGGAGGCAACCTGTGACGCTCCTGTCTATAACCTGTTAGAGGCCATGTGTTACCCATGCAGCATGATCCCGCTCTCTCTCTGCCTAGTTTACTCCAGAGGAAAGGTAACACCAATACGTCTGGAACAGGACAAGCTGCTGGTTCAACAAAGCAGTGCTCTAACTGTCCACCTATCAGAGCTTCGATCCTAGACCAGTTGCCAAATAAGGCTTAGAACCTGGTCTGCCCTGAAAGTTAATCTTTAGGATGCATTTCCCACAAACGATAGGGCTTGTACCCTCCCTGTTGTGCTCCTCCACCCGAAGCCGCTAGCACAATGTGGGGTGTCGGGTTGGTGAGTGCCGCCCAACATTCAACGCTAACAGAAAGCAGGTAGTACTGCCTTCTTTTATACGGTAGCTCAGTCATAACTGACTAAGACATGAGTATAACCAATCAAAGATTATAACAATTTTAATAGTTGTCATGTGTCTGTGTAAAAATATTATTTATTAATTGTCTCTGATCGCCAGAGCTAGATACAGATCCATTCCTGCCTGATGAGACAGATCTGTCACAATGCAGAGCCCTGAACAGTTGTTTGTGGGAACTTCAGGTATGTTACCAAGAAAATGGGGTGCTTTTTTTATAGTTACTGGTATGAAGTAATTCAGTTGATTATCAGAAGTGTATTGTAATCATTATATGCTATAGCATTCCGGATCGTGAAGGCAGATGTCCCATGTATTATATTGAATGGTTGTTATCTTATTAGAGATAGTAAATTGAAGCATTTGGGTATCAACTTTGACAAGTGTATGTTTTTTAAGGATCATGTGGAGGCTTTGGTGGTGAAGACTGGTAAGGGACTCCATGCATTGAGGATGATGGCAGCAACCGGGGCAGAGCAGAGGACTGCTGACAGTATCAACAAGCCAGCTTGAAAGGTTGGAGCGCATACAGAATGCTGCCATGCGGGTGATTCTGTGGTGCACAAAAGACACATTCATGAGGCATATTGTGGTGCTACCAACAATGGCGGATAGGCATAGGGTTCTTCAAGCCAAATGGCACCTGAGAGTTGCTGCAGATAGGGATCACCCCCTGCATGAAGCCATGAGTATGGTCAAGGGTCATAGATTAAGGCGAGGTAGGTCCTGGATGGCACAGGCGGAAATATCTATATGTCAGGTCTGTGATCTAGAGACCATCAATTGTGAAAAAGAGTGGGTTAAAGTACCGGAAGACATGTCGAAGTGCAGAGAATGGGCGACTGGTCGCACAGAGTTTGAGGTGCAACAACTGAGTAACACATATCAAGGTGACAAAGTCATCTACACCGATGGGTCATTGGTGAGTGGTTGGAGTTTCATTGTGAAGGCTAATGGGCGATTCTTGAAAAGGGAGAGCCTGGCATATGAGAATGGAGGTGGAAGCAGCAACAGTGGCATTCCATTGGTTAAAGGAGACCACTGTAACGCGCATTGTATTCATTACGGACTCAAGGAGTATGCTTAGTAAGTTGGAGAGTGGAATGGCTCACTTTCCTTCACAGGTCACAGATTGTGAGAATTATATGGATTTTTTTTGCCCTGGCCATGTGGGACCAGATGGGGGAACAAACTGAGAACCCGTATGTGGAGAGAATGAGATTGCAGGGGTTTGGAAGAATCTCAAAACAGAGAAGACCAGGAAAACTTTCAATCAGATAGTGGTGGGAACAATTAGCAGTGTGACTCTTCGCTAGCTGTTGAATGAGGGGACGGAGCACGTATGGCAATGTCCTGAGTGCGGTGATGTCAGTTCTTAGTTCAACTCAACTCAACTAAGGGCTTTAAGTGGAATATGTAAATGTTTTGAGCAGCACGTTAGCACCATTGGGGGTGTAAGCATTCAGACCAGAAGAGGAATGCTTCCAAAAGATTCAGGACATTAATAAACATTGCCTGGGGAAGCAGGGCATGTCAAACTGCAAGTATTGGGATAGATGAGAGATTGGAATAGATAGCTGACATAAAACACCATTTTAAAATAGAGCCATAAGTAATTCATTGAGGAAATCAGGCTGTAGTAACTAATGTTAGCATGTAATATGTATATTGCTTAAGATTAATCTATGGTTACTGTAGCGGTCTGTGCTTGGTATAGTTGTTGCTACTTTTAAAGCATTTCGAAATCTTCTGTTGATGCGAATGTAATCAGTCTGATGTCTTATCTTATGGTCAGGGCTCCTCCATGCCCATAATCTCCTTGGGTGACGTTGGTATCAAGTGTTTTTCTAAGATATGTCTGTGAATCCATGATAATTGGTAAACAATAAAATAGCCTAAAGCTTTAGAGATGTAGTTGTACAGAAGAATGCTGACAATTCCTTGGGCTGTCAAAATGAGTAATCTAAATGTTTTGAAAGAGGCTGTGGCACAGACACTTGTCATAAACGTCTTAAAGAAGCAGTGATTAGTGTTGTTGTTTTCCCCACAATGTGAGAAGATAAAAACTGGAACATGTTGTAACAACAGGAAAGATTTGTGGAAAGAGAGTTGAGGGAGGCAGCAAGAGTTAATTCTCAAGTCTTTTGTCATGGCATGGAAAGGTGTCAGCCCATGAATTGATACGTACTGTTGGAGATTGCAAGATGTGGAGAAGCCAGTTGGCTAGACATTTGATGGTTATATATTTGTCATAATAACCTACAGACAGCAACAACTAAACAGACATTCCGCTAAATAGTGTCACAAGATAACTATTACTTCAGCTCTTTGCAAAGAAATTAAAGAAATAATCACCCCACTTTCTGAAGTGTTACCAAATCAGAAATAACCTTCACGTATTCATCTTTGGTTTATCATATAATACTTTATAAGGCTATTAACTTTGTAATCTCTCTCTCTCTCTCTCTCTCTCTCTCTCTCTCTCTCTCTCTCTCTCTCTCTCTCTCTCTCTCTCTCTGTTTTCTGTTTTATACTTATGTTGTTTTATATCAAATACAAGCACATTGACAAGTATAATTGTACCTGACTTCAGCTGATGCAAGCTCATCATTTCTATCCATTTTGCGCAGACTCTTGAGCAGCACTACAACCCGAGCCTGTCACAGAAGGCCCAGAAAAGACACATAGGAGAGCATGATTTGTCTCCCCTGCTGGAAAATACTTCAAGTGATGTAAGTTCTAGAACTGCATATGTTGCTGTCATTGATTACATGCCATGTAGTAGCCGGCTCCGTGGCACAGGGGTTATGGGCGCAGTTCGTAATCTTGCACACCGCGTTTGAAACACAGCTGCGGGTGATTTGGCAGCGGACATCCTTGCGTTAGTTTTTTATGAAATAGTATGGTTGCTGGTCATTCAGAAAGCAGTGGCAATACTAAGCATAAACTTGCCCAGGAATTACATAGATCAGTCACTGCCAGGGGGTTGTCGTGGCTGAGAGGTACATTTTTATCTTCCGTCTGAGGCATAGTGGGTTCATCCCAAACGCTGGTCAGTGGGACTTCAATGTTGAATTCCCAAAGCAATGATTAACAGCTAGACATAACATTTCCTAGCAAATCACAAACTGCCAATAGGGGCTGAATGTGGTTTCAACATCCTGAAAACAATGACCACTAGATGGGTGAAGTTACCAAAATTAGCTGGCCTTTTCAGCAGACAGTGCTCCATAAAAAAACTCTGCGGAAAATCAAACAACCATCAAAGCAAACAATGTATAAACTACATTAGTGAGAAAACAAACATTGCGGCGTATGAGGATTAAATGAGAGCTATTTTGATAACTCTTCATATCCTGATCCATCAAGCAAACAGGAAATTAAAAGAAGAGGATGGCTATATTCATTGTGCTGTGCTTACACACATAACTGAACAAATAATGAAAACTAACATTTCGCTAACAGTCTCCTAACATTTTGTTGTTTATTTCATCACAGATTATAGCTTCTGAGGCTAAGAAAATAAAGAAGGATGTTCCAGTCACATTTCAAAGGCCGCGGGGATTACAGTTGTTTCCAAAATTTGTATTATAAGAGTCACTGTTTTCAATTTGGAACTTTTTTAATAATCATTAAATATCTGCTGAAAATGTATGATTTGCCTTCTAGCTTGTGTGTTTGTATCGTCGTGTTCAGTTTACCGTGTACTTATATATTTTGTGAATCTGACTGTTTTTATGAGAAGTTAGCAGATTCTTGACCACATGATTTATTTTAGGTTAGGGTTTGAACTTGTGTTGTTTACGTGGAAAGTGAATGTAGTAAATGAGTTATTGTGGATAAGTAAGAAGGTCACAGAAAATCAAAAATAGATGGCATATGGGAGACTGTAAAGGTGGCGTTTCAATGGTTGGACAGTAGTAAGAACGACATGTGTTTGTGGACGACTCGCAGATCATGCTGTGTACAATAGAAACTAGTATGTTTTGTGTGGAGTTGCTTGCCCATACCATGAGTTTTTGTTTAACTGCATGGCAAAATTCCCATGTAATAAATATCACATGTAGGTCTACTTATTACATTATTTACTTATCAAATGTACATAAAACAAAACAACAGCACTTAATCAGCTGGTGAAATGATTATTACACTCAATCCCCTCTTCTTCTTTTCAAAAAATATGTTACATTGAAGATGGCATAGTGGATGCCCTAATGGATAAGAATGTGCTTTCTTAAACATTTGGTGTGCTGAAACTCGGGTAAGGGGTTCAACTCCTACACCGGACAGTTGAACAGAAATGTTGACTTAGGGGTGTAAATTACAAGTGCCTCTGAAGTCAGAGTGGGTTCGCTTCTGGGAGACACTGGTAATAGGGAAAGCTAAACCATACGCACCATTCAGTCCAGTGCTGCTAGAAGTGTGTGTGGACTATGCTTGAATTCAAAGCGAGCGCAAAATTTAAAAAAAAAAACATGTAACTATGTTACTATTCTTTGCTTCCCTTATTGGACCCAGTAACAGAGGTATGAAGTTACGGAAATATTGTTATAGTAACATGCATTAGTCAAGCAATGACGTACAGGCCAGACGGAAGCAGAGGAAGAGGCTGGCCACGTAAATGGTGGATAGTGGGAATTACAGAGAACCTGGATATATGAAGCCCACACGCAGGCACTCTCCCACTGTTTATGCTTCACCTCACCATCGCAAGGTACAAGAGGAACCTGAGAAAAGAATCATTAGTACAATAGTGCTGCACACTTATATTCTTAGATTGGAAAGTTTGCATGACAATCATAGGAAATTGGAAAATGTTTAAAGTTGCATATCCTTTACAAGACACTGCAGTAAACCCCAGCATTTTTGTCTGTGACTTCTTGGCATGTTTATGTTCCGTAGTTTTCCATTGCGTTCTGAACGACCAGCACTCATAATATTGTTAGTCGACAGATCATCCTCATGGCACATGGAACCATTCAGTCCATTAAGTGCTCGGATCCACTCCTCGGTAAATCCTGCAGCGTGTAGCGGCTAATGACACCAGTTCTGTGTTGGTTTATTAATCTTCTTTGGCTTCCTGTGTAGTGTTCTTGTTTGGCCACACCTCTTAACTTGCTGTTCTCGCAGCCTGACCATGGTTGTAGATTCACAGTCACACTTAGTTCTCGAAAACGACTCCTTGTAGAGCATTCAGAATGTCAGCCTGCTCCATGGCTCGTCCACCCTCCACAGTAGCTCTACCTGCAAGCCTGTCAGCCTGCTCATTTCTTTGTGCACATGCATGCCCTGGCATGAAAATGAAACTAATCTTTGCCAGCCAAGACCGCTCCAGAGACAGGAACCACTCTCCTCGGACCCACCCCATCTCTATCTTTCTGAGCATACTCATTGAGTCACTAAGGAAACATGCTTTGTGTTTTGTCTCGAGCCATGTTATTGCTTTACTTTGTGGTCAAAGCAAAAGCACCAACATCTTCCTTCACAATTCTTCCTCCAGCCTAAGCCATAAAGGCCCATGAACTTCTCACTCATCGTACAACCGACCCATCTGTGGAAATGACAGCATCAACCTCTAAAGAATTCTCAAAGATCAAAGACTACTTCCGCCTCCACAGCAGCCAGATTTTCTTGTCTGCATTTTCTGTCTAGTTGGATGCAAACTGAAACGGACGTACAGAACTCTGTTGGCACTTGTATCCACTCCTCGCCAGGTTCTAAGTCTTCAAGTGAACACACCTGTTGACGAATTTTTTCAGGTTGACCCATCCATGACTTTCCTCTTTTTAACCTGCTGCCCTCTACCTTCTTAATTTCGCTATGCATTGGATTTTGTGTGTTTGCGTTGACTCTAATGTAGGCCCTGCACGCTGTTCTCTTGTACATTCAAGAATAATAAGCATAGCTTCGTTCTGTATCCTTTCTATCTGCTTATGGCTGAGAGTCAGGATCGCCATTGCATACTCCAAAACAGAAATGACCAGACCTTCGTAAAGAAGACAGATGGCGCTGCTTACAGTTTGCCACCAATATCACCCGCATCGCAGCCAAATCCCGCTTGACCTTTATATTACCACCTAGTCTATGTGCTCAGTATGCGCAAGGGTTTCATCAAATCGTATCCCCGGGTAATTCATTGCGTTCTTTCCACGGTCTGTAAATACAGATTTACAGTTGGTACTGGAGAGTTGACAATATGGTTATTCAAAGAGAACCATGTCACTGCTGCCCTCGTTGGGTTGATCATTGCCCCAGCCTCAATACATCAAGTGCTTATGCGATTGAGTTCTATTTGTAGTTCCACAGCAGCCCGCTCTTTATCCTTACCCCGACGATACACTAAAACATCGTCAGTGTACGTCAAAGTCCTCCCTGGTCCTGTGGTCTGCTTGACTGTGATTCTCACAGTGTAGGCGTTGAACAGCACCGGAGATAATGGTGATCCCTGTGGCAGGCCAGGATATAATATTGTTGGTTCAGAAGTCCAACTGCCACGTTCATAATATTATATGACACCCAACACAAGGTGGTCTGCTGCCAAATTGCCTGCAGCTGTGTTTTTTAAATGCAGGATTATGAATTACGTCCATAAATCCTTCGCCACAAAGCCGGCTGGAAAATGTTAGTTAAAGTTAGTTGCATATCCTTCACAGGACGTGGCAGTCAACACCAGAATTGTTTGACTGTCTGTGATTTTGGGGCAAGTTTACTTTCAGTAGTTTGCCATTGCTTTCTGAATGTCTGACACTCATACCATTTTATAAAAATCAACGCCAGGCGGTCTGCTGCCAAATCTCTCGCAGCTGTGTTTCGATTGCCTCCATAACCTCTTCACCACAGTGCTGGTTCATGCTTGAAAATGTGGCAAAAGAAAACACAAAATTGTCCAAGCTGTACAGCTGCATTTCCTATAGATCAAGAGTGCTGCTTGGATCTTAAAAATTACCATGAATGAGTATACTGTAGTAAGTTATGTAATAAAGATAATCATGAAGTTCAACATATTACATGGTTAAACAAAATATTACTTAGTATTTCTGTAAAGGAAGACACAGAATAAACAAGACATTAGCATTTGTTCTATATTCTTTTGAAAATCCAAAATTGCAACCCAATGTCACCAACTAGCAATTGTACAGATATTACAGCTATATCAAATGACAAAAACAACAATAAACAGGTCACGTGTGGAAGTGTAATGTCACAAGACTTGTGTGCTAAGATAACTCAGGTATCCATTTATAAACCAGTGAGATATCATTTCATGTGCAAAATACAAATATAGTATATGCATGTTTACCGGAGAGAAGCTAAAAGGCTAAGAAAAAATGAAGACTGAAGAAATATTAAAATTGATGGCCAAAAAAAAAAACAGTAAAAATGATAAGCATGCATATAATGAGATAAATAAAGAAATAAGAAATAATTGTGTGAAGGCATAAGAAAGTTGGTTAAATGAACAGTGCAAGAAAATTGAATTAAATTCTATTAAAGATACAAAAAATATGCACAAACAAATCAATGAGATTACAGGAAGAAATATAAGAATAAATACAGGTTGTTTAAAATCAAAAATAGTAAATATATTATTGGAGGAAGATGCTATAATGATGAGGTGGAATGAGTATTTAAGAGACTTATATGATGGAGAAAGGGCAGAATTAACAGAAAAAAGTATCTTAGAAGGTCACCTATTCTAAAAGAAGAAGTTGATGTCGCTATCAAGCATATGAAGAAAGGAAAATCAGCTGGGCCAGATGGAATCACAATAGAAGAATTAGAATTTATGGGAGAATTTGGAGTAGATAGATTAACCAAACTGTTGAATGATAGTTATAGCAGTGGATATATACCAAGTGATATGTTGAAATCTGTATTTATAGCTATACCAAAAAGACCAGGAGCAATTGAATGCGAAGATTTTCATACAATTAATCTCATAAATCATGTCACTAGGCTTCTACTCAGAATTATAATGAGAAGAACAAGGAAGAAAATAAAAATGGAAATTGGTGAAGAACAGTATGGATTTGTGCAAGGAAAAGGTACAAACAATGCAATTTACAAATTACGAACACTATTAGAAAGATCAGTAGAGACAAAGAAAGACATATATTTGTGCTTCATAGATTATACTAAGGCATTTGATAAAGTAAAACATGATGAACTGATTAAAATGTTGGAAGATGTTAACATAGATGGGAAAGATCTCAGAATAATAAAACCTATTTACTGGAACCAAACAGCAGCAATTAAAATGGGATATAAACAAACAAATTATGAACACATAAATTTGAGAGTAAGACGGATGTGTTTTGTCACCAGATCTATTCTCCCTGTATAGCGAAGTAATAATGAGAGAGATCAAAGAAAAGCCAGGAATAATATTTGAAGGTTATAATATAAATAATATACACTATGAAGATGACACATTATTGATAGCAGATAATGCAACAGATCTACGGCAATTGTTGGACATTGTAGTAACAGAGAGTGCAAAGAAAAGACTCTCCTTGAATATCAAGAAAACAGTAACAATGGTGGTATCAAAGAAACGGGTGACACCGAAATGTAAAATAGAGATAGAAGGGAACATTCTTCACCAAGTGGATAGTTTTAAATATCTAGGGACAGTTATAACATCAGATGGAAGATGCACAACAGAGATCAAGAGCAGAATAGGGCAAGCAAATGCTGCATTTCAAAAAATGAAGAATATCTTATGCAATAAATCGCTATCATTGAATGTAAGAAAGAGAGTGCTGAGGTGCTATATAGAACCTGTTTTGCTGTACGGCTGTGAATCTTGGAATATCTCATCTCATCATGTTCCTCTTGTACCTTGCGGTGTCGAGGTGAAGTATAAACTTCGTGAGAGTGCCCGATTATGGGCTTCATATATCGATATTCCCATGGACTCTGCTATTCCCTCCGTCCAACGTTTACGTGGTCGGCCTCTTCCTGTTTCCATCTGGCCTGTACATCATTGCTTGTTGTGGTATGCTGTTGACTGGTAACCTACTTGCATGGCCAAACCATTTGACTTGCTGCTTTCTTGACACATCCTTCAGGGGCTAGCGAAGAGAGAGTGAGGAGGAGAAGACGAGGAAATGGTGTGAGAAGAAGGCATAGAAATAGGAGGGCAGGTGCCAGGAGAACAAGACGAAAAGTGGAGAGACTAGATCTCAACCATGTAAAGAGTGGGATATTGGAACTGTCGTAGTGCCAGGCAGAGAGGTCCTGTATTTGAGAGGCTAATATATGATTTTGATGTCCTCATGCTCCAGGAGCTAAATACAGACAAATACCATTGCCCTGGGTACGCCAGTTATATTAAACCCTACTGGGCAGATGGGACGTGGGCAAGGTCTGCTGGTGAAGGAAGGAGTGAAGCATGTGGTACTTGACTTGAGCCAGTGGAATCACAGTGCAAGAGAGGTCCAGGGTATACAAATGGAGATTGGGGGCTTAAGTTGGAACATCATAAATGTATATGCCACAGTGGACTGTTTTGTCAGAAAGGAACACTGGGACTGGCTTAAGGAATTGGAGGAATTACCGGGTGTTAGGCTGCTCACATGTGGAGACTTCAATGCGAGGAACAGAGATTGGGACAGCAGTGGAGAAAACTGACAGGGAATTGCCCTTGCGGATGCCATGGTGGACTCCGATGTGGTCTGCATAAATGATGGTAGGCCGACTAGAATGGCAATGAGGCCTGGCGATGCGGACACAGCTATTGACTTGGCACTTGTCTCCCAGTCATCAGTCCTTGATGTAAAGTGGACTGTTTTGAATGACCATGGGAGTGATCACATGTCATGCTCAGTTCTGATCTTTAAATCCAGGAAAGTTAAGGCTGGGAGAGCACGCAAGACCTTCCGGTATGAGTGGACCGACAGCCTTCTTGGACGCCTCAGACAGGGGTCATGCAACAGGGCTGTTAAAAATCCTTTTTTGCATCCCCCATGGTGGACCCCAGAAGTAGACCAGGCTTGGAAAGCAAAGAGAGCTGCAGTGAAGCAGCTAAGGAAAGTGCGACAGACACCCAGAAGCTCACGAGAGGAAGTGGACACGGCAAAAAATGTCAAGAAAGACAAGGTGGAGGTTTTCAAGTGCTGTGCTGCAGAGGCCAAAAAGGCAAAATGGGAATGTTTCATGAATGAGATTGGAGATGATAAAACACTGCGAAAGTTCTGGAAACTGCACAGACAAATACAAAGAAAATATCGGCCTATGACAGTGGGAACAATTTATAGAGATGTTGGTGTGCGCGTGACAACAGACACAGAGAAAGGGGAGGTGTTTCTCCAGAGATTTTTAGAGCAGACCAATAATGATGATGTGGACACCAGGGATGCCGTTAGAGAGGAGTTATCTGGCACCATAAATAATATGCCTTATGAAGACATCATACGGGTTGAAGATGTTAAACATATTTTGAAAAAGGCAAAAGACACGGCACCATGGCCTGATGGGGTCAGGTATGGCCACATGAAGGCTTTGAGTGATGTAGATCTGAAGGAGATGACCGACTGCTTTAACCAGAGCATTAGGACAGCATCAGTACCGCAGGATTGGATACACAGTTATCTCATCCCTCTCCCAAAACCGTTCAAGGATCATTCAAAGCTTAGTGGCTTTAGGATCATCATCCTTCAAAATACATCTGGGAAGGTTTTAGAGAAGATAGTCGCTGTCAAGCTGCAAGAGTTTTGGAAAGGGGAAAGCCTGGGGAGCTACAGGCCAGGAAAAGATACCTGGTCAAATGCAGCCACTTTTGCCTTTGACGTTTATGAGGGGTTCCAGAGTAGACAAGAAACGATGGCGGCGGCGCTTGATCTCGAGGATGCTTACAATAGAATTCAATATGATATTTTGATGACCGCACTAATGGAGAAGGGGGTCAATCCCTGGTTAGTGAACTGGATAGCGGCCGTCCTACATTCTCGTGGGATTCCTCTCCGTCTGGGTGTATGGACCTCAGAGCCGCATATTTTAACCCGGGGACTGCCACAGGGATCCGCAATCTCACCGGTGCTCTTTAACGTGTATACGAGCAAAATTGCAAACCTAGAAGCACCAGGGGTTGGAAGGATACTAACATTTGCAGATGATATTCTTGCATATAGGCAGGGGAGAGATAGGGAGCAAACAGCCCAGGAGCTACAGGCGACAGTAGACAAAGTAATTGACTGGAGCACTGAAATGGGTTCTGTCATCCACCCGGAAAAGGCAGCTGTTTTATGGTGCTCTCTGGACAACAGGATTGTGAGAGCTGATGTTCCAAGCCTCACGATAGATGGTGGAAGCGTCAACAGAGAGAACAAACTGAAGTATCTGGGAATCACATTTGACAGGAGCCTGTCTTTCAAGGATCATGTGGAGACGGTTGTGACAAGATCTCAAAAGAGACTCAACGCACTTAAAACTATGGCTGCAATGGACATAGAGCAGAGAATGCTTTTCACACTATACCAGCACTTGATCCTCTCAGCGATTGATTATGGACTAGGACTACTCACTGTCTCAAAGAGTCAGCTGGTAAGATTGGAGCGCATACAGAACGAGGCTATGCGGGTCATTCTGGGATGCACCAGAGACACCCCAGTGGTGTGTATGCGGTACATCCTTGGTTTGCCGACTGTTGCTGGTAGGCTCAAGGTGATGCAGGCGAAGGCATACCTCAGAGTAGCTGCTGACACAGATGAGGCGCTGGACGCAGTTAAGGGCCAGCGACTGATAAGAGGGAAATCATGGATGGCTCAGGTGGAGGATACAATCAGACAGGTGTGCCCCTTGGAGAACATTAAGTGAGGAGAGGAGTGGGTCAGAGTGCCAGCGGAGTAGTCAGACTTGTGCAGAGTTATAATCACATTGAGCCGCGAGTGCAGGGAGTGGCCAGCAGGGGCCACGGAAGTGGAAATCCAGCAACTAATTCAGGATAATGCTCGCTCGGGTGATGTGATTATCTACACAGATGGTTCGGTGTTGAGAGGTAGTAGAAGTGCCTGGGGTTTCTTGGCAAAGGCTAATGGTCGACGTTTGGTGCAGGAGAGCCTGGCATATGATACCACATCTAGCTTAAGAATGGAGGTGGAGGCAGTCAGTGCAGCTTTCCGCTGGATGGAGAATACTATACACACATCCTGATTGTAACTGATTCAGAAAGCATGCTGAGTAGTGTGAGGACAGGCAAGCTTCGTGCAGAGTGGCTTGCTTCGCTTCGGAAGTCACGGGTGGCAAGCATCGTCTGGATATTTTCTCCAGGGCATGCTGGTGTGCTTGGGAATGAACAGGCAGACAGATTGGCTGGCTCTGCAAAACTTGGTGGAGTATTGATGCATGATAAGGCAGACATGGTTGCGGCTTTGTGGGAGCACGTGTACACCTCGGAGGAGCAAATGGATCACGATGGTCTGGCAAGAATGCGACAGCGTGGAGTGACGAGGGGATCTGGCTGATGCTTGACGCTTAGAGGAAAGGCAAGACGCATTTATAATCAGATTGCTACTGGTACTATTGGGGTTGGAATTCTTCGCTGGCTTCTGAGGATGGGGACGGAGCGCTTATGGGAATGCCCCGAATGCTGTGATGTCGGTTCCTAAATCAATCAATCAATTAATCAATCAGAGGAGAAGTGAAGTGGTTATATGTTACAAAAACTCTTATAAAACTTTAATAAAATTGAAACCACTCAATGTGGGGGTTGAATTTGTCCACACACAAAAACATCGATGAAGCGTGAACATTCGATTATCTTATATGTTACTTAACTTACAGACAAGGGATAATATCTACAACCCATGGCAGTAGCGAAAATGACAGACCAATTGGTATATGTTTGTCAACAATGGATGCATATGATCACATGGTCATTTCCACCATCACACACTATCTGACATCTCATACGCTCTGCATCTATCTATCTGCAATCATTTTCGCTGTGTCTTTATTCCATTCCTGAATTTTTCCCTCCATGCAACACAGTCGACTGCGACTTGCTCACAATGTGCTATATCTATGCTTGTATTATTCATGGTCCTGCTTACAAACACCTTTGTGCTGTTGAAGAAGCCAACCCCGAGATCTTTTACCCATCTGTAATTCACCACGCACAAAAATAGATGTCCTTTGGTATTCTACCACTGTCCATCCTCCTAATGTGTTCTATCCATCTAAGTCTATGAAGACAGGGCGTGGAACAAACCGCCATACCACCCAATCTTTCCAGTGCTTCGTTTTGGTGATCTTATTTTGCCACTTAATATCAATTATTCTTTGCAGACACTGCATATGAAAGCTGATCAGTGACAGCTGTAGGTGTCTCCCACCATCAGAGACAACCAAACTATTAGTGTTGGAACTCTTCGCTGGCTGCTGAGGATGGGGACGGAGCGCTTATGGGAATGTCCCGAATGCTGTGATGTCGGTTCCTAAATCAATCAATCAATCAGAGACAACCAGTAATGCTCTTGTTTATGCCAATTGACAAGGACTGTAACTGCTGTCTCTCGCTTAATGCTTTAATTCCAAGACCAGTTAAAGCCATAGCACAAAACATGGGCTGAATTGTAGAGACTGTGTTACCCTTGCAGCATGATCCCTCTCTTGGCATTGCATGGTTTACTCCAGAGAAAAGGTAACACCAATTCATCTGAAGCAAGGGTTCCAAATGTTGCTGTATGTAGCCGAGGCGCGGTGTTGGGGTGAGCGCCCAACATTGCTCAAATACCTCAATGGCTCGTGAATACATAACCTATGCAGCAAAAGTCCAACTCCTGGCCTTCACGTGGCGGGCCTGTTTAAACTAACAGGAGAAGGGGCGACGGCGAGTCTCTGGCGCCGGAAAATAACCAGTATGCTCTAGATGTGTATGCACGTACATGCATGCGCAGACAGGTGTGTGCGCGCGTACACATCTACACTCGAGTGAGACCACAGTCTGCTCTAGCAAAGAAAGGTGCTGAAGACGGAGGCAACCAGCCAAGAGGCGCACCACAGAAATCAGGATGCCACGCAATCACGCAAAATGGAATATGTCGACTACTGCTAATCGTTATGGTGCTCGCCCTGCTTTGGACCCCCAGGCAGGTGCAGTGCCGGGCCCTATGTCTCGAAAGGGTCCAACCCCAACTACTGGAGGTCCTTCTCAGATGTCCTGTGGAGCCAGGGGACATGAGAATAGGACGACTGGCCATACTAAACGAAGACTTAAAATAATGCACTGGAATGCGGAGGGAGTCAGCAACAAAAAAATAGAATTAGAAAAAATCTTGGACCAAGAAAAAGTAAGCATATGTTGCTTGCAAGAAACTCACCTCAATGAAAATATAGCCTTCAAAATCAGAGGCTACCAGTGTTACCGATCTGACCGAAAGAACAGGCGAAAAGGTGGGATACTGACCCTTGTAAGAAATAACATCATGGCTTCCCAAATCAAAGTCTACATGGAAGGGGCTGAGTATCAGACACTTAAACTTAAGACAGGTAATACAGATCTACATCTGATCAATTACTACTGTCCAAGTGACCGCCCACAGGCACTGGACACTCTACCACTAAAAGAAAAAATGATTGTGTGTGGCGATTTCAACAGCCACTCGCAGAGCTGGGGCTATGATCACATGGACCAGAGAGGAGAGAGACTGGAAGACTGGCAGGATGAGAATAGATTCATGTTGATTAACAAGCCGTCCGACCCACATACTTTCTACTCGAGATCATGGCACTCTACAACTACACCTGACCTGGCTTTTCATTCACCAGACCTGGAGTGGAACATTACACGAACTGTTGGGAAACAACTTGGTGGCAGTGACCATCGGCCAGTCTTTCTAACCGTAGAAAATGAGCTTGTAAGTGAAAGCAGCACCCTCTCGAGGTGGAACTACAAGAAAGCAGACTGGGCAATGTACAAGCATCGCACCAGCATACTGGTCAGAAACCTGAACACTGAGAAAGACATAAATAAAGCAGTTGAAGAGTTTGGGAAATGCATACTACAGGCAGCGCGAGAAACAGTACCAAGAGGAGCCCGTAAACAATATAAACCCTACTGGAGTAGTGAACTGGAACAGTTGCATAATGATGTTGAAGTGTGTAGAAAGCAAGCAGAGGCCACACCCAGCCAAGAGCACCACAATAAATTCCAGCATGCAAAAGCCAAATTTCAAAGGGCCAAGCTGCAGGCTAGACGGAAAAGCTGGCAGGAGAAAACGGAGTCTCTGAACTTTGAAAGAGACACAAGGAAATTGTGGAAGCTAATAAAACAGCTTAATGACGAGGGCACAGGGAGAAACTCAAAAATTGCACTACATAAAGATGGAAAAATCTTAACAAGAAAGCAAGCAGCTGACCATTTTGCGGACTCGTTCGCACAAGATAGCAATATCAAAATTAGTCCAGAGAAACAACAAGAGATTCGAGAGAAACGACAACATACAGGACAGAAGGAAATAGTACATGAGGTTCTGGAGGCACCCATCACAATCAGCGAACTGGAGCTAGCCATATCAAAACTGAAAATGAGAAAGTCACCAGGAGCTGATGGTATCTCCAATGAAATGATCAGGAACCTAGGAACAGAGGCCAAAACAAAGCTGTTGCAGATCTTCAATAACAGCTGGACCTTAGGCAGTGTTCCACAAGCCTGGAGAGAAGCAATCATGATACCCCTCCTAAAATCAGGGAAAGATGGTTCCATTGCCTCTAGCTACAGACCAATTAGCCTCACCAGCTGTCTCTGCAAAACACTGGAGCGCATCATCAATCACAGACTGCAGTGGTACATTGAAAGTAAAAACATCCTTGTGCCACAGCAGGCTGGCTTTAGGCAGTGCTACTCTACGGAAGATCAGACAACCTACCTCTCTCAAGAAATTGAGGATGCATTCCAAGAGAAGAAGCTGGTGCTTGCGGCATGGATAGATCTGAAGAAAGCCTTTGACAAAGTCTGGAAAGAAGGTCTGATGAAGAAACTGAGAAACTGCAAAGTCAATGGAAGAATGTACAAATGGGTGAAAGCATACTTGCACAACAGAAGAGCCCGAGTACAGATAGACGGACTCAAGAGCAAGAAAGTACTACTGCGTCATGGTGTCCCCCAGGGCGGAGTCTTGTCCCCCACACTTTTTCTAATCTTCATCAATGATCTTGTTGCTCATCTACCGCATGGAATTAAAGCGGCAATGTACGCCGATGACCTGGTTCTATGGAGCACAAATGAATATGCATCAGTGGCCACCAGATTGCTACAAAGAGCTGTAGATACATTTGCTGCATGGGCAAATAGATGGTGTGTCAGCATAAACACTGACAAGTGCAGCACCACCCTATTTACCCTCTCTCCAAAACAAAAGGCAGGGATCATCCAGATAAATGGAACACCCCTAAGAGAAGATAAAGAACCAACATACCTTGGAGTAACATTTGATGGCAAGCTGACATGGAGAAAGCACATCAACAAAGCAGTAGCAAAAGCCAGAAGGAAAATAGCCATCCTGAGAAAGCTAAGTGGAACCACATGGGGAGCCAGTACGAAAATACTTAGCAAAGTTTACCAACAGAGCATACGACCACACCTGGAATATGGGTCAACTGCGTGGTGTTCAGCATCAAATACCACACTACAAGAGCTGGACAAGGTGCAAAATCAAGCACTTAGAGTCACCACAGGAGGGATGAGATCAACCCCTATAGTGGAAATGGAGAAGATGGGGAGGACACAGGCACTGAGTGAGCGCAGAGATACGAAAACGCTAATACAAGCAGAAAAGTTCCTCAGCTTGCCAGGCCACCCTATGAAGAACAGATTTGAAAACCTAGCTATGGGGCGGTTGAAAAGAAGTAGTTTTATCCACCAGGCCAAACGACTCTGCAGAGAAACCACTGATCTGCCCACAGTTGGTATCACCCTAAAAACTATTCCAGAGCGAACTCCATGGAAAGATGAGCATAGACTATCGTTACAAATCCAGACAAAAGTGAGAGGAATATTTGACAAGGAAGAACAGAACAGTGTGCAGCGCAGAACAGCCACTCTCAGCTTCCTTGATGAAGAATACCCACAGGACCTCTGGATCCGAGTCTACACAGATGGGTCAGCACAAAATGCTGTTCGAAACGGAGGAGCGGGAGTGTACATAGAATACCCAAATAATACTAGGGACACAGCCAGAGTACCGACAGGAAAGTACTGCCATAACTATGATGCCGAAATTGAGGCAATCAAGATAGCAACAGAGAAATTACTAAATAACAGCAATGGTACACAACCTGTGGTGCTACTAACAGATGCAAAATCAGTACTCGAGGCGCTCCTCTCTGGGAAATTGCCAGTACTAAGGACACTACTTTCTGAACTTAGCAGTCAGCATAAAGTCACCATACAGTGGATACCATCCCACTGTGGAGTACCCGGAAACGACAGAGCTGATCAATTGGCTAAGGAAGGAGCCAAAGAGGAACAGCCTGATGTGCCCGTTACATACCACCAAAAGAAAAGAATGATCAAATCAGTCAGAAAGCCACCAAAACCTGCTCAAGATGACTACCACATTATGGACAGACCAGAACAAGTCATTATTCTGCGCCTCAGAACAGGACACAATAGATTACGCAACCACATATACAAAATTCAAGATTGGTGAAACAGCCATGTGCACATGTGGATTGGCGTCGCAGACAGCAGAGCACATACTCCAAGACTGCCCAAAATATAACATATCTAGGCAAACCTTCTGGCCTAGAGAGACGACAGTGGAAGATAAACTCTATGGACCACTGTGTGAACTGAAAAAAACAGTTCAATTCATGCAAGAGACGACATCGCAGATATAGACATATTTCAAGCGAACGAAAGAAGAAGAAGAAGAAGAATCTGAAGCAAGACAAGCTGCTGAAGCTGCCGGATCAGCAAAGCAATGCTCTAATTGTCCTTGACCATTTGCCGGCTAAGGCTTAAGGCCTGGTCTGCCCTGCCATGACACTTAGTCTTTAGGATGCATTTCCCGCATAGGACAAGGCTTGTACACTCCTAGATGCGTTCCTCCAACCAAAACTGTTAGCATCATGTGGGGTATCAGGTTTGGTGAGCGCTGCCCAACATTCAGAGCTAATAGAAAGTGGGTAGCTCAGTCATATCTGACTATGACTTGAGTATAACCATTCAAAGATTATAACAATTTTAATAGCTGCCATGAGTATATGTGAACATTATTTATTAACTGTCTCTGTTCGCCAGAGTTAGATACAGATACATTTCTGCCAGATGAGACAGATCTGTCACAATGCAGAGCCCTGGACAGTTGTTTGTGAGAACTTCAGTTATGTTACTGCGAAAATTGTTTTTTTTTAAAATAGTCACGGGTGTGTAGTAATTCAGTTAATTATCAGACGTGTATTGTAATCATTATTTGCTATAACATCCACATTTTCTAAGGGCTTTATGTAAATGTATTTAGCAGCACTTTAGCACCATTGGGACTGTGGGTGTAAGTATCCGGACCAGAAAAGGAATGTTTGTAAAAGATTTAGGACATTAATAAACAATGACTGAGGAAGCATATCAAAACTTTAAGCACTGGGATAGATGAGAGCTTGGAATAGATAGCTAACAAAAAACACAATTTTAAAATAGAGCCTTAAGTCATTCATTGAGGTAATCAGGCTGTTTCAGAACTAATGTTAGCATGTAGTCAATGAATTACAGACACTGTACATTGTTATTCACGAAACTCATAAGTATGTTTTTGATCTTTGAAACACCCCCCCCCCCCCCCCCCCCCTTGATATTTAATATCACCATGACTATTTCAGAAATAGTACAGATATGTAGATATCTAGGCAATGGATAACATCAGATGGAATATGCATAACAGAGATAAAGAACAGATCTTATGCAATAAATCCTTGTCTTTGTAACTCTTGCATGTTACATATAACCAGTGCTAACATATGGCTGTGAATCCCGGATAATTAGTAAACAAGCAGAAAAATAGCCCAAAGCCTTATAGAAAAATGCTGAAAATTCCTTCGACTTTCAAAATGAGTAATCTATATGTTTTCAAGGAGGCTAGTGCACAGAGAAATTTATCACAAATAGAAGAAAGAGGCAGCGATAATTTTTTTTCCCCACAATGTGAGAAGACAAAAACTGGAACATATTGTAACAACAGGAAATATTTGTGGAAAGAGTAGAGGAAGAAGCAAAACAAAAATTCTGAAGTCTGTTGCCGTGGCACAGAAGAGTGTCAGTATATGCATTGACACATACTGTTGGGGATTGCAAGATGTGGAGAAGCACGAGTGCCCAGTTGTATAAACATTTGATGGTTATATATTTGTCATAATAACCTACTGATCATCAACATCAAGTACCATGCCAGCTGGCGTAGGCGTTCATGGCTCTCCACAGATCTCGTTCTTTGGTTTTATGGATCAACTCTGCTGATATTCCTCCATGCCACTGTCTCAATCCATCCAGCATTATTTCTCTTGGTTTACCTCTCTCTTTCTTTCTTCCCTTCAATCTTTCCAGTTGTCACGATGTTCTCCAATGCCTCTCTTCTCATCACATAACCAAAGAAAACTGTTTCTTTCTTTCTTATTGTTGTATATAATGTTCTAGTTTTATTAGCCTCTTTCAGGCAATCGTTGTTAGTTACTTTGGCAGTCCAAGGAATTGGCAACATTCATCTTAGGAACCACATCTCTGTTGCTTCCAAGTTCTTCCTAATTTGTTTATTTACATGAGCATGATTTGTCTCCCCTACTAGAAAATACTTCAAGTGATGTAAGTTGGCACTCTAGAATTTCATAAGTTGCTGCCATTTATTACATGCCATGTAGTAAATTGTTTGCTTTGTTTATGTTTCAGCTTTAGAATTTGCTCAGCTGTAGAAATAAAGGAAGTTAATTAGTTATTTGAATGATGACATGTTTACAGAACCAGCCTGCGGCATTAGAAACAACAAGCATAACTGATGTAAAAACAACAAACAAATGTCTTCTCCACGTAATGTTATCGGTGCTGGACTTGCACAAAGTAACAAAATAAATTGCAGTAGAGATGAAATTCCCCCACAGGGTGCTTAATATAATAAGAAGAGCAGGATAGGGGTTAAGATTAAGATATCAGGATACAAGTTGATGTAAGCTCACACTTCAGTAAAGTAGGGGACATAAAATCAGCCAGGTATCCTTTCTGTCAACAAACAGTCCGGGTTATTTTCTACACCTTGAGTTGTGTTGGGTATATGATGCTGACCCAGCACTTATATAGATCAGTCACTGCCAGGGGGTTGTCGTGGCTGAGAGGTACATTTTTTATCTTCCGTCTGAGGCATAGTGGGTTCATCCTGCACGCTGGTCAGTGGGACTTCAATGTTGAATTCCCAAAGCAATGGGTAACAGCTAGACATAACATGTCCTAGCAAATCACAAACTGCCAATAGAAGCTGAATGTGGTTTCAACATCCTGCAAACAATGACCACTAGATGGGTGAAGTTACCAAAATTAGCTGGCCTTTCAGCAGACAGTGCTCCATAAAAAAACTCGCTCAGATACATCGAGGGAAATCAAACAACCATCAAAGCAAACAATGTATAAACTACATTAGTGAGACAACAAACTGCGGCGTATGAGGGGTAAATGAGAGCAATTTCCATAACTCTTCATATCCTGATGCTGTTGAACAAACAAGGAAATTAACAGAAGAGGTTAGCTATGTTCAGTGTACTCTGCTTACACATGTTACTAACAAAGAATAAAAAACACAGGCATGTTGCGTGCTAACATTTTGTTGATTGTTGGTATATTTTTTTAACATTTTGTTTGTTATTACTTCACAGATTTTAGCTTATAAGAAAATAAAGAAGGATGTTCCAGTCACATTTAAAAGGTTGCAGGGATTACAGTTTCCAAACTTTGTATTACAGAAGTCACTGTTTTCAATCTTTAAATTTTTGTATATTAATTAAATAGCTGCTGAAAACATGTTTTGCCTATTTGTATGGTTGTGTTAAGTTTGTCATATAATTTGTTGATCTGTCCGTTTTTATGAGAAGGTAGCAAATTCTTGACCACATGATCTTTTTTTTAAAATAGATTGATTTGAACTTGTGTTGTTTATGAGGATAGTGAGTGCAGTCATTGAGTTACTGTGAGTAAGTAAGAATTTGGCAGAAACTCAAAAATATACGATCTATGGGAGATTATAATGGTGGCATTTCAATGATTAGAGAGTAGTACAGAACATGTGTTTGTCGACAACTGGGAGATCATGCTATGTAAAATAGAGACTGGTACATTCTGTGTAGGATTGCTTGCATTGCTGACAAAAGAAACAGGTTAAGAGAATATGGATGTTCAGCCGAGTTCATGCGGGTGTGCAAGGAAATGAACAGGTTGATTGACTAGGTGCTACCACTCCTTTGGGTGGTGAGCTACATTGTGACAAGGCTGATGTGATGCAGGCTTTCTGGGATTGAGTGGAAAGTGCAGCAAAACACACAGGATCCACTTCCAGAGAGGCTGGGCAGAAGGTCTGGATGACACTCAACATGTAGCTGAAAAAAAGACAGGTGAACATTCAATCAATTTATTACAGGTACCATCAGTATGGCAACTCTTTGTTCTTAGGGAACTCCCCTACTGGACAAGGGGACAGCGTGTATGTAGGAATGTCCAGGTTCCATGATACTGATTCTTGATTTCATATTCATAAAAAGTCAACTTGTAGAACCAGGAACAAATTCTATCACTGGACTGTTGAGTATAACAGGAATAATGTACATGAACTTGGTATCAGGCAAGAGGCCAGGTGTATTCTGTGCTAAAATGTATCCAGAGTATATTCTGTACATGGTCAACATATTTGTGAATTCTCTCTGAGCCCTAATAATGAAATAAAATCCCATCCTTCTCACCTGTGCCTGCAGTCTGTTCTGTCTAAAGTTGATCATTCACTCTATATTAGGTTTGTCACAAAGCTCTTTGCCCAGCCAGCCTCAGGTTTTCAATATCAAGAAAGAAGAAGACAAATACAGTCCCAAAGCTGATACCTTCTGCAGATCTGGGATGTATTAGGGTGTAGGCCTGCGTGTATGGGAGCCAGTCGTTCCCTCCCGCAGTGAATGATGAGCCCAGTCACTTTGAAATATTACAAGTGCTTATTCCCTACAGGGGAATGATATCAATGAATACGACAGGTCATAACTTAATAATAAATAATTATATCATAATTTAAATCACCAAAGGAAAAAACAAAACATTAATAAAAAATGAACTTAGAAACCAATTGTAAATGTTTCATTCTGTAAATAATTTTATCAATTTATTTTAAAGATGAACAGAATTTATAACATTCATGTGAACAAGTAATTTATAGTAAGTAAAAGTAGCACATCATAATATCATAATTTAAGACCATCAGAATCAAGCACTGCTGTAAATACAAGTATTATCTGACAATTCTTGGTGGACATACTTAAAGAACTCTGTACACACTCTGAGGTGTATTGGGTTTATGGTGCTACCCTCGTGTTTATTAGACCAATCACCGCTCGGTGGGTCATGTGGTAACTGTCAGGCTGGTCCCCTTTACTTCCCAGGACATTTCCTGATTCCCATTTTAAGCTGGGGGCCCACGCCAATGTGTAATAATCCTCCTTGGGGATTCGAACACACGGCCATCTAAAGTGTTTGTAGCCTGGACCATGGGTTTTTGTTTTAACTGCTTGGCAAAATTCCCATATAATGAATATCACATGCAGTTCTACTTATTAAATAATTTACTTATCACATGTAATAAAACAAATCATAACAGAACTTAAACAGCTGGTGAAAAGATTATCACACTCAATCCCCTCTTTTCCTTTTAAACAAATATGTTGCATTAAAGATGGCAAAGTGGATGCCCTACTAGCCACATGTTAGCCAAGAACTAGCAACAGTGTTTCACATTTATGGTGCAAACTGTTTTATCTAATAGCCAAATGTTAGCTAAGAACTAGCAACAGTGTTTCACATTTATGGTGTGCTCTGTTTTATCTAATAGCTAGATGTTAGCCAAGAACTAGCAACAGTGTTTCACATGTATGGTGTAACTGTTTTATCTAATAGCCAAATGTTAGCCAAGAACTAGCAACAGTGTTTCACATGTATGGTGTGAACTTTTTATCTGATAGCCAGATGTTAGCCAACAATTAGCAACAGTGTTTCACATGTATGGTGTAACTGTTTTATCTAATAGCCAAATGTTAGCCAAGAACTAGCAACAGTGTTTCACATGTATGGTGTAACTGTTGTATCTAATAGCCAAATGGTAGCCAAGAACTAGCAACAGTGTTTCACATGTATGGTGTAACTGTTTTATCTAATAGCCAAATGTTAGCCAAGAACTAGCAACAGTGTTTCACATGTATGGTGTAACTGTTGTATCTAATAGCCAAATGTTAGCCACGAACTAGCAACAGTGTTTCACGTGTATGGTGTGCACTGTTTTATCTCACACTCGAGCACAGACCCTCCGCCAGCTCATACCCAGTCCTGTGCAGACTTGATTATGATTAATCAAATCAAATTCTGCAGCTACAGTTTTCTACAGGGCGAGGTAGCCAGTCCTACACCAACCTTCCTTAATCATCTCTTAGGACATGCATGGAGTTTAAACAGTGTTACTATTCTTTGGTTCCCTTATGGGCTCCAGTAACAGAAGAATGAAGTTACAGAAATATTATTATGGTAAGATGCATTAGTACAATGATGCTGCATACTTATATTCTCAGACTGGGAAGTTTGCATGACAAGTATTGGAAATTGGAAAACGTAGCACAAGAAAATTCTCAATATTCCTGGCTGTACAGCAACATTTCCTATAGATCAAGAGTGCATGCAACTTGGGTTTTAAAAAAACAACAATTATAAGTATAGTTATGTAATAAAGATAATCATGCAGTTCAACATATTACATAGTTAAACATCATATTATAAACATAGTATTTCTGTAAAGGAAGACACATAAAATAAAAAAGACATTAGTATTTGTTTTATATTCTTTTGTAAACCCAAAAATGCAACCCAATGTCACCAACTAGCAACTTTACAGATGTAACAGCTGGATCAACTGACAAAAATAATGCAGACTGGTGCACTAAACAAGTCAGTCACATTTTAAAATGTAATGTCACAAGACATGTGTGCTAAGATAACAGGTATCCATTTATAAAACAGTAAAATATCATCTCTTATGCGCAATACAAATATGGTATATGCATGTTCCTGATGTGAACAAACTTATGAAAGATATTTTACCTAAGTAAGAAACAAAAGCTCTAAATTGATCATTGCTGGCTCATGAAGGTTGTGGAGAAACAAACATTATGAGGCTCCTGATTTGATGACATCTTTGGTGTCTTCAGCTGCTGGAGGATCCACTGTCATTGAAAATCCCAGAATTTCATTCACTAGTATCTCAGCATTAATGTCAAATGGCAGATTATCAGCTATATAATCTAGTTCCTGCTGCTGTCCCATTTCTTCTTCACAAGTTCCTCCTTCTTTATTCAAGCCCAGGAGAGTTGAAAGATGCTCTGCTAGTTCAGATTCTGTCATCACCTCTCCTGTGAACCATAAACACAGTTTATAAAACATGACATCAATATATCTATAATAACTTTAGAATACAATGTAAACTTATATGGGAATAAGATGGAATTTACTCAATAACAAATTCTCAAAAACATATTGTAATACCAAAAACAATCTGGCTAATTCAAAGACTGACATGTATCTTACATGCAGTGTGCTTGAAATATTTCTTGCATTATTCAATGTTGATCTTAAAACTGCTATAAATATTCTGAACATGTCACAGCCACATTCTAGATTTGTGACGTGCTCATAAATGTATTCTTGAGAAGATAGTGTACTGGTTCCACATTAATATTCCACTCCTCCATTGACAATAATTTCTAGCTATCAGAATGAATGCTCTGTTCTGCTGTAGCACAAAGATGACCCCTTATTCTGGTGGACACTTGGTCCAGCAAACTGTATTTGTCACACTATTCTGCTTTGCCCAACATCTATCACTAGGAGGTGCAGTTGGAAGTTTACTTTCATGAAGCTGAGATCATGATAGCATTTCTTGGGAGGTTACTTTCATCAAGCTCAGATCTAGAAGACATTTTTAAGAGTTTACTTTCATTAAGCTGAGACCATGAAGGCTATTTTGGGAGTTTGCTTTCTAGCTCAGACCATGATGAAATTTTTGGGACATTTTTTGACATTTTTTTTATGGCCCACAATGGGTGACGTTGCGATATTCTAGTATGATAATCTGGTCAAGTCTATAGCATGAGTCGCATGGTCAGTGGTTCTACACCCACATCAGACGCCAGTGATCCAGAGTTCGGTCCCGGGTCCAGTCAAGGATATGCACTACTGACGAGCTCAAACGAGAGCAAAAATCAAGTCTAGTGCTTTCAATCTGACATGGACAAGGCCCAAGGTTTGTACCAGAATACGATCGGCGTTACCAGTAGTGGGTTGTGCTCAATCTTCAAACCTCAAATCCTGAAACAACCAAACAAAATCACTTAGTGATATTGCTAAGATAAAAATTACATTGCACTTGTTACAAGAGTCACCCCACTAGCGCTAACTACAAACATAACTGAGAATTGACTAACCACTTTTCTGCAGCAGATTCAGGAAGTCCCCTCTTTCAATAAGTCCTCCTTTGCCCATCTCTGGAGATTCTGATAATGTTTTGAATGCCCACAGCAACTTGTCGGGAGACAATCCAAATGCTGGTCTATGGTTCACATACACTGTTTGAACATTTAGGTTATTTTGTTAAAATCACTAGCACAAATAGCTAAACTGTTCATGTAATTGTTCATCAATAGAAATACATAGTATAGGGCACTAACAAACACATCTGAATTGCACTGCAAGACACTTTTTGCACTGCAAGTCAGCACAAGAAGAGTAGAAAGATTATGAGAAAAATGTAACCATACATTATCAATTAAAATAATGTATTTGTAGAGGGCCACTGTACAAACAATACAGAATAATTATATTAATAGTAAGATATTGTAATTAATAATATTTCTGTACATATGCTTCATAGACTTTACTGAGACATTTTACCATGCAAAATAAAAGTTATCAAAATGTTAGAACATTTAAGCACTCATGGTAGAGATTTGAGAATAATAAAGAACATGTACCGGTAGTAACAGCAACAAGAATTAGCAGCAATTTAAGAAAGTTTTAACATGTAAACTAGTATGTCATATAAATGGTTTATTTTAGATTTACTGTAAGAATTTTTAAAAAATGATGTATATAGAAAATTGCTAGTTGGTGTCATAAGTTAAAACAACTTAAATATTCTGACGATGCTAATAAACAAAATAAAATCAAAAAGGATTATGGAAAATAATCTATACAGTGGTGATAAAACATGTAAACAATTTAAATGTATTGTATACAATGATAAGATTCATAATAAAAAAAGAAATAAAGTATGGCAAAGAGAATAGTTTTGAATTATGCATATTCATATGTGATAGTGCAGTGGGTAGCATGCTTGCCTGATGGCAAGGAATTATGGGAAATAATTGATACAGTGGTGATAAAACATGTAAACAATTTAAATGTATTGTACACAATGATAAGATTCATAAACAGAGAAGAAGAAATAAAGTATGGCAAAGAGAATAGTTTTGAATTATGCATATTTGTATATGGAAGTGATGGTAGTGCAGTGGGTAGCACGCTTGCCTGATGGCCGGATGAACTGAGATTTTGTTTAAAAAACGGGCCTGTGTTGCCAGGTGGACCCAGCCTAACATGGGCAGCAGGAAATGTTCTGGAAGTGAAGGTGGCCAGTGTGGTATTGACCACATCACCCACTGTGTCCAGTGGTCTATAAAACATTCCCAGTATGTCTCCAGATGCTGACCAGTTGAGAGGTCATCTGGTCCATATCTACAAGAAGTAAATGAAAACATTTAAGTTTAACATGAACATTTTTGAACAACACACGAACATTACTTACGTCTGATGAAGCGACCAAGATCAATATCCTGCTGATAGTGTCCAAGGTTGACATATTCATCATATTTGATCTCATTCAGCATGTCCTGAACCTGAAATTATGGACACAATTAATTAGGCATGATTTGTTTGAAAATTTTCAACTGAATATTAATGAAGACATAATTTAGATTCTTCCCATTTTTAATAGCCTTCATACCAGTTGTCAAACGTCAACATTTTGGAGCAACTTTCTGTATCATAATTAACACAAATACTACCTAGTTTCTAGATAATGTTTTATTCCTCTCTCAAACTTTGATTGTCTCTCCAACAGTTATTAACATAGATACCATCTATTTTCCAGCTGTTGTTTCATAGTCCCTCTCAAATCTCTTCTTTTTGGCAGACTTATGAGCATTCATTGGTAAGATTTTTCAATTAATTACTGAACTGCTCTTCCCTCTTGTTGTGGTAGAGGGACTTGCATGTCCCAGCTCTGGCAATGGAAGCATAGCTACTGGCAGGGTCTCCCATATCAGACGAATCAAAGGGTAGGAAACCCAAAACAAATCACACAAACTTGCTGCAGGGACAGTCATGGCTTTAAGAAGGCAAGCCAAAAATAAATGCTTGTCAGTGTCAACTGGGCCATAGACATGAAAAAAAAACGAAAAAAACACGGTAATGTAAACTTGCTTTATGATGATGAAACTATTCACTTTTTCCACAGAGATATGAGATTACAACCTTTCCAATTGTATGAGCCTCAGGCAAAACTAAGTTTCTTTTTCTCTATCAATTGTGGACAATGCCAGACAGTCTTATAAAGCTTTAAGTATTTTTTTTCCAAATGTAGGGTGCATGTATGGCATTTTTAGCTGACTTAGCTCATAAAACATGGCAGCACATTTCTATACGAAGTTCATCACTGCTCATCATTTCAATGCTTTGTCATGGAACCATTTCAGACGCAACTCAAGATTATGGAACAAATTTACTTGTTTTCTTGTACATATATAACTTCTTTAAGCTGGAAAATTTACTAGTGATTGTAAATCAGCAAACACATCAAACTTTAATGGAGTGGATAAAAATAAGTCATGGCAGATTTTAAAAAATATAGCTATTACAATATAACAAAGAATTGTTTTTAATTTTTGATATAATTTTATTCAATGAAAAATGAACCCTTTCAGTAAAAAGCACTGTGAGATGTGCAATTCGCTCTTGCCCTTGAATTCCAAAATGTTTGCAACAAGATGTCATATTTAGCCTCTTTGAAAGTAGTGCATTTGCGATTTGTTAAAGTGGTATTTTTCTTCCTAGGATAACTGCTGTTAACACTTCTGGTATTGAAATAATGAACATAGATGTACAAAACATAGAAAATATTTCAAAACAATTTTTAAAAAATATATCTGTATTGCAATTTAATAAAGGAAATTCTTACTTCTTGCTCAGAAGGGTAGAATCCCATGGCTCTCATTATAAAGGGTACTTCACTAACAGGTACTTTGTTACTGATTTCTCTCTTTTCCATAGAACTGATGCCCTGACTGAGGAATGGAATAAATAAAACATTATTTATGTTAAATGTCTGACTGTATGAAAATATTTAATGTTAGTCAAAAAGACCAGGAGCAATTGATTGTGAAGATTTTCGTACAATTAACCTCATAAACCATATCACTAAGCTTCTACTCAGAATCATAATGAGAAGAACCAGTAAGAAAATAAAAATGGAAATTAGTGAAGAACAGTATGGGTTTGTGGAAGGAAAGGGCGCAAACAATGCAATTTATACATTATGGACACTAATAGAAAGGTCAATAGAGAAACAGAGAGACATATTTGTGCTTCATAGATTATACTAAGGCATTTGATAAAGTAAAACATGATGAACTGATTAAAATGTTGGAAGATATCAACATTGATGGGAAAGATTTAAGAATAATAAAGAATATTTACTGGAACCAAGTAGCAGCAATTAAAATGGGAAATAAAGAGGGTAGTTATGAACAGATAAAGCTAGGAGTACGACAGGGGTGTGTCTTGTCACCAGATTTCTTCTTCCTATATAGCGAAGTAATAATGAGAGAGATCAAAGAGATGCCAGGAATACTAGTTGGAGATTATAATATAAATAATATACGCTATGCCCGCAGCTATCACCTTTGATGAAATGCATATATTTTTGAACTACAAGTATTTCACAGGATGTAATATGCTTTATCCCACCCCCATCCCACATACACATACAGATACACAGATCCTGGTATTATCTATGTTTCATTTATAAATTTACCTTTGTTGATGTAATATGCTTTATTCCACCCCTACATACATACACAGACATATATCGCTTGGTTTTTAGGGAGAATTATATCAAGGTCCTTGAATTGATGCAAATTAAAATGTTTTAAACCTGACTATAAAAATATGAATCTAGCACCATAAGGCATGTAAAAAGGTCCCTTACTTAGTTTACTTTACTTAGTTGAATGGATCTACCCGTTTGAAAATATTATAGTTAATTTTAATATCCTTTCCCACATTTAGCTCTTTTTCTGCGCACATCAAAAAGTGCTCTGTCTTATCTTTGTTGATGTAGACAGATCTAGACTAATATTTTGTTTTACAACACAGTTTTGACTTTGTCGGTCAGTTAAAAAATCCCAACATTCAAACATATGACCACCCGCCAGGCAGGCACACATGCTGGTTACGTCACTACCACTTTCTCCATAATCCGAATACTCATGGAAATTCTGCAATTATTCAGGGGCTAGCAACTTCTACAATATCCGCTGTTTTGGTCATGTCCCAGGAAAAGGTGTGGTGCAGGGAGGAGGAATCAATCTAGGTGACAAGGATACCTCTTCATTCAATTAACTGTACAAGCTTAAGTGAAAAACAACTTACTGTCTAAGCTGAGCATAATAAAATAAATCCTCAAGTTCAGCAAAGAGCTCTCCATCTCTTCCTCCTTCCAACAACCCATAGAAAGGTACCAGATCTTCACCTCCCAGTTTACATTGTGCCTCCAATGCTCTGCAAATATTGAAACAAAATATAACTAAGTATTATACATCAGGATTACAAACATATAAGAATGGAATATACATCATCATATGATACAAATATGCTGTCCTTAAGTTAAACGAAAAGAAGCAGGAAAAAGTAATTAGTGTTGAGCCTTTTGCTTGAGTTATTGAGAAAAAACTAGATTAATTTACTTCAAAGACTTAAACAGCTGGTGCTTTTTATTGGCATTTGAAACAATATACATAGAGCACAAATGTCCATGCTAGTGTGTTAGTGAGACCTATAAGGGAAGCAAAGAATAGTACCACTGTAACTTGTCATTCATGTTTAAGAGGCAACTAATGAGGGTTGGTGTAAGGCTGGCATTCTCAACCCGTAGAAACAATTTTAGCTGCAAAATCCAATCAGGCATGAACAGGTCAATGAAAGGCTCGGTGTTTAAGTTGATTGAAGACCTATGATCCATAAGGAGGTGAAAGGCAGAAGAAGTCAAGAAGAAAGATAAATGTCTGGCCTTTCCAGTCACAATGACATAAACTCTTACCCAAACGAAAGCATGTCATCTTGATTTCTATCTGAATACTTCTTGTGATCGATGATCTAATATATAGTGGTACAGAGTCTCACCAAGGTCAGTTCTGTATCTGATGATTGTACAGATCTTACATACATCTTCTGATTGTCAGAAAATTATCTGTGCAATATGCTCATGTAACATTTCACCAAACGGTCACTAACAAAATTATTTTCTATAGTCTGATCTCAAAAATGACTTAAGACTCATTGTTCATAATTATCTATCATAATTACCCTTATATCCTTATAAATATATATAAAATATAAATACCCTTATATCATTCTTTCATTTGGTTTAACAATTTTTGAAACATTTCTTAAAATATACATTTTTGTGTAACAATTAACTCACAAACACTAGTTGCATATCTTTTACATAACATTGCAGTCAACCCTAGAATTTTTTGGCTGTTTGTGATTTCTTAACAAGTTTACATTCTGTAGTTTGCCATTACTTTATGAATAACTGGCGCTCATACCATTACTTGAAAACCAATGTAAGGGGGTCTGCTTCCAAATCACCTGCAGCTTTGTTTTGAACGCGGTATACAGGATTGTGAATTGCGTTTGGAACCCCTTTGTCACAGTGCCTGAATGGACTCATAGAATTTGTTTAATATATTTCTACGTGTGAGCGTATGTTTATGTGCAAGAGTTTAGAATATCCATACTATATGTCGCGTGGTCTGCTACTGTTGAGAGAAGTCTCACAGGTACAGTAGAAGACAATGAGCCTCACCACTAGGAAAGACTCCCCACTGAAGAAATAGCAGACGAGTGGCTCGTGAAAAACAAAGGGAGTATGACAAATTGTCCCAGAAAAAGAAGTCTACTATTCTTACAGTGGCACAGGACTGCAGATAAAGTTGTACAGCTATACACACAAAGATGACAGCAAACTTAGTTAGCAGCGACACGATGATCCTGTGGAAAAGAATTTAGCCCCCAGACTTGACTTGAACTATACAGCACAAAGAAGTCGATAAAGATGAAAGATTCAACTTTCGTCCTACTCTCACACTTGTGTGATCTAATTAAATGTTGGATATGAGGATAACAACTAGGAATTCTTATTTAGCCATAAGCGACAACACCGCTTATCACGATTTTAATACTGAACAAATAGAAATGTAAGTTCCCACAAGGAACGTAAAAGGCAAATAATTGATGAGAAGTATATAAAAAAAACAATATGTAATTTAAACAATGTTCTCGGAGCGAGGTCTTAATCATAAGACGGTATGGTGGTAAGTCAAGCAAAGTATGGCCGTGACTCCAGGAAGGTGTTTAGGCACTCAGCTGCAAATGGTGTTTCCACCGGTGAAGATAGTAGTCTCTCCGGCGTTCCTCTTCGGGTCACCCTCTTCGTCAGTGGCCCACAGATCAGTTCTTTCAGAGTTGCGGATGCGCAAACTGAAATCTTATGCTGCTGGTGAGTTATGCTAGTTGATGCTGCTGGTGAGTTGCTCTGGTATACCTAACACTTCTAGTTCCAGAATCAGATTCTCACTACGGATCGGGGCACTTGTTCAATATAAAATTTTGGTTAGGCTTATTACTTATTTCAGTAATCTAATATTGACTTATTACTTGTTTAAGTAATTTACTATTTAAAAAAACGTTGCTTTTTGAACACCAAAATTGGCCCCGACCGTTGCCTGCAATGTCTAGCAGCAGAGTGAGACCGGACATGGAACTAGCACCAGCAAGTGGCCGTTTCCGGGCCCCGTTGTCTGTTGGTTGTGTAGCAGAATGAGTATCATATCAGTATTAGCTTTAGGGGTGCAAGACTACAGCACGCTTGAGCATCGATATAGAACAGTAAGAAAGATGCTCAAGTCGTGACGTAGCTGGTTGTTGAGTAGTAACCACCATGAACGAGAGAAGAGAAGACAACATCATAATACAATTGATTTGAACTTGGATTTTGTATCATCATGTGAAATTAAAGCCTATTTAGAAACAACACAGAACTTGTTGATCCTCTGTATACACACATTGTTACAGATGGGTTAAATGGCGCCGCATACAGGATTTTTTGACTTGAAGGTGGCGTGAACAACGTGAAGTATGAAAGTAGTCAACATGCCGCATACTAAACTGGACTAACCAATTTGTTCAGGTACGAATGATATTTTAGACATTCATTTAATAAAAGAAAAAATTCAAAATCGGACCAACTATAAGTGAATCAAGGTCAAAATTTAAACGTTTTTCAGACTACCTAAATTAAACGTACACACATCAAAATTTTTGAATGGAGCCGTCTACATAATTTGATTGACTATGACTGTGGAGTTTTATCAAGATGTTTTTCATCAGAAATACTTGAAGCAACGTGATGTTTGTCGAATTGCTGTGAAGTTTGACTTGCATTATTTAGGCCGTTAAGTAACCTTGTGTTGAAGGTCACACACTTACATACTGGCAAAGAAATCTCAAGACAGCTATAACAACTCGAATTGGTTTAAAGGAGCGGTTTCCTTTTATTATGTTCATTTAAAATTTACTTTGTGAACCTGAAGAAAAATGAGAGCTTATTTTGAATCAACCATATTGCTCCTTCAATTAGAAATCACGAGAAAATACCGTTGCATTCGCTCATCCTGAATTCTAACAAGTCAGAATGTTTTTCAACAAAAGCGAACATCTCAAAATCTAGTCGCTTTAATCGCTTTATCGCTAGACCAGTTTTCAAGACGTCGCCTGAAGTGCCCTGTTCAGGGTGAAGAGAATGTTCAAGTCTGGTAGGGGCTCAACCAGGGGCTGAAAGTGAAAGGAAAGTGACGAAACCTGAGACGCTGGAAGAAAAACATCACTGAAGTCGCGTTTGGATGGCTACTGAATAATAGGAACTCCAGACGTTTGAGTATACAGGAACCGTAACAAGGGATATTTTTAAAGAACTTACCTGAATTCACGCTTCTCTTGAATCAAGGAAAGACATGCTCGACGGTAATTAATTTAATTAAAACTGCTAAGAGAACAATTTTTTAATGTGATTTAAATATTTAAATAAGATCATTTAGATAAATTGTTATAAATGTGAATTTGCTTGTATAAGTGTATAGCGAAATATTTCAGCATGGCAGAAGAACAAGGTTCACTGACACAAGTTTTGACTGGGGTAGGAACGGTAATAGGTAAACTCAACACAGTCATGAAACAACAAGGAATGGCAGCTGAAATTGTTAAATTTAGCGGACAGACGAAAGATTTTAAGAAGTGGATAACTTCAATAGAGAAATATGCATATTTGGTGTCAGCATCAGATGAAGAGAAAATGAAACTTGCTTATCAGGCAGCAACAGAACCGGTTTCTGATCACATCAGAAGAAAATTAGAGGCTAGGGTAGATGAGACATGGGAGTAGTTCAAGGACGATTTAGCTCATAAATACGCGGAAATAACGGACCCACAGCATGCGTTTTCAGTGTTAAGACAATCAAAACAAAACACTGGAGAGACTGTACAATTATTCAGCGATAGGTTGATTAACCTGGCTGAGGAAGCATTCTTAGGACAGAACGTACGAGGAGAAGAGGTGGAGCGGATGTTGGTCTGGATTTTTGTAGATGGTATAAAGTCAGATGGGCTGAAATTTAAGCTGATGAGGGAAAATCCTGAGAGATTATCACAAGCTGTAGATATAGCAGTACAAGAGGAGAATTTGAGACGTAGATTTAGGTTGAGAGTAGGACGAGAAATAGGTACCAGTCGAGAAGATAGAATTGAAGAGCCTATGGAGATAGGACAAACAAGGTTCGGATGGAATAGGAGAGGAGGTATACAGACATTACAAGGTAGTAATAGAAATGCTTATGATGAAAGAAGACAAATGAGATATCCTACAAGTGAGACGGTAGGTAACACAAATAACACAAATATAGTCTGTTGGTCTTGTGGTCAGAGGGGACACATTTTTCGCTTTTGTGGTAACAGGCGTGTTTAGTCGAATACACAAAGTAGAAATGGCAATAGCAGATTAAATAGGAATGTTGAAGAGAGACACAGAAGTTTTACAAGTACAAGAACGCAGGAAAACCGGCGCCCTACCTATTAAATAGGACCTGTGGTAGGAGGGAAAATAACAAGGTCCCAAGATTTAAAGAATATTTTAATAACAGGTATAGCAGGACGAGTAGAGAATGCTCTCAATTAGATGAAATCAAACAGTTCACAGTGAATAAAACAGATCCCAGTTCATGTATAATAGAAATAGGGAAGTATAGAGTTCGTACATTAATTGATTCGGGAGCTCAGGTTAGTGTGATCAAAGAAAGTTTTTTATACAAAATAATGAGAAATTGCAAAATATTCAGAAGTCATAATAATCTTCACTCTGTTACAGGACAGAATTTACAAGTAATTGGACAAACAATAATGAATTTTAAGTTAGGAGGGATCAACGTAAGACATCTTTTTCATATAGTGAAAGATTTAAATAGAAATATGCTCATAGGAAGAGATTTTCTAATACAAAATGGTGTAAGACTTATGTTTGATCTACATAAATTAAAATTCAAGGACGTGTACGTAGATTTAGAAGAAGACATGCACATTTCATCACTGGTTAGAGTTAAAATGTCTACGACGTTAAAACCACTTAGATCATTTACAATTAATGATTTAGAATTGGGAAGGACAAAAACAGTTACGATGGAAATAGATACTGGAGATCACCCACCAATTAGTTTGAAACCGTATAGAACACCCTTAAGGAATAGAGAAATTGTTGAAAAAGCAATAGAAGACATTCTGAAAGCAGGAATAATAACAAGATCAAAGTCGGAATGGTCATCTCCGATTGTCATCGTGACCAAAGCTGATGGTTCACATCGATTCTGTTGCGACTATCGGGCGTTGAACAAAATCACTAAGAATCTAGCGTACCCATTGCCGGTGATTGGCGATATTTTGGGTTTACTTAATGGGTCTACTTTCTTTACCACGTTAGATGCAAGATCAGGATTTTGGTGTATACCTTTGTCCCCAGACGCCCAGAAAAAGAGTGCTTTTTGTACACACGCAGGTTCTTACGAATTCTTACGAATGCCTTTTGGAGTTCGTACGGCGCCCTCTTATTATATGCTATTAATTAATCAAGTATTAGAGGGTATGCAAAAGTTTGCATTGGCATACATAGATGACATTTTAATTTATACAGCAGGGGATATAGATGATCACTTAAAACATGTAAAATTAGTATTCGACAGATTAAGAATACATGATGTCAAACTGAAGCTCAGTAAATGCGAATTTTTAAAAACAGAAACAAAGTATTTGGGGTATATTATTAATAGAGACGGAATTAAACCAGATCAAGATAAGGTTAAAATTATTAGAGAGTTATCTCCTCCAACTAACGTAAAAGAAGTGCGTGCGTTTATTGGAACCTGTGGGTATTATAGGCGTTTCATTCCAGGGTTCTCAAAGATAGCAGAGCCTATTACTAACTTAACTGGCAAATACGCTAGATTTAAGTGGGATGATGAATGTCAAAAAGCGTTCAAGTTTTTAAAAAATAGCTTAACAATAGTGCCACTATTGACATATCCAGATTTGAATAAACAGTTAATATTATATACAGATGCTTGAGATAATGCTATAGGAGCATGTTTGGTTCAACCATATGAAGGAAAAGAATCTGGAATACCAGGGGTTAAAAATGAAAGGCCAATCTATTTCTTGTCTCATAAACTTAGCAGGTCTCAGAGGAAATGGTCTACTATTGAGAAGGAGGCTTATGCTATCCATTACGCTCTTCAGAAACTTAACTACTATCTACATAACGCAAATTTCATCATTAGAACTGACCACATGCCTTTAAAATCTTTGTTAGAAGCTCCAGTGCAGAACAGGAAAATACAGACATGGGCGTTGAATCTGCAAGGATACAATACAAGAATAGAATACATACCAGGTAAGAACAACACATGCGCTGATTTATTGTCTAGAATCCCATATCCGCAGTCATCGGGGAACATGGAAGATGAAGGAGAACCGGAGATAGACGACCGAAACTGGCAAGTAAATATATTAGATTCTGCCATAATAAATAGAGAAGATTTTGAGAATTTACCGTCGGATCAAGAGTCTGAACCTAGAGCGGAAGACCCACATTTAGCACAATTTAATATGAAAGAAGAACAAGAATTATATCCAAAAGTCTTAGAACTAAAACAGAAATTGAAAGAAACGGATGAGAATAAGTATAAGAAGAATTATTTAGTTTTGCAAGAGGATGAACAGTTATATTACATGAGTGAAAGAAACGAACAGCTAAGGAAATATATTCCAAAACATTTGGAAAATGAAGTTTTAAAAGCATATCATGATGAGAATGGTCATCTCGGTCGTGATAAATTAGTGAAAGCACTTACGAATAAATATTATTGGCCGAATTTATTTAAAACTGCTTGTAAATATGTCGATATGTGTGAAAGATGCAGATTAAGGAATATGAAAACAATTAAATGTCCCTTACAAGATACAGATATTCCTCAGTTTCCAATGCAAAAAGTTAGTTTAGATATATCAGGTCCTCACCCTAGAACATTATCAGGGAACGTATATCTAATTCATATGGTGGACGTCTACAGTCTTTGGCCGGAAGTTTATGCAATCCCAGATAAGAGCGCAGATACTATCATTAATATTTTTTTACAGGAATTCGTACCAAGATTTAGTTGCCCACAGATTGTACTCACGGATAATGGTAAAGAATTTGTGAATAAGAAATTCGAAAAGTTATTAAAAGATTTGAATATAAAACATAGAAAGACCTCATACTATAGACCTTCTTCAAATGCTAGGAACGAAAGACAACATAGAACATTGTACGATATTATAGCAAAGATTGTCGATGAACATGAAAAAGATTGGGATCTATTCCTAGGACCTGCGCTTAGCGCTATACGCACAAATCAAAATGAGAGCACAGGGTTTTCACCATTTTATTTATTACACGGGAGAGAGCCAATATTACCCATAGATAATCTGTTAAAACCAAGACGTAAATATATGGGGGAAGACTTTCAGGAGGTCATCATACAAGAAATGCATAAAGCACATGTAAGATTAATGAATAATATAATTAAAGCTAGAGAAAGACAGAAAAAGTACAGAAACGTGAATACAAAATTACAGGAATTCAAAGTAGGTGATAGAGTTTATTATAAGAAGCATAGAAGGAACTCTAAGTTTGATGCTCGTTGGGTTCCAGGTTATTACATTTTAGAAAAGCTAGGAAATGTATCGTACAGTATAAAGAACCAGATCACGGGACATATAGCAAGGGCACACGTAGAGCACTTAAGAAGAGATAGTGATGATAAGGGAAATAATAATTATAATAATTATTATTATTCAGACACCGGATACTTAGATGAACAAGTCGTCAGAAGAGCTACAATAACCCCAGATTTTAGAAAAGATCCAACACAAAGTCAATTAGTAACAACTCCAGTTTGTGATGATACTCAAGAACAGACAATACCGAAAACGATAGAAGAAAAAAATATGAATGAGAGTCATTATGATAGCATAGAATCTATGGAAGAAGAGATAGGTGCTCCATTTAAAAATACTAGACAAGCAACGAAAAGGAGAATAGAGAGACAGAGAGAAAGAGAAGTGAAAAGACAGAGAAGAATTAGGGAAAATTCATCAAGCGACGAATTTATACCCCTATTAGAAAGGTCGTTAAGAAACGATGATAAAAAAATTAGATTGGATATAGAAAGAAAAAGATTGGCAGCTGCTAGTAATAGACATACAGATGAAGAAGAAATGGATGAAAATTCAGAATCAAATAGTAGTATGGAAGAAAGTAATACTTTATACGAAGAAGAAGATATTGATGTGGAGATAGCACTTATTCAAAGGAACTTGGAGTTACTGAAGAAATGGAAACGTAGGAAATAAATTGAGAGAAAAAACTGCAGATAGCAAGATATAAATTTCATGATTTAAAAAGGAAAATGATACTTGAGGATGTATATGACACATTTGTTATGGAAAAGGGTTCTATTGATACTTATAATGAGTTGTCTTGAAGAATAGACATAATTAGGTATTAAGATAATTAATATGGATGTAAATTCGAGTGAGGTATATTTTTTTTACTGTAATTTGATTGCAAATTGATTTTATGGTTTGACTTCTTGAGTTTTCTTAAATAGATAAATAAGTTAGTTATTGTTAGTCCAAAAAAGAGACTAACAATATATAGGATGTATGTTATATTATTTTAATATATGTTTTTCTTTGAATGAGTTAATACCTTTTATTGATATGAGGGGAAACATAAATGATGTATAAAAACTTGGGGGGTATGATGTCCTGTTGTGATTTTATTTCGCTTCACTCATAATTTAAGTGAATTGTATTGTATGTTGAATGGTAATTACCTTGTTTATATATATGTTAGAAATTAGTTAAGTTAAGTTTAATTTACATGGTTTTGTCTAGAATAAAGGCAATACATGGGGCTTTATTTAGGACCCTTCGTTCAGAAAATAGTAATAAACTACTGAGGACTAGTAGAGAGACACATTATCTTTGTGAATAATATGTTCATGGGTATATTCTGTTGCTGTGATAATCAGCATAAAGAGGTTGATATGGCTATGAAGCATTAGAAACATATGCCGGGGATGGTTATGGGAAAGTTAAAATAGGAGCTGCATTAAAGTCAGCATTAATTGAAGATATATGGATTGGATACCATATTATGAGTAATGATATGATAGTTGGTTAATAGAGAATAGATAAAAAGGGGGCTGTGAATGGCAGCATATAAGGTTGGGTATATGGAATAGATAAACAAGGAGGCGTACCATGGGATGTGAGGGGGAAAATGTAGGAGCTGTGAAAAAACAGCGTTAATTAATTTGAAATGTTCATGGAATATGAACATTGGTTCGTGGTTGAAGGTGAGATAAGTGAAATATAGACAAGGTTGTGGATGGCAATATATGGCAATATAAATGTTGAGTATATAAAAGAAAACTTAGATCAACTTAATTTATAGTGAACAGAGATGCATTTCATAAGATATATTTTAAAAAACTGTTTACAAAAGTTTTTTCGTTGGCAAGAGAGGTAAATGTGATTGTGTTGACTATTTCCTTATACTTTTCATAAATTTGGTGCGCACCCTTTCTTTACCCCTTCCTTACTTTTTTTCTGTCTATCCTATGCTGTGTGAATGAGAAATTTCATAATGCCAAGTGTACGATAACGATGATATGAGCCATTCTTATGATATATATATATTTTGATAAGGAAACTGTGAAGAGCCAGAAACGAAGAAGAAATATAATCTCATAGTGGTTTGCTATGTGGTACAATTAGAAGGAAATATTCACCTAAAATAGAGTTAGTTTGGGGCGGCTTAGAGAAATTATGGGAGGTAAGGAGAGAAGGTGTAGGATAAAGGGGTTAGGAGTTAAGACTTTTGAAGAAGAAAAGTCTTTTAAAAGACAGGGAGGTGTAGCAGAATGAGTATCATATCAGTATTAGCTTTAAGGGTGCAAGACTACAGCACGCTTGAGCATCGATATAGAACAGTAAGAAAGATGCTCAAGTCGTGACGTAGCTGGTTGTTGAGTAGTAACCACCATGAACGAGAGAAGAGAAGACAACATCATAATACAATTGATTTGAACTTGGATTTTGTATTATCATGTGAAATTAAAGCCTATTTAGAAACAACACAGAACTTGTTGATCCTCTGTATACACACATTGTTACAGTTGTAGTTGGCCAGGATAAGTAAGCCAAATTAAATTATCCCATTACTATAAATACAAAATAACTGTAACCTTAATGTAAACATATGGTAAAGAATCTTTATAATATACTGAGTACTAAGCAAGATAGGAGGGTGCAGCCAGGCTTTCGCCACACTATAAAACCAGGCAGGAATACTGCAGTTTATTTTAAAAACCTTTTCTAAAGGTTGTGAACATTAACTGTTTATCTCGTTACTTTATTTTGACTCTACTAGATACCTAACTACCTTATTCTTACTTCTTGTGATGCCAAGTTTAGCAAAAATCTATAGTAAATTTTCATATGCCAAAATATGGTGGATACTTAAGTACCTGCAGACTATGTCTGTTCATTCTCACTAGGAGAGGCATTAGTTTCAAGTTTACTTACTTTTAGTCAGTATTGCTGGGAGATAAACCCATACCAGCCACTGAAGATCAGAGGTGTAAATTTCAGGTAATATTTTGCTGTACATATTGTGAATGTTTTCTGCTGCCGCCAGTGTTTTTTTGTTCAAAAATGTTATCCTCTGTGTTATTTAATCATTGAGAGAATGTAGTTCATTGTGAACAAAAATAGAAATAAGGTCAACCCTTTCCTAGTAACTCTTTCTGTCCCACATAAAGGATGTTTTAAAGTATAACTGAGTCAGAATTCTTTTAGGTAAAAATGTCTCTGGCAAAATTAGTAACAACTAGAATGGATTCATGTAACAACATGACAGAATAATTAACAATAATGAGGACACAATAATTTAATGTTACATTTGCTTTGGACAGAAACAGTTATTTCTGATATGGTGAATTACATAGTTGTGTACTTATTTAGGTCTTTCAAAATGCCAAACCGCTTAACTGAAGTACTTTGATCAAAATGAGACTGGAAGTACATCTCTCCCACTGGAGCTGATTTGTAGAAAATGCAATACTGAAAATAAGCCTAAATAAGAATAGTAAACAAAATATGAAGAAGCTAATGAAAAAAATTCACATACGCAATATTTATTTCCCACATATGTACTGCAAAATCTGGACCTCCAGCTGTGAACAGGTAAGCACCATCAAAGCTGCATGCAAGATTTGATACCTGAGGGAACAAAACACATTTCTTTTCACGAGTCACTGCCAACAGTTTTTGACATTAACGAAGTAAATTGAAATCATCAAAATATACACCTATTAATCCATCCTGAACAACTTTTCTAAATTTAATCACAGCAGACTTCCAGATTTTATAACTGTCCAAGTTAACACCATTTAGAAATGATGATAATATTGTAATTGGACATAAAATTGTAATCAATAAATTCTAAGTTTCAAGATGAACACACCTCAAACTGTGATGGGTATCATCAAGTACTCTGAGGAAAGGCCAGACTGATACATAATCAGATTGTTACTGATGTCATTAGTATTGGGACTCTTTGCTGCTTGTTGAAGCTGAGGATGCAATGCATGTGGGAATGTCTCAAGTGCTGTAATGTCAGTTCTGGACTCAACTAGGCCAGTAATCTTATGTGACATTTATTTGACTATGATTCATCAATTCAAATGGTACTTTATTTCAACCATCCAGTTGAGCAGAACTGACTTGCCAATAGTAACAATAATGCCATGGGAAATCAATAAGTAAGCCACAAATAATGGCTGTAGAAAAATAACTAATTATGATAACAACTTGAAACCAGTTTATTTTTATACATACATTGTCCCTTTATTTCTCAACATAATTTCCACCAACATTGATGCACTTATCCTATTGTTTTATCAGTCCTCCCAAACCCGCTGCATAGAACTGCGTGCTCTGTTTTCTAAACCCCGTTTTCACTTCACCTTCAACTTCGGCATCATTTGCGAAATGTCTCCCGGTAAGGTGGGTTTTCAGTGTTTATGCTGACAAATGTTTGTCCCATAAAGCGGTGCATAGCTGGGTAGAAAAAAGTTACGAGGGCGAGTCAATAAGTAAGTCACACAGTTCTGTGGGATGGCAGGTAAATGAAAATAGGGTATGCAGCTCTATGCAGCGGGATTGGGAGGACTGATAAAACGATGGGATAAGTGCATCAATGTTGGTGGAAATTATCTTGAGAAATAAAGGGACAATGTTTGTATAAAATTAAACTGGTTTCAAGTTGCTATCGTATTTAGTTATTTTTCTACAGCCATTTGTGGCTTACTTATTAACTTACCCTCGTAGTAAAAGTGAACATAGTGAAATTGTGCAATCCAAGGCATGGGTGTCAATTGGTGACATTTACTAGCTAGAAACTCATGTGAAAAGAGAAAACCCCTTTGGCTTGAGCAGCGGGTCCCTAACAGACACCTTTTGACATGAAACTAAACATTGAGTTTTGTTTTAGAAAATAAGCATGATTAAATAGAAACTTTTGTTTTCTAAACTTGATAATACACAAATAAAATATAACATCTGGGATGGACATTTAAAATTTTGATGAAAATAGTTTAGATATTTCAATGCCACCTAGGATAGAGGCATGTGCTATGTCATCATCCTCTTTTGTTTTTAAGTTACATATCTCTTACAGGACATTGAAGCCAACACCAGCATTTTTCAGTTATTGTTGATGTTCTTGGCAAGATTACGCTCAGTAGTTTGCCATTGCTTTCTGAGCGCTTTCGTTCATCATTCATTGGCACCTTTCCGTCTTGACAGACGATAGTTTGGTACATTGTGCTTCAAAAAGGCTTAATAACTACGATCCATGGCGGTGGCGAGTGTGGCTGGTAAGGCCAATTCTTGCTGCAAATGTTTGCCCACAGTAGGTGCATGTGAAAACATGGTCATTTCCACCATTTTGCACCATCTTACGTCTCTCATGCTCTGTGTGTGCTTTATCTGCAATCATTTTCTCCTTTGTCTTTAATCCATTTCTGATAGTTGCCCTCCAAGCAACACGTTCAGCGGCGACGTGTTCCCATTGTGCATTATCAATGCCTGTATCAATCATGTCCCGCTTACACACATCTTTGTATCGTATTAGAGGCCGACCCTGAGATCTCCTACCCGTCTGTAATTCACTAAAAAAGATGTCCTTTGGTATTCTACCATCATCCATCCTCCTAACATGTCTTATCCATCTAAGTCTACGAAGACTGAGCATGGAATACACCGTCACACAACCTGATCTTTCCAATACTTCAGTATTTGTGATTTTGTCTTGCCACGTAATACCAAGTATTCTTCGCAGACACCGCATATGAAAGCCGTTTAAACGTTTCTCTTGGCGTGAGTAAGTTGTCCAGGTTTCACTGCCATAAAGAAGAGTACTAAGGACACAGGCTTGGTAGACGAGGACTTTTGTTTTGGCAGTAAGCTTCCTGTTCTCCCAGACTCTTTGTGCTAACATGTTCATTGTTGTTGCTGCCTTGCCAATCCTGATGTTGATTTCCTGATCGAGGGATAATTTGCTATTTACCTCTGATCCTAGATATGTAAAATGGTCTACTATCTCCAGTTTGGCGTCATCAATAAAGATTGATGGTACACCATGTGCACCTTGTGACATAATCTGTGTCTTCTTTTTGTTAATTGTTAAACCAAATTCAGAACAAGCATTGGAGAATGCAGATAGTAGATGTTGTAATTCTTCCTCAGAGTGGGTCGTAATCGCAGCATCATCCGCAAAAAGCAACTCTCTGATTAGTACCCTGCTAATTTTGGTCTTGGCCTTCAATCTCTGAGCATTATAAGCAACCAACGCTGCGCAATCCGCTGCCGAATCTTGTGCAGCTGTGTTCCTCACGTGGATATATGGGACTACGGAGAAAGTCATTAATCCCTTCACCAGGGAGACTGGCTGTCATCATCCTACTGTATGCAAATTAAATGTTAAAAATAGCTTACTCATTGTTCAGAACACATACAAAATCGAACGCTGGAAAACACTGAGATTGAAATTGAGAGAATGCTGTATATCTATATATTAGGTATTAGTGAAATATGTTTAGTCAGGCCTTAGTCAGATATGATTGAGCTATCATATAACAGTAGACGGTACTATCTGCTTTCTGTTAACACCAAATGCTGAATGGCACTCACCAAACCCGACACCCCACACTGCGCCATCAGCTTTGAGAGAACAAGCACAATTGAGAGGGTACAAGCCTTTTTCTGGTGCGAGGAAATGCAACCTAAAGACTAAATGTCAAGGCAGGGCAGACCAGGTTCTAAGCCTTGGTCAGCAACTGGTGTAGGATCAAGCTCTGACAGACGGGCAGTTAGAGCATTGCTTCACTGATCCAGCAGCTTCTGTAGCTTGTTTTGTTCCAGATGTATTGGGTTTATCTCTCCTCTGGTTTAAACTAGGCAGGCTGAGAGAGGGATTATGCTGCATGGGCAACACATGATCTATCCAATTTAGCCCAGGCTTTGTGTATCTGTGAGATTATTATGCCTTTTTATTTTTCAAGCACAATAACTAAAGTCTGTCAAGGCGGCAAGGTACCAGTACAGTGAGACGTGAAATCCATGTTTGGGAGAAAAATATTTAGACAAAACGTAATTATTTACTCAAACTGCATTAATACCCGTTAATCTATGCACATTTCTATGCAATAGAGATTACAGAAGCTATGCTAGAAACAAAGTGATTAAGACTGAATTTTAGGTGCCCAATCACTATATTTTAAGATTCAAGTTAAGTGTCCACTATGGCATTTATACTTATTTTAAAACATAAACAATAAATACTATTAATAACTTATATGAGTGGAGAAATCTGCATGTACTTAATTTACTAAGCAAAAACTTCATCTACTAACCCCTGTTGGGTGAGCAATCAGGGCCATGGCCAAATGAGGATTGCCAGTTGCTGGTAAGAAATGAAGTCCCACTTTATCATCTGTGATGTATGCCATGAACCTATTTTCACTTTCATTCTCAACTGTTGGAACAATCATCATCCTAGGTGAAAGGTTTATAATAAAATAAGGTAAAAATATAGGCAGAAAAATTGACTCCACAAGCAGCGTATAAGAATCTAAAGACAGAAAAAAATATTGCATAATTTCTTGCCTGGCATATTTCACTGCATCTTGTCAGGTGCATACTGCAAAGCTATATATTATGTGAAGTGAAGAAATAAATACATTACATTGGCACCTTTCCGTCTTGACAGACGATAGTTTGGTACATTGTGCTTCAAAAAGGCTTAATAACTGTCATATGGCAATAACTACGATCCATGGCGGTGGCGAGTGTGGCTGGTAAGGCCAATTCTTGCTGCAAATGTTTGCCCACAGTAGGTGCATGTGAAAACATGGTCATTTCCACCATTTTGCACCATCTTACGTCTCTCACGCTCTGTGTGTGCTTTATCTGCAATCATTTTCTCCTTTGTCTTTATTCCATTTCTGATAGTTGCCCTCCATGCAACACGTTCAGCGGCGACGTGCTCCCATTGTGCATTATCAATGCCTGTATCAATCATGTCCCGCTTACACACATCTTTGTATCGTAGTAGAGGCCGACCCTGAGATCTCCTACCCGTCTGTAATTCACCAAAAAAGATGTCCTTTGGTATTCTACCATCATCCATCCTCCTAACATGTCCTATCCATCTAAGTCTACGAAGACTGAGCATGGAATACACCGTCACACAACCTGATCTTTCCAATACTTCAGTATTTGTGATTTTGTCTTGCCACTTAATACCAAGTATTCTTCGCAGACACCGCATATGAAAGCTGTTTAAACGTTTCTCTTGGCGTGAGTAAGTTGTCCAGGTTTCACTGCCATAAAGAAGAGTACTAAGGACACAGGCTTGGTAGACGAGGACTTTTGTTTTGGCAGTAAGCTTCCTGTTCTCCCAGACTCTTTTTGCTAACATGTTCATTGTTGTTGCCGCCTTGCCAATCCTGATGTTGATTTCCTGATCGAGGGATAATTTGCTATTTACCTCTGATCCAAGATATGTAAAATGGTCTACTATCTCCAGTTCGGCGTCGTCAATAAATAAAGATTGATGGTACACCATGTGCACCTTGTGACATAATCTGTGTCTTCTTTTTGTTAATTGTTAAACCAAATTCAGAACAAGCATTGGAGAATGCAGATAGTAGATGTTGTAATTCTTCCTCAGAGTGGGTCGTAATCGCAGCATCATCCGCAAAAAGCAACTCTCTGATTAGTACCTTGCTAATTTTGGTCTTGGCCTTCAATCTCTGAGCATTATAGAGGCCACCATCTGAGCGTGAGTGAATGTATATACCGTCATCCTGATCACGAAAGGCATATTTCAGTAGAAGTGAAAAGTATATCCCAAAGAGGGTGGGGGCTAGTACACAACCTTGCTTAACTCCACTCTTGATTTCAAACTCTTCTGAAGTTGAGCCATCAAACTTGATTATACCCTTCATGCCTGTGTGGAACGATTCCACAATGGACAGAAGAGTTGGTGGACAGCCAATCTTCTTTAGTGCTTTGAACAGACCCTCACGACTGACCAAATCGAATGCCTTTGTGAGGTCGATGAAGGCAATAAACAGTGGCTGATTTTGTTCCCGGCATTTTTCTTGCATCTGTCGCAATGAGAATATCATATCAATGGTAGACCGGTTCTGACGGAAGCCGCACTGTGATTCGGGGTAGACTTGATCTCCCAGGACTTGAAGTCTGCGCAGGACAATTCTGGCAAATACTTTCCCAACAATACACAGAAGTGAGATGCCCCTATAGTTGTTGCAGTCGCTCCGATCTCCCTTGTTCTTGTACAGCGTTATGATGTTTGAATCTTTGAAATCCTGTGGGACTTGTCCTTCTCGCCAGCATAGCTCTATTAGCTGGTGGATCTGTAGAGCGAGGGTGTCTTGCCCACTCCTGATCACCTCTATTGGAATCCCATCCTTACCTGGAGCCTTGCCAGATGCAAGCTCATTTATAGCACACTTAACTTCTGTTATAGTGGGAAGTGTGTCCAGGTGGTCAAGAGTTGGCAGGGCCTCTATGGCGTTGAGGGCATCATCCGCCAGCTTGGTCTCACTTGAGTAAAGCTCCAAATAGTGCTCGACCCATCTATCCATCTGCTGTTTCTTATCAGTGATGATTTCTCCAGTCAAGGTTTTCAGCGGTGCACTTCTTTTGATCATTGGACCACAGGCTTTCTTTATCCCTTCATACATGCTTCTGATGTTTCCCTTATCACTTGCGATTTGAATGGACTCACATAACTTGATCCAATAGTCATTCGCACACTGCCTGGCAGCCTTTTGTACATCCTTCCTCGCTTGCTTCAGCTCACTCAGAGTGTTACGCGTTGGTCTTTCCTTGTTTCTTAAGAGAGCTATCTTCTTTTTATCAATCAAGGGCTGCAGTATCTGGCTGTTTGCCGCAAACCAGTCCTGCCTCTTATGATCCACAGTGCCGTAAACCCCTACCGCTGTTTTATAAAGTTTCCTTAAGTTTACTCCATTTATCATTTACTATACAATTTTCTGATGTATCATTGAAAGCGTCCTCAAGTTGCTGTTGAAATTCAAAGCACTTTCCAGGATCGTGAGTGTTAATAATACTAATCCTGGGGCTAGACTTGTGTTTAGCTGTGTAGATTCTCTTTGGTCTCAGTCTAACCCTTGCAACAACCAAAGAATGATCTGTATCACAGTCAGCACTGTGGTAGCTTCGAGTTAATGATCTATGGTTCAGATGTTGTCTCCGTGTGATAATGAAGTCCAGCTGATGCCAATGGCCGGATCTTGGATGTTTCCATGTGACCTTATGCATCTCTTTTGTTTTAAAAAAGGAGTTTGTAATACATAGGTCATTTCTAGTGCAATGCTCCAGCAGCCTTTGCCCATTATCATTCATGCGACCGATGTTGTATTTTCCAAGGCACACTGGCCATGAACTCGAGTCCTTGCCCACACGAGCATTGAAATCACCGAGCATATAAATGTAGTCGGATTTTGGAACTGCCTTGATCGCAGAGTCTAGCTGCTCATAGAACGTATCTTTCACATCATCAGAGGAAGTGAGTGTCGGTGCATATGCAGTGAGAATGGTGGCAAATCCACAAGAGGTTGCCAAGCGCAGTGATAATAATCTTTCATTACCTCCAGCTGGGATATCAATCATTCCCAGTAGCAAATTCTTCACTGCAAAGCCCACACCGTGTTGCCTTTTTTCTGCCTGCCCTCTTCCCTTCCAAAAAAAGGTGTAATTGTTTTCCCTGAGTGACCCTTCCTCAGCGAGGTGAGTCTCCTGCAGGCCAGCAATATCAATGTTAAGACGATTGAGTTCAGCATCAATCACAGCCGTTTTTCTCACATCGTCAATATTTGTCAAGTCAGTGGAAAATCCTGGACACATGGTTCTCACGTTCCAGGTTGCAAGCCGTAGCTTGAGTTTTCTATTATTCTTTTTATTAGTACCTGGTGCATTGGTTTTACAGTCTGCGATTCAGATTTTGTCCTAGCCCCAAGCACCCATTGAAGCAGGCAGGCTGTGGCGGATCAGCACCCAATTGGCCGGGGGCTGCCCAGCTTGAGGCGGGCGGTAGCTGATCAGTGACACCTGTAGGTGTCTCCCACCGTCAGAGGCAATGCGTGGCGCCCCATGTCTACGCCAACTGACAAGGACTTATAACCCGTAACAGTTGCCTCTCGCTTTGATTCCGAGACCGGTTAAGACCAGGGATGGAGTTATTGCCTCTCCATAGCACAAAGCCTGGGCTAAAATAAAGAAACCATGTGTTGCCCATGCAGCATGATCCCTCTCTCGGCCTGCCTAGTTCACTCCAGAGGAAAATTAACACCTATACATCTGGAACAAGACAAGCTGCAGAAGCTGCCGGATCAGCAAAGCAATGCTCTAACTGTCCACCTGTCGGAGCTTCGATCCTAGACCAGCTGCCAACCAAGGCTTAGGGCCTGGTCTGCCCTGCCATGACTTATTTTGACTTTGGGTTGCATTTCCTCGCACCAGGATAAGGCTAGTACCCTCCCAATTGCGCTCTTCCGCCCGAAGCCATTGGCACAATGTGGGGTGTCGGGTTTGGTAAGCGCCGCCCAACATTCGGCGCTGACAGAAAGCAGGTAGTACCGTCTACTGTCATACGGTAGCTCAGTCATATCTGACTAGACCTGACGCTCATAAAACATGATGTACAATGTCGCTGGTATTGCATGAATGTGTAGGAATCTATATCCATGGAAGTTTAACATTTAACAGTAAGTCTTTATGTTAATATAGTAACGGCTAGAATCAACTAATATGTAATGTTTCGACATATTTGAGCAATCAATTATTGTTCATCAAATACAGTATACAAAATGTAGTCTGTTTGTTAACTCAATGATTGCTATTAAGCAAATATGATGGCCGAATTTGACATTTTATGACCTGTCGACTGCACAGAGATTCCTGTATAATGATAAACTCTCTTTTCCACCCACACTGGTATATGTTCAGCTACTCGAATTTGATTTGGTGTACAGAGACAATGATTCGTTCACAGATGGGGTAGGTATTGAGGTGGTTTTATATCTGATCATTGGTTCAGCAGCAAATGATGTGCGGTTTACAGCTGTTTTAAATTAATCATCTATTCGTTTCATTACATCATCTCCTTGAAGAAATTCTTGAAGTTTGGGAATGATTGATTCTTTGGGGATAGATTTGGGTGGTCGGCAGTGATGCTTGATGAAACCGGTTAGATATCCATTAGATTTCAGTCTTGTCAAGGATGTCTAGTTCCTCCTTTAGTGTATCGTTGGAGCAAATCTTCTTAGCTCGATTAAATAGGTCCACACCAACCCACGTTTATATTGCATGGGCAAAAAACTATTGAAATTCAGGTATTGGCCCACCCATATTTCTTTTTGATAGGCTGCTCTTTGTATGGCAGCACCCTCTCGACGTTAGATTTGTTGAAAAAAATTAATGAAATGAAATTTAAGATGAATGCAACGTACCAAAGGCCCTCATCTTAAATACTGTGCTAAAGTTGATCAAATGGTTTCATATTTTACTATTTGACTTCTGATATGCATACAACTCAATGGGGGACATTGCAGTGTAGTGACTAGCATGTTTGTCTGCTGGCCTGGTGGTCATGTGTTCAAACCCCCATTGAGGTGGAATATTTTCATTGATCTTGGCTTCTAGGATGATCCAGCTTAAAATGGCTATCAGGAAACTTCCTGGCATGATACTGACCACATCACTCATTGAGTGCCAATTGGTCTCTACAAGTATGGTGCTAGCACCATGTACCCAATACTCCTCTAGGCATTAAAGGGTCTTTTTCACTTGTTACCCAGTTTGCCTCATGGCATGAACAAAGTGTGTACCTTACTCACACACCTCAATATATTATTAGTGTTCGGTAGTACCATCTGTTTAAATGTCACACTCTAAGTTACACACATAGGCAATATTACTGTATGTTGCCTTTCTTCAAAAGAACATACAGTTTAGAATGGAATCTATTTCAAACAGTTCAGTTACACCGGTCTTCACTGCCAGGTGTTTGTGTGGTTATATTTCTACTTTAACCCTATGAACTCTGTTCATCTTAACCTTCCCTAAAAGGTAAGTGAACATTTTGTATAATCTTACCACATCTATTCATCATCTCAGTCATTTGTGATCTCTTCTAATGACAAGAATCCTGATAAAAGTCTTCGTTGTCAACATTTTCCAGTGCCTGCAACACTTCTCAGGAAGTAAACAGATAAGATCTTTGTGCAGGTCTGCATAGCCGAATGGGTAAAAACGTGTGTTCTTAAACATCAAGTGTGCTGATGCCGAGGTAAGCAGTTCAACCCCTATATCGGACAGCTGTACTAAAATGTTGACCCGTCGTCCTTGACTTGGGGATGTAAATTACAAGTACCTCTGAAGTTGGATTGGGTTCACCCGATGGTAAGGGACACTGTTAATAGGGAAAGCTAACCCACATGCAAAATTCTGTCCATCACTACTATAAATAGTGTGTATGGACTACGCTTGAGTTCAAACCGAGCGAGCGCAAAAATATAAATAAGATGTTTGTTATTTTCTGAGTACTATTACTGGGGCTCTGTGGCAAAGGAGTTACGGACGCAGTTCATAATCCCGCACACCTCGTTCAAAACAAAGCTGCAAGTGATTTAGCAGCAGACCACCTCGCGTTGGTTTTTTACAAAATGGTATGGGTGCCAGTTGCTCATAAAGCAATAACAAGCTACTGAACGTAAACTTGCAAAGAGATCACAAACAACAATTGCTGGGGTTGACAGCGACGTCCTGTAAAGGATATTCTACTAACTTTTTTCCCCAAAATAGTACTGGGAGATATAATTAATTTATTAAGAGCAACATATAAAGACATGAAATGCACAGTTCTTCATGAGTGAAAACTAACGGATACGTTTCAAATAAGAATTGGAGCGATGGGGATGCCTTTTGTCACCTTTATTATTCTTAGTATTATGAAGACAACAATAACTACCACCATAATTAGAATTCAATTGAATCAGACACAGCAGCTTCATGATTTGAATTTCTCTAATGAAATTGCCCTCCTGTTCCACACACAACATCAGATGCAAGATAAACTAAACATGATTGATGGGAGGTCACAAAAATCAAGTTTAAAATTCACGAGGAAAAGAACAAATTAAACATATGATAACCCAATCTTCCTTGATGAAACCTCACTTCAAACAAATGGAATCATATGCATATTTAGGTAGAAATAATAGTACATTTTAAATTTGTAAACATCTAAAGTGGTTAAAATTCTTACTTTCTGATAGGCGATCCATATGTAGGACCAAGCACTGTCTTTCTGCACATTTTTGTTGTACTGTTGTAACATTTGAGTTTGAACTGGGAGAGAAACATAGAAGAAATGTAAACTAGAATGTCATTTTCTCTGTTAACACATTACATTTTACAAATATATACACATACAATCAAACAGACACTGCAGCCTTAATTAACAAATTATGCTGGGGAGATATATTTTTATTTATTCTAGTTTCAAACTTACACTGTTGAAGTATCCTGTTACAAATTAACTATGTACTGAATAATCCATTATAAAATTATGGTTTTCCTACATGGTATGAGTCCTGGTCAATCAGAAAGCACTGGCAAACTAATGAATGTAACTTGCCAAACAATCACAAACAGCCAAAAATGCTGGGTTGACTGCATGTTCTGTAAAAAATATGCATGTAACTAACTTGCCATTATTAGAATTGCAATCAATAACTGATACTATCACCAATGTTGTGTTTAATCTTACCTGATCATTGGCGGTAAGAAAGAAATGTTCCTTGCCAATTGGTGGGTACTTTGTCATGCACAGTGGAATGGCACCTTGTTCTATCCTGTCTTCTGCACATGGTACCACATGATTATTAGTTCTCCCAAAATGATGAAGGTCGTATTCAATCTAAATGGGAATATTATGAATCTGAATAATCTGGCGATAACATAAATAATAAATCAACATTTAAAAAAAAGAGTTTTTCCTGCAATATAAACAATGTCCAACAGCAGATATTGCCATGCAGGAGTAAACTGTTAGACCCACACATATTCTTGGTGTCAGTGTCATGACTTTGTGTCCAATTCCCTTCATCCTCACTTTTCCTTCCAGAGGGGATTCCCAGAAAATTATGAAAACTATCCAGTACCCACATTATGAGGCTGGGTCAAGCCTAGAGCCGTACTGGTTGGGAAAAGAATCCTGCCACTGCTGGAGACTGAACCTGGCCCCATTGTCTTGGTAAGAAAGTGCTTTAACCACTTTGCCACTGCTGGAGACTGACTGAACCTGGTCCACTGTCTCGGTAAGAAGATGCTTTCACCACTTTGCCACTGCTGGAGACTGAACCTGGCCCACTGTCTTGGTAATAAGATGCTTTAACCACTTTGCCACCGCAGCTCCATTCTAACAATGTACTAATATGTATTGCTAAACTGTGTGTATTTTTTCTTGGCTATACAAGCAAGCGTTAGTTGATAAAAGACATATAAATATAAGCTATCAGAATGTAATCAGAGATGGGTCTGTGCTCCAAGAAGTCAGGATTCTGGTCTCATAAATTAAACAACATCATTATCATGCCGATAAGTGTTGGCGGTCTTGTTTCGCCATCTCACACGTCTTCTCATAACGTGCCGAAAAATCTAGACTGTCTAAATTAATTTCTCTAATCAGTTTACAGTTTTCATTTGTTTCTTGTAGGAATTGCTTATTTGTTTTTCTGTCTGCCTATATATTCTTTGCAATTTCTTCAGAAATTGCATACATTTCCGCTGCTATTAAATGTTTCTCAACTTATCTGCTTATTGTCCACGTTTCACATCCATATAATAGTACAGGATCCATGTTACTCCCCCAATGTGTCTCCACCTTGCCGTGGTGGGGGAGCTTGCGTGTCCCATCGACCCCATGTGCTTGCCGATGGGTGAAAACTACATATCGGACGGCTCGTGGGATAGGGACCAGACTAAGAGAGACACAACCTGCTGCTATGCAGGTAAGACTGAGGATAGCAGTCAAAATCAGGCAAACGATCCCTAAATCTCAGTCCGGGCATAACCTTTAAGGCTCCCATCCGAGGTGTATGGCTGAACGTCTCTAAGCCATAAACTCTCGGAAGTGAGAGCCTGGCCGACACAAACCTACATCAAAATTGTGATGATGTGCTGAGAACGCTACATGCTCGGCGCAGATTCGTTCGATGGCTCTTAGCTGGGGGATATGAGGTATCCCCGGATGAAAGGGCCTTACCGTTACTCGCCCACAGACGCACGGAGGTAAGGTGCTGAGCCGGCAGCACATGTAGCCTACCTCGTGAGCGAGTACAAAAGGTGGAAAAACACCTCGGTCGCACGTCTCGCAGACGTCTGATAGTCTGTAACCACACTCATGGGGTGAGTGTAGTCAAAGGTGGAAAATTGTCTCGTTGACACAAAATGGAACGCCTGTCTTGCGAATCCATTACGTGGCAGCCCGAAGCGAAAGCTTGCTGTGTGGAAGCCGAAACAAGAGTCTCGAAACCCGAGGAAGGCTAACCTCATTAAAAAATGCCCGCCGGAAGCCGGAAGTGTCGTCCTACGGGTGGCAAACTAAAAATTGACACTACGCAATTACGTCCGAGTGAAATGTCTCGTCCGAATGTCTCTCGTGCTAGGAACAGCTCTGACTACCTACCTGACTACTAGTTTCCGAATGCCGCTCTTGTTCGGAACAGCTCTGACTAGGTAGTTTTCCGAATGTCTGTCGTGCCTGGAACAGCTCTGACGGGCGCAACGACAAGCACATGTCCGAAAACTCGCTGAGTGGATACCGTCTGCAAACCTGTCTGGTTTGTGCGGGAATGACCCGGGGCAAACGAAATGACCAATATATTGAAGTGAGGATTTAAAGCAGCCATGAGCAGGAAGTGACGATTCCCTCGGCTAGCCCAGAACCAGGGCGTTATGTGTCGGCCCTGCAACTATGGAAGCAACCTTGGATGGCGGAAAATGCTATGGACTGTCCCTGCCTTCCTTTGAGGGATGACCGTTGTCTTCGACCGTTCTAACTTGGCCAGCATGGTTGTAGATGGCACCACAAAAGTGAGAGTCTCCCAGGAATGCTACCTGGTCAAAAAAGCATGCTAAAGTCAATGTGTTGGCCTACGGGTTTCGGCCCAAGGGCGCATAACACACACACCGCAATCATATCTGAAAAAACACTCCGGATGAACGAAAATAAGAAGAAGAAGAAGGATCCATGTAGCACTTCAAACTATTTTTCTCATTTGCAACTGGCATTGTTTTATTGGTCAGTATGGTTTCCATATTGCAAAAGGCTATGTTGGCCAAAGCAATTCTTGTTCTAATCTCTTCAAGACACATCACATCAGATGTTATGACTCTTATGAGATAAAGAACATGGGTTCATTCTATTCCCAGGCATATGGTGGAGATTTACCCTATCAAAGGTGTCAATAATCTTATCCTGTACACTGCCTGGTGACTGCTGGGAAAAATATCTTTGAATCCTCAGTCCATGGCAATTCTTCCAGCAGACACCAGCAATGATACAAGGGCTTCACCAGACATTTATTCCTTGAAAGAGATATCCATGTGTTACTTCTGTCCCTGTTGAGCTTGACTCAAGTCCGACTTTGTGAAGACACATGAAGTGTGTAGCATAGGTGGGAGCACAAGCGCAATTGAAATACCACTACTTTTATCGTTTCTTTACTTAGTCTCGGTAGAGATTTGGTCCGCAGCAGATGAACAATATTCCCGCTGGTTGCGGGGTCCGCTAAGGTCAGGCGGAGAGTCTGACGATAGTGCACGCTTTACACAGGTCCGGACACTTGTGATTGACAGATGTATGCGTCCTTATGGTCCGGGCGCGTACGAGGCCCTCACCTGTGGGACTTGGCTGAACGCCTCTAAGCCTGGTCCCTTGGGTTCCAGGGTCTGGCCATCACTCGCCACCTGCTCATGATGGTGAGGTCTCTGAGGTTTGACCTTGTGCCGCCAGCGTCTGCAGCCTACCTTGTGCCAGACGTATTGGTTACCCATTCCTCTGGAAAACACAAGATTAAGCTGAGAGAGGGAACATGTCGTTTGGGCACCACATGTTTCTCTGAAAGCTCTGCCCAGGCATTGTGATGGAATATTGGCCACATTCCAACTCACATACTTTGGTCTGTCAAGACTGCAAGGTGCCACTCACTTCTGTCTTCCCTTATGGTCAAACATTTTCTGGGCGGCTTTGTTGGGGATGTGGATAAAAAAGACATCACCACATTAAGAATGTCTAATGAATCTACCCAAGAAATCTAACAGTCAACACGTACGGGGAACAAATCCCAAGTGTAGCCAAATCCCGCAAATATAGCACTTCTAATGTAAAAAGACGCAACTATTCCCTAATTTTAAAGAATACCATGAAAATGAAGAAGGCAATCACCAACCAGCATCCTATCCTCTCCTAGAGACAGCAGCTTAGGCTCATTTGTATCCAAGTGAATATCAAAAATGAGATCTTTGATTGGCTTGTAGTGAGATCTGTAACGGCCATGCCAGATGTATGGATTACGTCCCTCTTTGCGCTGTCGCTTGTAGACTGTGATGGTGAAGCCTGCATCCTGAAGTAAACATTGAAAAAATAACATTCAGTTTTCACGAATCAAGTTTTTAAGAATAACACTTTCTATTCTTAATTTTGTCTGAGAAGTTACCTTACAATCCATTTTTTTCACACACAAATTGTTCTTAATATAGCCTTTAGTATTTGTTAAATGTCACCTGAAGTAAACAGTAGACAAATATTGTTCCAGGTTTTCTTCAACATTCTATATTTAAACTAAGAAATTGCTATATTTTTTTCTTCTGAGATTCAAAGGCACAAATTGCTGAGCCTGGTTAGTCCTACATGTCCGATCACACATTTCAGTTTTGATTATCTCCATTGATTTGGTTCCAAGGAGTTAATCCTGGTAGAAATTGACAATGCTTATGATAATAATTATAGTTTTAATAATAATAATAATGGCATCTTGATGATGGTAATGGTGGTGGCAGTGATATACTCTTATACAAACAAAAACAACTGATACTAACTGCTGTTGCAAAATATGTAGAATTATGAGAGAAAGCAATATGTGTAATGGCATCATGAGCATATTTGTAGGCATCATTGATCTGATTTAAGAGTGCCACTGAGTCCACCAAGTACACTGTACCGTTGGTACATCCCACGGCTGAAAAAGACAAATTAAGAATATATGAATGATGGCAACATTGACAGTTATTTACTTCTTTTACTTGCTGTAGTATAAGTATATTCATCAGTTACATCTATAATAATGCTGATTAAATATCATTAAATGTTCCTTTCATTACCATCTATGTCAAGGTACACGTTCTCAATATTACGTAGCAATGAATGGCTTTGTATTCTTCTTCTTCTGCCCTTTAACCTCCAATGGGGCAGAGGCCAAATCATTTTATCATTTGCTAACTCCTGCAGCTCCCTCCATGTCCTTCCAGTATTATTCATCTCTGTCTGTAATTCTCTTCTTCATGTGTTTATAGGTCTCCCACTAGTTTGTTTCCCATGTGGGTTTCAGACAAGAAAATGTCTAGTTAAACTGTCCTCAAGTTTTCTCAGTGTATGTCCTATCCAATCCCAGGATATTTTCCTGACATCTTGGTTCACTGAAGTTTGTTTAGTTCTCTCAGTGAGCTCTACATTGGTGATTCTGTTATACCATTTTATTTAAAATATTTTGTGCATGCATCAATTAGTGCACACTTTCGCAAAATCAACACCTACGAGATGAGATGCCTGAGGAGAGCTGCCAACTTAACAATCCGAAACCAAGTAAGAAATGCTGTTATCAGACAGACAGTGGGATCAACACCTTGTGTCACATTTATTGAAAGACAGATCAAGTGGTTTGGCCATGTCATTAGAATGCAACACCAACAACTTACCATCACTGACCCTACATCAAAGATCATCTGCAACGAGACCAAGAGGACGTCCAAGACGAAAATGGATTGACGACATCAGAGACATTGTACAATCACACGGAATGACACTATCCAGTGCCGCCCACCGGGCACTGGAGCGCAAATTAGTCCTTCCCACGATGCTTGATGGCAGAAGTGGAAGAAGATGATGATGATGTTGATCAATTAGTAAATGTTTGTAGTTTATTAAAGAAATCAGGAGCCTTGGAATGTGATCAACATCGAACAATTAGTTTAATAAGCCACATCACGAAGATTTTGCTAAGAATTATCATGCAAAGAGTTAGGAAGAAAATACAACTCGAAATAGGAAAAGAACAATGTGGGTTTGTAGAAGACAAGGGTACAGTAAATGCTGTAAATATGCTGAGAACATTAACTGAACGTTGTATAGAAGTAAACAAAGATCTACACCTTTGCTTTATTGACTACACAAAGGCTTTCGATAAAGTAAAACATGTCAACATGAAAAATATGCCTGCAGATCTACAAATTGATGGGAAAGACCTTAGACTTGTAAAAAACATATATTTGGAACAAGCTGCCATAAAGATTGATAATGAAGTAGGCCAATATCAGCCTATTAAGAAAGGTGTGAGACAGGGATGTGTAATGTCTCCAGATCTTTTTTCCCTGTACACTGAAAATATTTTCAGAAATGTAGAAGATATGAAAGGAATCATCATTGGAAGATGAAACATCAATAACATTAGATATGCAGATGATACAGTATTGATTGCAGACAATGAGCAAGATCTGCAACATTTAGTAGATGCGGTTTCTAAACACAGTGAACAACTAGGATTAGAATTAAATTGTAAGAAGACACTGATTATGGTCGTCAATAGGAAAGAGGAAATACCACAATATACAAGTAAATGGGAATATTCTTAAACAAGTGAATCGGTACAATTATCTCGGAATAGTCATAGCATCTGATGGGAGATGCCTTGAAGAGATTAGAACAAGAATCACCATGGTGAAGGTAGCCTTTTGCAAGATGGAAGGCATCCATCCATCCATCATGTGCCATGCCGGTAAGCGTGGGCGGTCATGTTCTGCCATCTCACTCGATCAACAGAGTCGTGGATCAGTTCCGTGTTTTTGTCTCGACCATGCCACAAGGCCAAGCCATCCAGATACTTGTTTCTAGGTCTTCCCCTTGGTCTGTTCCCCTCGATCTTACCAGTTGTCACCAAGTTCTCCAAATCATTTCTTCTCATAACATGCCCAAAAAATTGTGACTGTCTACGTCTAATGTCTCTGATCAGTTTACGATCTTCATTTGTTTCTTGAAGGACTTGTTCATTGGTCTTTCTGGCTGTCCATGGTATTCTTTGCATTTTCCTCAGAAACCACATTTCTACAGCCATCAGATATTTTTCAGCCTGGCTGCTCATTGTCCAAGCTTCACATCCATATAAAAGTACAGGTTCTATGTAGCATCTCAACACTCTTTTTCTCGTTTCAATTGACATCTTTTTATTGGTCAGTATGTTTTTCATCTTGCTAAAGGCTACTTTTGCCATGGCGATTCTTGTTCTAATCTCTTCAAGGCATCTCCCATCAGATGTTATTACTGTTCCGAGGTAATTGTACCTATTCACTTGTTGAAGAGTATTCCCATTTACTTGTATATTACACTGTGGTATTTCGTTCTTCTTAGTGACGACCATAATCTGTGTCTTTTTACAATTTAATTCTAACCCTTGTTGTTCACTATGTGTAACAACCGCATCTACTAAATTTTGCAGGTCCTGTTCATTGTCTGCAATCAAGACTGTATCATCTGCATATCTAATGTTATTGATGCATCGTCCCCCAATGTTGATTCCTTCCATATTTTCAATATTTCTGAAAATATTTTCACTGTACAGGGAATGGAAAGGCATACTGACCAATAAAAATATATCATTTGCAATGAGAAAAAGAGTGTTGTGGTGTTATATAGAATGTTATATAGAACCTGTGCTTGTGTACGGGGTGAAGCGTGAACAAAGAGCAAACAGGCTGAAAAACATCTGATGGCTGTGGAAATGTGATTTCTGAGGAAAATGCAAAGAATACCATGGACAGACAGAAAAACCAATGATCAAGTCCTACAAGAAACAAACTAAAAATCTAGACATTATATGTAAACAATCAACATTTTTTGTCACGTTATAAGAAGAAATAAAATGGAGAACTTGGTGACAACTGGCAAGATTGAGGGGAAGGGAGAGAAATTATCTGGATGGCTTGGCCATGTGGCATGGCCAAGACAAGAAAGGTTCTTATAGTTGCTGGAGAGGAAGGAGCAGAGACCAGACCTTGAAGAACACTACTGCCAGCTACAAGGACAGGAAGCCGAAGCTAAGCAGCAGATTTTCCATCTGCTGTAGATCTATCCAATCCAACAGAATCAGGTCAGGAGAAGAATTTCTCCAGTCAGTGATTAGTGACGAAAGAGCAATAAAAGCTCAATAATCCAGAACTCAAAAACTAGACTAGACTTTAGGAATATACGTAGAGGTATATAAAAATACATTGGTGGCATTTGCAACCCCACCTTTCTATGTCAGTGTTTCTCCCATGGAGAATACATAGTGTGATATTGTAATAAATCTTTGGTGTAGATTTTAAATTTCAAATCACATGATTCTGTTATAATCTTGATTAAGATTAAACCAGCGCTAGAGTGTGGTAGATTGAAAGTTTTTACTATAATATTTGTCTTCCTATCTCCGTGTTGTAAGAAAGAAGGGGGACTGGGGTTTCTTTTACTTCCCAGGCATTGTGTAACAGGATAACTAGGTCTACGGTCTATACTTTAGTACATTTGTTCGTCTTATCTTCCATAGCCTGGTCACTGTTTAGAAGACTAGATCATCTCTGGGGCCTGCATTTCATACAGCCTAGATTCCTATGAGTCATTTGATTTTTTCTTCTTCAGTGGATAGTCTTTCATTCAGAAAGTCTACTTGACCTTTCTTTTGTGTGAGAAATCTAGCATTAGTAAGCGGCCAAAAGGTCTCTGAGGTTTTCTTTTGCTGCTGTAATCCCTGCCTCTCTTCTTGCTAAAAAATAAAATTTAGTTGCATGTCCTTCACAGGATGCAGCAGTCAACCCCAGCATTTTGGCTGTTCGTGATTCTTGGGCAAGTTTTACATTCAGTAGTTTGCCATTGCTTTCTGAACGACCGGCACTTATACATTTTTTGAAAAAACCAGCACCACTGTGTTTTGAACCCGGGTATATTAGATTACGAATCCTGTCTGCAACTCCTTTGCCACGGAGACCGGTCTCTTCTTGCTAGAACATCTAAATATTGCTTTTCATCCACCCTTATGTGCTTCTTATTGTCTTTGTTGACTTCTGTGTATTTTTCATTGGCTCTGACTTTTGTCTTGAGAGTTTCAGGCATTATTCATGCCTTGTTTTCATTCCCTTCTCCCAAGGACTTCCACGCATGAGTCGCTCCAAATGCTTTTAACCTGTTGCCAACTCTTTTTTGTGCTATAATTATTTACTAAGTGATGCAAGACCTGATTCTTATTAGAGATTGTGACCATAAACCATTTCTTAGTTTCATGGTTTCTGAGATATCCTATCTATTGATATCCATGTTTATAAGACATTATATATCTCTTGAGTTTTAACTTGATTTTACTTATTAGTATGGTGATGCCCATGTGGCTTTATGGATTCTTTTGTGAGGAAAACACTCTCATCTGTGTTGATTAACAGCACAAAAATGAGTGTACACTTCTCTGTTTTCATTCATTACCCATAGTCTATGTTTCCCCATGACCTGTTTGTGACAAGTGTTATCTGATCCTATTTTGGAATTTAGGTCACTCATCAAAATTGTGTTATAGTCATTTCTTAAATCAACAATTATGCTTTGAAGTTTCATGCAAAATGTTTATTTTCTTTTTCATGGTTCTAAATGTTGCTAACATTATTCTTGAGCTTCCCACTCGAATAATGTTTCCTTTGCCTCTTTTTATAACATTAGGGCCACTCCTTCACTGTGGGGGGCATTATCCTCTTTATGGCCTGAGAACAGCACTGTTTCACCTGTGTCTGGATGCTGTGTGCTTGTTCCATTCCACCTTGTTTCTCACAATCCCAAAATAATGATATTATAATATATCATTTCTTCTACCACTTGTGCAGTCTTTCCTAATTCATACAGAGTTGTAACATGCCAGGTGCAAATCCTGGAGATTTTCCTAAATGAAAGAGATTTAATCAGTGCCAAGGACTCCTCATGGCTTTCTCCACAACACTCACATTTCTTCTAGAAGAGCTTCCTTTCCTCTTTATTGGCTGAGCAATTCTTTTTTCTTTATATGACTTATTCATGGTTGATTGGATGTTGTAGCTGCATTTTTCTACACAGGTTAGCCTACCCTAAGAATAACCTTCCTTAGTCGCCTCTCATAACATGCTTGATAGGGTGCAATGGTACTATTCTTTGCTTCCCTTTGCTTCAGTTGGTGGGGATGTGTGTGTATGGTTTGGGGATATGTGAGTGGATGTGCGATGTGTGGGTTGGTGGGGGATGTGTGTGCGTGGGTGGGGAATACATGGTCGATGGAGGTGTGGTTGGGGGATGGGTGGTTGGAGGTGTAGGTGGGGAGAGGATGTGTGGGTTAGGATGTGTATGTGGGTGAGATGTCTGGGTTGGTGGGGGATGTTTGTGGGTGGCGAGTGTGTTTTTGTTGGGGGAACAGGTAAGGGCAGTGTGTGTGGGTGGGGGATGTGTGGGAGGGGGATGGGTCGGTTGGTGGGGTATGTATGTGTCCCTGGGTGTGTGTGTGTGTGTGTGGGTAGGTGGGGGTGTGTGTGTGGGAGGGGTGATGTATGGGTAGGTGGGAGATGGGCCTCATAACATGGTAATTTGCCTTGTTTATGTTTACAACATTCATTTCACAATGTTTATTTTTCTTCCTATGTAAATGTATAAAGCTCTTGACGAACGAAAAACGAGTGATTGGAAGGGCCGAATGTAAGACAGGCCTGAGTGCCCAATTTGTGACCCTTTTAAATAAAGTTGATTTGATTTGATTTGATTTGATTTCCCTTGTGGGCCCCAGTAATTCTCCATTGTTGCCTTTGAGAACATGTAAGGTAGATTAGTGTTACTATTCTTTGCATCCCCTTAGAGTCCTGGTAACATATGAGTGGAATCTTCCATTGTTGCCTTTGATGACACGTACGGTAGGTTAGTGTTATTATTCTTTGCTTCCACTGTGGGCCCTGGTAACATATGGGTGGAATTCTCCATTGTTGCCTTTGATGACATGTAAGGTATCAGTTATCAGTTGGGGTATCTTCATTGCACTCCGGACAGGTCCATAGATGCTCAGATCCTTCCCCCAGCATATGCATCAGCGTCCGGTGGCTAATAGTGCCAGTTCTGTGACATGTAAGGTAGGTTAGTGTTATTATGGTTTTGTGTGCTGGACTGTTTTCTTGTCTGCCCAATTGCCTGCTTGTTGCAATTATTTCTTCTCTTCCTCTTTGTTAAATAATGGCTAATTAGCTATTTCTATAGCTTCTAGTGGCTACTTTAAATTAAATGTTTTGATCAGAAGGAGATATTATTGAGCTAAGGTGAGCTGAGTCTAGAACCTACATCACAGCTCTCAGAAAATTTATGTCAAGGAGGTATTATTATAACTGTCTACGATAGAAAGAGTTAGAGTACTAAAGGAACAGTGTGAGTTAAAGTAATAGCTTTCTGGAATAGAATGAGTGAAAGTCCTAACAAAGATAGAGCAAGTTCATTTCACAGCTGGTTTGGGCATAAACAGATAAAGGAGTTTTTGTTCTTCTTCATACACCTTTAGATGTCAACCTGAATATAGTTAAATAAATTGGCAGTCAACCTGAGATTATTGACATCCCCACAGAGCTTGTCACAAGAATTCAACATAATGGCTCATGTAACTGTAATTAGCATCATGCTAGTGATAATGTGTGGGGTAGTGTTACTGTGTTACCGGAATTATCAAACTTTTATTTACATACAATGTGGTATTAAACATAAATGTTAAAGTGTTTGTGACAATGGCTAACAAAGACTGGTATTTACTGTGTATATTTAAACAACTTTGTATTTTTACTTTCTTACCAATTAAAAAACCCTTTGGATCAAAGGCCACACACTGAATATGGTTCTTTTCAAACATTCTTGAAGCAATTACTTCTCTGGTGTGACAAAAAGTAAATAATACTATAACAATATTAACATCATGGAAGCAATTACATTTCTTTTATGAAAAAGAAAAATGATAGTAAACAATGCTAACACTGTAAGCTCACTAGCATTAATAATTAGTTAAAATTGCATCAATTTAGCAATACAATTCTATTCTGATTTGTTGGCAGGACATAGCATTGACTGTAGTCTATAGCATAGACTGTTAATATAGATGGTTTAAATTCTTAACCCAGCATACCACATATCTTCACTTCATGAAATGTGATGGAAAATAGTGACAATGTAGATTTTTAATCTTCTTCTTCTTCAGAGTTCCGAGCCATTGATGTTCTTTGCTGCAGATACAATCCGTCTCCATTCGTCTCTCTGGTTGACCTTCTCTTGCCAGTCATTGATTCCAAGTGCTTGTAGATCTGTATATATATTATCTCTCCACCATCTTCTTGGTCTACCTCGGGGTCTACGGTAATTTATTTCCGAGTGTAAGCGAGTTTTGTTTCCCTATTATCTTCCATTCTTTCTATATGCCCCAGCCATTGTAGTCTATTAGCCTTCATGATACCAGTGATTAGCGGGGACTTAAACAGATCATAAATGTTTTTGTTACTTCTTCTTTTCCACTCTCCACTTTGTGTATCCCTAATGGGTCCAAAGATGCGTCTTAAAACTTTGTTCTCAAAGGTTTGTAGCAAGGCTTTGTCTCCTTTCGTTGTACTCCAGGTTTCAGAGCCATACAGCACAACTGGTCTGATCAGTGTTTTGTATATTGTGATCTTGGTGTTACGAGATAGCGCATTTGATTTTAGTAGATGTTGTAGTGCATAGTATATTTTATTTCCATAATTGATTCTAGTTTGTATTTCTTCCCTTATGATGATGGAGCAGCTGAAGATTGTACCCAGGCATTTGTATGTTTCCGTTCTTTTTAATAAGATGAATAATTAGAAGAGATCGCAGATGACCGAGGTAATGAATAAAGAGGTGGTAAGATGATGGGATGTTTAAGATTTTTCTCACAGCGACTCCAGTATGGAATACTAAAGGTCAGGGGGAACAGGGTTCAAAAGTCTTTATTTTCCAAGTTAAAAAAAAACAACTAAATGTTATATAGGGTTATAAACAGGATATTGTAAAACTGTGAACACAGAAAGTTTGGTAAGTTTTGCACCATGAATACTCACATCTCCCTCTGTCAAGAATGCTGATAATAGTGGCTCTACATATTGACTTTTTGTTCTTTAAGAGTTTAAATAAAATTTTCAAGCACCTGGTCTATACAACAAAAGTAAAAGTAAATGACCCTTTTACATCCCCTAAGGTACATTGGGCATTTAGTGTTAGATCCATATTTTGTTAAACCAATCGGCATTTGGTAAGTGATGAGGGCTGCATCGCACCAGCTGCCTTTACTTCCCAAGATGTTTCCTGGTAGCCATTTTAGATTGGATCACTCTGGCAGCCCAGATCAGTTTAAAAACTCCACCCCAATCTGAATTCAAACACACGACCAACGGGCAGGCAGACTGTGCTTATGTGGCTCTCACATGGTCTATAAAGGCACCTTTTTGCAAAGCAATTTGTAGATATCATTATCATTCAGTGAAACAAGAACACTAATTCTTGTTCACACTCTCTCAAAGTATTTATTAACTCCACTCTTGATTTCAAATATACCCTTTATACCTGTGAGGTATGATTCCATGATGGACAGAAATGTTGTCGGTCAGATGATCTTTTTTAACACTTTGTCTTGAAAAGACCCTCACGACTGATCAAATAAAATGCCTTTGTGAGATCAATGAAAGCAATAAACAGTGGTTGATTCTGTTCACATCATTTTCTTGCCCCCTTGCTCTTGTGCAGTGTTACATTGCTTGAATTCCTGTGGGACCTGTCTATCCTACCAGCATAGCTCTAATAGCTGTTGGATCTGTATAGTATATCTTGTCCACTCATAATAACCTCTATTGGAATCCCATCCTTATTCAGAACCCTCAGAATTTTTAAGAGAGAAAGCACTGACTTAAATTATTAAAACAATAAAATATCCTAACAGCCAAGGTTAAAAACATATTTCATACAAACCAACAATCAGAAGACCTACTTAGTTCTATAATTCCAAAGCTTCAGTAAGCCTGAAAAGCTTCCTATGGCAACAACAGGCCTGCAAGAAGAAATGGTAAAATCATAAAGTCAAAATACTAAATGGATTTGTAAAATATATTTCAGAATCTGACATAATTGAAAAGTGTTAATCTAAAATTGTAGACAACATTTTTAAATTTAAATACCTTATTTTGAACAGGTTTTATAAGAACTTTATAAGTTCACTAGAGAGTCAGCTTTCATGCAGACTGTCATACCTTATATTGAATCATTTAGTAGAGCTGATATATAAGACACCTAGATTACACTATGCTGGTCTCTCTGGCTGAGGGGTGACACCACTTTCTTCGTAATCCCGTTTATCCACACAGGGTCTCGCAGCGAGGCGAGAACTGGAAGCAGTTCGACCCGCGCTCGTGACTTGCGGGATAATGAGCCGGCCGCTCAGAAAGCAATGGCAAACTACTGAGCGTAATCTTGCCAAGAAATCAACATACAGCTGACAGATGCTGATGTTGAGAGCAATGTCCTGTAAAGGATATGCAAAACATTTTTTTTTAGATTACACTATAGTGCATGATTTGTGTGACAATGTAACACAAGTTGGGATATGCATGACAGTTTGAGAACCACGCTCACTGTTTAAATTGCAACACTCCATGAATTGGGCTGATCACCACCTATCTGGCTTGCATGAAAGATGTATGAATCCCACAGGAAATGTGTCTGAAGTGATGTGAGCACTGTCAATTTAAAACAAAAATAGGTTAATGCCTAATTACAGCCCTTTCTTGTTACTGTTTAGTATAGTACACTTCACATTAGCCACCTTATTTGCTGGATTTACCCACGATGTAAGGTGTGTCTAAGGTGTGTCTAAGGTGTATCTAAGGTGTGTCTAGCTGAATCACCTGAGGAAAGACTGTCAGCAGCCTAGTTATAAATACTGACATTCAAATTAGGTTTATGTTAGCACAGATTGTTAGTTTTAAGATAAATATCTACAAATCACATATTATCTTTGTCTCCACATGATTAAAGTTTTCCGGGTGGCAGGGCAGCCGTGTTGTTCCTTGAGTTTGTTGTACAAGCTAGACTGCCAGATATGCTACAGATGAGTGAGCCAACACTACAACACAGCATCCTGACACAGACACTCTTATTTTGGTTATATTCTCAATGTCATAAGTTGCCTGTACTTTACATATACAGTTTTTTTTTTTTTTTTTTGCATATCCTTTACAGGACATTGCTGTCAACACCAGCATCTTTCAGCTGTATGTTAATTTCTTGGCAAGATTACGCTCAGTAGTTTGCCATTGCTTTCTGAGCGGCCGGCTCACATACCCCGTAAGTTAACGATGCGATTCGAACCACTGCTGATTCTCACCGTCATCACGTCACCGACGAGAGTATACGAGATTACAGAGAAAAGTCATAACCTCTAAGTCACGAAGCCGGCACATATACAGTTATGATAATCATATAGCAGTCAAAGAAGACATTTTTGGAACAGACAATATACAAATTATACACAGAAGCCACAAACAATGACAAGGTTTCAGTCAAATTATAGTTCATTTATGCACCTGACGAGATGCAGCGAAATCTGCCAGGCAATCACATGTGCAATCTATTGTTTATGACTTCTGTGTTTAAACAAAAATGATACTTTCAAATGCAGAGAACAATACTGTCAAACTTTAAGTCATACTTACAGTCTCGGGTGGCAGTCCAAGGCATGCACAGCTGAATCATGTTCTCTGTGAATGACCTAGTGTGTGTGTACACATATACTGATTTAGATTGTTTATACAGTGAGCATGTAATGAGATGTAAAGAAAATAAAGAAACGAAAGCCACTAGAGATGGTTGTGGGCAATACAAATATGGGTCTAACATTATATGTTCAATGTGCTTAAGGTGTGTAAAAGGATCAGGTGACTGATATTTGGCCAGTCACATAAACTCAATTTTTTTTTCGCTCGCTCACCCGCTCGCTTTTGAACTCAAGTGTTGACCATAGTACTATTTATAGTAGTAATGGACTGAATTTAGCATGTCGATTAGCTTTCTCTATTAACAGTGTCCCTCGCCTTCAGACAAACCCACTTTGACTTCAGAGATACGTGTAATTTACGTCCCCAAGTCAAGGACAACAGGTCAACATTTTAGTCCAGCTGCCTGGTGTAGGGGCTGAACCGCTTACCTCAGCATCAGCACAAAGAATGTTTAAGAACACGTGTTCTTACCCATTCAACCATGTGGACCTGCACATGAACTCAATTAAGTGTTAATCTATATCCCCATAGCCTTGCATCTCTGTCAAAAATACCATTATTCACCTCTGTTCATGCATTTTAATAATCAATATGGGCGTAAATCAGTAATTAGATGTTTGATTTTAATGTAGACAGCACAGTTAGATGTATCAAATTAGCAACCGAGTATGAACTATATGGGGTTAGTTACACATCATTAGGAGCCAGTGCCTATATAAACAAAATAATTCACAGTGACAAGGTTAGTTACATATCCTTTAAAGTCAACCCCCAGAATTATTTGGCTGTTTGTGATTTCTAGGTAAGTTTACGTTCAGTTGTTTGCCATTGTTTTTTAAATGACTGGCACTTATACCATTGTAACAAAACCAGTGCAAGGTGTTCTGTTTCCAAATCGCCTGCAGCTGTATTTCAAATGTGGTATGTAGGATTGCGAATTATGTCCATAACCCCTTAACCATAGCTCTGCCAATTAACATTGGATGCATTGAATTGGACAATTATTCCAAATAAGGTCGCCCACATCTGGTAATGATATAATTCTTTTACATTTGTAGGAAAAAGTAATGGGCTACTTAGCTGTGTTGATTAATGGTGGTTTTCTCTCATGTTCAATGTGGGGGTCATAGATTGAGCAAAGATCTATACCCAGCCATTCACTAGCCTATTAGGTTAAGCTGGTCACTCTACAGGCAGTTTGTTTACAATTTTTGTGGAAATATTATTGCTTTTTATAATCTCAGTTCTGTTATGCCCACTTATCATTACTATAAATAATACTAAAAGGCTATCATAAAATTTCACATTTGCCCTTGCATTTATAAATTCACTTACTATAAATATATGCACATAAAATGTAATGTAACAAGCAACACACAAAAAGTAAAGCATCTACCTTCAGCTTAGTTCCATCTGTTACAACACTACAGTAGACAGCAATGGCTGTTCCAACAATAAAATCTCGAATAACAAACGGTTTGGCCTGTTTGGTTGCATCTGATGGAAAATCACTGCCTTCCTGAGCCCTAAAAGAAGAATATTCCAACACTACTAAGTATTTGAAACAAAAAGTAAGTCATTTTTCATACTCTTCTTGTAGAACAGATTTAACATTCTATTTCAGATTTTACAATCTAAGTCGAAAACACTTTTGTAAAGAACAGAAAAATATAACATAATGATTTGTTTCTGACAGCATCGTCTTTATTAAATTAATAAACAACTATGACTGTTTTTGTTAAGTGTTTTTATGAAGCAGATTTGGAAATATACTAGAAATGTTAGCAAGACTCACAAAAAACAGAATGTCTTCCTCGTGAATATACTAACCAGAGAGCAACTTGTACTTTCTTGGTACTTTCTACTAGAAGTAATAGCTCGTTTAGGGTCTACGCTTGAGTTCAAAGAATGCAAGCGGGAAAAAAACATCAGCTATTTCCAAATCAACAAGTTGCCATGTCAAAGTTCACTGAATTCCATTTCTGGTGGTAGTTATTGTTGTCTTCAAAAACCAGTGTGTAGTCAGTAAGAATAATACAGGTGGGAAAAGGCATCCTTGTTGCATTCCTGTTTTTATCTCAAACGTATCTGTTAGTTTTCCTTCATATAAAACTCTGCATGTTATGTTTCTGTATGTTGCCCTTATGAATTGAACAGTGGAAATATGTAAATCCTACAGATTAAAGCTTCACGTGAGAGGAATGTTTTCACTGCACAAGGATTTACCCCCTCAGGCTCAGTCTCTCACTGTAGAATAGCAGGTCACCTGCTGAGAGCATGGCACGAAGCATGAAACCCATAGCTCCAGAGATAACCCCCAAGGGTCTGCTAAAACACTGCACTCGGGGTCTGAGTGATGCAGTCTAAACTAACACACACCCTTCAGAGCCAGAGGCAGATGGCTTAACCTCTTAACCACATAGATCACTGATGTACTGCTTGACTGCACATATGGTACAACATGTTTACAAGCATAAGGATAATAAAAAATAGATAACTTACATGGGTGAAAAATCTGGGTTGTATGCAAAAGACACTGCTGTGCAAGGACCAGTGTGCAAATGTTGGTACCTGATTCAGAATAAAACATGTACATATACTAACAACTGGGAAGCTTGATAGGAAAAGAACAAGGAATTTAAAAAACAGGAAAGTTATATATAATACTTATTTGATTACATGTGAAAATTAACCCTACCAGACAGCTGAACCGATTTTTCGGTAATTTCCTAATCTGCCACTATACCACTGTACCCAATTTTCGGTATTTTGCCTTGTACGTGAAAAAAAGCGTCACAAACTAAAAATAACCAACCAGTCGTGGTCAAACCTCATGGTTAGCCATTGCAAATGTCTTCCCCCATACGTTTGAATTGATTTTGTGTGGTTTAACGCGAAAAAATTCTGTAAATTCCCAATGAAACGTAGTCTGATGAACCAAGCACTTCAACAAGAAAGCGAAGTAGGTCTAGGCTTTTCACAGTCCAACAGGTGATCGATACTTTGGTTTATTCAGACTGGATTGGCACACAAAGGTGGAATATTGGCGCTAGATGAAAGGTAGACCTATTTTCGACAATGTCTCCAAGTTACAAATTATTCTAACCACTTGTTTGCATTAACTAACATTTTTCTCTATCAGGTTGGTTTTTTTTCCCTCTTTAATGCTCAGGAGCCCAGGTAATAGGGACAGTTAGGTTCAGGGCCTCAGGTCTGGTAGGGTTAATGATAATTCCTAATTTTAAAAAAATTAAGCATTTTGAAATATTATTTGCATACAATTAACTGCAAACAAGAACAGACAGTAAAAGAAGAGTGATAAAACTGACCAGTAAATAAGCCGCAGACCTTGATCAAAGAACTTGATATGTCCTGCAGTGTCACCAATCACAATGAAACTGTTAATTCAAAATACGTTAATAATTAAAATGTCTTCAACATTTTTCTATTTTTAATAAACAGTGAATGTTAATCAGAGTAAAGTTAAAGAACACAACAAAACAAAGTAAAGTCACAAGACTGTCATTGGGGTCTTCATATTTTTATACTGCAACATAATGAGGTGGTGTGGTCACTTGCAGACATCGCTGCCAATCCTTTCCCAGACAATTCCCACAAAATTATGAAAATTATCAGGTGCCCATTTTCTGAGGCTGGGTTGTACCCACAGTCATGTTAAGCAAGTGCGTTCACCACCACGCTACTGCAGCTCCAAATCAAAGTAAAGAACTCTTTTATATAAAATGGCAAATTAAAAAATATCCAAACTGAAATAAAACGAGTTAGTACAATATATTCTGCTAGAGGATCAGAGCTGTGGAGAAACATGACTGACCCCATAATTTTTTGTGACATCTGATGATTAGGAAAGTTAATCAAAATATGACATATTCATAAACAACTGAGGCAACTGATAAATAATGAAAGACTTAGGGGAAAAAACAGTACATGAATCAGAATTTATGGTTTGTCATATAAAGAGGGCATATGAAAAAACAAACCAAATATGCTGTTCGTTCAGAAGAGTGAATCAGAGTACTAAGATGTGATAAACTGCTACTTGGACAAGTACTGCAAACAGTTAGTTATCTTGACCATGCTCAACCTTCAATACTAGTTGTGTGGTTATGTTGTCACGATATTTTTCAACCTTCTGTACTAGTTGTAGCTATGTTGTGATGACACTGTTCAACATGTCAATACTAGTTGCTTGGCTATATTGTTAAACCTTCTATTCTAGTCATGTGGTTATGTTTTCTGTATATATTATTTTACTTGCACACTGCACAAACTTACTTGTCTGTGTTGGTGAGAACATTTATTCCCTTGTCATGCACTTTGATGATCTTCAGTGGCTTCTTGTCAGCACTTTGATTGACATCCATGACTGAAATCAACAACCAAAATGTAGCAAGTACTTACATTACTTAGGTCTTAAAATTCTTAAGATAAAGACACAGATAATGAGAATAAATCATGCAAATGATAACCCAATTTCTCTTGATGAAATCTCTCTCTCAGAGGTGGCATCATATGTACATATTTAGGAAGTAGTGTAGACAAAAATGAGAGAACAAATAAACACATTAAAATAAGAATGCAAACTAGGAACAGGAGTCTTTATAGCACTAGAAAATTTGTGCAAGTTAAAAAGTAATTACATCTAGAATAAAACTTAGAATATTTAAATCCAACATCAAACCGATACTGTTGTATGGATCAGAAACATGACTAAAACAATTACTAACAAACTACAAACATTAATTGGTGCTTGTGCAGAATATAAAGACTAAAATTGTGTGTGAGAGTTACCGATATAGAGCTCATGGAGCAAACTAAACAAATTCCAGTGAATTAAGATGTGAGAAAAAGATGCTGGTTTTGGGTTGGAAATATAGTGAGGGGAAAAACTTTATAGGAAATCTAGAATCCCTTTATTTGGAACCCAGAAGGGGGAAAAAATAAAGGAAACCTAAAATCACCTTAGAGTAGAAGCCTGTCTTATTGCCAGGTGTGTCCACCAAGTGGCAGATGGTGGAGTGGCCTATAAATATAGAGGTTAGCTGGGAATATGTCAAATACATGGCCGTGGGTCAATGCATGGTGGTCATTGGCATGAGGCTGGTTTGTTGTTTGTTGGTGGGGCAGCTATTTTTATAAGATAACCCCAAAATTCTAAGACAAGGCCACCAGTTGGTAAGAGGTATCATATATAATCAAACCCCACATGTTCATACCCTGAGAGCAGATAAATAAATAAATTGATTATGTGGTTGTTTCGGGATTTGAAATTTTAAATATTGAGCACAACCCACTACTGGCAACGCTGATCACATTCCGGTATGAACCTAAGGCCTATCCACGTCAATATGGAAGCACTAGACTCGAGTTTCGCCCTCATTTGAGCTCGTCAGTAGTGCATATCCCTGACCGGATCCGGAAACAGTCCCGGATCACGCGTGTGAAGCGGGTGTGTAACCACGCGGCACACACTGGACACACCAAATTATCACAACAGAATACCACAACGCTACGCATCGTAGGCTATGCTCAAGATTGCCCAATCGCCGCGACTGACGTCCGTCAATCGATGGGACCCGAACGATCAGGACTTCTCACTGGCAAGGAACACCAGGCCTCCTAAAATCCAGTGAGCAACAATCAAATTGATTATGTGGTTGTTTCGGGATTTGAAATTTTAAATATTGAGCACAACCCACTACTGGCAACGCTGATCACATTCCGGTATGAACCTAAGGCCTATCCACGTCAATATGGATCTTTATAGAGGCCTGAACTGTGCCGGTCTCCCTGGCCTAGGGGTTAACGTCTTTCTTCGCAATCCCATATATTCTCGTGAGTAACGTAACCTGCATGATAATCGGTAGCGGTTCTCATCACATTGGTAACTTATGGGGTATGTGAGCAGGTCGCTCAGAAAGCAATGGCAAACTACTGAGCGTAATCTTGCCTAGTACATCAACAGCAGCTGAAAAATGCTGATGTTGACTGCAATGTCCTGTAAATATGCACCAAAAAAAAACAAAAAAAAAACAATGTCCTGAAGAAGTGAAACAATCATAAATAAATATCATATTGAAAGACTAATGCTAAAATTAAAAGTCAACAAAATGTCTGCACAGTAGGTAATTATGGACTAGAAAAGAATAATGAAAGAATAGGCAGACTTGTAGAGCGAGTGTGATATGATTGATGGAAACATCTGGCAAACAGCCAAGAAGATAATGGATGTACAAGAGCCCTGACAATAAGGTCATAAACCAGACTGGTTATGTCCTCAATGACAGAAGATTTGAAATATTTTACTTAAAAGTCACAAAACTGTACCAAATGCTGACTACTACAGTGATTAGTTATTAATTATAGGCAAACTACATATAAAGTTAAGGAAAGTCAAAAAGATAATCAATAAATTGTATTATCACCTCCATATACAACATTGACCTACAATGTCTACCTACAAGATAGCAGGTTTGTGTATTGCTTCATCTGGTCCCTACCCCTTGCTCTATCTGACATATGTGACCCTACGAGTAGCTGTGCTACCACCGTCAGACAGCTCTTGGGGTTACTGGAGCCTTGCAAGCCCCTCTAATGCTACAAGGTGGATACACAGCCAATGAGGACTAGAACACAATACACACAGTTTTATACAAAATACCAGGAGAATGAAGTGAAAATAACATGAAAATATTTTGTTGAACATAACCAAAAAATCAAACACTTAATAAAATCTTTAATAACAAACTAGCAAGGTGAGGTGGTGTTCTGAGACAAGAATGGCAGGATAGGACAAGACTGGATGAAATTCATGGTGCTATATTAGGTTAAAAAGTCAGATAAGACGAGTAAAGAAAGAAAATATTTTTGTGGGGATGAATTGAGCATAACTGCTTAACATTAGTTAGAGGAGCCAAAATAATTTTTCCTGCAACCACAGAAACATCTGAGCAAGGAACTTCCTGCAGAAATGAAACAGCATGCTTTGCGTTGCCTGAGTCAGTGGTGACTCTAATTAATATATACTAATTTTTTTCTTTTGGAATTACCTCAAGGAAGAAGGTAAAGGTAAAGAAATAAATATTGCATAATTGCTAGATTTTAACAAATAGCATACATGGATGGCCACAACCCGAAAGTTGGAGGGTGGAGAATTAGACATTATTCAAAACAATGTTTTCACATAATAATCTGGGCATGAACATGTATGAGGCAAGGGAACCGGTACAAGACTGAGAGGCTTTTCAGTGGACCATGATGAGAGCAATGTTCTGCAAAGAACCATTTATATAAACATGAGCAAGGATGAAATGTCTTCTGTGGGAAGCATACAGTGTTGGCAGACTACATTGATGATGTGAAGCAACCACTTAAGATAATGATAATACTTCAAATATTCAAAGAACAATTCAAATGTTAACAATTCTTGGCAACAGAAAAATAAAATGTTTATTAAACTGCAAATATGCTTTACTTGGAAGACCAGTCCAAACATCAATTTCTGGTTTAACATACACTGAGAAAGAAAATTAACATTGAATTTATTTAGATTGTGCATATAGAAAAATAACACAATATAAGCTAATAATTATGAAGTACCATAGAACTGTTTAGAAAACAAAAGTACCTATTAGAAATAGTAGCTTTCAAATTGTGCGCAAGAGTAATGAAAAACCACGAAGTTCTTTCTAATGTCATAACCAATTTTTGATAACCTTGTCACAAAATAAATCTGCTGGTGCATTTTCAATCAACCATTTACCTGCATTTACCTGGATAAGTGAGTAATTAAAATAAATTAGTCAACATTTTAACAACAAATATAAATGATTATTTTTACATGGGAAATAATCATTTATCTAAGGAAACATAATATTATTAAATTATAAAAACATTTGTAAATTCTCTAAATATTCTTGTAACTTTCCTGTTGTCATAACATTTTCCAGTGTACCCTTTCTTAATGATGTGTCCAAAGAACGTGGATGTTCTATTTGTCGTACAAGTCACAAGATCGCTTAATGAGCTGGTTTCTGTTGAGATGTGTGTATTACACTTTAACTCTGTGTGAGGTGCTTTCAACGTTATGAGGTCCAATATATGGAAGTGGGATTAAGCAGTCATGTGCATGGTACAAAAATTCCTTGGGTGAGCCCAGAACCTGAGCCCCATGTATCAGCACTGCATTAATGGAAGGCTCCTTGGATGTCAAGGAATGCCCATGTATTGCCCATGCTTTCCATTGAGAGCTGAATGTTCTGTATGTACCTGTAATGAATGGCCTAAATGATGTATATACTAGGGCGAGTCAATAAGTAAGTCACACAGTTCTGTGGGATGGCAGGTAAATGTAGTTTGTGTTATCTACAGGTGTCATTAGGTGACAGGAACATCAAACTTTATATTCCCATTCATCAGGTGGTGCTAGGTGTCTTATGCGCAAGCGCAGCGCATAAACAAAATGGCGACTGTACTTATGGAGTGTACAACCAAATAGCAACATGCTGTTGTGCATTTTTTGTGGGCAAAAGGACTGCTTGCAAAGGACATTCATAAGGAAATGCTTCCTGTTTATGCTGACAAATGTTTGTCCCGTAAAGCGGTGCATAGATGGGTAGAAAATTTTTCTCAAGGACGCTCTAAAATTGTTGATGAAATCCAATCTGGTTGTCTTGTTGAGATTGCCACAGAAGCATCCGTGCAGCGGGTGGAAGAGATGATTAGAGGTGACAGGCAAGTAACGATAGACTCTGTAGCATCTGCAATAGGGTGCTCACATGGTTCAGCATTCAGCATAATGCATGATCGATTGAAATTTAAGAAAGTGTGCTCAAGGTGGGTACCCAGACAATTGAAGGAGGAACACAAAATGAACCGATATGGCCTGTCCTTGCATCATCTCTGTCGATACGAAAATGAAGGAGAATACATGCTGAACAGGATTGTTACTGGGGACAAATCATGGGTGCATCACTAACAGCCTGAATAAAAGCGTGCTTCAATGGGAAACATCCTTCTTCGCCGTGTGACCAAAAATTCAAGGTTACACCATCAGCAGGGAAGGTTATGCTGACAGTGTTCTGGGATTGTCAAGGAGTGCTTTTAACCAATTTCAAGAAGAAAGGTGACAATGTGAATTCTGAATCGTACTATGAAGTTCTATCGATGCTTCATGATGTAATTCAAGAAAACATCCAGCACTGCTGACTAGAGGAGTGTTGCTTCTTCATGACAATGCCAGACCACATACAGCTCGATTAACTCAGAAAATTAACCAACTAAGGTAGGAAGTTCTGGAACATCCACCTTACAGCCCCAAATTAGCCCCTAGTGATTTCCACCTTTTTGGTCCACTGAAAACCCACCTTGGTGGGAGACATTTCGCGAATGATGCCGAAATTGAATGTGAAGTGAAAAACGTGGTTTAGAAAAGAAAGCACGCAGTTCTATGCAACCGGTTTGGGAGGACTGATAAAACGATGGGATAAGTGCATCAATGTTGGTGGAAATTATGTTGAGAAATAAAGGGACAATGTATGTATAAAAATAAAGGATAAAGCGACGCAGGCGACATCATCACATTGAGACAGTGGAATGTCTTATGGTGCAACCCAGGAAGGTCACCAGGACAATAATTACCATAGTGATGTTTGATGTGTCACTAAAAAAATGTTGCAGCTCATTTGTAAACAGACACAATACAACCACCACCCTTCATTGGATTCGCTGATTCCTCCGAAGTTGGCGAGTATCTGCCTGCACAGCGAGGAACCACCAGTCTGCACACCAATAAGCCAGACATGGGACAATGGATACTCACGCAAACCTCATTCCAGTATGACATCACACTGGTGTTGGACGACAGGATGTCACGATCCGACATAGAGGACTTCATGCTGGAGTTCACAGCCAGCGAACGCAAGTAAGCAAGCAAGCATTGGATGAACAAAGATAAACGATCATGAAGACAAATGGTTGTGTTCAGAAGTCCAATCAGATTATTATTATAATTTTGGTTAAAATGCCTATTATAGTAACTTCCATATCATTAATTCTTTTTCATATAAATTCAACTACAATTATTTCTTTCTTCGTAATAAACATTATTGTAAATTCTATTTGTGTATATGGTGAGAAACAGTTATTATTTTGTGAATATGGACAGAAAATGGTGGTGGTCACTTTATGAGCCTATTCAGACAACTGAAGTAAATTAGCTAAGTAACATTTAAATATGTTATTGCAGTTGTATCAGAATCTGTGTGATGTTTGTGTGTTGGCAAAGACTTCCTGGCAGCAATATTCATCCTGTCACTTGGGATTGTGTTCTTGTAAAACTGACCAATTCCACTTCTTGTGTTTGCCGATTTACTCATTCTAATTTTACAGTTTTCGTGCTGAGTGACTTGCTTCGCTTCGGAAGTCACGGCTGGCAAGCATCGTCTGGATATTTTCTCCGGGGCATGCTGGTGTGCTGGGTAATGAACAGGCAGACAGATTGGCTGGCTCTGCAAAACTTGGTGGAGTATTGATGCATGATAAGGCAGATGTGGTTGCGGCCTTGTGGGAGCACGTGTACACCTCGGAGGACCAAATGGATCACCTTGGTCTGGCAAGAATGCGACAGCGTGGAGTGACGAGGGGATCTGGCCGATGCTTGACGCTTAGAGGAAAGGCGAGACGCACATATAATCAGATTGCTACTGGTACTACTGGGGTTGGAACGCTTCGCTGGCTTCTGAGGATGGGGATGAAGCGCTTATGGGAATGCCCCGAATGCTGTGATGTCGGTTCCTAAATCAATCAATCAATCATTTTACAGTTTTACTGCAGTTGCACCAATTTAATTTCTTATCATCATAATCAGCAATGTTTTCCAGGCAGAGCACAGGCAAAATATGCAGAACAGCATTTGTTCCTGTTTTCCTGATGGGTCTCTTTTGGACATATACTTTGAGAACCACAGTGGTGTGGTCGGAGTAGAATTTCCAAATAAGAAATTTGCAATAGTACAGCTTTCCATTCAATTACTAACAGGACATTTTTTACAACAATGTGGTCTTGATTAATTCAATGCAATAAATTTCTGGCCATTAAGGTCTTTCATCCAATGTTGAGAAGTTTACACTTGCAGCAATATTTCCTCTCACAATACCAATCCATCATTTAGTAAACACACATTTGATGAACATTTTAACTAATTTGTCACATGGTAGGCCGTGTTCATTGAATATTTAGCCCAATTAATCATTTAGTAAGACACAGATTAAAAGGACATTTGAACCAATTTGTCATTTAGCAGGGCATGTGTTTAATAGACATGTAATATAATTCACCATTTTGTTGGACACAGATTAGAAGGACATTGGAACCAATTTGTCATTTAGCAAGACACATATTTGATTGCCATTTTTTACCTATGATTTAAGAGTGGTCTCATGAATGCTAGATGCTTTTCCACTTCAGTTCTGGTCACTGTATCTCTAGGGGCCACCAACTTCTAGATCTTCAGCTGGATTCAGGCCTGTGATGACCATTTATCGATGGTGTACAACATTAACATATGACAGACATCCTGTATCATCATCATCATCATCATCATCATCATCTTCCACTTCTGTCGTCAAGCGTCGTGGGGAGGAATAATTTGCGTTCCAGTGCCCGGTGGGCGGCACAGGATAGTGTCATTCCGTGTGGTTGTACAATGTCTCTGATGTCGTCAATCCATTTTCTCCTTGGACGTCCTCATGGTCTCGTCGCAGATGATCTTTGATGTAAGGCCAGTGATGGTAGTTGCTGATGTTGCATTCTAACGACATGGCCAAACCACTTGATCTTCTGTCTTTCAATAAATGTGGCACAAGGTGTTGATCCCACAGTCTGTCTGATAATAGCATTTCTTACTCGGTCTCAGATTGTTAAGTTGGCAGCTCTCCTCAGGCATCTCATTTCGCAGGTGTTGATTTTGCAAAGGTGTAATTTGGATAAAGTCCAGGTTTGAGATTGGCAGCATAGGGTTGGTGTGAATATGCTGTTTATTATCTGTTGTTTTGCGGACATGGGTATGTTTGGATGTTTCAGTAAGGGTGATAGTTGATATGTAAGTGCACTAGCTTTTTGACATCTGATTTCAATTTCTCTGTCCAATCTGCCAGCTTCTGTAATCATACTTCCAAGGTATTTGAATTCTTTAACTTGTTTCAGAGTTGTGTTATTTATCTGTATATTTAGTGGGCCTGGCGATCTGCTAACTTGCATTACTTCGGTTTTGGCTGTGTTTATACTCATATTGTATCTGCTGCAGGTTGAACTAAGATTAGTAATATGATTTTGTAGTATGCCCTCATCGCTGTAAAACAGGCACTGATCATCTGCAAATAGAAGTTCATTTATTCCCTGTGGGTCAGTTGTTTCATCTGGAGTAAAGAGTTCTAAATTTTCTGAATCTGTTCTGCCGAGACTTGCTTCTTTCTTGATTGTTCCTGTATGTGGTTTCAAAAACTAGCAAACAACCAGCAGATGGCCACAGTGAGTTACAAGGTATCCCTTTATATGTATGATGACAGCCTTAATGTTCACCCATACTTATGATAGAAATCACACCATATGTTTTTCTATATTTAAAAGTACAGTACAGTCCAACTTACTTTTGGATAAAGGTCTGTTATTATCCCAGACTACCAGATTGCCCAGTGATGTAGCTGTTAGAGCTCTGGCTATACCTATCTGGTACAAAGACTGGCTGTATCTTCCAACAGGCTTGTTGAAATCCTTGTCTGTCAGTGGAGGTGCATAATATTGTATGTAGTTTTCTTCCTGCAAGAAATACAGATCCCACAGAAGATCACTAACACAATAAAGGCAACTATAGAGACATGAAATGCAGAGTTCTTCATGAGGGAAAATTAACACACATGCTTGAAATAACAGGAATGTGACAGGGATGCCTTTTGACATCTTTATTACTCTTACTGACTATAGCCTGGAGTATGAAGACAACAGTTACCACCAGAAATGTAATACGATGGACTCTGACAGAGCAGCATGATGATCTGGACTTTACAAATGACACTGTCTTCCTGTCCTAAGTATTAAATCAGGTGCAAGATAAATTAAACACACTTGATGGGCTTGATGGAAGGTCACAAAAATGAAAGGAAAATAATTCATAGGGAAAAGGAAAAGATAATGAAATAAATCAAACAAATGATAACCCGATCTTCCTTGGTAAAACCTTACATGGTGGAATCATACACCTATTTAAGTAGTAATGTAGACAAAGAACAAATAGATAGATTAAAATAAGAATACAATAGACAAGAAGAGCTTTTATAGCACTAGGAAATTTGTGGAAGTCAAAAGAAATTAATCTAGTACCAAACATCAAATATTCAACTAAAAGTTCAAATCAGTACTGCTGTATGGATCAGAAACATGGTGAACGACTAAACAATTACTAATAAACTACAAACATTCATTTACTGGTGCCTGTGCATAGATGGACTAAAATACTATGACAGAATTGCTATTGCATAGCTCATGGAGAGAACTAAATAAACTGCAGCAAAACAAGAGGTGATGAAAAGATGCTGGTGCTGGAAGGGACACACATTGAGAAAACTGCTAATGTTATAATTAGAAAGTCCTTTCTCTGGATCCTACAGAGCAAAATCAATAGCGGGAGACCTAAATCACACGGAGAAGAGAATCAGAGACAGTGTTGAATAATACTGGGGTACACAGAGGGGATGGCAAAAGACAGAAGGACTTGACATGAGTTGAGACATATGTTTCACTGGGGGATAAAAGGCAGAGGAAGAAGACAGTCATAATGCAGCAATACTACTTCCACATGAAAACTGTTTAGAGAGCATTTATTCACGTGTCCCTATAAATTCTGATCAGAGATATGCTTAATGTGGTATTTATAAATGATATAAATGAACAATTTGGCTTCTCAATTAAATGTGTTAACAAATACAATAAGTTGTAAAATATTTGTAAACTATTTAACAGTTAAAAGAAAGAAGCAAGCATTCACGCTTGTATGTTTTCACATTTTCTGTCACTTGTCATTCTTGTTGTTATATCAATGGTTTTTTTTATTCATTCATAGATTCCTGTTTCCAACTGTCAAATGTTTTTAACCATCATTTCTATCAACACCATAAAATTAGACAACTAAATGACGAAAACATGTTACAAATGTGCAAGAGTAGATTAGTGGATCTGAAATACGCTCTACAAGTAACAAAAACATTAATATATATGCATATGCTCACACAAAAAAGATTGGTCTAAACAGAGAAAACAAATTCAAAATATTCTGGGGGGAAAATGGGTGCATTTCAAATAATGGAAGCCATGCCAAAGTAAATAAATGTCTGTGTCACAAGTTACACTATGAATTTAGTAACCAAATTAAACATTTTTCTTTAACAACAATTATAAAGATCCTAACCCGTGAATCAGTAATTATGTTTGTTGTGTCTGAACAGATCTGATATTACAAAATGCAAAAGCACATCCTAATAAGACACACCAACAAAACAAACAAAACAAGTCCTGTAGCGGGAAACCTCATGCGTGGTTAGTGCTAGAGACATCAAATTTGTGTATTTCATGGGTGTACGAAGGAACAGGTGGCAATACTTTCCCTCCCACACAGAATGATGGCATCGAACACTAGTCCAACCGCTCTCATGCCATTGTGAGTGTAACGTCTTATCCATTACACTAACACACTCACTAAGATACACTAACAAGTATACACAATCTTTAACAGCCAATATTAATTTTCTGAACAAATTAACTTTTGGAAAATCTAGAATACAACTTACCCAGTGAAAGAAAAGAACCTGTGATTCACTATTTGTGACAAGATGATGTATATCAGTTGGGTCAAAATAAATGAAACTTTGAATTCCATATTCTGGCTTCAGATCAGCTGAGCAGATTGGAACATCACCATCGACTGTCCAGTTCCAAATGGCTAGAGTCTGACCAAATAAACATGATAATTTTCATTATGTGATGGCTTTCTGTCTTTTATTTCACAAATTCGTAGTTAAATGAGGTGAAGTCAGTAAGTCAGTTACAAGTGGACAGTAACATAATTATTTATTTTTGGACTCATATTTCTCTGTGTTATTGATACAGTTATCCCATCACTGTATCAATGCTTTGAAACATGCAGCCTAGGTGACCTTTCTGGTGGAAAATGCTAATAGTACTCTTAGTGAACTCCGAAATACTGTAGACATAACCTTCTTGGCTAGTGGAACAATCTAGAATTTCTTGACTGAAGGGGAAGAGGATGTTTCTATTGCGATTCATGTTGTCCTAGTGAATCACCTGGGTATCCACCATGAGCACTCTTTCTGAATATTCAACTGGTCATGCATTAAAGTAAAAACATCAAGGACCTTTCACATACTTTGAGGCAAACCGGGTTCATATTGCTAGTTCCATATTTGTATAGACAATAGGCACAATAGGCACTCAACAGGTGATGTGGTTATGCTAGCTGCCTTTATTTCCCAGGACATTTTCTGATACCCATTCTACAATGGGTTGAAGTGAGAGCCCAATTAAAATAAAACCCTCATTGAGGATTGGAAAATATGACTTTTGGGCACACATGTTAGCATGCTTACTATTGCTGTTGCTATAGTGTCTATTTTTACTTGTCCGTCTTTTGGAATCATCTCCTCAATCCTCAACGAATATTTTTCTGTCACAATCTCAGTGTGATAAATTAACAGGCCAGTCTTCATGAATAATTTTGTTAGTGTCTTTTGAAGAAATTATCAACTCATTCATGTAGCACTTTTGAAGAAATTATCAACTCATTCATGTAGCACATTCGGAGAAATTATCAACTCATTTATGTAGCAATTTTGAAGAAATTATCAACTCATTCATGTAGCACTTTTGGAGAAATTATTAACTCATTTATGTAACAATTTTGAAGAAATTATCAACTCATTCATGTAGCACTTTTGAAGAAATTATCAACTCATTCATGTAGCACTTTTGAAGAAATTATCAACTCATTCATGTAGCACATTCGGAGAAATTATCAACTCATTCATGTAACAATTTTGAAGAAATTATCAACTCATTCATGTAGCACTTTTGAAGAAATTATCAACTCATTCATGTAGCACATTCGGAGAAATTATCAACTCATTCATGTAGCACATTCGGAGAAATTATCAACTCATTCATGTAACAATTTTGAAGAAATTATCAACTCATTCATGTAGCACTTTTGAAGAAATTATCAACTCATTCATGTAGCACATTCAGAGAAATTATCAACTCATTCATGTAACAATTTTGAAGAAATTATCAACTCATTCATGTAGCACATTCAGAGAAATTATCAACTCATTCATGTAACAATTTTGAAGAAATTATCAACTCATTCATGTAGCACTTTTGAAGAAATTATCAACTCATTCATGTAGCACATTAGGAGAAATTATCAACTCATTCATGTAACAATTTTGAAGAAATTATCAACTCATTCATGTAGCACTTTTGAAGAAATTATCAACTCATTCATGTAGCACATGTGGAGAAATTATCAACTCATTTATGTAGCAATTTTGAAGAAATTATCAACTCATTCATGTAGCACTTTTGGAGAAATTATTAACTCATTTATGTAACAATTTTGAAGAAATTATCAACTCATTCATGTAGCACTTTTGGAGAAATTATCAACTCATTTATGTAACAATTTTGAAGAAATTATCAACTCATTTATGTAGCACATTTGAGGAAATTAACTCCTTCATGTAGTACTTTTGGAGAAATTTTCAACTTGTTCATGTAGCACTTGTGATAAACACTTTTCACTATAAACAGGTAACAATTCCTTATAAATATCCTTCTCATGAAGTTTTTATGTTCCAACCCCTTCAAATGTGCACAACAGCATGCTGTTCTATTATTGTACACTGCACAAGTGCAATTGTCATTTTTATCTACTCTGCACATGCTCATGCAATTACCAAGTTATCTAAGCAATTTGTAAAGTTGGATGATGCTTTCACTGAATGAGACCTATAATAAACTACAAACTATCTCTTCAGCTTCCCCACATCTGTATATAACTTATTGAGCTTCCCTTTTAGGAAACACTATTTTGACTGTGAAGATAGCCTTCCTTAGAGCATGATCTGTGACTTTTACTCTGGGATGCTAAGATAATTAACTGACTCATAAAGGAAGATCAGCATCATGCCAACATTAAAGTAAACATGTTAGGCTTAATGTATATAAAATTACAAGAAATACATATCAGCTGAAATACCTGCACAGGTAAAGCACTGAGTGTTGCCAAGAATCTGGAATCAGGGGTTAAGGATACTGCAACCACCCCTCCTTTAGGGTTTGGATCAAACATGGTTTGAATTGGAGTCCTAGGATAGTTAATAATAAATGAATTAGTAAGTTAACAAGGCATTTGAGTATATTTAGTGTGTCTCAGAGGTATATCTCACCCCCACTGGTCACATAGTTGACTCATTACATTTATACTTGCCATATTAATTAAAGAGATAAGAGTTGTAGGAGGTTATGTTGCCAGCGTTGTGAACACAAGCACATGAGGGTTTGATGTCTGTACTCACCATTCACTGTGGAAAGACTGGCCGCCTAGTCCTCCATGCACTCAGGCCTAAACAATGTTATGGTGATAGCCCTTTTACACCCACAGCAATTCCTGCTATGCAACTTTATTTTAGTTGTCTCATATTTGTACATTTCTTGTGAATTAATGAGCTACAATTGTCTCATATTTGTACATTATGAAAGCTATTTCATGTGAATTAATGACCTATAGGTGTCTCATATCTGTACATGTGTGTTGGAATAACAGCTAAGTAGTTTTGCTGATAATGGCATGTGCATGGTTGGGTGATGGTCGACACCTGCCCTCAACATTCACTGGGGTGGGGGAAGGGTGTGACGAAACGCCATGACAGCACAAGAATGTTTCTATCATTCTTTAAAAGAATAAACATCCACCAGAAAGAGGATAAAAACATAAGAGAAAAATACAGAGTCACTTAGAGCCCGCACTATCAATTTTACTACATTGGGAGATCAAAGCAACGTCTGGTCTCTACATCTAAGAGATTTTCCCTTTGATGTTCTGATCAACCAGACATCGTGGAGCCAGTCAGTGGAGATTGGCGATTTACAATCCTGCATGTTATTTACAATCCTGCGGTTGGAATAGGGACTGACACTTAACACCTTACGGTTAACATGACCTAACGTGTAAACCAGCCACGGCAGAATGGGAGATAAGAGGGTCAGCCAGACCCGTCTGAAATAATACATGGCAGTGCTACTCAGGGGAAAACCTGTGTGATCCAAAGACGGCAATATAATGCAGGCCTAACACCTATCTAAAAGTCCAGACTTTGTGGAGCCGGGACAACGTCTGTAGTGCCACCACAAAGGAGCAATTAGGACCAGATGCTTAACACCTAACTGCAATACGCGGCAAAGTAGGAACACATGGCTGACACATTCTTGCTAGCAACCCGGGAAGGCTGGTGTTAACAACAGATTAGAATGTAATGACGCAACTGCATCACCACCTAAGCATGTTTCATTGTTTCAGGCCGTGGCGGGGCATCATCAGTCAATTTGATTGGCAGAGATAACTACAGTCCATGGGGAAAATAGGTGGAGTTAATGAATATGGGACATACTAATTAGCCCGCGTGGAAACTAGCCAGGACCGGAGAGAATAAAACTATGAGCAGTGACAACAATCCTCAGACGCATTCACAAAAGCATTCCTAGGATACCTACTTAACATTTCGTTCTGTTGGACTTCTGTATGAAGTATTATGATGGAATTTCCTAGCTATAACCCAGGTAATACCATTACTCTGATTAGTTTGTCTGCTAGTCTGAAGGCTTGTGTAGTTTCCTGTTTCTACATATTCTCCCAAACTTTACACTGGTGGATTTTCTATGTTACTCAGTGTTCCAGTTTCTAGATTTACTATTACACTGTGAACTTTATCTTCTTCTTTCATTCACCACTTGGTTGTCTGATTTGTTGTATGTGATAATTTGGAGAAATCCATTATCCAAGCTACATGAGCGTGTGGCTTAGGCATGTACAGGAAATACATTTAGATTCATCCTGTATGATGTTAAACATTGGGGAGACTGACTACTTAGGAGAAATTCCTGAGAGCTACCAGTCTCTTGATAGTGTCCAATTAACATTGATTATTTGGACCAACAATCTGAATGCCTACCAAGATTGGGGTGAACCCACTTGGGAGAAATATCACCAGTTCACCTTGTCTGCATGATGTCTGCATGAGGACAGACATGACTTAGGACATTCAATATCCCAGACGGATTCAGGGAAGGCATTTTAATGTTCGACAGGACTGTGCGACCAGCCCTTCCGACAAGACAGTATGAATGAATCAGAAAGGGAGAGAGTAGGTGAGGTGAACTTATATGGGAAACACTCCACTACATAAATGTATGTGAATATGTATGTTTTGAGCTATAGATGTTCTAAATGGTTTTATGAATATATACATATTTGTTTGGAACTGATATAGGTTTATATAACATGCCATCATATATCATCATACCATCATATATTATGACTTGAATGTATGTTTATATGAATGTATAGACATATGTGTTTGAGATGTGTAGACGTAGATACTACCCATCTCCGTTCGTTTCATTCCAGATCTCTTAGGAGCAATGGACAGTCAACTCATATCGGGGAATGACTTAGCCAAGTGAAGGGACCAATTTGGACTCCTTCAATCTGACAGTGAACTGCGTCTCACTGGGGGAAGCATGGCCTATGTGACCTCTTAAGTTACGTATACCATAATATATCATCATCATCATCATCATATGATCATCCAGACTAGAAATAATAAACACAGTTGTATTTTAAAACTCAATTTGTCCATATAATTCTAAATGTTTATAAATGTTTGTGTAGCGTAATCAAGTACACACATTATTATATCATTTAGTGGGGGTTCGCACACATTGTCCAGAAGGGGGAATTTATGTCAGGGAGGTACCTTGCATATGCAGTCATAAGTAACCAGATTACGTTGCATAACTTAACTCCTCCTTTCTCACTTCTGGTGATACAAAGTAAAGCCAAATCTATATAGATATATTCTATCTTCAATGAGCCACTTCTTGGCTGTTTTCTTGAGTATCAGGGACGGTGTCTTAAATCAGCATAAAAGACACTAGTTCCATGTTTTCTCTCTGGGATCTGGGGTGGTAATGTTTTGCTGATAATGGCATGTGCATGGTTGGGTGATGGTCGACACCTGCCCTCAACATTCACTGGGGTGGGGGAAGGGGGGAAGAGAGGAGGAGAAGACTGGCCATCTATTCTTCCATGCAATCAATCCACAAAATATGACATTTCTAACACTGCACATACCCACAGCAGGCTTCTACTTTGGGACTTTGTGTAAAAAGAATGCCGAAAGTTATGCTATATAAATTGCAGTATGTGTCAGTTGTTTTGTTTTCATTGTCTGTTGTTGGCAACAACAACTTTAAACAACACACTAAGGAGTTACAAGCAAACAGGCAACAGTAGCGAAAAACTGTTACCCTGTGTAAGTATCCCAAATGTTAACCATGGCGTCTGGCCCAACATCTCCTGTAACAAGCCATCTTTTGTCTTGTGACACGGCTGAGCATCTAATTGGGTTAAGCTGTGGAAACAGTTACAATCATCATTTTGAGATGTGCATGATGACAGATATGGCCAACTTATCAAGCCTCAGGTTGAATAATAGGAAGACAGAAGTATTGGTGATAAAAGATGAATAGATATATATGGATATATATACACACTCATATGGAAAATGCATTAAATTAAATACAGAGATCAAGAACAGTAGAGGGTTCCAAATGTTGCTGTATGTAGCCGAGGCGCGGTGTTGGGGTGAGCGCCCAACATTGCTCAAATACCTCAATGGCTCGTGAATACATAACCTATGCAGCAAAAGTCCAACTCCTGGCCTTCACGTGGCGGGCCTGTTTAAACTAACAGGAGAAGGGGCGACGGCGAGTCTCTGGCGCCGGAAAATAACCAGTATGCTCTAGATGTGTATGCACGGACATGCATGCGCAGACAGGCGTGTGCGCGCGTACACATCTACACTCGAGTGAGACCACAGTCTGCTCTAGCAAAGAAAGGTGCTGAAGACGGAGGCAACCAGCCAAGAGGCGCACCACAGAAATCAGGATGCCACGCAATCACGCAAAATGGAATATGTCGACTACTGCTAATCGTTATGGTGCTCGCCCTGCTTTGGACCCCCAGGCAGGTGCAGTGCTGGGCCCTATGTCTCGAAAGGGTCCAACCCCAACTACTGGAGGTCCTTCTCAGATGTCCTGTGGAGCCAGGGGACATGAGAATAGGACGACTGGCCATACTAAACTAAGACTTAAAATAATGCACTGGAATGCGGAGGGAGTCAGCAACAAAAAAGTTGAATTAGAAAACATCCTGGACAAAGAGAAAGTAAGCATATGTTGCTTGCAAGAAACTCACCTCAATGAAAATATAGCCTTCAAAATCAGAGGCTACCAGTGTTACCGATCTGACCGAAAGAACAGGCGAAAAGGTGGGATACTGACCCTTGTAAGAAATAACATCATGGCTTCCCAAATCAAAGTCTACATGGAAGGGGCTGAGTATCAGACACTTAAACTTAAGACAGGTAATACAGATCTACATCTGATCAATTACTACTGTCCAAGTGACCGCCCACAGGCACTGGACACTCTACCACTAAAAGAAAAAATGATTGTGTGTGGCGATTTCAACAGCCACTCGCAGAGCTGGGGCTATGATCACATGGACCAGAGAGGAGAGAGACTGGAAGACTGGCAAGATGAGAATAGATTCATGTTGATTAACAAGCCGTCCGACCCACATACTTTCTACTCGAGATCATGGCACTCTTCAACTACACCTGACCTGGCTTTTCATTCACCAGACCTGGGGTGGAACATTACACGAACTGTTGGGAAACAACTTGGTGGCAGTGACCATCGGCCAGTCTTTCTAACCGTAGAAAATAAGCTTGTAAGTGAAAGCAGCACCCTCTCGAGGTGGAACTACAAGAAAGCAGACTGGGCAATGTACAAGCATCGCATCAGCATACTGGTTAGAAACCTGAACACTGAGAAAGACATAAATAAAGCAGTTGAAGAGTTTGGGAAATGCATACTACAGGCAGCGCGAGAAACAGTACCAAGAGGAGCCCGTAAACAATATAAACCCTACTGGAGTAGTGAACTGGAACAGTTGCATAATGATGTTGAAGTGTGTAGAAAGCAAGCAGAGGCCACACCCAGCCAAGAGCACCACAATAAATTCCAGCATGCAAAAGCCAAATTTCAAAGGGCCAAGCTGCAGGCTAGACGGAAAAGCTGGCAGGAGAAAACGGAGTCTCTGAACTTTGAAAGAGACACAAGGAAATTGTGGAAGCTAATAAAACAGCTTAATGACGAGGGCACAGGGAGAAACTCAAAAATTGCACTACATAAAGATGGAAAAATCTTAACAAGAAAGCAAGCAGCTGACCATTTTGCGGACTCGTTCGCACAAGATAGCAATATCAAAATTAGTCCAGAGAATCAACAAGAGATTCGAGAGAAACGACAACATACAGGACAGAAGGAAATAGTACATGAAGTTCTGGAGGCACCCATCACAATCAGCGAACTGGAGCTAGCCATATCAAAACTGAAAATGAGAAAGTCACCAGGAGCTGATGGTATCTCCAATGAAATGATCAGGAACCTAGGAACAGAGGCCAAAACAAAGCTGTTGCAGATCTTCAATAACAGCTGGACCTTAGGCAGTGTTCCACAAGCCTGGAGAGAAGCAATCATGATACCCCTCCTAAAATCAGGGAAAGATGGTTCCATTGCCTCTAGCTACAGACCAATTAGCCTCACCAGCTGTCTCTGCAAAACACTGGAGCGCATCATCAATCACAGACTGCAGTGGTACATTGAAAGTAAAAACATCCTTGTGCCACAGCAGGCTGGCTTTAGGCAGTGCTACTCTACGGAAGATCAGACAACCTACCTCTCTCAAGAAATTGAGGATGCATTCCAAGAGAAGAAGCTGGTGCTTGCGGCATGGATAGATCTGAAGAAAGCCTTTGACAAAGTCTGGAAAGAAGGTCTGATGAAGAAACTGAGAAACTGCAAAGTCAATGGAAGAATGTACAAATGGGTGAAAGCATACTTGCACAACAGAAGAGCCCGAGTACAGATAGACGGACTCAAGAGCAAGAAAGTACTACTGCGTCACGGTGTCCCCCAGGGCGGAGTCTTGTCCCCCACACTTTTTCTAATCTTCATCAATGATCTTGTTGCTCACCTACCGCATGAAATTAAAGCGGCAATGTACGCCGATGACCTGGTTCTATGGAGCACAAATGAATATGCATCAGTGGCCACCAGATTGCTACAAAGAGCTGTAGATACATTTGCTGCATGGGCAAATAGATGGTGTGTCAGCATAAACACCGACAAGTGCAGCACCACCCTATTTACCCTCTCTCCAAAACAAAAGGCAGGGATCATCCAGATAAATGGAACACCCCTAAGAGAAGATAAAGAACCAACATACCTTGGAGTAACATTTGATGGCAAGCTGACATGGAGAAAGCACATCAACAAAGCAGTAGCAAAAGCCAGAAGGAAAATAGCCATCCTGAGAAAGCTAAGTGGAACCACATGGGGAGCCAGTACGAAAATACTTAGCAAAGTTTACCAACAGAGCATACGACCACACCTGGAATATGGGTCAACTGCGTGGTGTTCAGCATCAAATACCACACTACAAGAGCTGGACAAGGTGCAAAATCAAGCACTTAGAGTCACCACAGGAGGGATGAGATCAACCCCTATAGTGGAAATGGAGAAGATGGGGAGGACACAGGCACTGAGTGAGCGCAGAGATACGAAAACGCTAATACAAGCAGAAAAGTTCCTCAGCTTGCAAGGCCACCCTATGAAGAACAGATTTGAAAACCTAGCTATGGGGCGGTTGAAAAGAAGTAGTTTTATCCACCAGGCCAAACGACTCTGCAGAGAAACCACTGATCTGCCCACAGTTGGTATCCCCCTAACAACTATTCCAGAGCGAACTCCATGGAAAGATGAGCATAGACTATCATTACAAATCCAGACAAAAGTGAGAGGAATATTTGACAAGGAAGAACAGAACAGTGTGCAGCGCAGAACAGCCACTCTCAGCTTCCTTGATGAAGAATACCCACAGGACCTCTGGATCCGAGTCTACACAGATGGGTCAGCACAAAATGCTGTTCGAAATGGAGGAGCGGGAGTGTACATAGAATACCCAAATAATACTAGGGACACAGCCAGAGTACCGACAGGAAAGTACTGCCATAACTATGATGCCGAAATTGAGGCAATCAAGATAGCAACAGAGAAATTACTAAATAACAGCAATGGTACACAACCTGTGGTGCTACTAACAGATGCAAAATCAGTACTCGAGGCGCTCCTCTCTGGGAAATTGCCAGTACTAAGGACACTACTTTCTGAACTTAGCAGTCAGCATAAAGTCACCATACAGTGGATACCATCCCACTGTGGAGTACCCGGAAACGACAGAGCTGATCAATTGGCTAAGGAAGGAGCCAAAGAGGAACAGCCTGATGTGCCCGTTACATACCACCAAAAGAAAAGAATGATCAAATCAGTCAGAAAGCCACCAAAACCTGCTCAAGATGACTACCACATTATGGACAGACCAGAACAAGTCATTATTCTGCGCCTCAGAACAGGACACAATAGATTACGCAACACATGTATACAAAATTCAAGATTGGTGAAACAGCCATGTGCACATGTGGATTGGTGTCGCAGACAGCAGAGCACATACTCCAAGACTGCCCAAAATATAACATATCTAGGCAAACCTTCTGGCCTAGAGAGACGACGGTGGAAGATAAACTTTATGGACCACTGTGTGAACTGAAAAAAACAGTTCAATTCATGCAAGAGACGACATTGCAGATATAGACATGTTTCGGGCGAACGAAAGAAGAAGAAGAAGAACAGTAGAGGACAGGCAACAACCACAATATACGAGGGTGAGTCAATAAGTAAGTCACACAGTTCTGTGGGATGGCAGGTAAATGTAGTTGGTGTTTTCTACAGGTGACAGCAACATCAAACTTTATATTCCCGGTCGTCAGGTGGCACTAGGTGTCTCATGCGCATATGCAGCGCATAAACAAAATGGTGATTGTACATACGGAGTGTACAACCAAAGAGCAACGTACTGTTGTGCGTTTTTGTGGGCAAAAGGACTGCCTGCAAAGGACATTCATAAGGAAATGCTTCCTGTTTATGCTGACAAATGTTTGTCCCGTAAAGCGGTGAATAGCTAGGTAGAAAAATTTTCTCAAGGGCGCTCTAAAATTGTTGATGAAATCCGATCTGGCCGTCCTGTTGAGATTGCAACAGAAGCATCTGTGCAGTGGGTGGAGGAGATGATTAGAGATGACAGGAGAGTAACGATAGACTCTGTAGCATCTGCCATAAGGTGCTCACATGGTTCAGCATACAGCATAATGCAAGATCGATTGAAATTTAAGAAAGTGTGCTCAAGGTGGGTACCCAGACAATTGAAGGAGGAACACAAAATGAATTGATTTGGCCTGTCCTTGCATCATCTCTGTCGATACGAAGATGAAGGAGAAGACATGCTGAACAGGACTGTTATTGGGGATGAATTATGGGTGCATCACTAGCAGCCCAAATCAAAGCATGCTTCAATGCAATGGAAACATCCTTCTTCGCTTTGTGTCCAAAAATTCAAGGTTATGCCATTAGCAGGGAAGGTTATGCTGACAGTGTTCTGGGATTGTCAAGGTGTGCTTTTAACCAATTTCAAGAAGAAAGGTGACAATGTGAATTCTGAATCATACTGTGAAGTTCTATCGATGCTTCATGATGCAATTCAAAGAAAACGTCCATGATTGCTGACTAGAGGAGTGTTGCGTCTTCATGACAATGCCAGACCACATACGGCTCGATTAACTCAGGAGAAAATTAACCAACTAAGGTGGGAAGTTCTGGAACATCCACCTTACAGCCCCGACTTAGCCCCTAGCGATTTCCACCTTTTTGGTCCACTGAAAACCCACGGAAATTTCACGAATGATGCCGAAGTTGAATGTGAAGTGAAAATGTGGTTTAGAAAACAGAGCTGCAGTTCTATTCAGCCAGTTTGGGAAGACTGATAAAACGATGGGATAAGTGCATCATTGTTGGTGGAAATTATGTTGACAAATAAAGGGACAATGTAAGTATAAAAATAAACTGGTTTCAAGTTGTTATCGTATTTAGTTATTTTTCTACAGCCATTTGTGACTTACTTATTGACTTCCTCTCGTAGGATGACCAAAAGGCTGACAGGCAAGAATGCTTGACAGTGTGCGTACCATATCCACTAATTATACTAGTTTATGAGAAGAGAGGCATTGGAGAACACCATGATGACTGGAAAGATCAAGGAGAAGAGCGGCAGAGGCAGACCAAGAGAAATGATGCTGGATAGCCTGAGACGGTGGCATTGAGGAATATCATCAGCAGAGTTGATCCAGAACACCAAAGACCGAGACAGGAGATCTGTGGAGAGACATGAATGCATACGCCAGCTGGCAATTCGATGATGATAATGATGATAAAAAATTACAGAAATGTTAACTGGTTATAACTTTCATATTTCAGTATGCTATCTTAAATACATAAGGACTCTTTGCATTTTGTTAAAATTCTGTTATTTATTTTTTGTGTTCGGTATCTATTTCTTCAATATGGTCAACAATGGAGACTCAAACCACTGAAGATGTAGCTGAAAACACAATAGAAATATTATGCACTACTCCTTCAGAGAGGCAGTCATAATAATTTCAAATATTTCAGTCTAGTCAGCAATAATAGTCAAAATAACAGAAGATAACAAATATTCCTATATCATGAAAAGAGACAATTTTTGTTAAACTATGAGCTACCAAAATACACACACAAAACCAGACATTGATAGCAATACAAAATTGCATCAACAGACCTAATTACCAATTTACACAAATATATAAAATACTACAACATACAAGAGTCACATTTACAGCTTTGATATAATTCATATGGTGCCATAACAAACAGATGAATTTCATTTACCGCCACATATTTCAGTGTAAACAAACCTGTATATTTCTGAAACACTTACATGGGCCTGTAGGATGTGCTGTTTATTATTCTTGAAATCATACATTATGCCTACGTGTGCACAAGGGTACATAATTGCTTGACGAACTCCATCACTCAGGTTTAACACTGGAACATTTCGGTTTAGACCAAAGGACCAGACAATGTTCTGTTAAAAACAAAATGAAGATAATTTGTTTAAAGTAAATAATTATGATAATAAAACACTAGACAATGCTCGGTTAAAAACAAAAACTGAAAAATTCTTTCGAGTATATAATTTTGACTTCAAAATATGATAACCTGGGTGTATCTGTAACATGTATCCAGTCAGTCATACAGAGTCCTTGTCAGTACCCACAAACATGGCGCCAAGGGCTTAGAGCAGAAGCACAAATAATATGTAAGGAATGAGGAATGAACAAAGTCAACAATGAAGAATTTAAGAACCAGTGGACAAATATGCTGTAACATAAATATTGTCACTTCTACTTATCGTAATTCTAGGTAATGTCAGCTTTCTTCTTCTTTGTCCTTTATCCCTCATTGGGGTATAGGCTTTCAAAAAACTCACGCCAAGCTTTCCTATCTTTTGCAATCTGCTGCAGCGCCATCCATGTTTTCCCCCGTATTATTTCTCTCTGTCTTTAATTTTCCTCTCCATGTGTTTTTAGGTCCCCCACTATCATTCACCCTGTAAGTTCCAGACAAGGGAGTTTCTAGTTATATTATCCTCATGTTTTCTCAATGTATGTCATATGCAGCACAATGTCTCGCTTCTTGATCCACTGGTTTGTTTCATTAAGTTGTTTAGTTCTCTCCATGAGCTCTATACTGACAATTCTGTAATACCATTGTAGCCCCCCTATTCTATGCAGGCACCAATTAATGAATGTTTACTAGTCATTCTTTTAGTTGTTCTCCATGTTTCTGATCCATATTGTGGTAGTGATTTAACATTTGAGTTAAATATTCTAAGCTTGGTGCTAAGTTTAATTTCTTTCTTGACTTCCACAAATTTTCGAATGCTATGAAAGCTCTCCTTGTATTTTGTATTATTCTTGTAATATCTTTACATGTTTCCTCATCTTTGTCTACACTGCTTCCTAGATAGGCATATGATTCCATATCTTGAAGTGAGATCTCACCAAGGAAGACTGAATTGCTTTTTGCTTAGTTTAATCTCATTATCTTTGTCTTTCCCCTTTTTAGACCTAGAATTTTTAGACCTAATTGTTGTGACCTCCCACCAAGTATTTTCAGTTTATTTTGCATCTGATTTCATGTGTGTGACACAGGATCTGTTTGGTCACAACCCACAAATCCAATATTGAGTGGCAAGTTAAAGTTGAACACTTTGCTTTAGTATTATGCATCATGTGGCTATCTGGCCAATGCATGATCTGTTTGATCATAAGTGGTTTATCACTAGCATTTCTTAATCTTTCCTACATAGAGTATTAGCTCATCCTAACTTATTGATGTCATTTAATGGAACTTTACATTGAATTACATATTACCAAAGTAAAACACAAAAATGAGAAAAAGATGCAGTAAGAAAATTATGTCTACTGTTATGTTGTTTAATTAATAAGTGTTTATTATTGCTTGTTTGAAAAGTGCACCACATTGTTTAAGTATTCTGTGGTATTTACTTGGAATTATCAGAATACATAAAATAGACTGAACTAAGGGAGGACCAAGGAACAGATGGATAGCTCCCACAGCTACACAAACACAGACTCAATGCATTACATAATGGTGCACCAAAACGCTCAGCTTAAGATTGGTAGCTTCAACTTCCTGTGTACTCTCAGCAGCAACTGTGCATCAAATGTCATTGTCCAGATAGGGACAGACAGACAGACAGACAGACAGGCAGGCAGGCGGGCAGGTGGGTGAACAGATATGAGATCAGTATGAGAGCTCAAAAGGCAGACATACAGACAGACAAAAATATGTAAATAATTAGGTTTTAATTGACACTCTTAAGATGAAGGAGCTAGAAACACCACACAGCAGAAAAGACAGACAACAATACCCATTCCCTTCCCCTGCAGGACTAACGTTTCCAAGTGAGCATCCTCCATGATTCAAGTGGTTTAAGCTAAGAACATATTGTTTTACTGAGCTACAGAAAAGTGTATAATGATGTTACCAAGGCTGATGTTGACATCTGTCCATCTATGGTTGTGTAGGATCTACTATCTGGTGTTGGCAGGTGAGACATGTGTGGAGTTGTCACATCTTCAGAACCCTGAATAAGAGAATTTAAGTTTCAGTACACATATTTACTGTCTCAAAATACAAAGAGAATGAGTCTCAGATTACAAATAGTATGAGTCTCCGAGTACAAATAATAGAAGTCTCAAAGTACAAATAGTATGAGTCTTAGATGGTCTGACACAACTTTAAGTCATTAGGTATCATTAGGTGCAAACAGCTGTATCATTCAAGAAGTCAGACAAAAGTATTAAAAATAAACCACGCCAAGCATCACAGGAAACAATATACTGAACATGGCAACCAGAAGATACTTCTTCCTCCTTCTTCTTCTGTGCTCCGCTTTCAAGAGGAGTGTGTCACATCTAATTATGTACCTCAAAGATCAGTGTGTTGACTTTGGCATACCTTTGTGAATTGTTTACTTCCTCTAGATAGATTTCATCTAAGATTGCATGCATTATCTACCTGCGGGTAGGTTTTCTTTCCTTACAATTTTGACATGCCTTATGGTCTACTCTTCGCAATTTCTAACTGCCATGGAATTTTTAACTACACAGCTTGTACACTGGATCTCCTGTCTTCCCCCCTCCTTACCTGAGAAGGCTAGGTATCTGATCTCCTTTCCCAATAGATGAAGTGAACAAGTGAAATCATTAGATACCACTAGTTCTTGGAAAACATTCTATGTTTAGTGCTAAGTATAATTTATTTTCACTTTCAACAATTTTCTAGTGAAAGCTCCTCTTGCATTTTGTATTCTTATTTTAATATCTCTATCTTTGCCTGACATTGTAGTACCGGAGAGTGCAGAGAAAGAAAGGACTCTCCTTGAATATCAAGAAAACAGTAACAATGGTGATATCAAAGACAAATGTGACACCAAAATGTGAAATGGAAATAGAAGGGACAATTCTTAACCAAGTGGATAATTTTAAATATCTGGGGACATTTATAACATCAGACAGAAGATGCACAACAAGGATTAAGAGCAGAATAGGGCAAGTGAAAGCTGCATTTCAGAAAATGAAAAGTATTTTATGCATTAACTCACTATCACTGAATGCAAGAGAGTGCTGAAGTGCTATATAGAACCTTTTTTCCTATATGGTTGTGAAATCTTTAAATGTAAATGAATAAATTAGGAAGAACTTGGAAGCAACAGGGATGTGGTTCCTAAGATGAATGTTGCAAAATTCCTTGGACTGCCAGAGTAACTAATGACGGTTGCCTGAAAGAGGCTAATGAAACTAGAATATTATATACAACAATAAGAAAGAGACAAACAGCTTTCTTTGGTCATGTGATGAGAAGAGAGGCATTGGAGAACATCGTGACGACTGGAAAGATCAAGGGGAAGAGAGGCAGAGGCTGACCAAGAGAAATTATGCTGAATGGATTGTGATGGTGGCATGGAGGAATATCAGCAGCAGAGTTGATCCAGAACACCAAAAACCGAGATATATGGAGTAACATGAACACCTATGCCGGCAGGCATGGCACTTGATGATGATTATGATGCTCTTTGTCCACATTGCTACCTAAATATATGTATGATTCTACCTCTTGAAGTCAAGTTTCACCAAGAGAGATTCAATTACTGTCATGATCGGATTATTCTCATTAGGTGTCAGGTGCATAGGCAGTAAAGCTGCAGTACATAGATTCACTGTTCACTGATCCATATTAAACTGCCATTTTACAACATCTAAGAAGTTGTTTTATTATTTTTAATGCAGTTAATATTGTTTAACAGTTATTTACCATTTATGTCAATTCTCATATCCATATGGATATATCTTACCATATGTTTTAAATGTAAATTGGAATGAACTGTGCAATTTCAAAATCGACGGTTACAGTAATCTTCCTATAGTCCATGCTGTGTGGCCTTCTGTGTCATGTAATGTTAATACCAATGTTCCTTCATGCCATGATGTCAAACTGTCCAGCATCTTCTCACTTGGTCTCCCCCCCCCCCCCCCATTCCCTGTGCTCCTCTAGTTTTCACACTGTCATTATGTACTCCATCTTTCCCTGTCTCATGACATACTCAAAGAATGTGGACTGTCTTTTTCTGATGTTAGTAACCAATTTGCTTTGTTAGTTAGCTTTTCGCAAAATATCTTCATTATACTTTTTATCCATCCATGGTATTCTCATAATTCTTTTATAAAACCACATTTCTGCAGCTTCTACATAATTCCTTAGTCATCTGCTAATTGCCCATGATACACTTCCATACATCAGTATTGATTCAATATAGCTCTTAAAGACTCTTTTTTCTCACCTCGATTGGCAAAGATATATTGCACAGAATATTCTTCATCTGGTTTTTGTAGACATAAAATAATATATTCATGATGCAAACAAAATGTAAACATAACACTTTAAAACTCTTACTTACACCAACAAGACCATCTCCTGCGGAAAAAATGAAATATAAAAGATCAGTGAAAACTACATTTTCACACATATTCCTCAAAATATTAACGTGCAATGTTTTTCGAACATTAAAATAACCTATATTACTGAATAACACAGATTTAAAATACATCGCCAAATAATACAGCAAAGTTCAAAGTTCAGCATTTTCAATGCCATCATCACCATGTAGCAGGTTCTTTGTAGAACATCACTAGCACTATGGCAAGCCAAACAGTTCTAGATTTCTTGCCACTGAAACTCATGCCCAAGACGTCTGCCAAACAGTTCTAGATTTCTGGCCACTGAACCTCATACCCAAGATGTGTGCCAAACAGTTCTAGATTTCGTGCCACTGAAACTCATGCCCAAGACGTCTGCCAAACAGTTCTAGATTTCTGGCCACTGAAACTCATGCCCAAGACGTCTGCCAAACAGTTCTAAATTTTTGGCCACTTCACCTCATGCCCAAGACATCTGGGAGTCTCTGTGGTGAAGTGGTCAAGCCGTTTGACTCATGCTCCGAAGGTTGTGGGTTCGATTCCGGGTCGCACCCTTCGGTTTACGAGTTAAATGTTTCGGAGACTCCTGTGGGTCGTCGCTAAAAGCTATGGAGTTCGTGCTTTGTGCGACGCTTTCCGCACTGCGAAGAGAGACCGAGCCATATGGGATAAAACCCGGAGCGATGACTTTTAAGCGACTTTTTTATGCCCAAGACGTCTGCCAAACAGTTCTAGATTTCTGGCTACTTAACCTCATGTCCAAAATGTGTGCCAAACAGTTCTAGATTTCTGGCCACTTCACCTCATGCCCAAGATGTCTGCCAAACAGTTCTACATTTCTTGCCACTGAACCTCGTGCCAAAGATGTTTGCAGCTTCCTGTCTAACTTTGTGCTGGTTGACCCCTGCCTCTATTTCCAAGAAACAAGTCTTCCATCACTGTTGTTTCTAAGCCACTGTGATGTTTTACTTGGTCAAAGTATTTCAGCTTCCGACACACGAAGCTGTTTATGTGCCAGCTTTCTTCGAATTTCAGATCTCCTCGAATGTCCGTATTTTTCTTCTTGGTCAATGATATTCAAAGAAATTTTCTGTAACATTTAAGCTCAGTACAAACAGATATAACTAATAATATCATTAGTAAGAGCAAACAATACACAATTAAGAAGACAATCACAATATATTTTAGCAGTGATAGTTTTTATCTCCCTCAACACTCCCCAAGTCAATAAAACTCTTATTATAACCAGAATGTTTTAATTGCTATCGTTCTTAACTCATCTTACCCAGTTTTATAATCATTTCAATATTTTACAAAGTTAATGCATTTGGAGAGGAGCGGCTGACCAAGTGGCTAAGAATGCCGGGTTCTCCTTCGGGTGACCTGGGTTTGAACCAAGTAAGGTTTGGATTTGTTTCCTGTCGGGGAAAAAAGAAAAAACCCTAACCTGCACAGTTCGTGGTGACTGCATCCTGGCAGGTAATCTAGACACTCATTCTGAGCATGCTAGTGAGCTCTCCAGGGACAGACAGAAAAATAAATGAGAAAGTACTATAAAAAAACAAATAAAACCGTAAAATGATTAGTAAAATTAAACCAGAAAATTTAGTGACAACTGACACAATTGATGGAAAGAGAACAAGAGGAAGGCAGAGAGATGAATACCTGGATGGCTTGGCCACATGGCATAATCGGGGCAAGAACACAAACCTGATCCAAAACACTGGCGATCATGTGACAAACCTATTGGCATGGCACATGATGATGATGAGAACTCTCCAAGCAGTGAGAGCAATACTTGAGTGCTGACTACCTACCATCAGCATGGAGAACAAGTAGGACTGTCTTGTAGTCTCACAGACTGCACTGTAGCGGAGACCATGATCAATCCTCCTTTTGTTAGCCAGGCTAGTGTCTGCCCAGGATGTCCCGTATGGAAGTGAAGAGAGATTCACATCAGTACATCAGTGCAACATTTTATGTTCACCTGGGCAAGATGACTGTCTGTAGTAATTCAAGCTTTTGAATTAACAACACTATTTTAAACAAGTCCACATTGGTTGGTGAATGTGATGTAATTTTCCACCTACAATGAACCTCCTCGCTCCCGCACACACAGACAAAGTATAGCACGTACATACACACACATGTGGAGATGCACTATGACTGGACTTACTTGCATTGGTGTTGGTATCAGGCTTTTCCTGAAAGGAAGGGTGAAAGAAAGAAAATGTCAGTTGTATTTTGTATAAACTTTTGCTCTTTTCATAATTTCATTCATAATGAAAACATATGAAGACGAAATATGACTGCAATAGCAAGTAACATATATAAAATCAATCAAATCTAACCAACATTGGATGATGTATGAAGACAATCTGTATTTCTCTTACAATTAGAAATGTCAATTATCTTATGGTACATTATGTTAACTGATTCACTGCCCCCCCCCCCCCCCCCCCCCAAAAAAAAAAGTGTATATTTGGACCAAACAAAGATTGTTGGCAGAAAATGGGAAGTAGGGGTGTGTCACAGTAATAATCTAAAAATGGTTAAAATGGTAGCAGCTATATTTTATTATATATCAAATTAAAGGAGATTGCACAAGGAACATGTTAGTATTGCTACTATTGATATAGGTTGGAAATATAATAATAATATGGTTAGATTTTGTAAAAAGAAAATTGAAGTAGTTCATTTGCGCCAACCTATCGTGGCAGGCAACTAGTTAAGGAACTTCAGCTAGGTAGTTCAGTGGCTAGCACTCTTGCCTGGTAGCCCCATAGTCATATATTCAAATCCAAATTAAGGCAGATTTTTCTAATTAACCTGGGCTTCCAGATCTACCAAAATGGGTACCAGAAAATGTCATGGGAAGTAAAGTCAAACCACATCAGCCATCTAGTGTAGGTTGGTCTATACAAATCTATGGCTAGCTTTATGTGCCCAATGCAACTCAATACATACAAAAGGGTCCTTTATTTTGTTTTTCCTGTAGCAGGAATCTGCTGTGGGTGTGTGAAGTGTCGGGGCCGTCACGTGATGTAGACCTGAGTGCACACAGGAATAGGTGGTCAGTCTCTCCCTCCCACAACAATAGGAGATCCCAGCTATCGAACCCTCCACCGATCATGTCACATGATGTAGTCCTGAGTGCACACAGGAATAGGTGGACAGTCTTTTCCTCCCACAACAATAGGAGATCCCAGCTATCGAACCCTCCACCGATCATGTCACATGTTGTAGTCCTGAGTGCACACAGGAATAGGTGGTCAGTCTTTTCTTCCCACAGCAAGAGGAGATCCCAGCTATCGAACCCTTCATCGATCTCGGTCATGCCATTCTCAGGTCAGCAGTCAGTAAGCACATGAAACTCTCACCTGCTGGCTACTGGCATCTATGAAACTCTCACCTGCTGGCTACTGGCATCTATGAAACTCTCACCTGCTGGCTACTGGCATCTATGAAACTCTCACCTGCTGGCTACTGGCATCTATGAAACTCTCACCTGCTGGCTACTGGCATCTATGAAACTCTCACCTGCTGGCTACTGGCATCTATGAAACTCTCACCTGCTGGCTACTGGCATCTATCTTGTTACCATGCTCTTCCTCCTCATGGTCTTCGTTGGCTGCAGTATTATTCTGTAATGTATCACCCAGTAGATCAGCTGTGGAAACTTCACCTTCAGCTGCGTTCTCGTCTTCATAGCCTGTCACCTGTAATCATTATCATGATAATTCATCACTGCTGTCAACATACCAAGTTAATCTGTCTTTCTTTTCATTCCTATCTCATTTCTCTGTACTATTTAAGCATGGAAACATCCATTAGAATTTCAGTATAAATATACAACATCTGTGTGTTACTGGGGCCCATAAGGAAAACAAGGAATACTGACGCTGTAATCAACCATACATGTCATTGGAGGCGACTAAGGAGGGTTGGCAGGAAACTGGCTACCTCATCACAGAGAAAAAACTATAGCTGCAAAATCCAGCCAAACATGAACAAGCCTACAAAGAGATTGGCGTCAGTTGATAGAGGTCCTATACTCCACTGGCAGATGAAAGAATCATGAAGCAACTATGCAATCACTCACCTACACCAAATATACCCATCAAAGACAAACAAGGCAATCAATTGTTATCCGATGACCTTCAAAAGCAACGATGGGCAGAACATTTCAAAGAAATATTAAATAGACCGCAGCCTGACACTGTTCCGAACCTGGATGGAGAAATTACTATGCCCCCACTAGATGCCTCCTGCGAGTCATTCACCATGGAAGAGATTAAAGCAGCCATCAAAAAATTGAAGAACAACAAAGCTGTTGGTGAAGATGAAATCTCAGGAGAAATGCTCAAAGCAGCAGATGAGAACACCTTACAACGTTTGTTACAGCTGATCAATGAAATCTGGCAAAGCGAATCCCCACCACAACAGTGGATAGATGGTGTAATTTTCAAACTGCCTAAAAAGGGCGATATGTCTGATTGCAATAATTGGCGTGGTATCACTCTATTGTCAGTACCAGGAAAACTTTTTTGTAGCATGTTACTTGAGAGATTGAAAAAGGCGATAGATGAAAGGCTCAGAGAAGAACAAGCAGGCTTTAGACCAAAACGGTCATGCATAGACCACATTTTCACCCTCAGAATAATCATTGAAGACTCTGTAGAATTCCAGTCGAAATTAATCACCAACTTTGTCGACTTTCAAAAAGCCTTCGACAGTATCCACCGTCCTTCACTTTGGAATCTACTTAACATCTATGGTTTTCCTACCAAATATACCAACGTCATAAAATCTTTCTACAAAGAAACACGTTGCTGCGTAAGAACAGAAACAGGCAACTCTGACTGGTTCTCAGTCGAAACAGGAGTGAAACAGGGTTGTGTCTTATCACCGATGCTTTTTGGAATAGCTATCGACTGGGTCATGCGCAAATGCACAAACAACACAAATATGGGTATCCATTGGGTTGACAAAATTCTAGAAGACCTGGACTTTGCCGACGACATAGTGCTTTTGAGTTCAACACACCCGGATGCCCAAGAGAAAATAAACCACCTCCAAAATGTTTCAGGGCAAATTGGTCTCCAAATTAACACCACAAAAACAAAGACTATTGATCTTACCAACAGTTCAGATGACACCAAATTGAACAGCTACGTTCTTGAAAAAGTCAACAGCTTTACATACCTAGGAAGCAAAATGACATCTACAGGGGACTCAACACCAGAAATATCATCTAGAATCGCACTGGCATCTAGTGCCTTCAATAAACTGTCAAACATCTGGAAGTCAAAGACACTCAGCAAACACACAAAACTTAAAATCTTCAACTCTTGTGTGATTCCAGTGTTAACGTATGGATGTGAAAGTTGGAAATCAACGGTAGCTTTAGATAAAAAATTAGACAATTTTGAGAACAAATGTCTCAGAAGACTTCTAAACATCCACTGGACAGACTTCAGAACCAATTCGCAAATAAGACAAGAGACTAAGCAAGATACAGTATCCAATTTCATAAGAAGACGCCGTTGGAACTACATCGGCCATGTACTCAGAATGGACAAGTCAAGACTCCCCTATCAAGCCCTCATATGGTCACCAGTAGGGAAAAGAAAACGGGGAAGACCAAGAGAGACCCTGCGTAGAACAATCATTAGAGAAGGCTCATTCAATGGCCAAGTAAATATCCAAGATCTACAACAGGTAGCAGCGAACCGCCAAGCATGGAGAGACAGGACTTCTGCCCTATGCGCCGCCTTAGGCCCAAGAGGAAAGACTAACTAACTAACTAGATGAAAGAAAGAAGAAGAAATCTCCACTGGCAGATGAAAGAAAGAAGAAGAAGACATCTCCACTGGCAGATGAAAGAAAGAAGAAGAAGACATCTCCACTGGCAGATGAAAGAAGAAGAAGAAATCTCCACTGGCAGATGAAAGAAAGAAGAAGAAGAAATCTCCACTGGCAGATGAAAGAAGAAGAAGAAATATAAAATCTAGATGTAATGTATGTTTAGGTAAAACTAGTGGTCAGCTATAGTTCACAGTCATTTCTTATGGAGCTTAGTTGCAGCAGAGAGGACATAGTATTAAATAACCTGGGTAGGAAATTATGTAGAGGATACTGGATAAGAAGATATGCTAGGGAAATTATTAGAATTGAGTTTGTGTTCTGAATTGTTGCTAGGTTGCAGGGTAAATTTTTGTTCTGTATTGTTGCTAAGTTGTAGTGTTGAGGAAATTAAACTAATGCTTTCTATCTCGGAAGGAGCAACTGGCCGAGTGGCTAGAATGCTGGATTCTCCTTCGGGAGACCCGGGTTAAAATCCTCAGTAAGGTGTGGAGTTTTTTTCTGTCGGGGGCAAAAAGAAAACTCTAAACTGCACAGTTCATGGCGACTACACTAGCCAGGTGGCCTTAATTCCCCAGGCTCAAGACCCCTGTCATGAGCCACAAGGTACTATATTAGCAGTAAATGACAGTTTTTTTTTATATCTTGGATATTTTTCCTACCTGAAGTTTTTAACTGATGCCATGCATTGCTAGATTGGGTCAGGATTACTACCATTCAATTATTATTATCATCATATTCATCATGGTTCACATGGTGAGAGATTGTATGTGGGCAATTATTCTATAACAGTCTGTAACAAACAGTTTTTAGAATTATAATTTCACCAGCATTACTAATTCTGTTACCATGGGATGCTTCATGATGCATTCTGAAGTATGTTTCTATTAGTATGTATATCTGGGAATAAAAAGAAAACATCCATTATGGGTCCACACTATTGAAGTAATGCTATTTCATATTATTTTTCATACATTCAAGGAATGATATATAAAAACTATAGTAGCAAATGGTGGTCTCAAAGTATGTTTCATTGTTTTCTGTGCACATTAAGCATGTGAAACAAGTACAAACATTAGTTTTATATCTGAGGCAGGGATGCAGAGGTGTTTCCAAGGCACCAGGGCCAAGTTTCGTACTGACCAAGACCTACTAGCACGTCCTTGCCGTGTGTCCTGGGCAACAGGTCCCTCAGGGTCCTGGCTAACGTAGTAGGATCGCTGATTCTTCCGAAGCCGGAGTGTATCTGCCTGCATGGCGAGGAACCACCAGTCTGCACACCTATAAGCCAGACACGGGACAACGGATACTCACGCAAACCTCAGGTCCGGTATGACATCACACTGATGTTGGATTGGACAAAAGGATGTCTTTATCCGACATATAGGACCTTGCGCTGGAGTTCATAGCCAGTGAACACAAGCAAGCATATCTGAGGCACACCATCTTATGATAAATGAGATATCAGTAGAAGGAATCTGACTGGAAGGTCTCAGACTAGACAACTGTATTCAGGCAGTGTGAGCTGTGTTCCACCACAGATATTTCATGGTGGAACAAAAGCAAGACTGGGATGGTCATTTTCATTAAGCAACCAGAGACAGCCTGTGTGCATTGTCTCTTACAGTGATTCACTTGACGTTGTGTTTATGTGATCTCAGCCTGTGAATATGCCATGTAATTCTGGGTAATGATCACTGATTATGTTATGCATCTATCACTGTGTCTCATCCAGTACTTCACAGTTGTTGTTAAACAAAAGAGGTAATGTGTTCACCCTTTAACGCAAGAATATTGCTTGAAAGAACCATGCTGACCATTTAACAGTGGTAAGATTATGAGTGAATGTTCTGTGAGGGATTGATAGAGGAAATTCAGGTATGAGTGCACAGATGTATATGTCAAAGGTGAGAAAGGATGACACTCAATTGTGACTGGTGAGCTCATTCAAAAATGGTGACAAAGCTATAAGTGAAAGCATCGTTTTACAATTTCTGATATTTCCACTCAGTTGTCAGTTGTCTCAAATTTCAATATGACTGTGTTTCAAACTGACTGCATTACCAACATTTCTTTGCTCTGTGGGTACCAAAACAAAGAAGGGCTCAAGTTTAATGTTTCATCTATGCCACCAGGAATTTCTTGACAGAACCGTGACTGGACATGGACTCAGTTTGTAAGTACAGAATTGAAGGAACAGGGCAAATGGGACATTTACAGATATACCACTGAAATATAGAAAAACATGCATCACATATACTATAAAATATGTAAATTTAGCTTGTGATGATGATAATGTCAATCACATTATTTGTGAGGTGAAGGTTACAGTAGCCCCAAATAAATGAAATTATATACTTCTCTATATTCAAGTGTTTCTGCTTCTGAAGGTTCTCCTTCTGTGGTTTGTTCTGAGAGAGGAAAAGAAAGAAGTACAAAACACATCAGTTTTATTTAAAATATTATGTTTCTATATAACAATAAGTGATACTATAGTCTTTCCAGAAATGAATGCCTTCATTTACGATCAATTATTTTGAAAACTGTCTCTGTTGCATCATTATGAAATTTTTCCTGCTGTCTTATATTTACCCCCACCCAAGGAATATGCCTTTGATAGGTCCAAAGACAACTTAAATCATGGAAAGCGGCAACATTTCTTTGATGTTTTGGCGAAATACTAGTGAATTCATGCTAACAAACGTGTTTTACAATACCGCACCCCAATTCCGGTGACAACACAAGGCGTATCCAGATTCTTATGGAAGTGGGTGCAATGTGTATGTAATATAAGTAAAGACAGAATTTATAGAGGTATGGGGTAAATAATGTGAAACCAAAATGGAATTGAACAGGAAAGTAGAAGGAATATATTTCTTACATTATATTTCATTTCCTTCTTGTTTCTTCAGCTTCTTGTTAATAATGTGTACACGGGGAGTCATGTTATTAGGATGCATTTAGCTTTTTATATGGAGTTCGTGATGGCTTCCAAACAGCTGTGCGTTAATGTGTGTATGGAGTGACCATAGATAATACAGTAATTTAGTCATCACGTGTCAATTTTTAAGGATCTGTTCGGCTGTCTGTGTAGTCTGTTCACATGTGCATGACCAAGATGTTGGTCCTCTTTTCACTGAAGTTTATAGATTGATTTGTATGTTCATGTGTTGTCCCCTCATTTGACAACGCTTTTGTTCTCACATTTCTTGGAATGCCACACTATGTCAGTTTCCACCGCAATATTACTCTTCTGTTGGTATTCAATGCATTTAGTGTTTTTTTTTTCTTCAATACCAGTTGTTTGTCACCGTTGAGGGCTTGCGGATCTGAAAATTCATCACTGTGGAATGCTCTTCAATCAACTTGTCGATTTGATATTTCTTGCTTTTTTGCGCCTGTTTTACAAGGTACAACAACTGTAGCTTGAAATATGTTTCTGGAAGACAGTCTATCAAGGGATGGAAGTACTGTATTCTCAAGCCAATCTCTAAATACATTAACATTCATCTCATTATAATAATCCCTATTGTCTGTATGCTTTGATACGAACATGAGTCCAGCATTCTATAGTAAGCCATTATGAGTACTACCAGCATGGGCTATGACCAAACGCTATCCTTTACTACTGGGCACATATCGCTTTATCTTGCCATCCACTGACGGCCATTCCTTTTCACTTGTGTGATGCACATTGATCCACGTTTCATCCAAATACACTATGTCATAATTTTCTTTGTGCATTTCCCTTATTTTGCATAGGTATCTGCTTCTCATGGCTCCTAAATGCGACTGCTCGCAAAGGATATTTCTACCTCCCTTGTACTTTCTAAAAGTGAAGCCTAATCTCCTTATAATTTTCCACAAAGATGTTTTGGATAGCTCTATGTCATTGTTCTTTCTCAACCAAACCCTAAGTTTTCTTACAGTCACTGTTCCTTTGGCATCCAGCATTTTATAATAGCTCGCCTTATGACATCCTTGTCAAAGCTGTCTATAATTGCCTTTCTACCTTCCGTTTGCTTATCGCGTGTTGGTTTCATTCCAGATTCTTGCACCCATCGACGAAATGACCGTTTACTCAAACCCAATGCATGCACCATTCTTTTTTTGGGATTTGTAATAGTATAAAACAGTTTCCTGCGATCAGCTTCTTGACAAAAATATGTGTACAACTTCATAGCAATGTTTTGAAGTGTGCAAAATTTCACATTCAATCCCATTGAACAATATTCACACATTCAAATGTTAGCAATAGATAGTAAGATTTATTTATATAATCACGTTTCATAACAGCACCCAAATTATTGGTGACGCCTCTGAACGCTCCCATTTAAACTGCAATTTAAACTGCCATTTAAAATGCCATAAGGAAATTTCCATGCACCGTGGAAAATATTCAATATTGAACGCTGATTTTCTGGATCAAGATGTAATTCATTTAATATTATGCACTTCATCTCTGACCCGTAAATTATATACCACATATAAACAAACATTGAAATCTGCTGTACAATCTCCAGAACAAAAAACTTTTTTGTTGGGTGGACATAATGATAAGGTTATATGTTAAATCTCATCATTTTCCCTCAGTTGGTTACTAAGATATGGATTTTTATATGGAGGCAACCAAATGTAAATGCACTTTAATATTGCAATCCTTGGCATACTTTCTATAGACACCATCCATGTTGAAAGATAGCTAAATTCTATATCACAGAGTTTTGTACGTTTTTTTTCCATTTAATTTTACCAAGTATTACACAATGTTCCTTTTGTTTCTATTCTAATCATCATCATCATTGGCACCTTTTTCGTCTTGACAGACGATAGTTTGGTACATTGTGCTTCAAAAAGGCTTAATGACTACGACCCATGGCGGTGGCGAGTGTGGCTTTTCTAATAATATAATATTTAATATAGATTGTGTTTGCAACTAAGCCTATTTAAAAACATTTACGTTACCTATTTGGTTGTTCAGAGTATTTTGAACATTTATTTGTAAAGCCACATTTCTGTGGCCTCAAGAGATTTTCTTGCTTGTTTACTAATTATTCAGAACTCACTGCCACATGTTAAAACTGGTTCATGGTATTGTGTTTTTGATTACAGGTAAGGCTACTGTGTTCTGTATGTATTGGGAAACCTTAGGATACACTGAGGGTGCCAGCTAGCTCTATGCTGTTTTTACACATGCAAGATTTCTGTAAAATTTCCATGTCAAACACCACTGAATGGGTGTCCTACTAAATAACAAATCAGGTGAAAAGTCCATCAACTGAATTTCCTACTAAATGATGAATCAACATGGTGAGATTAAATCTTGGTATTCATACACATTTCTAAAAATTTTAGAGATGAAATCTTGATATTCATACACATTTCTAAAATTGGGAGAGATTCATCATCATCATCAAGTGCCATGCCGGCTGGCGTGGGCGTTCATGGCTCTCCATAGATCTCGGTCTTTGGTTTTCTGGATCAACTCTGGTGCTGATATTCCTCCATGCCACCGTCTCAATCCATCCAGCATCACTTCTCTTGGTCTACCTCTGCCTCTCTTCCCCTCGATCTTTCCAGTTGTTACGATGTTCTCCAATGCCTCTCTTCTCATCACGTGACCGAAGAAAGATGTTTGTCTCTGTCTTATTGTTGTATATAATGTTCTAGTTTCATTAGCCTGTTTCAGGCAGTCGTCGTTAGTTACTCTGGCAGTCCAAGGAATTCGCAACATTCGTCTCAGGAACCACATCTCTGTTGCTTCTAATTTCTTCTTAATTTGTTCATTTACGTTCCAAGATTCACTGCCATACAGCAAAACTGGTTCTACATAGCATTTCAGCACTCTCTTTCTTACATTCAGTGATAGTGACTTATTGCATAAGATACTCTTCATTTTCTGAAAAGCGGCTTTTGCCTACCCTATTCTACTCCTAATCTCTGTTGTACATCTTCCATCTGATGTTATAAATGCCCCTAGGTATCTAAAATTATCAACTTGGTTAAGGATTTTCCCTTCTATTTCTATGTCACATTTTGGTGTCACCATTTTCTTTGATATTACCATTGTTACTGTTTTCTTGATATTCAAGGAGAGTCCTTTCCTTGCACTCTCTGTTACTACAACGTCTAATAATTGTTGTCGTTCTGTTGAATTATCCGCCACCAATACTGTGTCATCTGCATAGCGTATATTATTTATATTATAACCTCCAACTAGTATTCCTGGCATCTCTTTGATCTCTCTCATTATTACTTCGCTATACAGGGAGAAAAGATCTGGTGACAAGATACACCCTTGTCGTACTCCTAGCTTTATCCGTTCGTAACTACCCTCTTTATTTCCCATTTTAATTGCTGCTACTTGGTTCCAGTAAACATTCTTTATTATTCTTAAATCTTTTCCATCAATGTTGATATCTTCCAACATTTTAATCAGTTCATCATGTTTTACTTTATCAAATGCCTTAGTATAATCTATGAAGCACAAATATATGTCTCTCTGTTTCTCTATTGACCTTTCTATTAGTGTCCGTAATGTATAAATTGCATTGTTTGTGCCCTTTCCTTCCACAAATCCATACTGTTCTTCACTAATTTCCATTTTTATTTTCTTTTTGATTCTTCTCATTATGATTCTGAGTAGAAGCTTAGTGATATGGTTTATAAGGTTAATTGTACGAAAATCTTCACAATCAATTGCTCCTGGTCTTTTTGGTATAGCTATAAATAAAGATTTCAGCATATCACTGGGTAAATATCCACTGCTGTAAATATCATTCAACATTTTGGTTAATATATCTACTCCAAATTCTCCCAATACTTCTAATTCTTCTATTGTGATTTCATCTGGCCCAGCTGTTTTTCCTTTCTTCATACGTTTCATAGCGTCAGCGACTTCTTCTTTCAGAATAGGTGGACCTTCTAAGTTACTATCTTCTATTAATTCTCCCCTTTCTCCTTCATATAATTCTCTTATATACTCATTCCACCTCTTCATTATAGCATCTTCCTCTAATATTATCTTTCCTGTTTTTGCTTTCAAACACCCTGTATTTATTCTTATTTTTCTTCCTGTAAGCTCACTGATTTTTCTGTGCATATTTTTTGTATCTTTAATGGAATTTAATTCAATTTTTTTGCATTGCTCGTTTAACCAACTTTCTTTAGCCTTCCCACATTTATCTTTTATTTCTTTATTTATCTTAGCGTATTCTTGTTTGTCATTTTTACTCTGTTTTCTTTTGTCCATCAGTTTTAAGATATCTTCATTCATCCATTTTTTCTTAGCTATTTTGCCTCTCTCCGGTAATACTTCTTTGCTAGTTTGATGAATGGAGTCCCTTAACATTTCCCATTGTTCATCTATACTCTGTATTTTAGTTATTGCATTGTACCTATTTTTCACAGTCACTCTGTATTGTTCTTGCATTTCTTTATCTATTTTCAGAACCTCTTTATTAAGTCTCATGTTCTTAACCATTTTTTTCCCTCTCTTTAATCTTACTTTTATTTGTCCACATAGTGGTACATGATCACTATTACAGTCAGCACCAGGCATTGTCTTTACATTAATTAAAGCATTTCTAAATCTTTTATTAATTAGTATGTAGTCAATTTGGTTGCGTATTTTCTTATCAGGGCTTATCCATGTGTACAGTCGTCTTTTATGGTGTTTAAACCATGTGTTTCCAATTATCATCTCATTGATATTTGCCCATTCTATTAGCATTTCCCCTCTTTCATTTCTTGTACCTAAAATCACCAAGTATTATTTTTATTTCTTGTGATCCAATTTGAGCCATCGCCATTTCTATTTCGTCGTAAAAGTGTTGTATTTCTTCATCACTACTGCTTGCTGTTGGTGCATATACTTGTATAATATTTATGTCTATTGGTTTGCCTTTGATTTTTACCATAATAACTCTATCTGAAATACACCAGTATCCATTAATTGACTTGGCTGTTTTTTCGTCTAATATTATTCCTACACCTTTTTCATGTGTTTTCCCTCCAGAATAAATTATTGTGTGATTGTCAGCTATAATTTTGCCCGATCCCTTCCATCTCATCTCACTAACGCCTAGTATATTCATTTTCATGCTATCCATCTCTCTTAGAACATTGGTCAACTTTCCTAGCTCATTTAATGTCCTAACATTCCATGTTCCTACTCTAAATTTATTTATTTTAGTTATGATTTTGCCATCAGTAGCTGGATGACGGTCTGGTGTCACCTGTGGCTCATGACTGTCCCTACCGGACGAAGATGCCCTAAGACAGCCATTAACGTCCTTCACTAACTTTGATTTATGTTTTGCCATGAAGTCTTGGGAAGATAATGTGGTGGTTTCCCCTTGCCTTCCACATTCACACGGTGGTCTTTTAACTCTGCCTTTGACAGCCATTTCCGACTGTAAGGACAAGTGACTGCCCTGCCCTGCTCAGGTGCAGAGTTGTCCACTTATTCCGGTGGATACTCGGTCCCCAGAGCTGTGTTAGCCACACCGTGGTGTGTTTCCATCCTCTACCACGGGGAGGTGCAGTTGGGATTTTCCCTTCATAAAGTTATGGTCTCTGACCAAAACTCTCCAGTACTTTTAGAGGATTACATCTTGATATTTATACACATTTCTAGAAACATGAGGAAATTGAGAGTGTACAAAATGTGCTGCATTGAATGCCCTGAGGAAGGTAAATGCTATGTTAGTCACAGAACAAAATGTGCTGCATTGAATGCCCTGAGGAAGGTAAATGCTATGTTAGTCACATAACAAAGTGTGCTGCATTGAATGCCCTGAGGAAGGTAAATGCTATGTTAGTCACAGAACAAAGTGTGCTGCATTGAATGCCCTGAGGAAGGTAAATGCTATGTTAGTCACAGAACAAAGTGTGCTGCATTGAATGCCCTGAGGAAGGTAAATGCTATGTTAGTCACAGAACAAAGTGTGCTGCATTGAATGCCCTGAGGAAGGTAAATGCTATGTTAGTCACAGAACAAAGTGTGCTGCATTGAATGCCCTGAGGAAGGTAAATGCTATGTTAGTCACAGAACAAAGTGTGCTGCATTGAATGCCCTGAGGAAGGTAAATGCTATGTTAGTCACAGAACAAAGTGTGCTGCATTGAATGCCCTGAGGAAGGTAAATGCTATGTTAGTCACAGAACAAAGTGTGCTGCATTGAATGCCCTGAGGAAGGTAAATGCTATGTTAGTCACAGAACAAAGTGTGCTGCATTGAATGCCCTGAGGAAGGTAAATGCTATGTTAGTCACAGAACAAAGTGTGCTGCATTGAATGCCCTGAGGAAGGTAAATGCTATGTTAGTCACAGAACAAAGTGTGCTGCATTGAATGCCCTGAGGAAGGTAAATGCTATGTTAGTCACAGAACAAAGTGTGCTGCATTGAATGCCCTGAGGAAGGTAAATGCTATGTTAGTCACAGAACAAAGTGTGCTGCATTGAATGCCCTGAGGAAGGTAAATGCTATGTTAGTCACAGAACAAAGTGTGCTGCATTGAATGCCCTGAGGAAGGTAAATGCTATGTTAGTCACAGAACAAAGTGTGCTGCATTGAATGCCCTGAGGAAGGTAAATGCTATGTTAGTCACAGAACAAAGTGTGCTGCATTGAATGCCCTGAGGAAGGTAAATGCTATGTTAGTCACAGAACAAAGTGTGCTGCATTGAATGCCCTGAGGAAGGTAAATGCTATGTTAGTCACAGAACAAAGTGTGCTGCTGAAGCAAATTTCTGAGGAGGAAAGACTACACCACCATGATTCACAAGATATTTGTATAAAGCAAGGACACCTTCAAGGTACACAAGGATCAAATACATATTTGTCCAAGGGAGGTAATATACCTGGAACATGTTGTTAATCGTGAACACAAATGCAGAATCATTACCCAAAACACTAATCCTAGAAACAAACAGCTCATTGTGTAAAAAGAGCTGGTAATAGCAAACTAAGGAATACAGCATTGATGTCAGCAGTCCAAATGAGATCATATACTACATCCTGCTGGTCTCTAAAGGTACCGCCCATTATGAATAGAGGGTTCAATATATGGTGAGACTAAGCAGCCTCCATGGATGGAACAAATGGATGACAACCCCAAACTGATGCAGTGGAGTGTTCTATTAAACTAATCAGGAAGGCTAACTCAATCTACAAATGTCAGGAAGAAGTCAGATGTGTTGGTTGAAAGGCATAAATATCACAGCTCTGCTGTTAACAAGCATAACACAAATACGATCCAACAAAACAATATATATGAAAAATGCAGAAGTAGAAGGTAAAGTTAGTTCTAAGCAACACACACACATTTTTTTTAAATTTACCAATGACAAGTATTTATTGCATAAGATGTTCTTTATTTTATAATGTTCTTCATTTAATGATTTTATCTATTAACTAGATATTTGAATATCTTTTTTTTTTGGGTGGGGGGGGGGGGGGGGTTTAAATTAATATCTTTACATTTGGGGAGAATCCATTTCTTTGATATTACCTTTGCTTCTGTCTTCTACAAATTTAAGGTAAGACAATTTTTTTCATTTTCTGCAACCATTGTATCAATCATTTTCTGGGAGGTCAGCATAGCTGAATGGATTAGAACGTATGTTCTTAAACATTCGGTGTGCTGATGTCAAGGTAAGTGGTTCAACCCCACACTGGACAGCTGGACTAAAATGTTGACCTCTCATCCTTGACTTGGTGACATAAATTACAAGTACCTCTGAAGTCAGAGTGGGTTCGCCTGATGGCGAGGGACACTGGCAATAGGGAAAGCTAATCCGCATGCAACATTCCGTCCAGGACTATTAGAAGTAGTGGACTATGATTGAGTTCAAAGTGAGCGAGTGCCCCCAAAAAATAATTTTCTGTAGTTCCCTCTGAATTTTGTTAATCAAACAGTGTTCTCAGCATAACGTAAGCTGTGTAAGTTATGTTCACTGATTGCAATCACTGGTATATTTTCTATAGATCTCATTATATGAGATGCATCTAAAATTGTTGTACTTTAGTATAGAAGAGTCAAGGCATATATCTGGAAATTGGTGTGAATGTAATTCTTTCTTTACATAGTCATGCCCGAAGATAATGCCTTTCTCCCACCTCTTTATAGCCAGTCTGATGTCTGATCTGATTTTTCTGGGCTAAGAACATCTCCAGTTCAGTTATCAAGTACTAATAATTCGAAAGCTTGATGTCTAAATGTGGATGATTCGTGTTTGAAAACAATGACTTCTTCCCTGTCTGGACCCAGTCTTACAAGTTTTCATATGGTTAAGAGCATTCTAATTTCCATCTTCAAAATGGCGGTCCTTCATTATTATAGAGAATATCATACTCTCATGAATCATTATAAAGGTCTTTCATGTATTCTGACCATGTATTTAAAATCTTATCCTTGTCTATTATGATTTTACCTCTTTGGTTTTCAGGCAAACTGTTGGTATGCGTGCTCTTTTGTTAGGGAAGTTATGAATTCTTGTATGCATTAATTTGGTATGTTGAGTGCTGAGTTATTTTTCATTTTCTCTGCAATTTTCCTCAAGCCACAATTCTTTTGTTACTTTACATAATTTTCTAATTTTCCTTTGATTCTCTTAATAACTACCATTTCCTTTTTTGTTGTTTTTTATTCTTTCAGTTAGTTTAAAGATGATTTCAGTCATCCATTTCTACTGACCTATCAGCTTCCATGTGAGGAAAGATGCACATTCTCACAAATGTGGCTGGCACCTGTTTGCTGGTCTTGTACCACAGACTCTTCATGCTGTTTAACTGATTTAGTGCCACGGGATGATTAATCGTCTAAGGGACTTCTCGTACATATCATAGGCTTATATCACCAAAATGTTGTTGTGTTATAACACAATAAACATGTCTGCCATCATATTAACAACTTTTAAGTCATAACTGTGACACACCCCTACTTCCCATCTCCCACCATCCATTTTAGTTTGGTCCAAACCTACTTTTTGTTTAGCATTGAATCTGTTAATCTTTGCATTACTTTGACCTGGCACTTTCTGACAACTTTTGAAAAGTCCCTATTGGTGTAAATTATACAGCCAAGGTATTCACAGTTTGTGAACAAAGAAGAAAGATTTTGATTTTCACCGTATCTATTGGTAGTCAGGATGAACTATTTTAATTCCTTAACAGTTTGAGAGGAGGACTATATCACCTGCCTATCTAAATTTTGAAATTAGATCTCCCCCAGTTATGAATGGATCAAATTGTCACAAGTCTCGTGATTTTGACGTTTCTCATTACATTTGCTGCATAGATGTTGAATGGGGAGGGAATGCAACACTGTCTTACTCCCCTTTGTATCTCAACCTAGTCTGAAGTTTGATGTTACTCTGATTGCTGTTTGTTGTTCACAACATAAAGTTTCAATTACGTGGATCAAATGTGCTGGAAACTGCATATCTCTATGATGTTCCACAATTTCTGAACAAGTATGAAGATCTACACTGTACTCTCTGCATTTCTCAAAGATGGTTCTCATGTTAAAGATATGGCCCTGATGCGTCTGCCCTGTCTAAAACCCTCAGTTAAATACACAGAGAAAATGAAGTTAATGGTGTAAAACAAACATAAATAGTATTAATGAAAAGAAATAGTATTTGACAAATACAGAAAAAGACACAATAGATTACGCAACCACATGTATACAAAATTCAAGATTGGTGACTCAGCTATGTGCACATGTGGTTTGGCGTCGCAGACAGTAGAGCACATACTCCAGGATTGCCCAAACTACAACATATCCAGGCAAACCTTCTGGCCTAGAGAGACAACAGTGGAAACTCTATGGACCGCTGAGTGAACTAAAAAAGACTGTTAGATTCATGCAAGAGACAACATTGCAGTTATAGACATATTTCAAGCGAATGAAAGAAGAAGAAGAAGACAAATACAGCAACATGTATTTTTTTAAAAATGGGACTTCATATGAGGACATTACCTGAACCATAGCAAAAGACAAGAAAATGAAGAAGAAAACACAAAAAAAAAGAGCAGCTGTTAGTGTTGACATTAATCAAGCCAGCTGTGCCAAAATGTTAAGAGAAGCATTCTAAGTTTCATAAAAATATGGCCAACATTATGTAGGATGCTAGACACTAGAAAGCTGTTATTATAAATGGTAAGCCAGGCTATGTTGATTTTACCATGCTTTTCCTCTTGTTCACTTTCTTCCTTTTCCTTAGTGGCCTGTTGCTTTACTAGAACATGACAATATCATTAATAAATAACTCATATCAATATTAATGTACAGAAAGTGTGTGTATGTGAGTGTATGTGTAAGTGCTTGTGTGTATGCTTATCTGTGTGCATGTGTACATGTCTGTGATTTCTGTGTGTCTGTGTTGTGTGTGCAAGAATGCATGTGCATGTGTGCACGCATTTGTGTGTATGTATACTCTAGGCACCTCACACACCCACATGTGTGTATTCTGTGGAGAATTTTTTTAATGTGGTGTCTGATGTGCAGGTGTGTGTGCACGCATGCACGCACGCACGCACACACGCACGCACGCATGCATGCACACACGTATGCACGCACGCACGCATGCACGCACACACACACACACACACACACACACACACACACACATATATATATATATATATATATATATATATATATATATATATATATATATATATATATATATATATATATATATATATATATATGGGGACCACAGTCAATGACAGACTTACATAAATCAACAACCACGTTGGCAGAGATTCAGCCATTTGGTATGTTTTATATTCCCATCATAAGTCAGAGTTGAGTTCAGTTGAGTTAAGGACCGACATCCCTGCACTCAGGATATTCCCATACGTGCTCCGTCCCCTTGTTCAACAGCCAGTGAAGGGTCATACTACTAATCGTTCCCACCGCTATTTGATTAAAAGTTCTCCTGGTCTTCCCACTCAGTTATGAGATTCTTCCAGAACTCCTGCCAATCCCGGCAATCTCATTCTTTCCACATACGGGTTCTCAATCTGTTCCCCCGCCTTCTCTACCTGGTCCCACAAACTCACGACCAACTCCGCCTTGTCCTTAGGCAATCTACCACCAAGTTAATCAGTCAAGGATCTGTTTACATGCTTTAAGGTGCATTGGGCATATGATACTGGATTCACATAAAGCATGTGTGAACCAAGTCCTAGGCCTAGGGATAAAATTACAGCTATGATGTATACTGATTGTTTCATCCACTCTCTCTTGCACAGTTGTGAGACCTGAACAACATAAGTCCAACAAGACAAAACTACATACCAAATGACCATACACTTAAAAATATATAAATTGCTTACATACTTAAAAATATAAAACTGCACTGGTTTGGTCATGTATGTAACATTGCAGATGATTAATCCACAGGTCGTTCTTTATGGGTAGTTTTGGAACAGTAATAAGAACACTGGACACCCTTAGCTGTAATTCAAAGGTGTGTGCAAGTCATGAAAGCACTGGATATAAATGCAACAACCTGATCATAATAAGTGCAAATGCACTGTGGCATTACTCTGAGCCTCATAAAATAAGACTGCTATAATAGTCAGGGAGAGAAAAACTCGTCGAATGCAAGGCTTTTTACTCAAATACAAAAGCATATGTGCATACATGTGTGTTTACATATATTCATACACTCATGCATGCATACATATGTTCATTACAAATTGTAACACATCAAGAATAATGTTCACACATAAAACTGCAAGCATTTTACAATACAGACACTAATTAAAATAACAGACCATTAAGAATTGCTTCAAAGAGAATTAATTTAACTATAACAATAATTACCTCCATCATAAAGATCTAGGTCTTCACTCTGTTTATCCTCAAATTCTGCTGTGAATAAGTAAAGAGCAGAGGAAATGTTCCATTCAAATGTGAATTCTCATGCAATATTTATAAAAAGCACCAAACAGTCAGTCTATCATATTTTCTGTATTAACTTTGACTGCTGTACATTACCTTTTCTATCACTATTGTCCATATTTTTATCATTTCAATGTAATTTCACTTACAAAGATAGTACAAATTATCTCATTATACAATGTCTAAAACCATTTCATACAGTCAAGTATAGTAAATGGCACTTTTACATGCATTAACAGACTGTGTGCCAAACAACAAGTAGGTTTGGACCAAACAAAATTAAACGACAGAAAATGGGAAGTAGTGGTGTGACACAGTTATGGCTTAAAAGTTGTTAGTAAGGTAGCAGACATGTTGTATTTTAACGCAATGGCAATATTTATGTGATATATAAGCCCATGGCAGATATAGGAAGTCACTACAGATGATTATTCATCCCATGGCACTTAATTAGTTAAGGTGTATTGGCCATTGGTATCAGACCCATACTTTTATAGACCTCTTGGCATTTGAGGGGTGATGCCACTATCATGCCAGATTTTACACTGAATTAACAAAATAAGGAGGAGACCAACAAAATGTTATTTAGTACTTTCAGCTTTATTCATCATTCTATGTTTACTGTATAAACGATGTGAAAACTTTATGAAAACTGGGTATGTCGTAACGGTATAATCATTATATGTGGGTTACACCACCCATCTCTTGACGTCACAAAAGCCAACCTCATTTTTCAAATTTTGTGTGCTTTGGTACTTAACTAATTCCAGTTTTGGATGTTTAAAAAGTTACACTTTAAGAACTAAAAGTAAATTATATACAAAATAATTTTTTATTTTTTTATTTTAATTTTTATTTTTCAATTTAAAATAAAAGATAGCGGTTATTAGTGATATTTAGTGGATGGAGTTTAAACACTATCATCATATGGGTTACAAATGAAAACCTTAAAACTGTAAAGATGGCCGGTATTATTGGTTGTAGTGGGTATGACTTAGTGTCATTCGTTATTAAGGGGTGGGTAGCGGTTATCAGTGGTCTTTAGTGGATGGGATTTAAACACTATCATTATACAGGTTACAAATGAAAACCTAAAAAAAGTACAGATGGCCGGTATTATTCGTTGTAGTGGGTATGGCTTAGTGTCATTCGGTGTTAAGGGGTGGGTGAGTGGAAGTGAAGCTAGACCATTGCTAGTTAGTGAGCTGTTCTATGCAATCTACAGAATACTGTAAACCAACATTAGAAAACAGAATCAAGATTTAACCAAGAAATTCAACTTTGACAATACAGTGAGAATACATAAAGAGAGGCAAACTGAGAGTAATAATGAAATCACTGAGACAAAAAGAAATAGAGTCTGCACCTAACAATAAACATAAACTGTGCCTGAAGCTGCTCTAGACTTGACAAAAAGTAAAATAAATGTATTTTTAAAATGGAATCATTATCATCACCATCTGCCATGTTGATCAGTGTGAGCAGTCATGGTTAGCCATCTCACACAATCACCAGTCTCGGATCAGACCTGTGTTCGTGTCTCAATAAAGTCAAATGGTCAAGCCATCTAGGTATTTATCTCTTTGCCTTGCTATTTTTCCATCAATTTTACCAGGTGTCACTAAATTTTCCAGCTTATTTCTCCTCATAATATGCCCAAAACTCTTGACTGTCTATGTCTACTTTCTCTAATAAATTTACAATTTTCATTGTTTTATTGTAGGACTGTTTCATTCGTTTTTCTGTGTATCCATGGTATTCTTTGCATTTAACTCAGAAACAACATTTCCACTGCCATTAGATGTTTCTCAGTTGTCTGTTTAATGTCTACGTTTCACATGTACATAACAGTATTGGTTCTATATAGCACTTCAATATCTTTTCTCACTGCAATTGACAGCATTTTCATGGTGAGTTTGACATGATAATTCTTGTTTTAATCTCAACATCTTGCATCAGATGTTATTACTGTTTCAAGATAGTTGTGCCATTTCACCTGTTTAAGAATGTTCCCATTTACTTGGATGATACATTGTGGCATTTCTTTCTTCATGGAGATGACCATAATTTCTGTTTTCTTACAATTTACATTTAAATCTAATTGCTCACTGTGTACAATAACCACATCAACTAAAAGCTCCAGATGCTGTTCATTGTCTGCATTCAGCATTGTATTTTTTGCACAGTTTACATTGTTGATGTTATGTCTTCATATGGCAACTTCTCCCATGTCTTCTACGTTTTTTGCAACGCTTTCACCATATAATGTAAAAAGGTCTGGAGATATTACATATCCCTGTTGCACGCCTCTCTTGATTGGCTGGTGGCTTATTGTTTCTATTATATGTTCCTTAATTATAATCATTTGTTCTGCTGCAGTTTCCTGCTGTGGGTCAGTGTTGTGATAGTGACATCCCATTTTTTAGGCCTGAGAACGGGGAGGAATAGGTGGCCAATCTTTCCCTCACTTTGTCATGTGGCAAATGAGGCAATGAATTACCTGGGGATATGTTTTGATCGATGCTTTGCTTATAAGGAGCACATAGACCAGGTGGTAACAAAGGCCAAGCGGGTTTTGGCTGTGATGGCAGCATCAAACTGTGAGCAGTGCCATCTATGTCTTCTATACGTAGGGCTGGTCATGTCTGTTTTAGAGTATGTGATGGCGATCCTGATTCTCAGCCGTAAGTAGATGGAAAAGATGGAAAGGATACAGAACAAAGCTATGCGTATTATTCTTGGATGTACAAGAGATACATTATGCAGGGTGATGTGCCATCTTCTTGATTTTCCAACCATTGAAGACAGAATACAAATTTGCAGAGCACGTGCCTACCTCAGAGTCAATGCAAACACACAACATCCACTGCATAGTGAAATTAAGAAGGTTATGGGCAACAGGTTAAAAAGAGGAAGGTCGTGGATGGGTCAAGCCGAAGACATTCTTCAACAGATGTGTTCACTTTAGGATTTAGAACCTGGCAAGGAGTGGGTACAAGTGCCAATAGATGTCTGTACGTCTTTTTCAGTTTGCATCCAACTAGACAGAAAATACAGACAAGAAAATCCGGCTGCTGTGAAGGTGTAAGTACAAGCATTGATCTTCGAGAATTCGTTAGATGGTGATTCTGTCATTTACACAGATGGGTCGGTCATTCAACATCTCAGAAGTTCTTGGGCCTTTATGGCTCAAGCCGGAGGGAGAATTGTGAAGGAGGATTCTGGTGCTTTTGTTGTGACCACAAGTAGCCTGACTATGGAAGTCATGGCAGTAAGTAAAGCAATCACATGGCTTGAGACACAGACATTCACTAGGGCATGTTTCCTTAGTGACTCAATGAGCATGCTCAAGAGGATAGAGATGGGGTGGATCCAAAGAGAGTGGTTGCTGTCTCTGGAGCGGTCTCGGCTGGCAAAGATTAGTTTCCTTTTCATGCCAGGGCATGTGGGAGTACAAGGAAATGAGCGGGCTGACAAGCTCGCAGGTAAGGCTACTGTGGAGGCCGGACGCGCCATGGACCAGGCTGACATCTGAATGCTCTACGAGAAGTAAGACTTTTGCGAGTCATGACTGTAAATCTACAACCATGATCAGGATGCGAGAACAGCAAATTAAAAGAGGTGTGGCCAAACAAGAACACTATGCAGGAAGCCAAAGAGGATTGATAATCTAACACAGAACTGGTGTTGTTAGCCGGTACACGCTGCAGGATTTGCTGAGGATGGGAACCGAGTACTTATGGACTGAATGGTTCGATGTGCAATGAGGATGATCTGTCGACTAACTAACTGACTGACTGACTGACTGACCGACCGACTGACCGACCGACTGACTGACTGACTGACTGACTAACTAACTTTAACATGTGATGAGTCCAGGCATGATCCATGCTCATGACATTACCAGCACAGCTTGCTATCAACTTTAGTTTAGTTTAGTCGATGGATCAACATCACGTCACACAGGTGTAACCCATAAGTGCTCCGTTCTACTCCTAACTCAAATCTGAGTTTGGAGAATCTCAGCTCAGTGCATGAACTCTGTAGCACCGGTGAGGATCCTGAAATACTTTGGGTAGATTTTTAACTCAAAATTTTGCTATCAACTTTGCTAGCGAGCCCATCTTACAAGTCTATTATCCTTCTCTGTTTTATCAGTTCTACTCTCAAATGCAAATAGAAAGTTCCAGTAGTTAATAATTCTATGGATATCTGGCCTGTACCATTATAGGAATGGTGTTATGCTGTTGAGGAGACAACTAAGAAAAATTTGAATAAACATAAACTGTTAACATTATTAACCAAGCAAATTCACAGAGTAACTCAGAAAAGTATATACCTTGTTCTTGATCATCTTTGACATCGTTGGCATCTGGTTGCTCACCATCATTGGCCACATCATCAGCTATGTGGTTATTATTTGTGTCTTGTTCTGTTAGAAAAAAAAAACGTTACATTAGTATTATATCTTCATTATTATTTTAGTAATTTATGTAGCACGGTCAGGGGTTTAACCCCTACACCAGTCAGTTGGACTTCAATATTGACTTCTCATTCAGAAAGCAATGGCAAACTACTGAAGGTAAACTTGCCTAGAAAATCAAACTGGGTTGGCTCCTGCTTGAGATCATAGAAAACGTTCCTGGTATTGAGAGAAAAAAAACAATCAGAATGAATTAGAAAGAAGAAAGACAACCATAAATTATATAGAAGAACATTACACAAGCAGCACCTAGAACCATGCATATACAGACAGATCAGCAAAAAACTCAATAGATAATGGAGATGGAGGGATTTTCCTGAATCTAAATCATGGGGCAAAAAAGTCACAGTCAGCGGCAATTGGGAGATACTCAAGTAACTTCAAAGCAGAGACAGAGGCCATGATAACTACAGCAGTAATGTACTTGACAGCTAAAAATAAACAGAAATAAATAGCTCTCTTTACAGATGTGAAGTCAGTTGTTTCAATAATACAGATCAGAAATAGCACAGAACTAGCAGACCCACAGGCAGAATTACATGAAGAATGCCAGAAATCCAAAAGGGTTGTAATACAATGGACCCCTCCCATTGCAACATACCTTGAAACGAAGAAGCCAAAAAGAAAGTGGAAGACTTTCTCAGCCTAAATTACAGACATAACCTATGATGAGGCCAAGAGGTTTATCAGAAGCAATTGTAGAATGCGGTGACAATCAGAATATCAAAGACACCAGAAAGATGATGCATATTACATACATACTCCAGCAAAGAGAACAAGTACTCATTGTAACAATCTTCAGACTCAACACAGGACACAATAAGCTGAAGTACCACATGTTTAATAAACTAAAGAAAGATAGGAGGCACAGATGCATTTACTGTGGAACTGGTAAAATTACAGTTAATTATTTATTGCAGGAGTTTACAACATATGCAGAACAGATAAAACTATTTTGACCTAATATCTTCTTTGCGTTCATCTGGAGTGTTTTTTCAGATGTGACTACGGTGTATCTAGTTAGGCACCCTTGAGTCGAAACCCTCAGGCCAACACATTCGACTTTTAGCATGCTGTTTTGACCAGGTTAGCATTTCTAGGAGACTCTCACTTTTGTGGTACAGTCCACATGCCAGCTGGTCAAGTTGGAACAGTCGAAGACTTCGATCATCCCTCAAGGGAAGGCAGGGAAAGTCCATAGCATTTTCCGCCATCGAGGGTAGCTTCCATAATTGCAGGGCCGACACATAGCGCCCTGGTGCTGGGCTCACCGAGGGAATCGTCACGTCATGCTTGTGGCTGCTTTAAATCCTCACTTCAATATATTGGGCATTTTGTTTGCCCCGGGCCGTTCCCGCACAAACCAGACCGGTCTGCAGACATTATCCACTCAGCGAGTTTTCGTTTTGGACGTGTGCTTTGTCGTTGTGCCCATCAGAGCTGTTCCAGGCACGACGGACATTCAGAAAACTACCTAGTCAAAGCTGTTCCGAACAAGAGCGGCATTCGGAAACTAGGTAGATTTTTCTAGCATGGGGGAAGACTAGTTAGATCTTTTCCAGTCACGAAAGACATTTCACTCGGACGTAATTGTGTAGTGCCATTTTTATTTTGCCGCCCATAGGCTGGCACTTCAGATTTCAGCGGGCATTCTTTTTATGAGGTTAGCCTTCCTCGAGTTTCGAGACAAGTTAGACTCTTATTATTTCGACTTCCACATAGCAAGCTTTTGCTTCGGGCTGCCACGTAATGGATTCGCAAGCCAATCGTTCCATTTAGTGTCAACGAGACAATTTTTCACCTTTGATTTTGGCCTAATATCAACCCACTCTGTTTGAAGACAATATAATTATATTATAATAATGGAGAAGTCAACAAGCTCAAGTAGATTGCAGTTTTCTTTTCGTTGATTCATATTTTGTCTGAATCAGGACTAAGAAGGAGGAGATATGAAATTTAGTTATCCTAAATAAATCCATGTTTTATTTTACGCATTTTAAAATGTTATAATTATAATAAGCAATTTCACCATCGTCAGCTTCTGACACATTGCCGCCGGAACGTTCATTTTCACTATCAGACATTTCCTGGACTCGATCAACAAATCCGAGTTGCTGTGCTGAGATCACAGAAATCTACAACTACAAGAGGCATCACGGAGTCTTCGCCGTTGCTAGGACGCTCCATGCGCAACTCTGTTACTTTACGACTTATCTGTGTTTGGTATTTCTACCACTTTCTTTCAAAATTTTTGTGATGCCAAATTTTAAAGTTAATAATGGTTAATTATTAAACTCGAAATCTTAATTTTATAACATAAAAATACAGTCAGTGTAATTTGCGACAAACGACATTAGAATCGACTCATGTATTGTATACACTGCAGCATAGCGGAGTTGGTGCTCACTGAGAAGAATTGTGAACCGTTATAAACTTCACGCCTTAGTTTAGTTACCAGCGTATATTGTTAATGGGTTGAGTGACCAGAGCCCTTACTATCTGCTTCTGTTCTATCTCTGGTGAAGCTTGGGTACTTAGATTAGTTTAGTTTACTTACAGTCCGTTGGACTTACACTAACTAGTGAGTGCTACTCACTGGGAAGGGGCCATAGTCAGCAGAGTGAGAGTCAGTGACTCAGTCACTTCGAAGAGAAGGAACCAGATCTTACTTCCGAAGTTACCAAAGTCCAGGACTAATGGAATCTACTGTACCAGTTGCTACTAGAAGATACGAGAGCTTCAAGTGCCAGTAGTTACCAGTTAGCAACAACGTTAGACAATCAGCATGTCTAATTACAGTGCTAGCTAAATATGCACTTTTAAAGTGTGTTTCTGTTGATACAAGGGCGAGTAGAGGGACCACAGCCACAATGCTTGTGCTCGAAACAGTTCACAGCTATCTACAGTGGCTATTAGATTATCATATTCTGTTCACGGTTGTTCAGTATTCTATTTTCCTCTATGTAATTGTATGTAGTGGTCTGTATTTGATTGTAACATTGAAAACTGTTGATTCTCGTAGAAGGAACATTTCTGCAGGGGGGAAAGTTCTGCTAGTAACTGCACACCCCGATGATGAATGTATGTTCTTTGCACCAGCTATACTTGAACTGTCACAATCAAATTCAGTTCACATCCTGTGTGTGACAACAGGTAAGTCAATACAATGATCACCAATAATGTCATGACTGACATAGAACTACTGAATGTTGCATTGAATGGACATATCACTGACCAGTGTATATTAAAGAGTCCTTGGTGTGGTATTTTATCTGAGTCTTTTCATTCAGTTACTAGATTTGTCACATTATACATAGATATAAATGCTTGGTTTCATCAGATGAAACAATTAGTGCCAATATCGCCTGCAGATGCAGTAAGGCAAACAAGATAAGTACTATAAAATGAGCTATAAAGTCAACCGATACAAAAGGGTCATTGTTTGACACAATCTTCCTACAAACATTATGATACCAATGTCAGAACCAGGCTAAGAATTGTAACAACAGAGATGAAATACTTGTGAAGAATACATGAGCTGCCAGGTAGAAACAAAATCTGAAAAGTAAAACTAGGAAGCAAGAGGATATATTGTCAACAGTGGATTTGATCAAAAGACAGCTATTGAGATGGTTGGGTTATAGAACAGGCTATCCCCAAACAGCATACCACAACAGCTAGATGTTAAGGACAGATTATTGCAGAACCCAATGGCACATATATAATGATTGCATCAAATATGAGAATGAATATATAGGCAGCCACTTCACTTCATCAGTGGTTATCTGAGACTCCATATACAGTAGTTAACGTTGGAACATAACTGATGGCATCAGAGGAAGACTCCAGACAGGAATGTCAGACAGCTATGGCACTGAAGACAACCCTGCAAGTGACATGGGTTGAAGATGTATTTAAGGAAGAGGAATGGATTTGCATGTATGAAGACGGGACAATATATAATTAAGTCTGTATAACCCTTGGCAGAGTCATGCATTCTGAGAGCATAACTGGAAATGAGGCAGCTGATAAAGGATATTGCTGGGGAAGTCTTTAATAGTATATGCAGGCGGATCAGTGCACCATGGTTATTAATCAGGATGGAGCTTCACAGTTAGATGGAGGATCAAGATCATCACAAAGCATAGTGGAGAATATTCAAACACTACATCCAGCATGAGAATAGAAGTTGAGGTAGTAGCTGTGTGCATGTGCAAATGAAAGAGTCTCCAGGACACCTGCAGATGGGACACCAAGATTAGCAAGGGAGACATGATACTGTCTGTAAATGGAAGTCTGTTGCCCAAGGAAACACAAATCAATTACCACATGTGGCTACAACTGATGAATTCACTAGTAGGAAGGATCATGGCAGAGAATGAAGCAGAGCCACGCATAACCAACTGGCCATTGTAACTATAATTATTCATTCAATTGGACATCTTCTGAAGGACACGGAGTACATATTGCAAGTTTTATGATGTCAGTATTGGAAGGTAGTTTCTGTGTCTGATTCTCAGGCTATTCTTCGGCTGGTCCCTCCTGGTGCCTATAGTATGAATAAGTTTAGCATCTCTTCAAGACCTTCTATGGATCTGCAGCCCACATTATGCAAGGGTAACGAGCAGGCTATGTGCTGACCTCAAGAGCATCAGTTGTGGCAACTTTGAGAATGACCAAGGAGCAGATAACACAATCATGTATGTCAGAACAGTGCAGATGGACATTAGATGTAGATACATTTTGGCATTTGACATGACTTGTGTCAATGGTAGCCTGACTACAGTTGTATGTACAATCTAAGCACTGTCATTATTAGCGTTTAACAAGAACAGTTAGCATCCATACACTCTGACACTTGCTGAGAGAGAGAGAGAGAGCACATATGCTTGAGACCTGAGTGACATTGATTCTAGTTAGTCAGTTTATTCATTAATTAATATTTCATAATAGTAAAACAAAAAAGTGAAGAACCCTTTCAGTGACAGGGACATTTTGGGGTCTATTGTGCTAGCCCCATATTTGTATAGACCAATCAGCACTCGACAGATGTGGTCATTATCAAACCAGCGGCCCCGGGAAGGTTAACCCGGTCAACAAATGCCTGCAGAAATCGGATGTGTCGGCCTAACGGCGCAAGAACGCAGCTCTGCTGTAAACAGGCACAACGCAATCACGTCCGGAAAAAAAAAAACTCCAGATGAACGCAGAAGAAGAAGAAGAAGAAGAAGAAGAAGAAGAAGAAGAAGATAGCAGCGGCCTTTACTTTTCAGGATATTTCTGGGTACCAGTGTTAGGCTGGGTAGACTTGGGAGCCTAGGTCAATTTTTTTTTTACAATCTGCCTCTATGGGGATTCAAATATGTGACCACCGGATGGTAAGCAAGCATGCTGTCCCCTGCACTAGCATGGCTCCCCATGTAAAATTTGTAAGCTAACTCAGTATATCACGCATTGAGAAAACCTGATAATAATACAACTTGAAAGTCCTTTCTTTATAACCCACAGGGTTACAGAATAGAGGGAGACCTAAACTAATGTGGACAAGAGAATTAGACACAGAGATTACAATGGCAAGAGGGAGACCTAAACTAATGCGGACAAGAGAATTAGACACAGAGATTACAATGGCAAGAGGGAGACCTAAACTAATGCGGACAAGAGAATTAGACACAGAGATTACAATGGCAAGAGGGAAACTTAAACTAATGTGGAGAAGAGAATTAGACACAGAGATTACAATGGCAAGAGGGAGACCTAAACTAATGTGGACAAGAGAATTAGACACAGAGATTACAATGGCAAGAGGGAGACCTAAACCAAGGTGGACAAGAGAATTAGACACAGAGATTACAATGGCAAGAGAGAAACTTAAACTAATGTGGACAAGAGAATTAGACACAGAGATTACAATGGTAAGAGGGAGACCTAAACTAATGTGGACAAGAGAATTAGACACAGAGATTACAATGGCAAGAGGGAAACTTAAACTAATGTGGACAAGATAATTAGACACAGAGATTACAATGGCAAGAGGGAGACCTAAACTAATGTGGACAAGAGAATTAGACACAGAGATTACAATGGCAAGAGGGAGACCTAAACTAATGTGGACAAGAGAATTAGACACAGAGATTACAATGGCAAGAGGGAGACCTAAACTAATGTGGACAAGAGAATTAGACACAGAGATTACAATGGCAAGAGGGAGACCTAAACTAATGTGGACAAGAGAATTAGACACAGAGATTACAATGGCAAGAGGGAGACCTAAACTAATGTGGACAAGAGAATTAGACAGAGATTACAATGGCAAGAGGGAGACCTAAACTAATGTGGACAAGAGAATTAGACACAGAGATTACAATGGCAAGAGGGAGACCTAAACAAATGTGGACAAGAGAATTAGACACAGAGATTACAATGGCAAGAGGGAGACCTAAACAAATGTGGACAAGAGAATTAGACACAGAGATTACAATGGCAAGAGGGAGACATAAACTAATGTGGACAAGAGAATTAGACACAGAGATTACAATGGCAAGAGGGAGACATAAACTAATGTGGACAAGAGAATTAGACACAGAGATTACAATGGCAAGAGGGAGACATAAACTAATGTGGACAAGAGAATTAGACACAGAGATTACAATGGCAAGAGGGAGACATAAACTAATGTGGACAAGAGAATTAGACACAGAGATTACAATGGCAAGAGGGAGACATAAACTAATGTGGACAAGAGAATTAGACACAGAGATTACAATGGCAAGAGGGAGACATAAACTAATGTGGACAAGAGAATTAGACACAGAGATTACAATGGCAAGAGGGAGACCTAAACAAATGTGGACAAGAGAATTAGACACAGAGATTACAATGGCAAGAGGGAGACCTAAACTAATGTGGACAAGAGAATTAGACACAGAGATTACAATGGCAAGAGGGAGACCTAAACAAATGTGGACAAGAGAATTAGACACAGAGATTACAATGGCAAGAGGGAGACCTAAACAAATGTGGACAAGAGAATTAGACACAGAGATTACAATGGCAAGAGGGAGACCTAAACAAATGTGGACAAGAGAATTAGACACAGAGATTACAATGGGAAGACATTGAGGCAGCTGCAGGAGACAGCAAAAGATGTATAGATTAAGGGTCATTGCTCCAATTAGGCATAAAAGACAGCAGAAGAAGGAGTACCTAAGCTGCATTACTTTTTTTTATTTGTGTGTGCTGATGAAGGCTTTTTGACCCAGTGTTCAATCTTTTATTTGTGATTGTGTTCCTATAAAGGTGATCAATTCCACTTTCTGTGTTTGTCGATTTACTCATTATATTATTATAGCTTAGCTGCAGTGCAACCTATTTCAATCAAATCTGAAGACATTTTTCTCCCTGGCTCTTCAAGTTATCCCAGACAATTTTAGTGGAACACTGTTACTTTTCCAATTCTATTCACTAAGGCAAAGTAACTATTAAAATATTCTACTTCTTTCTGATCTTTTGTAATTGTCTATACTCTGTTTAGCATTGATTGTTGATTTGTTTTCTGTCATTGTGTGGGAAGATTATTGACCATTTCCCATACTTTATATCCATTTTGCCTAAGATCTAATTTAGAGCATACTCATGTCCATTTATCACTTTTGCCTTATTGACTCCAACCTTTACTGTGGCACATTGTTGCTCTTGCTTTATTTCTGTTAGAGTTGACATCCTTCCAAAATTATTTATAGCACCTCTAACTGCCCCATGGGATATGCTGAGATGCTGCTTTTAGGATTGCCAACACTTCTCCAGTCATAGTTTCCACACTACCCTCATCAGTGTTTGTAAGGAGCTGGTCAGATTATACTTTATAAGTCTTTTGTTTGCTTCTTGGACGTTCCAACACATATTCCTTCATAATTCATTGGATATATAATAGTAAATAAATGTCATTTACATTCTTTTCATAGGTAAGTAACTTTCATATATTTCAGTGAAAATGTGCTGTATTGTGTAGGCAATTAGAATTAGACAGCAAGGCAATAAAACATCTTATGTTTGCATGTATTTGTAAAATAGGTAACTACTATGGCCTTGGGGCTGAACGGAAAAAAGAAATCCTGGAAAGTGCTCAAGTACTAGGTGTACCAAAGCAGAATGTTGAAATCTTTGATGACAGGTATCATTTCATATATGTTCATGTGTCAGGTCTTAGTCAGATATGACTGAGCTACCGTATAACAGTAGATGGTACTACCTGCTTTCTGTTAGCGCCGAACGTTGGGCGGCGCTTACCAAACCCGACACCCCACATTGTGCCAACGGCTTTGGGCGGAAGAGCGCAATTGGGAGGGTACAAGCCTTACCCTGGTGCGAGGAAATACAACCTAAAGACAAAGTGTCATGGCAGGGCAGACCAGGCCCTAAGCCTTGGTTGGCGGCTGGTCTAGGATCGAAGCTCCGACAGGCGGACAATTAGAGCATTGCTTTGCTGATCCAGCAGCTTCTGCAGCTTATCTTGTTCCAGATGTAGAGGTGTTACCTTTCCTCTGGAGTGAACTAGGCAAGCCGAGAGAGGGATCATGCTTCATGGGCAACACATGATCTCTATATTTTAGCCCAGGCTTTGTGCTATGGAGAGGCAATAACTCCATCCCTTACAAACTATCATCTGTCAAGACGGCAAGGTGCCAATGATATGTTCATGTGTGCTTGCACATGTGTGTGTGAGCATTCACACATGTGCGTATATGTAAAAAGTAAAGAATCCTGTTTCCCTGTCGTTGTGGCTGTCAAGAACCAAGGTTATAACTTGTCTAGGCCAGGTTAGGGGCTGCAGTAACACTGCTTGAGAACTGTTTGTCCTGTATTTTTTGTTGTCTAAAATTACTCGTGGTTTGAGCCATTTAACCTCACACAAAATGCTTGTGGGACAGTTCAAAGATATACAAGAGCGTCTGACTGTGAAACAACTTGTATTTTGTCTGGACCATTACAGACCGTAGCAGAGTCGAGTTCCAGTCAAATCATAATGTATAAAAACTTGTCAATCAGTTCTTCTGTCTCCGTTGTCATTCAGTACATTAGAGCCATGAGCAATCTATTTTCCAACCTTACAAAGCATAAACATTTAGATTTCTAAGACACTGGAGTGGAGTGAATTTCAGACCATGCTCTCATTCTGGTCAAATACTAGTGATTACCTGTAAGAAGCACAATGTATGCACTGCTTTCTTTTCTGCTAATACATGTCATATCATTTCATGTGTGTTCCTGGATGAATTGATCACAAATCCACACTCCCAGAAAGACAAGGGCCAAGACTCTTCTATGTCTGCGTTGATTTACGATAACACATCTATCGTTCAGCTATTCTGATAGAGAGCACACTGTCAGGTAAACACATCTCACCCTGAGACAGCACAGACTGTGTGAAGAAAATATACTGATTGAGATCACGGTCAAACGGTTAAGGTACTTCAGCCATATAAAGAGATACAGACAGCTCCTTGTTCCAAGATATGCTGAGGGATAAATGGAGGGGAAGCATGCAAGAAGAAAACATCACTGGTGGGTGGACAGCATCAAGAGATGACTGGAAGAAGCCTTTACAAATGCACCATGAGACACAGGACAGAGAGTATTGGTGACTCATTACAGTTGACCTTCGGTGCAGATATGGCACTTGATGCAGACGTCAACTCTCAGTGATCTCACTGTAGTTTGTATTGCGAAGTATTATTGTACCTTGATTTTGCTATTTGTGTTTCATTGTGTTTTAGCGGATCTTTGAGTCTACATTAATTCACATGATTTAGCCTTCTTTGTGTGTTAGGTATCTGAGTTTAGTCAACTGTAGCTGTCTAGTGTCAGTTACAAGAGTATTAAGTCTGTTTGCTATATTTATTCATAATACTGTTGTTGAATGGTGCAGATTTATTACTTCTTATCTTCTTCGTTCACCTTCAGATGGTAGTATGAATTAATGCAATAAAGCACCCGCCAAGCTTGTTGACATCGTCATAAGGGTTTGTCCTCAAATGACGAGAGTATAGGCCAAAATACTTTTGTATGTTCTGCATATGTTGGACACTCCTGCAAAAAATGTTTAGCTGTCATTTTACCATTTTTAGGGTCACATTCATCAGTAAATCCATTATTTAGTTTATTAAAGACATTGTACTTCAACATTTTGTGTCCTGAGCAGAGTCTGAAGATTATTACTTGTTATTTTCGGCTGAGTAGGTAGTATGCAAATTTAAAATAATCTTCTAAGCATACTCTGTGAGTCTGGTACAAACACATATAATTTATTTAATTATTTTCTTATATTAGATGAAACATGGGTATTACCAGTATTGTATATACGTTTATCTGTTTAAACTCATGAGGATATTGCATGCATTTACAGTTGTTTCTTAGATGATCCTCATCAGACATGGGATGTGGGGAAACTGCAGCTCAGTTTAAGTGCATATGTTGATCAAGTGCAGCCTGATTATGTAAGCATCTTTAATATATAATAAAATAATGTAACCTTTGATTTGTCTTACTTTGTTAATATTTTTAACAAACTGCTGTACCATCAATGTATCATGTGATAACTTTAACTGTTCCGTTTGTTGTTTTAATTGAACAAAACAGCTATAAACCAAACATTATTTGCTGCTGAACTAATGATCAGATATAAAACCACCTTGATACCCACTCCGTCTGTGAAAGAATCATTGTCTCTGACACCAAATCAAACTGCATTTATCTATGCCCGTGTGAGTGCCAAGAAACTTACATAGGTAGTATGGAAAGACAATTAGCAAATCAAGTTGCTGAACATACATCAGTGTGTGTGTGGAAAATAGAGTAAGTCATTCTTCAGGAATGAATCCCTGTGCAGTCGACAGGTCATAAAACATTGAATTCGGCTAGTACGGAACATATGCTTACAAGATGCATTTTGTATATTGTATTCAGTGAACAATAACCGATGGCTCAAATATCTAGAAGCATGATCTGTTAGGTGATTCCAGTCATTGCTATGTAAACATATGGGGGTCATATGCACAGCTATGAAGTGAAAAAACAGCTATCTCATCCCTCTCCTAAAACTATTCAAGGATCATTCAAAGCTCAGCGGCTTTAGAATCATCACCCTTCAAAATACATTTGGGAAGGTTCTAGAGAAGATAGTCGCTGTCAAGCTGTAAGAGTTTTTGGAAAGGGGGAAGCTTCTTCCAAGAGGCCTGGGGAGCTACAGGCCAGGAAAAGATACCTTGTCAAATGCAGCCACTTTTGCCTTTGATGTTTATGAGGGGTTCCAGAGTAGACAGGAAACGATGGCGGCAGCGCTTGATCTCGAGGATGCGTAACAATAGAGTTCGATATGATATTTTGATGACCGCACTGATGGAGAAGGGGGTCAATCCCTGGTTGGTGAACTGGATAGCAGCCGTTCTGAATTCTCGTCGGATTGCTCTCCGTCTGGGTGCATGGACCTCAGAGCCACATATTTTAACCCCATGACTGCCATAGGGATCTGCAGTCTCACTGGAGCTCTTTAACGTGTATACAAGCAAGATTGCAAACCTAGAAGCACCAGGGGTTGGAAGAATACTAACATTTGCAGATGATATTCTTGCATATAGGCAGGGGAGAGATAGGGAGCAAACAGCCCTGGAGTTACAGGCGACAGTAGATAAAGTGATTGACTGGTACACAGAAATGAGTGCTGTCATCCACCCGGAAAAGGCGGCTGTTTTGTGGTGCTCTCTGGACAACAGGATTGTGAGAGCTGATGTCCCAAGCCTCGCGATAGATGGTAGGAATGTCAGCAGAGAGAACAAACTGAAGTATCTGGGAATCACATTTGACAGGAGCCTATCCTTCAAGGACTATGTGGAGATGGTTGTGACGAGATCTCAAAAGGGACTCAGTGCTCTTAAAACTATGGCTGCAATGGACACAGAGCAGAGAATGCTTTTCACACTATACCAGCACTTGATCCTCTCAGTAATTGATTATAGATTAGGACTGCTCACTGTCTCAGAGAGTCAGCTGGTGAAGTTAGAGCGCATACAGAACGAAGCTATGCGGGTCATTCTGGGATGCACCAGAGACACCCCAGTAGTAGTGTATGCGTTACATCCTTGGTCTGTCGACTGTTGCTGGTAGGCTCAAGGTGATGCAGGCGAAGGCATATCTCAGAGTAGCTGCAGACACAGACCAACCACTGCATGAGGCGCTGGACGCAGTTAAAGGTCAGCGACTGATAAGAGGGAAATCATGGATGGCTCAGGCGGAGGATACGATCAGACAGGTGTGCCCCTTGGAGAACATTAGGCGTGGAGAGGAGTGGGTCAGAGTGCCAGCGGAGCAGTCAGACTTGTGCAGAGTTATAATCACATTAAGCCGGGAGTGCAGGGAGTGGCCAGCAGGGGCCACGGAAGTGGAAATCCAGCAACTAATTCAGGACAATGCTCACTCGGGTGATGTGATTATCTACACAGATGGTTCGGTGTCAAGAGGTGAGAGAAGTGGCTGGGGGTTCATAGCCAAAGCTAATGGTTGACGTTTGGTGCATGAGAGGCTGGCATATGATACCACAACATCCAGCTTAAGAATGGAGGTGGAGGCAGTCACTGCGGCTCTCCGCTGAATGGAGAATACGACGCACACACACATCATGATTGTAACTGACTCAGAAAGCATGCTGACGAGGGTGAGGACGGGCAGGCTTCGTGCGGAGTGGCTTGCTTCACTTCGGAGGTCACGGGTGACAAGCATCACCTGGATCTTTTCTCCGGGGCATGCCGGTGTGCTGGGAAATGAACAGGTGGACAGATTGGTTGGGTCTGCAGAACTTGGTGGAGTATTGATACATGACAAGGCAGACGTGGTTGCGGCCTTGTGGGAGCACGTGTACACCTCGGAGGAGCAAATGGATTACCATGGTCTGGCAAGAATGAGACAGCGAGGAGTGACGAGGGGATCTGGCCGACGATCGATGCTCAGAAAAAAGGCGAGACGGACATATAATCAGATTGCTACTGGTACTATTGGTGTTGGAACTCTTCGCTGGCTGCTGAGGATGGGGACGAAGCGCTTATGGGAATGCCCCGAATGCTGTGATGTCGATTCCTAAACCAATCAATCAATCAATCACTTCATATGATATATAACTCTGCTGTTTGCACCTGGCAAGATGCAGCGAAATATTCCAGGCAACACATTGTGCAATATTTTTGTATAGCGTCAGTGTTTAAATTCACTAAGGGAATACATTGTTGAGAATTTTTAATTGAACAAGTAGTTTGGCTGTGAAAGGTGATTTTTTTATACACTAGTATTTTTTCTGTTTTCAAGATCTTAACATTTGATGATAAAGGCGTGAGTGGCCATCCCAACCATATTACTGTGTCACAAGTTTTAAGGTGAATAGTATGATCTATATTTGCTTGGTCTGTACTCCTACTCTAAAATAGTTATATTTTACACTACTCATCTTATAATTTGAATGAACATAAACTGTTGCAGTAATGACCTCCATATAAGGGGGACATTAGCAGCAATGACCGTCATTCACACAAGATTAAGAATAATGAACATGTCAACTTAAAGGTATACAGTATGCAGGAGGAGTTCTGGCACTCAGATACCACAGTGTTCACCCAGCCAGCCTGTAGACATGACCGGGTGTGTTGTGATCCAGGACCTCGTCTGTGTGTTAGATAGTCTAATGCTGACATTGTTCCAGTGAGATTATCAGCCGCATGGCCGCAGGGTTAACAGCCTCGAACAGTGACTGTCTGGCATGCCGGTGGGGCAGCATCAAACAGATTAACTTTCCTACGGCATCCTTTGAGGTCTTCCTGGTAGAGCATCTCTGCTAGGGTGACCATTTATTTCCACCATTACATACATCTATCATGTGGAAAATGAACAGAATCATTGTAGGAGCAGGTGTCTGTACTCTGTTGTCAGTGCTATCAGGTAATGTAGGAAGAAAATAATGCTGTAAAAGCATAGTCAGGAGCAGTAATTAAAAAGCTGATGTAATGGTTTCACAGGCAGGAGTTGTGAAGACACTAAGCATAGAAAATAATATGTGTCATATAAGGCAGGTTACTGCAGGCTGGCACAATGGTTGATGGATTAACTCGCATAAGCAGCGCATAAATGCCTTTGAAAATAAATGTTATAGTGGGTTCTAAGAATATCTTGGATAAAAAAAAAGAACAAATGCATCCATACGACAATATATGAATATTGAAGAAGGCAAATCAGGTACTGTGATAATCATCGCCACTTCTGTCGCATAGAAAGATACCTGAAAGTACTAAAACAAATCTCATAAAAACTATTTTGTGGCCATCATTATGCTACCAATGCCAAACATGGATGTTTACTGCAACTAATGAGCGCAAAATCCTAACAATGATAAGATGCCTTAGAAGAGCTGTGAAAAATAGAATTAGGAGGGAGGAAATTAGAAGTCTAGATCTGAAACCAGCCATTCACTTCGTTAAAGAACAAGAGATTAAATGGTTTGGCCACCTCACAAGAATGCCCTGGTACCACCTGCCACAATGAGTCAAAGTGAAGAAATATGATAGATTCAGGGCAAGGGGAAGACCATGTAAATGATAAAGTCATGATATCAAGAATGACCTTAGAGAAATGAATACCAACTTACAAAGAGCATTAGAAAGAGCGCATAAAAGATCTTTGCGTCTATCCCAAAACTTCACTGACATAAATGGAGAAAGAGGAGAAGAAGATACACACACAAAGTGTGTACATTGGGAAACAAGCTTAGATATACAGTCCATAATTTTGATTTTTCCATAATGTGTGTGGGGAGGGGGGTGGTTTGTTTAATGATAAATCATCTGAAAATGAATTGCAACAATTGATTCACGACCAGGCGATGTAATAATTTACACAAATGGCTCTGTGACAAGAGGTTAAAGAAGTGCCTGAGATTTGTGGCAACAGTTGGTGGACAGTGTTTGGTGCAGGAGAATCTGGCAATGAAACCGCAATATCTAGCCTGAGAATGGAGGTGGAGGCAGTCACAGCGGCGTTCCACTGGCTGGAGGGCAAACAGCAAACGCTTGTCGTGATTGTATGAACTCACAAATTATGATGAGAAAAGACAGGCAGAGTGACAGGCTTCCATTCAATAATCAAAAATAGAAAGCATCTGTTTGATTTCACTATGTTGTTGATGTGATGGTAAATGAGCAGGTGGACAGATTGGCTGGAACTGCACCACTTGGTGGGGTATTGGTGCGTGATAAGGCAGATGTGGTCAGGGCCCTGGAATCGTTTGTATAGTGCAGAAGAACGGAGAGAATGGCACTGCTGGAAGTCATCAGAGGATCTGGCCAACACTCAGGACTCTGAGGAAAGGCCAGACAGGCACATAATCAGACTTCTACCTGGTACCATTAGTATTGGGACTCTTCACTGGCTGTTGCAGATGAGGACGGAGCACGTATGGGGATGTTCCGAGTGCTGTGATGTCATTTCTTGACTCAGCTCAACTCAAATGATGAATCATTGTTATATCTAATGTTATCATTCAATACTGTAAATCTGATACTTATAACAAATATCTGTTCAGAGATCTTAAGTGTGTACATTTTCTGATAAGTTAATCTACAAGACAATTACACATAAGCTATTTTTCAAAATTCATTCTCTTCCCACCTACAGGCAGATGGTTAAGGAGAAAAGAGCTATTGGATGTGAGTGTTTCATTTTAGGGAGTTAACATCTCTGATTATTTAGAGTGTAGTAGAGTGCAATTACCTTCATACGTAATGAAATATTGTTGCATGATCAGTATTCCAAGGTTTTGTCATTAGACATCCATTGTCTCCATGTCTGTGTCATCAACTATAGAAACAATCATACATACTGACATCTAGGAGTGACTCACAGGATGACATCCAAACATATAAGTTACTACAAAATCTAGCATGAGAATGGAAGTTGAGGCCATGACGGCAGCCTTCCAATAGTTGGAGCATAGCACAGACAGACATGTATTTGTAACGGACACACAGTGTATGCTTCGGAAAGTGGGATCTGACATGTTTCCAGGTGGGATAGCAAGCACTGCTCGACAGGACTGATGTTGCGAGCATATCCTGGATGTTCTGCCCAGGGCACGCTGGTGTGTGGGGCAATGAACAGGCTGATAGATTAGCTGCTGCACCTCTGGGTGAAGAGCTACATTATGATAAAGGTAATGTGGTGAAGACTGGGATCGAGTGGAGAGTGTAGCTACTGAAGGCACATTTCCATCCAGGATATCTTCTTCTTTGCGTTCATCCGGAGTGATTTTTTCAGATGTGATTGCGGTGTGTCTGGTTAGGCACCCTCGGGTCGAAACCCTCAGGCCAACACATCCGACTTTTAGCGTGCATTTTTGACCAGGTTAGCAATCCTGGGAGACTCTCACTTTTGTGGTACCGTCCACATCTCAGCTGGTCTAGTTGGAACAGTCGAAGACTACACGGTCATCCCTCAAGTGAAGGCAGGGACAGTCCATAGCATTTTCCGCCATCCTGGGTGGCTTCCATAATTGCAGAGCCGGCACATAACGCTCTGGTGCTGGGTTTACCGAGGGAATCGTCACGTCCTGCTCATGGCTGTTTTAATTCCTCACTTCAATATATTGGGCATTTCGCTCGCCCTGGGCCGTTCCTGCACAAACCAGTCAGCTCTGCGGTTGGTTTCCACTAAGCGAGTTTTCGGACATGTGCTTGTCCCTGTACCCATCAGAGCTGTTCCAGGCACGGCGGACATTCGGAAAACTACCTAGTCAGAGCTGTTCCGAACAAGAGCGGCATTCGGAAACTAGGTAGTCAGAGCTGTTCCTAGCACGGGAGACATTCGGACGAGACATTTCACTCGGACGTAAATGCGTAGTGTCAATTTTTAGTTTGCCACCCGTAGGACGACACTTCCGACTTCCGGCGGGCATTTTTTAGTGAGGTTAGCCTTCCTCTGGTTTCGAGACACGTTAGACTGTTGTAATGTCACCCACATCTCAGCTGGTCAAGATAGAACGATCAACGATATCGTGGTCTGCCCTCAAGGGAAGGCAGGGGCAGACCATGGGCATTATCTCGCTATCCAAGGAGGCTTCCATATATGCAGAGCCGGCACATATTGCTCTGAGACTGGGCTCACCCAAGGAGTTTCCACGTCCTGCTCATGGCTGCTTTAGTTCCTCACTTCCATGTGTTGGGCATCCCACTTGCCACTGATCGCTCAATCACACACCAGGAGCGGTCAGACTGCGAGTGACATCCACTCGGTAAGCTTTTGCTTGTGACTTCAGACCACGCAATAGGTTCGCTCGCCGTGCGTTCCATCTTGCGTTGATGAGACATTATTCCACTTTTGTCTACACTCTCTATGAGTTAGATACAGACAGTTTCCGTAACCCTTCGACTAGGGCACTTTTCTGACTTTTTTGTATTCGCTCACGAGGTAGGCTACATGTGCTGCCGGCTCAGCACCTTACCTTCGTGCAGCAGTGAACGGGAAACGGCCAGGCCCCTTCATCCGGGAAACTCTCATATCCCCCAGCTGGGAGCCTTCGTACATGTATCAGACCTGAGCATGTAGCTTGCTCAGTATCATGTTTCTATTTTCCGGTAGACGGGTATCAGCCTGGCTCTAAGATCCGAGGGTTTGTGGCTTAGAGGCGTTCAGCCACAGCCCTCGACAGGGAGCCTTAAGAGTTTTGTCCGGACCAAGAAATTCTGCCTTTGTGCACCTCATTTAAATTTTGACTGCTATCCTCAGTCTATGCCTGCAGAGCAGCAGGTTGTGTCTCTCTTAGTCTGGTCCCTATCCCATAAGCTGTCCGATATGTAATTTTTCACCCATCGGCAAGCAAATGGGGTCTATGGGACACGCAAGCTCCCCCACCACGTCAAGGTGGAGACACATCGGGGGAGCATCCAGGATATCAGTGTGTGGTATTTTATTTAAATATAGCTGATTCCTTATTGTTATGTTAGCAAAGTGGCTAGCATGCTTACCTGCCAGCCCAGCCGGCCTGTGTTTGAATCCACACAGAGAGGTGTGTTGTGCTCCACAAGTTCTGAGTTTGGAGACAAGGAAGAATGTTGATAGTGCATACAGCAGAAAGAGTCCATTTATGTATTTGCTTGTGCATGTATAACGCGCACATGTCATCATTTGGTATGCATGTGTATATGCATGCATGCATGTATGCCTGTCTCCATGTATTTATGCCTGCCTCCATGTATGTATGTATGTATATGTGTGTGTGTGTGTGCACGCGTGTGTGACCGTGTGTGTGTGCGCGCGTGCATGCGTGAGTGAGTGAGCCAGCTGTGTAGCTTAGAGGCAGTGAACACATTTCATAATTCCCTGATATACGGAGTCGATGGTTCAAAATCAGTTGCAGATGATTTGAAAGTAGAATGCCTGTTTTTTTTTTTTTAAATGGTATGAACGTCAGTTATTCAGAAAGCAATGGCAAGCTGCCGAACATAAAAATTGTTCAGTAAATCACAAACAGCCAAAAAATCCTGAGGTTGATTGCATGGTCCTGTAAAGGATGTGCATCTGTGTACGAGTGAGCAGTATTTATGGTTTCAATAAGCTGTTTCTGTTGCTAGTCACAAACTACTGTGTTGAATATCACTACCAGTTTCAGCAATACCAAGACTGTACATTCTAGAAAGTGTGCCACTTGCCAGGAAGTACATCTCATTCCTTGATCTTCCCATAAGTTTGCTGTCAGAACATCTCACGTTTGTGTCCAGTTTTTCAAACATTATCTGCTCCCAGGTAAGTGGAGGTGTTAGCTTTATCACACGTACCAGATATGATTTTAAGAGGAGGATGTGACCATGATTTCATTAACAAGTGATGATTGACTTGCACTAATGTCATGTAGTTTCATATTTTTTTCATGTGCCTATAAAGGAAACGCTGTAATATTATGGCTACATGCTTGTCTGGTGTCATGGATTCAAATTCACATCATGGCAGATTTTTACAATTGTCCTAGCCTCCCTGGTGGACCTAGCCTCCCTGGTGGACCTAGCCTCCCTGGTGGACCTAGCCTCCCTGGTGGACCTAGTATAGCAGTGTTAGGGGAGGCAATGTTATTCGTGACGTATAGTGGGTGATCTTGAAATATAAACAACTCAATTCCGCAGCCTTCGGTTTCATCATTTATTTAGTTGTATCAAAACAAAGGCAGAGTAATTCTCGAGTTGGTTGACAAAATAAGATTCAACTCTTTTAAAACCGAGGCCTGCTCATCATCAAGCATTCCGGATGGAACCAAACTCTTGCGACCGGTACTGCGGTTACTAACCTCTAACTCGCTTGTCGTCACACCACGACACCCCCATAGCTACCTCCAACCATGGTGCTCACCCGTGCAATGCTCCATAATAAAATCTTTACATTGCGCACCAGCTAGCCCCTCAATGCCACCCAACTCCTATAACAGGCTACTCTGTTATACTAGCCTCCCAGCTGGACCTAGTCTCCCTGGTGGACCTAGCCTCTCAGCTGGACCTAGTCTCCCTGGTCGACCTAGCCTCCCTGGTGGACCTAGCCTCCCTGGTGGACCTAGCCTCCCTGGTGGACCTAGCCTCCCAGGTGGACCTAGCCTAAAATGGATACCAGGAAATGTCTTGGAAAGTGAAGATGGCAAACTTTGATATTAACCCATATTACCTCTCAAGTGCCGAATGGTCTACACAAATATCTAGCACCGTATGCAAGCATCATTAGGGAACTCAAAACCAGGCTGAGGTTGATTAACATGATTATGACAGAGGAGTGTAAGGAGCTTGTTAATTAGTATGCAAAGTAAAATATATACAACAGAAACATGGCATTAATGAAGAACATTCATAAGTATCCAGCAATGATAAAAGCTGGCAATGGATTGTTAAATCTGCAGAGTAAGAATGTGGCACATGATGTTGTTGAAACATGAAAATTATAATTTTAAAAGTTAGTTGCACGTCCTTTACAGGATGTAGCAGTCAACCCCAGCATTTTTTGACTGTTCGTGATTCCTGGGCAAGTTTACGTTCAGTAGTTTGCCATTGCTTTCTGAACGACCAGCACCTACCATTTCATTAAAAAACCAGCGTAAGGCGGTCTGCTGCCAAATCGCCCACAGCAGTGTTTTGAACACAGGTATGTAGGATTATGAACTTCGCCTGTAACCCCTTCACCATGGAACCAGCAAATTAATATAACCTCTGGATACTTTGTAAATCAAGCACAAGACATTATTTTGTCTAGATTGAGATGTTCGCTGGTATTTCTGACATCCCACATTTACTCGCAAGTTTCGGTCCTAATTTTAGGTTTTAATCCTGGTCTCATGTTTTCTTTATGGTAGCCCAACCAAGGTCAGGCTGGTATTGGAAGTTGGGGCAAGTTTATGTTTTCACCACCATCCCAGATGGCTTTTCACCAATGCATAACAGAAGAACTGTCACTTGGTTGTGGTCTCACAGGCAAAGGCTGCAGATTAACTTGCTTCAGTTCACACTTGTTGATTATGCGTCAGTCCTACAAGGAAGTAGTATGGCCATGGACTACACCAGAGTTCAGTTCTCAACATGTTCAATCATAGTAGTGGTCTGTGTGATGAAGTGGTCAAGCCATCTTTGAATTTCATAGTTTTGTGTTTGGACTGCATAGTTCAGATCACGAGTCAGTGTTTCTGGAGACTCCTGGTGGTCATCCAGGTGCCACTGAGTTCAAGCTTTGTGCGATGCTCTTGGCAGGTGGCTGACCATTCTGCAGAGAGAGACCAGACCAGAGGGGGTCTCCAATGAAGTCAGTTCTCACACCTTTAACTCATTTAAATCATAGCAGGGAGGTCAGCATGTTCAATCAATTCAATTCAACTTTTTTCAATTCAACTTTATTTTAAAAGGGTCACAAATTGGGCACGCAGGCCTGTCTTACATTCGGCCCTTCAATCATGGCAGGGAGGTCAGCTGAGAGTTGATCAGGCAGCTCACATATAAACTATCAAACTGGACATGGAGATCGGCATGGCCAAATGAGTCAGAGTATTTTCTCTTAAACTTCTGGTATGCTGATGCTGAAGTAGTGGCTTAAACCCCTACACCGGTCAGTTGGACTAAAATGTTGACTTGTCGTCCTAGACTTGTGGATATAAATTACAAGTACCTCGGAAGTTGGCATGGGTTTGCCTGATGGTGAGAGACACTGCTAATAGGGACAGCCATCCCAAGTGCAAAATCCAGTCCAGTGTGGACTATGCTCGAGTTCAAAGCGAGCAAACCAAAACACACACACAAGTTTAGTTTAATCAGCAGATCAACAACACAGCACACGGGTGTAACCCATAGTTTAGTTTAATCAACATCACGGCACACGTGTGTAACCCATAGTTTAGTTTAATCAACATCATGGCACACGGGTGTAACCCATAGTTTAGTTTAATCAACAACACAGTACACGGGTGTAACCCATAGTTTAGTTTAATCAACATCACGGCACACGGGTGTAACCCATAGTTTAGTTTAATCAACATCATGGCACACGGGTGTAACCCATAGTTTAGTTTAATCAACAACACAGCACACGGGTGTAACCCATAGTTTAGTTTAATCAACATCATGGCACATGGGTGTAACCCATAGTTTAGTTTAATCAACATCACGGCACACGAGTGTAACCCATAATTTAGTTTAATCAACATCATGGCACACGGGTGTAACCCATAGTTTAATTTAATCAACAACACAGCACACGGGTGTAACCCATAGTTTAGTTTAATCAACATCACGGCACACGGGTGTAACCCATAGTTTAGTTTAATCAACATCACGGCACACGGGTGTAACCCATAGTTTAGTTTAATCAACATCACGGCACATGGGTGTAACCCATAGTTTAGTTTAATCAACAACACAGCACACGGGTGTAACCCATAGTTTAGTTTAATCAACATCATGGGTGTAACCCATAGTTTAGTTTAATCAACATCACGGCACATGGGTGTAACCCATAGTTTAGTTTAATCAGCAGATCAACATCACGGCACATGGGTGTAACCCATAGTTTAGTTTAATCAACATCACGGCACACGGGTGTAACCCATAGTTTAGTTTAATCAACATCACAGCACACTGGTGTAACCCATAGTTTAGTTTAATCAACATCATGGCACACGGGTGTAACCCATAGTTTAGTTTAATCAACATCACGGCACACGGGTGTAACCCATAGTTTAGTTTAATCAACATCACGGCACACGGGTGTAACCCATAGTTTAGTTTAATCAACATCACGGCACACGGGTGTAACCCATAGTTTAGTTTAATCAACAGATCAACATCACGGCACACGGGTATAACCCTGGAGTGCTCCGTTCTACTCCTAACATCACGGCACATGGGTGTAACCCATAGTTTAATTTAGTTTAATCAGCAGATCAACATCACGGCACATGGGTGTAACCCATAGTTTAGTTTAATCAACAGATCAACATCACGGCACACGGGTATAACCCTGGAGTGCTCCGTTCTACTCCTAACATCACGGCACATGGGTGTAACCCATAGTTTAATTTAGTTTAATCAACAGATTAACATCACGGCACACGGGTGTAATCCATAGTTTAGTTTAATCAACAGATCAACATCACGGCACACGGGTGTAACCCTGGAGTGCTCCATTCTACTCCTAACATCACGGCACACGGGTGTAACCCTGGAGTGCTACGTTCTACTCCTAACATTACGGCACACGGGTGTAACCCTGGAGTGCTCCGTTCTATTCCTAACATCACGACACGGGGGTAACCCTGGAGTGCTCCGTTCTACTTCTAACATCACGGCACACGGATGTAACCCATGAGTGCTCCGTTCTGCTCCTAACTCAAGCCTAGTTTAGTCATGGATCAACATCACGGCACACTGGTGTAACCCATGAGTGCTCCGTTCTACTCCTAACATCACGGCACACTGGTGTAACCCATGAGTGCTCCGTTCTACTTCTAACTCAAGCCTAGTTTAGTCATGGATCAACGTCACGGCACACGGGTGTAACCCATGAGTGCTCCGTTCTACTCCTAACTCAAGCCTGAGTCCAGATAATCTCAGCTCAGTGCACAAACTTCGTAGCACCGGCAAGGATCCTGAAAATACTTTGGGTCAATATTTAACTTGAAATTTTGCTTTGGCAGTGCCGTTAGGCTACTCTTTTGATTGATTGATTGATTGATTGATCTAAGAACCGACATCACAGCATTCGGGACATTCCCATAAGCGCTCCGTCCCCATCCTCAGCAACCAGCGAAGAGTTCCAACACTAATAGTTCCAGTAGCAATCTGATTATATGTCCGTCTCGCCTTTCCTCTGATCGTCGAGCGTTGGCCAGATCCCTTCGTCACTCCTCGCTGCCTCATTCTTACCAGACTATGGTGATCCATTTGCTCCTCCGAGGTGTACACGTGCTCCCACAAGGCCGCAACCACATCTGCCATATAGGCTACTCTTTTTTGATTCCCAGCTATCAAGGGATTTTTTACTTACGCAAATATACACACGGGCATCCAATCTCACTACCCAGAGACCAGGGGAAATTTTATTATTTGTCCACGTGAAAAAATCCAGGCCGTCACCAGGGCTTGAACCCGGGACCTCCAGCACTCTAGGCGGATACCATACCTCGAGACCACTCAGCCCCATAATGACTACAACAACAACAAGATTAAAGCTAAAACAGTGTAATCTAAACATAATTGTAACATGAGAAACATTGTTCATGACTCATTGATACGGTCATTCATCATCATGTACCATGCTGGCAAACATGGGTGATGATGGTTCGTTATTTACATGATCACCGAAGGGTAACTACACCGATGATGAGGTTTTCATTTCCAGCACCCACATAGTTTTACTTACACAGAAGAAACGTATTTCACTCATGATTTATAGGTATGTTTTCCTAAAAATAGATTCTCCATGTTTACTGTTCTGTTTCAGCGTGCGATGTGTGCACATCGGACACAGTTTGTTTGGTTCAGGATTCTTCATGTCATCTTCTCACGGTACATGGTTATAAATACATTTGTACCTGTGGAATTGTGACAGGCTTGTGATGGTTTTGGTGAATGTGTTTGCCAAAGATATTAAAATGGTTACATATGTGCTGCATCATTGATTGAACCATTCACAGTACAATGGAGTAAATGAAGCAATTTGTGTGTGAAGAAAATAATATACCCTGCCTGATGACAGATGTCACATGTCAGCATGTTTGACCAAATTACATTGTAAACGTTGACCAAAACACTGAAACATTGTTCAGATGACTAATGTATACCAACAGTTGTGAATATTGTCTAAAGATGTATGCAAAAGATAGGTCTAAAATGGTATGACACAATCAAAAGTGTGGAGCTCATGGAGAGACTTCACTGCAGCCCCGGTGGTCACGATTGAATGTATATCAAGGCAGGGATTTGTGTAGAATTGACCTGTGCTGCCTGTCAACACAGCCTGAAATGTGTGTCAGCAAATGTGTAGGCAAGTGAAGACAGTCAACCAGCTCTCTACTGGGCCTGTGCTCAGTATCACACCAGCTCTCTACTGGGCCTGTGCTCAGTATCACACCAGCTCTCTACTGGGCCTGTGCTCAGTATCACACCAGCTGCCTTGACTTCCCACACAATTTCCTGGCACACATTTGAGTCTGGGTAGACTTGGGGGCCCCTGTCTGTGTTTTAAAAGTCTGCATTAATGGGGGTTTGAATACATGGCCAGCAGGCATGCATGGTAGTTACTGTGCCCCCCTAGTGTATTGTACATTAGGGTTTATGCTCTGTTTCTCTTGTAGTCCTGACAGTATGACGATGTGTGACCTGTGAGAATATTATACATTTGTCTGGTTCACTGTTCTATGTGGTCACAGTTATATCTCAGTTGAACTCAAAATAGCGGACATGTTAGTGTCATCGCTGGGGAGACTACACTAATGATGTCATGAGTGTGATCAGACAAGTGTTCCACGCCTGCCCTTGTAGTCCACTTCAAGAGAGGAAAGACTGACCACCTTTTCCCCCCTGCACTCAGACCTACATCATGTGATGGTCCCAGCACATCACAGATTCATAACAGCTTCCTACTATGGGACTTTCTTTAAAAACCATATGTACAATACTGACGTCATATTGGTCACATTATAGCACTATATGATTTATGAATGATACATTTGCATTATAACATATTATTGTGAGTCATATTCTAGTCTGGGTTTCTTATGTATCTCTAGTGTCCTGTTTTCATGTCTGTGCATTTGTGTTAGTGTATGCTTTTGTAATATTTAGCTTGTTTTTGCATATTTGTCATTTATAATTGACTGTTCTTCAAGAATCCTGTGGATTACAAGACTACAATAGTTGATCTACAAATATTTTAATTCCCCCCTTTTTTGGTCCCCCCTCCCACCATAGCTTGACTATACTTCTCTCTATCTATGACATCCGTTGTGCTCTCTTACTCAGGGCTTCCCTAGACATGCTTGTTAGTTCTTCCCCCAGATGTTCTTTCACCTAGCTCTCTCATCCCAGTTATTTCTGTTTGTTTTAGCTATCTCTGTGCAAGTGCCACTATATTTGGCCTTCTGATCTATAGATATGGAAGAGACATCTTGTTAACTCATAAAGGTCACTAAGTTGTGATGTAGGATTTCCTCTCCAAGAGTGAGTTAGCTAATCAGTCAATAGATCATCCTCATTGCTCATTGAACTAGTCCATAAGTGCTCAGATCCTCTTTTCAGTGTGTAGCGACTGATGACACCAGTTCTGTGCTAAAGCAGGAAACTTCATTACGCCGGGTTCTTTCAAATATGGCTGAGTCATTTTTCTGAAGAGTGGCCTGCTGAAAATGTGGACGGAGCACAAACTCTATAGCTCCAGCGACAACCTCCAGGAGTCTCTGAAAACATTCAACTCACCCGAATGGTGAAACCTGAAAATGAACCCCGATCCTTCCTAGCAGGAGGCAAGTGGTGTGGCCACCTCACCACAGAGACTCCCTATCCCACCAAGAATACCTGGAAGTATCAACCTCAGTGAGACTAACCACCCAGCTGTAAGGTGTTCACAGATTGTAACAGTGGAAGTGTGATTGAAGTACCAGCCTGATAGAAAATGATCACCCAGCTGTAAAGTGTTCACAGATGGCAACAGTGGGGGTGTGATTGAAGTACCAGCCTGAGAGAAAATGATCACCCAGCTGTAAGGTGTTCACAGATGGCAAGAGTCGAGGTGTGATTGAAGTACCAGCCTGAGAGAGACTGACCACCCAGCTGTAAGGTGTTCACAGATGGCAAGAGTCGAGGTGTGATTGAAGTACCAGCCTGAGAGAGACTGACCACCCAGCTGTAAGGTGTTCACAGATGGCAACAGTGGGGGTGTGATTGAAGTACCAGCCTGAGAGAAAATGATCACCCAGCTGTAAGGTGTTCACAGATGGCAACAGTGGGGGTGTGATTGAAGTACCAGCCTGAGAGAAAATGACCACCCAGCTGTAAGGTGTTCACAGATGGCAACAGTGGGGGTGTGATTGAAGTACCAGCCTGATAGAAAATGATCACCCAGCTGTAAAGTGTTCACAGATGGCAACAGTGGGGGTGTGATTGAAGTACCAGCCTGAGAGAAAATGATCACCCAGCTGTAAAGTGTTCACAGATGGCAACAGTGGGGGTGTGATTGAAGTACCAGCCTGAGAGAAAATGATCACCCAGCTGTAAAGTGTTCACAGATGGCAACAGTGGGGGTGTGATTGAAGTACCAGCCTGAGAGAAAATGATCACCCAGCTGTAAAGTGTTCACAGATGGCAACAGTGGGGGTGTGATTGAAGTACCAGCCTGAGAGAAAATGATCACCCAGCTGTAAGGTGTTCACAGATGGCAACAGTGGGGGTGTGATTGAAGTACCAGCCTGAGAGAAAATGATCACCCAGCTGTAAGGTGTTCACAGATGGCAACAGTGGAGGTGTGATTGAAGTATCAGCCTGAGAGAAAATGATCACCCAGCTGTAAGGTGTTCACAGATGGCAACAGTGGGGGTGTGATTGAAGTATCAGCCTGAGAGAAAATGATCACCCAGCTGTAAAGTGTTCACAGATGGCAACAGTGGGGGTGTGATTGAAGTATCAGCCTGAGAGAAAATGATCACCCAGCTGTAAGGTGTTCACAGATGGCAACAGTGGGGGTGTGATTGAAGTACCAGCCTGATAGAAAATGATCACCCAGCTGTAAAGTGTTCACAGATGGCAACAGTGGGGGTGTGATTGAAGTACCAGCCTGAGAGAAAATGATCACCCAGCTGTAAAGTGTTCACAGATGGCAACAGTGGGGGTGTGATTGAAGTACCAGCCTGAGAGAAAATGATCACCCAGCTGTAAAGTGTTCACAGATGGCAACAGTGGGGGTGTGATTGAAGTACCAGCCTGAGAGAAAATGATCACCCAGCTGTAAGGTGTTCACAGATGGCAACAGTGGAGGTGTGATTGAAGTATCAGCCTGAGAGAAAATGATCACCCAGCTGTAAGGTGTTCACAGATGGCAACAGTGGGGGTGTGATTGAAGTATCAGCCTGAGAGAAAATGATCACCCAGCTGTAAAGTGTTCACAGATGGCAACAGTGGGGGTGTGATTGAAGTATCATCCTGAGAGAAAATGATCACCCAGCTGTAAGGTGTTCACAGATGGCAACAGTGGGGGTGTGATTGAAGTATCAGCCTGAGAGAAAATGACCACCCAGCTGTAAAGTGTTCACAGATGGCAACAGTGGGGGTGTGGTTCCAGACTTGAGTAAGCATTCCACAGAGAACATGTTGTTACCTTTCACAGAGACAGCAGCAGTGGTATTGTGCTGACAGCAAATCTGAGCATGCCCCTAAACATGGGTCATAGAACATGTCTGGGAGCATGCCCCGTGTGGTATTCTCCCAGTCTAAACATGGGCCAAAGAAAATGTCTGGGAAAGTAAAGGCAGTCGGCACAGTATTGACTACATCACAACCTCCCTCCCTCATGTACAACAAATAAGAGTCTTGCATATGTCTCAAGACATCCTTTGGTATTGTCATCCCTGTCTAGAGACATTTCAAGCTCCATCTCTACTGAATGTATGCATCCCTCATATCCTTTATTGTGTTGATAATTCTTGGTATATTGTGGTCTCTACTTTTCTGTTTGACTCACTTCTTCTTCTTCAGCATTCCGAGCCATTGAGGTTCTTTGCTGCAGATACAATCCGTCTCCATTCGTCTCTCTGGTGGACCCTCTCTTGCCAGTCGTTGATTCCAAGTGCTTGTAGGTCTGTATGTATATTATCTCTCCACCATCTTCTTGGCTACCTCGGGGTCTACGGTAATTTATTTCCGAGTGTAAGTTTTGTTTCCCTATTTTCTTCCATTCTTTCTATATGCCCCAGCCATTGTAGTCTATTAGCCTTCATGATACCAGTGATTAGCGGGGTCTTAAACAGATCATAAATGTCTTTGTTACTTCTTATTTTCCACTCTCCACTTTGTTTATCCCTGATGGGTCCAAAGATGCGTCTTAAAACTTTGTTCTCAAAGGTTTGTAACAAGGCTTCGTCTCCTTTTGTTGTACTCCAGGTTTCAGAGCCATACAGCACAATTGGTCTGATCAGTGTTTTGTATATTGTGATTTTGGTATTACGAGATAGCGCATTTGATTTTAGTAGATGTTGTAGTGCATAGTATATCTTATTTCCAGAATTGATTCTAGTTTGTATTTCTTCCCTTATGATGTTGGAGGAGTTGAAGATTGTACCCAGGTATTTGTATGTTTCCGTTCTTTTAATGGTCATATTATCTATTTGTATGTGGCCAGAGTTTTTAGCCATTCCTTCTCTTGAAATTACCATATGTTCTGTCTTATCTTGGTTGATAATCAGCCTCATCTGTTGGGCTTTTTCCTTTAAGTGAGTCAATATTTCCAATGTCTTTTGTTCATTTTCCCCTTTAATATCTATATCATCTGCATAACCAAGCAGCTTGGATGTTCCTCCAATATCATATTCCTCCTTTACCTTCCTTACAACTTTCTCTATAGCCAGATTGAAGAGTAGCGGCGATAGTGCATCACCTTGTTTCAAGCCAGATGTTAGTTAGTTAGTCGCGGTTCCAACTTCACGGCAACGGGTCGTCCCCATATTGCTCCATTCCTGTGCCAGTGAATATCACAAAATGCTCCTCACTGCCCCATGTGAACAATGGAATAGACAGGAGTGTAGGCAAGCCAACAGCCCGCACAGGTACACTGTGCATAATGCCGCCGTCAGAATGCCAACACAAAAATACTCCACGGAAAATACAGTTCATCGTCGATGAAAACGGCAGTCACCAGAAAGACTTCATTGACCGGGGTTTTATCCCATATGGCTCGGTCTTTTTCTGCAGGGTGACCGGCGACCCACCGAAAGCGCCGCACAAAGCACGAACTCCGTAGCTACAGCTACGACTCCCAGGAGTCTCCTGAAAAATTCACTTGTGAACCGAAAAGGCAAATCAGTCAGTCCAGCAACAGCCGGCCGTCATCGTTCCGAACATGCAGTTCACGCAAAAAACAACTGCGGACAGATGCAAAAGCATTCCACGCGAAATTCACAGCTCACAGTGTCGCGCCACGCACTCACTCAGTAGCAGGGCGACGGAACCATATTTATTATTTGGAAAGAGTCTGATTTCCTGCCTTTATATGTTACTATATTATAAGTAACTTCCATGCATAGTCTGGTCATGTTGATTAACTTCCTTTGTATTCCAAATTCCTGCATAGCATTCCATAGACTATTCCTATGGACACTATCATAAGCCTTTTTAAAATCCACAAAAATGTTATGGAGATCTCTTTTATATTCCCAATTTTTCTCGGCTATTTGTCGAAAGATAAATATCTGATCTATTGTTGATCTGTTTTGTCTAAAACCCGCCTGGTAGTCACCTATGTCTATTGAATATGGTTTTAGTCTATTTAGTAATACTGCGGATAGTATCTTATAGCTTGTGGACAGTAGTGATATTCCTCTATAATTTTCACATTGGAACTTGTCTCCTTTCTTAAAGATAGGTATCAATAATGACTCTTTCCAGTCATGGGGTAATTCTTCTGTCTTCCAGATTTTTATTATTAGTTTGTATAGCTTTAGATGTAATGCATGACCATCTGCCTTTATAAATTCAGCAGCAATTCCATCAGCCCCTGTTGCCTTATTGTTTTTAAGTCGTGTGATTACATATAGGATTTCTTCAAATGCAGGTTTTTCAATTTGTGGTTCACACGTTAGAACCTCTTCCTGTGGGAAAGTGTTACTTGGTGTTTCACAATTTAGTAATTCAACAAAATATTCTTTCCATGTGTTGCACATTTCCTCATTGGTATTTATCATATTCTCATTTTTGTCTTTTAAACCATATGTGTTGTGTTGGTGCCCTCGTTTCATTGACTTCAGTTCTTTAAAAAACTTTCTGGATTCGTTTTTCTGGTGATTAGTTTCCATATCTTTGATTATATTACTCATATATTCTCGCTTCTGCTGTCGAACTATTTTTGTAGCCACTTTACATTCATTTCTATATTGCTCTTCCTTTTGGATGTTGTTGTCATTTAACCATACATGTCTGGCATTCTTTTTCCTAATGACTGTTTCTTCACATTTTTGATTGAACCATCTGTTCTTTCTATGTGTGGTTAACACACCGAGACATTCTTCGGCGGTAGATTGAATTGTATTCTTGATGTTCAACCAAGTTTGGTCAATGCTTTCCTCCAAAGGGTTTTGCAGTTTCAAGTTTACATTTTATTTCATCTGTAAATTTCTCTTTGACTGTAATTTCTTGTAGTTTTTATCTGTTATATGTTGGGTGTAATCTTTGTAATTTAGTATAGAAAGCTCTCTTAAGTTTTATTTTAAATTTTGCTCCAACGAGGAAGTGGTCACTGTGGCATTCAGCTCCTCTATAACTTCTGACTTGCTGTATGTTTGATGCATTTCTGTTGTTAATTAAAATGTGATCTATTTGATTATAGGTTCTCTTGTCACATGATTACCAAGTTTATTTGTGTATATCCTTTCTTTGTAGTCTGGTACTGCTAATCTGCAGTCCTTAGGCTTCTGCCAGGTTGATGATTCTCCATTCATTATTATTGATTGATTGATTGATTTAGGAACCGACATCTCAGCATTCGGAACATTCCCATTATTATTTGAAGTTGTATGTAGGCTTTCCATACCGGCCACATTTTTATGAGTGCTCGCTACCTATTTTTGCATTGAAGTCTCCCAGCACAATCAGGATGTCCTGTTTGGGAAATTCTTCTATGACATCTTCCAAATCATTATAAAAGTCTTCTTTAACGTCATCTTCTTTCTCTTCAGTAGGTGCATGTACATTAATCATTGTTATATTTTTCCATTTACCTTTTATTCGTAATTTACTAATTCTGTCATTAACAGCTTTAAAGTTTAGAATGTTCCCCCATAACTCTGTTTTGATGACAAAACCTGTTCCTAATTCATGTTTATTTTGGGTGTTTCCTCCATATATTACAATCATTCCATTTTGCTCTAAAGTACCCTCTCCTGGCCACCTTATTTCTTGAATTGATGTTATATCAATTTGATATTTAACCAGCTCCCGGGTTAGTTCTTCAGCCGCTCCAGCAAATATAACTCTGAGTATTATTGGAAAACACAAACATCGTTTGTACTACAATGGAACATGATTGAATTCACTAGAGCACCGTTTAACACGAACCTAGAACACAGGGAAGTAAAGCCACAAAAATTGTTTTATCAATTTGTTTATTCAGGATATGCCAGGAACATTTAAAGCATAGAAGCCAATGTCCATATACAATGTACAGAACATGGGGATGTGAAATCAAGAGTAGGGAGGGTTGAGAAATTAACTAATTAATTATACAATTTTGGGAAAAAGTCAAGTAACATGGTGCAGCAACAACAATCGTGTAAAGCCAACAACAATGAGCTAAGCCGTCATGTAGTTGGTCAACACCCAACAGTTAACATCTGAGAGCATACAAACATGATCTGTCAATAGTTGGAGAAACCACACACAACAACAGTGACATATGGCTGACTAGAGGCTGCATTAAATACATCAAAAACTACACAATACAAACATCTTTCTTGCCAACCTCAATAACACTAGGCATCCAATTAACAAATAATAGAATGCATATTTTTGCTCTAATCTTGCACACACAGTCTCTCAAGTGATGTGTTAGTACAAGTCCAAATGTCCTACCATAAAGCCTTTGTTTAAATTTCACACTTGTATATTTCTGAATGTGGATCAGTCTAGAACAAAACTAAGTGAAACTATACATTTATGAAGACTTAGTGACTATACATACACACACATACATACATAAGTGTGCAGGCCCAGGAAGTGTCAATGAAGCCAGTAAACACTGCAACATGTTCGTGACTGCTTTCCTCTTGAGGTGAGCTGGCTCTCTTGCTCACTCTTTCTCTCTCAAACATTCTTTGTCTCTCTCTCTCTCATACATTCTCTCTGTCTCTTTCCCACATTGCCTGTCTGTCTCTCTCTCACACCGCCTCTCTCTCATTGCCTGTCTGTCTCTCTCTCACACCGCCTCTCTCTCTCATACATTCTCTCATCTCTCTCTCCCACACTGCCTATCTGTCTCCCTCACACACTGTCTGTCTCTCTTACATTATCTCTCTCTCTCTCTCACACACACACACACTGCCTCTCCCTCATACATTATCTCTCTCTCACGCACACACAAACACTGCCCGTCTGTCTCTCTCACACACTGCCTGTCTCTCTCTGGTGGAAAGTGCTCATTTGGTGAGACATATTTGTTCCTGGTTTACCAAATGGAAATAGACCATCTTTCCAAAATGTCACTCTATTCACTTGTTTTATCATGACGGGCTAGCCCAGCATATATACAAATAACTCTGCATGTACAGCCTTTCTGGAAACTACGCTTCTTTGTGTCACTGACAGTAAACTACAGCAGTACAATACAAGTAAGAATGTTTTCACTCCAACTTCCATTTCTCACACAGCAACATGTGTGGCTGATCATATTTCTGAATTAATATTCACTAACTTTATAAGCAAAACACACTTCCACTTTCTAAATGAAAAAGCCATTCTCCTCACCATCTGCAGCTCTAGAATATATTCTCTGATGTGTATGGTTTAGTCCTGTCAATCATATTCTCAGCCATAAACACACTCAAGCAAATACAAGGTAGTTAAACTGAATAACAGAAACGCACAATTTTAACTTTGAAAGATGCTGCCTGTACTAGATTTAAAACATGGTCCCCTCTTCTAGGTGAAGATTGATTACTGTTTGTAACTTGAAACAATAAAATGTAGTTACAGATCAAGTGCATATTAAAGTACTACTTGCAGCAGTTACTAAATGAACAATTTTAAAAATTAAACTTAAAATAAACAATATTATTTGTTAGAAATGTAATTATTTTTTGTTGTAGCTTGCACAGCAAGTGTTGACACATCATATAACAATCATAACATTGCACAATTATTGTTTACTGAAAAGAAATGCTCTGTTTACATTATAAATAAAATTATTCTTTGTTAAGAAAGTCATTATTTGACTGCACCCTGGATCAATGCTCAGCATTCTGTGTTAGCCACCAAGAATTCAGTGAGAATCTACTCACTAAGGCTATTATTTCAACCAAAACTTGCAAAGTTCATCTGTGAGTGTGTCACTTGTCTGAGGCACAGCACCAGAAAACAAACTTTCAGGGGAATCCATGGTACAAACAGTGACTTTACAGAAGGAAGAATTGAGCCATGGCGAGACCCCTTTTGACTATAGCTCAATATTTGTATGAATGGCTTCACAACAGGTATGACCATCTATGATTTTGCTGCAGATATTACACACACACAAAACACTGAAATAAACTATCATTTAAAACATTGTCAACAAATAGGAAAGCTAGTCAATGTCTCATAAATAAACATGAAGATTTTTACTTTCACAAAATCTCTAATGTAAATGTCTAAAATAACAAAACATCTATGGCTGCAACAATCAACAAAGAGCACACAAGAACATTATTTATGTACCACAGTCTCCCTGAACTTGTAGGTACAACATGCATGCTATGGAGTCCACAGGTGATGGAACTGGAGGGAGCTTTCAGAAAAACCGAAGAGAGGGTCACATACCAAAGAGGATACAATGAAAACATCCTAGAATAAAGACAAAGACCTACTGTTGTGGTTTGATGTTCTGAGTACCCCAAAAACATGGGTAAACGGATTGACTTTGTTGCAGCACATTTGATCCCATCTAGTTTGGTCTCCCTGCCCAAAGCAGCTAAAAACCTGCCGAAAATGTCACACAGAGCACACTCTCTAGCTTTGGCAATGATCTCCAGAAGAAGGAAAAAACCGCACTCAAGAACCAAATGACTTAATCAGAAAAGGAACCCAAGACCTTCTGATCACAAGGCAGATAGCTGAACCACCTCACCACACAGACCTCCACAACAATGCAAACTACAGACCTGAGCACAAGGCTGACAGCTAAACCACATCACCACACAGACCACAACATTGCAAACTACCTACCTGAGCACAAGGCAGACAGTTGAACCACCTCACCACACAGACCTGAGTACAAGGCAGACAGTTGAATTACCTCACCACACAGACCTGAGTACAAGGCAGACAGTTGAATTACCCCACCACACAGACCTGAGTACAAGGCAGACAGTTGAACCACCTCACCACACAGACCTGAGTACAAGGCAGACAGTTGAATTACCTCACCACACAGACCTGAGTACAAGGCAGACAGTTGAATTACCCCACCACACAGACCTGAGCACAAGACAGACAGTTGAATTACCCCACCACACAGACCTGAGTACAAGGCAGACAGTTGAATTACCTCACCACACAGACCTGAGTACAAGGCAGACAGTTGAACCACCTCACCACACAGACCTGAGCACAAGACAGACAGTTGAACCACCTCACCACACAGACCTGAGCACAAGACAGACAGTTGAACCACCTCACCACACAGATCTGAGCACAAGGCAGACAGTTGAACTACCCCACCACACAGACCTGAGTACAAGGCAGACAGTTGAACCACCTCACCACACAGACCTGAGTACAAGGCAGACAGTTGAACTACCCCACCACACAGACCTGAGCACAAGGCAGACAGTTGAATTACCTCACCACACAGACCTGAGCACAAGACAGACAGTTGAATTATCCCACCACACAGACCTGAGCACAAGGCAGACAGTTGAACTACCTCACCACACAGACCTGAGCACAAGACAGACAGTTGAATTACCTCACCACACAGACCTGAGCACAAGGCAGACAGTTGAACCACCTCACCACACAGACCTGAGTAAAAGGCAGACAGTTGAATTATCCCACCACACAGACCTGAGCACAAGGCAGACAGTTGAACTACCTCACCACACAGACCTGAGCACAAGACAGACAGTTGAATTACCTCACCACACAGACCTGAGTACAAGGCAGACAGTTGAATTATCCCACCACAGACCTGAGCACAAGGCAGACAGTTGAATTATCCCACCACACAGACCTGAGCACAAGGCAAACAGTTGAACCACCCCACCACACAGACCTGAGCACAAGGCAGACAGTTGAACCACCCCAGCACACAGACCTCTACAACACTGCAAACTACAGACAAATGGTCATGTCTTATTAGTGACTGAATGCCAATAATATGACCATGTTCTAACATACCACATGAATGTACGTGAAACGTTGAAGCTCTTTCCTGAATTTATATTTCATGAATGAAACATTTGTCAGCATCCAGCCTATGGTTTCCCTGTACCACAAATACATTTGCCATGTACATTCTAACGAATGAACCCCCATCCACGCCAACACCACAAGTACAATTTATTGTACATATGCACAGATGTTTCTTTCAAAGGTGATGATGCTGGAAGTGACCGCCTCACCTCGTATGTCATAGGCCTAGAATATGTGAAAGTCTAAGACTGCACAGCACAATGGCAGTATCTGCTATGTGACTACCTGGACTAAACCACACATTCTAGACTAAACAGTTCCACAGAACTGTGTTTCTTACACCTGACAGTAGAGACTAGGCAAGATGATAAACATTCAATAAGAGTCCACAAAGGAGCCTGAAAATTCACATGGACAAACACAACGCTCGTGAAAATAAAGTACAGTACAGCCCTATTTTCTCAGATGACATACTGCTACTGAGGTTTCTAACTATACAAATATGTGGCAGTAACTTAGGTTATGGTGTAGGCACATATGAGAATATCATTACAACGATGCAAAAGATGGCTGCATTGTTATGGTTATATTAGAAAATTTCTAGACATGAAACTGGTACACAAATTAGAATCTGAAACTTGAACATTTTCAAACCAACACCTTTGTGTGACAAAACATGAAAACCTATACATCTTTGGTGGTGGTTGAACTTAGGGATGTTTACAACGACTGGACACATCATCATCATGGTGATTCCACACGATTCACTAGCCATATATAGTAGCCAATCTGACAACTGAACAACCACGGGCAATAACTGCCTTTACAAATGAAGCTGCAGTAGCAGCTCAATCTCCATTCTCCTAGTGGAGGTTGTTATTTGACACGTTCCATTCTGCTAAGCAATAACTCTGCCTTCTACACTATCTGAGAAACCTACATCATGATTTTCGGTCACACAGCACAGACCCATCAGTGGACACTTGTACCATCAGCCCCAGCAAAAGAAACTATAGTCCATTTACTTTTGTCTGCCCCAATATAAAATTCCATATCTCAGTAACCAGCTGAGAGAAAATGATGAGATTTAGCATTTAACCTTATCATGATGTCCACCCAACAAAAAAAATTTTTGTTCTGGAGATTGTACAGCAGATTTCAAAGTTTGTTTATATGCAGTATATAATTTACGGGACAGAGATGAAGTGCACATTATTAGAAGTATTACATCTTCATGAGGAAACACGAGCGTTCAATAGTAAATTTTCACGTTGTTCACGGGATTGGCCTTACGAAAAGAGCCCTGAAAAGTGAAACGGGGAGTGTTCAGTGGTGTAGCAGTATCTTCAGAGGTGTGTCATTAATGTGGGTCCTTTCATATAAGGCTTCACGTTTAGAAAGTACAAGGGAGGTAGAAATATCATTTGCGAGCAACCGCATTTAGGAGCCACAAGAAGCAGATACCTACGTGAAATAAGGGAAATGCGCAAATAAAATTATGACATAGTGTATTTGGATGAAACCTGGATCAATGCGCACCACACAAGCGAAAAGGAATGGCAATCAGTGGACGGAAAGATAACGCGATATGTGCCCAGTAGTAAAGGACAGCATTTCGCCATAGCCCATGCTGGTAGTACTCATAATGGTTTACTACAGAATGCTGGACTCATGTTTGTATCAAAGCATACAGACAATAGGGATTATCATAATGAGATGAATGGCAATGTATTTAGTGATTGGCTCGAGAATACAGTGCTTCTATCCCTAGATAGACCATCTTGTCTAATTATGGACAATGCATCATATCACAATGTAGTTGCCCAAATACCTACGGCATTGATGCATGACTAGGCAGACGTGGTTGTGGCCCTGTGGGAGCACGTGTACACCTCGGAGGAGCAAATGGATCACCATAGTCTGGCAAGAATGAGACAGCGAGGAGTGACGCTCAGAGGAAAGACGAGACGGACATATAATCAGGTTGCTACTAGAATTATTGGTGTTGGAACTCTTCGCTGGCTGCTGAGGATGGGGACGGAGAGCTTATGGGAATGACCCGAATGCTGTGATGTCGGTTTCTAAATCAATCAATCAATCTATTCAAATTGTCTGACGTCAAGATACTAACTCAGACCGCGCTATTAAAAATTGATAAAAGTTGCTGGAAAAAATGTGAGGACCATGTGTTGAAAGAGGAAGATGACTATTGGAGAAAGGATGGATTGAATTTTATGCAGTCATCAACCTACTGGAATCGTCCGACACCGATTAAGGTCTGGGCAGATCGCAGACATTAATCCACATGCACACCTACTGGGATATTTTGCTCCACATATTCAGAAGAATTGCAGGCCCTAAACATTACAGCATCGGCATAAACAATACAACTTGTTAATGGCAACAGTTTGTATTCCACAGTGATGAATTTTCAATTCCGTAAGCCCTCAACGGTGACAAACAACTGACATTGAAAAAACAAAAAGCTCTAGACGCACTGAATACCAACCGAAGAGTAATATTGCGGTGGGAACTGACATATTGTGGCATAACAAAAAACGTGAGAAGAAACATGTCAAATGAGGGGACAACACATGAACCATTCTATAAACTTCAATGAAAAGAGGACCAACATCTTGACCGTTAAAAAGGAAGCCCACTACAGAGACATTCACAGCTACATTCGTCGTGCAAAACAGGTAATCATGTTCCATCTCAGCAGAGTTGACATTGCACCCACTCCCATACAAATCTGGATACGCCTTGTGTTTGTCATCCGAACTGGCGGGGGCATTGGCATTTCTGTAAAACAAGTTTGTTAGCGAGAAATCACTTTTTCACCAGTACATCAAAGAAATGTCGCCGCTTTCAATGATTTAAGTTGCTTTTGTACCTACCAAAGACATATTCCTTGGGTGGGGGTAAATATAAGACGGCAGGAAAAATTTCATAACGATGCAACAGACAGTTTTCAAAATAATTGATCATGAATGAAGGCATTCTTTTCTGGACATACTATAGCACGCATTTCATTCCTACTGAGTCACTGGTTTAAATACTATTTCAATCTGTCACACAAAAGAGCCTAATGTATGTACTCAAGTCATGACTGTGGTTGCTGTCATGTTGCAGGTCTTCAGACATGTCTAAAAAGCTCTATTGTTGATGATGAATACTGAAACAGATGTACAGCGGCAATCTCTTGTGCCTGACATGCAGATGTGATCAGTCGACTGTTATTATAGAAGCTGCTACTTGAAATCAAACAAACCACTAAGATCTCATACCGAACACATGTAAAAATATCAACAAACGACCATCAACTACATATCCATTCCAAGATGGGAGAATAAATAGCACAATCTCAAGATAATCCATACATTAAAAGTAATATACAAATGGCCAATGACATACAACAAAAAACATTACAATAATAATAATCTCATCTATAGGTAAAAGAAAACACAATGATCATGCATAGAAACAAATACAAAATAATGTTATTTGGGGATCTGAAACAAGATTGTAGACAATACATTTTAAAAATAATTTCCCCCCAAGCATCTTCCTACTATAGGTCTGCGATGTGATAGGACCACCACATTTTTTAGGCTTGAATATATGCAGGAATAGGCAGCCAATCTTTTCCTCACTTTTGCAGGCAACGTGCCAAGACATAACTATCACATTTTTACTCTGGGATCTGAAACATGACTAGACAACGTCAAGACATAACTATAGCATATTTGCTCTGGGATCTGAAAGACAATTCAGATTCAAAAAGACAAAAACTAGACAATGTCAAGACATAACTATGGCATGTTTGCTCTGGGATCTGAAACATGACTGGACAATGTCAAGACATAACTATGGTATATTTGCTCTGGGATCTGAAAGACAATTCAGATTCAAAAAGACAAAAACTAGACAATGTCAAGACATAACTATAGCATGTTTGCTCTGGGATCTGAAACATGACTGGACAATGTCAAGACATAACTATAGCATATTTACTCTGGGATCTGAATCATGACTGGACAATGTCAAGACATAACTATGACATGTTTGCTCTGGTATCTGAAACATGACTGGACAATGTCAAGACATAACTATGGTATATTTGCTCTGGGACCTGAAACATGACTGGACAATTTCAAGACATAACTATGACATGTTTGCTCTGGGATCTGAAACATGACCAGACAATGTCAAGACATGTTTTAATGTGTTGCCACATACAAATCCGCTGGTTCTTTGTTCATGCTGTAAATAATACTATAAAAGTTCACGGATAACAAATACAGCAGAGACCAACCATTCAGCTTATTGTGTTTAAGTCTCCTATTTAGCCATACAAGGGATTAAGATTGTCCCAACAATATAATTTTCAATGATACTGTAAACACTTGTTGAGATATATATATATATTATTTATGTATGACACAACTTTCACGTAGCTTGTTTTGTGTTTTTCAACTACACAGATAAATGTTGGAATCACAAGGCTAATTATTTCACAGAATGAAGTCAAAACCCAGGGTTTTTAAAACATATGAGACTCATCTTCTTCTGATAGTCCATGCTGTGAGGTCTTTCCACAGCCCTCTGTCTTGTGTGCTGCCAATCATTTCTGATACTGATGTTCCTCCATGCCATGATGTCAAACTGCCTAGGGTTTTCACTTTCGGTCTTCCCTTGCCTCTCCCCCCCCCCCCCTCCAACTTTCCTGTTGTGACAACATACTCCAGCTCTTCTCTTCTCATGCATGCCCAGTGAATGTGGACTGTCTTCTTCTGATGGGAGCAACCAGTTCTCTGTGTGAGTTCTCTTCTGTCACAATATCTGCATTGTGTGAGTTCACTTCTGTCACAATATCTGCATTGTGTGAGTTCATTTCTGTCATGATATCTGCATTGTGTGAGTTCATTTCTGTCATGATATCTGCATTGTGTGAGTTCATTTCTGTCATGATATCTGCATTGTGTGAGTTCACTTCTGTCATGATATCTGCATTGTGTGAGTTCATTTCTGTCACAATATCTGCACTGTGGGAGTTCCTTCTGTCACGATATCTGCATTGTGTAAGTTCACGTCTGTCACGATATCTGCATTGTGTGAGTTCACTTCTGTCACGATATCTGCATTGTGGGAGTTCATTTCTGTCATGATACCTGCATTGTGTGAGTTCACTTCTGTCATGATATCTGCATTGTGTAAGTTCACTTCTGTCACAATATCTGCATTGTATGAGTTCAGGGCTCACTTCTGTCACAATATCTGCATTGTCTAATTCACTTCTGTCACGATATCTGCATTGTTAGTTCACTTCTGTCACAATATCTGCATTGTGTTAGTTCACTTCTGTCACAATATCTGCATTGTGTTAGTTTACTTCTGTCACGGGAGAATTGTTTTTTTTTTTTAAATATAAGCATGTCTGCTTTAATGTGAAATTCCTGCTATATTCACTTTACTGTGATTAACATGTGACTGTCATATTAAATTTCTTGTAAAATTAACTTCACTGTTATATTTTTGCTTTGTTGTGATTTATACGTGACTGTGATATTTGATTTCTTGTAACATTCATTTTATTGCTGTTATAATCGCTTTATTGCAGTAGTCTGGAAGCAAATCTGCAGCTGAAAAATGCATTTATGTGCACATATAAGGAAATATACTGCATGTTATACACATCATAGACATTATACTTTCCACTAACAGAACAATGAGTCTCCATGTCATGGTTTTCTACTGAGAATACAGACAACTGACTGTGTGGATGCTGGCAACACAAGCATCTATTCTACATGACTACACAAAGTCTTTATCAATAATGTCTAGATACCGTACAAGAACAATCAAGAAGTTGTAACAAAATAAATGCAGGGAAGATGTGAACACATTGGCAACATTAGACAACAGTATACCAGACAACGATTGTTTCTCCACCTGATTCTCTGAAACGGGCCATTCCCCAACAACCGGAGGTTACATGTTTAGTTTATGATGGCACTGAGCATGTGAGATGTCTTATCACTGACAACATACAGGGAGGTTACATCTATCCTGGCAAGACATACATGGATGTTACATCTATCCTGGCATGACATACATGGAGGTTACATCTATCCTGGCATGACGTACATGGATGTTACATCTATCCTGGCATGACATACAGGGAGGTTACATCTATCCTGGCATGACATACAGGGAGGTTACATCTATCCTGGCATGACGTACAGGGAGGTTACATCTATCCTGGCATGACATACAGGGAGGTTACATCTATCCTGGCATGACATACATGGAGGTTATATCTATCCTGGCATGACGTACAGGGAGGTTACATCTATCCTGGCATGACATACATGGAGGTTTGCCTGGATGACATACATTCTTCTTTGTTCACACTCAGACCTGCATGTTAATGTCTCTAATAAAAGTCAGTTTATGACATTTCACTGTGATTAGCTTACACAAGCTGTTAATGATGCAACAATAAGAAAAATTAAGTATTGTCTTCACATTGTCAATATGGTAATCATAACAGCTTTGGTCAACAGAAAATATGTTAGCAACAGTAAGTGAACGGACCACAACTTTACTTTCTTAAACAATGATCATGAATTCACAATGTCTATAGAAAAAAAAAACATTATATGATTAAACGACCAAAGCAAACAGTTGTAACATAAAAATCATATATATATATATTGTTAACAGAAATATTAAAACCTGAAATAATTGAAGATGGAATGGTCGCATAAGGCTGATGTGAAAAGACAGCATTTGAGGTCCCAAAAAAACAAGATAACACTATAACATGACGGAGCACTGTACAACACTGTAACAAAGCATGTCAACACGTAAAAGCTTGTAAAGAACCCATATATGGAATTCATATTTTAAATGAACACAAACATGTGTCAACATTGTGTATGTTGAGATTTCAGCAACAACAATGAAATAAGTCACCCAAGTAGGTATTATCAGTTCAGTGATCCGAGTCATGGTTTCTTCAACAATTGGATGCAGAAGGGCTGGTCAAAGGATCAGAATGATGCTGACCAAGACTTCTGTTCACCTTCCTACAGGGCATCTTGGGCAGTCTGGCACACAAATTGAGGATCGTCCAAGGCTTTCACTGTGATGAAGTCTGTAGAGGACTCAAACATCACTCGACTGCAAAAGTCACAATTCCCCACGATAATGCAGACAATCAGCACCCAAGTAGAGTTCAGAAGCATGCTGGGAATGAGTGTGTTGCTTGCCTGCCAGGATGGAATCATGTCTTTACCAATTACCAAAACCTGAAGTCAAGTAAACACCTTGATTCAACAGGAGTCAAAAACAACAACAATAAGACAAACAACTGTTAACACACTGGAGACACGCAATTAGATTATAACAAAATATACCCACTCATGTCCGGAGACACAAACTGTCTATGTTGCCAGATAAATGCATCTTTCTCAATAAACTACTTTCTGTCCGGAGACACAAACTGTGTATGTTGCCAGATAAATGCATCTTTCTCAATAAACTACTTTCTGTCCGGAGACACAAACTGTGTATGTTGCCAGATAAATGCATCTTTCTCAATAAACTACTTTCTGTCCGGAGACACAAACTGTGTATGTTGCCAGATAAATGCATCTTTCTCAATAAACTACTTTCTGTCCGGAGACACAAACTGTGTATGTTGCCAGATAAATGCATCTTTCTCAATAAACTACTTTCTGACCAGAGACACAAACTGTGTATGTTGCCAGATAAATGCATCTTTCTCAATAAACTACTTTCTGTCCGGAGACACAAACTGTGTATGTTGCCAGATAAATGCATCTTTCTCAATAAACTACTTTCTGACCAGAGACACAAACTGTGTATGTTGCCAGATAAATGCATCTTTCTCAATAAACTACTTTCTGTCCGGAGACACAAACTGTGTATGTTGCCAGATAAATGCATCTTTCTCAATAAACTACTTTCTGTCCGGAGACACAAACTGTGTATGTTGCCAGATAAATGCATCTTTCTCAATAAACTACTTTCTGACCAGAGACATAAACTGTGTATGTTGCCAGATAAATGCATCTTTCTCAATAAACTACTTTCTGACCAGAGACATAAACTGTGTATGTTGCCAGATAAATGCATCTTTCTCAATAAACTACTTTCTGTCCGGAGACACAAACTGTGTATGTTGCCAGATAAATGCATCTTTCTCAATAAACTACTTTCTGACCAGAGACATAAACTGTATGTTGCCAGATAAATGCATCTTTCTCAATAAACTACTTTCTGTCCGGAGACACAAACTGTGTATGTTGCCAGATAAATGCATCTTTCTCAATGAACTATTTTCTGACCAGAGACACAAACTGTGTATGTTGCCAGATAAATGCATCTTTCTCAATAAACTACTTTCTGTCCGGAGACACAAACTGTGTATGTTGCCAGATAAATGCATCTTTCTCAATAAACTATTTTCTGACCAGAGACATAAACTGTGTATGTTGCCAGATAAATGCATCTTTCTCAATAAACTACTTTCTGTCCGGAGACACAAACTGTGTATGTTGCCAGATAAATGCATCTTTCTCAATGAACTATTTTCTGACCAGAGACATAAACTGTGTATGTTGCCAGATAAATGCATCTTTCTCAATGAACTATTTTCTGACCAGAGACATAAACTGTGTATGTTGCCAGATAAATGCATCTTTCTCAATGAACTATTTTCTGCCCAGAGACACAAACTGTGCATGTTGCCAGATAAATGCATCTTTCTCAATGAACTATTTTCTGCCCAGAGACATAAACTGTGTATGTTGCCAGATAAATGCATCTTTCTCAATGAACTATTTTCTGCCCAGAGACACAAACTGTGTATGTTGCCAGATAAATGCATCTTTCTCAATGAACTATTTTCTGCCCAGAGACACAAACTGTGTATGTTGCCAGATAAATGCATCTTTCTCAATGAACTATTTTCTGACCAGAGACACAAACTGTGTATGTTGCCAGATAAATGCATCTTTCTCAATGAACTATTTTCTGACCAGAGACACAAACTGTGTATGTTGCCAGATAAATGCATCTTTCTCAATGAACTATTTTCTGACCAGAGACACAAATTGTGTATGTTGCCAGATAAATGCATCTTTCTCAATGAACTATTTTCTGACCAGAGACATAAACTGTGTATGTTGCCAGATAAATGCATCTTTCTCAATGAACTATTTTCTGCCCAGAGACACAAACTGTGTATGTTGCCAGATAAATGCATCTTTCTCAATGAACTATTTTCTGACCAGAGACACAAACTGTGTATGTTGCCAGATAAATGCATCTTTCTCAATGAACTATTTTCTGACCAGAGACACAAACTGTGTATGTTGCCAGATAAATGCATCTTTCTCAATGAACTATTTTCTGACCAGAGACACAAACTGTGTATGTTGCCAGATAAATGCATCTTTCTCAATGAACTATTTTCTGACCAGAGACACAAACTGTGTATGTTGCCAGATAAATGCATCTTTCTCAATGAACTATTTTCTGACCAGAGACACAAACTGTGTATGTTGCCAGATAAATGCATCTTTCTCAATGAACTATTTTCTGACCAGAGACACAAACTGTGTATGTTGCCAGATAAATGCATCTTTCTCAATGAACTATTTTCTGACCAGAGACACAAACTGTGTATGTTGCCAGATAAATGCATCTTTCTCAATGAACTATTTTCTGACCAGAGACACAAACTGTGTATGTTGCCAGATAAATGCATCTTTCTCAATGAACTATTTTCTGACCAGAGACACAAACTGTGTATGTTGCCAGATAAATGCATCTTTCTCAATGAACTATTTTCTGACCAGAGACACAAACTGTGTATGTTGCCAGATAAATGCATCTTTCTCAATGAACTATTTTCTGACCAGAGACATAAACTGTGTATGTTGCCAGATAAATGCATCTTTCTCAATGAACTATTTTCTGACCAGAGACACAAACTGTGTATGTTGCCAGATAAATGCATCTTTCTCAATGAACTATTTTCTGACCAGAGACATAAACTGTGTATGTTGCCAGATAAATGCATCTTTCTCAATGAACTATTTTCTGACCAGAGACATAAACTGATGCTGCCATTGTCACTTTCTACTAGTATTTGCCTGTCAAGCACAATTAATTGTATTCCTGTGATTTGGAATTGTGAAGAAATAATACTGTTCTACAAAACATGGATTGAAGCTTATTGTCATACTGAAACAAATGAAAATTTAAATATGGCAAACAGACAACATCAAGAACAAAACTGCTTCAAAGTAAACACATATTGCACAGGCAATACTGGAGAAAGTGGGAGGGGTAGGGGAGAGAAGAAGAAATATACACCATCAAAAAGCTGACAGATGATGATGTATGCAGGGCCCATTGCCAGGCAGAGAGTATTGCAAACAACACCAGAGTACAATACTGAGCAATGCAAACCATACCACATCTATATTTGTAATGACAGAACAAGCTTTTTGTAACTGTAGGTTCAATACATGAATCTCATTCTGAATATAATAATGGTACATTTACAGTGATTACAAATGTCATGTTATAAAGATTGACAATGTGGCTAATATGTTCTTAACCTTTCCATTTAAAACCACAAAGATTTGCAATTTGTCTGCACTGTCTTCTTTCGTCCGCTATATTGAGAAAATGGCATCCAGTTCCTGCCATTTCCCTTTGTGGTCCCATTTTTAAAAAATCCTAAACGTGCCCCAAAGCAGGCCCCTGCTATGGGTCGGTGACGTGCTAGAGCCGTCACATTCGCCACGTGCCTGAATGCTCAGGGGTATAGGTCTTTAGCTCTGTAGCAGACGATGGAAGCTCACATTATCAGTCTAGCTCCCTACCAACTACACTAACATTTTTCTTAGCTCATTGTAATTGCACTTATTTTTCCAACACACCCGCACTCCCTTATTTTCTGTGTCCACACATGCCTGTGTACTGTTTATTTTCATTTCAGCATCCTAATATTTTTGTACTTTTCCTGAGTGGATGTTGTATGTAAACATATTGTATGAAACATTAAAACACACATATTCTGACCGTCTTTATTTAACTATGAACATTGACATCCTTAAAAGAGTTTATAAAATATAGTTTTCAAATGCAGGACATCCAGAAATCAGTAAATATGAGTGCTCTGTTGCTACATATCAATATACCGTCTAGCAACAATATTCATGTTTCATTTAAAACTAACAAATATTCTGTCAAATTTAAAAACCAACAAATATAACATGCTTGCTTAAAAGAAACCGACATTTTTAAATGAAAGAATTAAAAATTATAAATGGAGTGATGACAAAGTAAGCGCTAAACCTAACAGTAAAAAATTATTACAAATGTAACTAACACGTCTAAAAGCAAAATAAGTTATATGATGCTTCGCACAACAGAGAAATGTCTACAGCATAAGTTACAATAATTACAGAACACATACCCGTACCATGATGAAATCAAAATAATATGCAGGAATAAAACACATTGTAAGTTTTTTGTCATTTTCTAAAGCCATTCCAGAAATGTCAGTGCCGGCTCTCATTTAAATAAAACTGACATGTTTATCAATGACCAGTATTAGAAATCAGCACAATGTTGTGTAGTACTACTCTAAGAAATAGAACATTGTAACATCTTCTAAAACAGGCCATCCTGCCAGGAGGTACTGTTTCTGAAACCTGTACTGCACTGTCCAAAGAGGAAATCTGAACACGTGTCCACAGGGCCAGCAGGCAAGCGCCCCAGCCACTCTGCCACCACTTCACTAACACATCTTATTGAAAATAGGTACAGAAAGTTAACATGAATACAATATTTGGAGGCGAGGGAGTCAGCTTGTTTTACAGATGCTGTTAATCTGAACTCTCCTGCATATAATTTTGACATGAGGCTGACAAAAGAAATAATATAGCAAATAAATGGCATGCCAGTTGACATGTGACACTGTCACATATTCACTGTAACTTTTTGACATTTTAAAATGAATAGACTGTTTGCATCTACAACTGACACTGCATATATTCTTGACAAATGTTTCAAATGAAAGCTGCTGGTGGTTTCTGTCAATGCAACCAGTGAACACAAAATGACACACACGTGCATAATGCTGAAAATACTAGATTGTTACTTGAAGTAAAATGCATGCCTGAATATCTCTGACACAAGTGACAATTACAGATTGTATGTTAACACAAGCAACAATTACTGTCAGAGATTTGATTGTCTCAGCTGTATCAAGTACAGTACACCCAGTGACATGTGTACAGAGTACAATTATAGCCACCCTGTTAACTGAATATATAAAACATCTTTTTTAAAACAAAACTTGGATCTGCAACAACATGGAATGTACTGAGCAAACTGTACTGAGCCCAACACTGCTATGTGAACAAACACACAGCGGAAATCACATATTTACTCAACAGAAACCTCTGTATGACAGATGTCAGAAACTCATGTATGACAGGCGTACTTTCTTACAGATAGTGATAAAGAATAGTAGCCATCTTAGAAGTTACAAATAAATTTAAAATATGTTGTCTATTTTTGTAAGTTGCAAACAAGTGAACATTTAGTTAAAGCAATAAACTATATCCAAAGTGCTATGTGCAGTTTATACAAAATACCACATACTTCACAACTCAGAATGCGTCAACATATACAGCATACCAAGGTGAACATACAAATAAAGGTCTGTGATAGACTAAATACCCAAACCTGCCTACCTGCAGCTGACTGACTACGAGATACACCAAGATAGACCATCATCACCTAGTAACTTTACCACAATCATCCAAGGACTGTTCAAATACTGTCCTCCATGTATTATGTACATTGTTATCTCAGATGATATTCACTGAATACCAGCAAGTAATGTTAAAAATAAATGTACAATGGCATGGAGAATACATCCATTTAATTATATAATACTGCATTTTCAATGTCATTTTAAATACACAAAAGGAGAGAGAGAGAAAGACAGCATGCCAAAAATGGCACATCTACCATGTTACATCTACAAATCACATAGCCATACAAGAAAACCCCTATTTCGGAGTCTCCACAAGCTCTCAATGACAGCACCATACGTTCAGAAAACACAGACTTCATATATGAAATCAACAACAAACCGGAAGAGGCATAAGAACAAACTCAAAGTGGCTGAACTACAATCTGTTCATTAATAGCAGTACATCAGTGAAAAACAGTCTTATGCCTTCACTGTAAGTATGACCTCCGCTAGTTCCCAGGATGTCGCCTAAACTGTACAACTGTTTATTTAAGTTTGTTACTGAAGAAGCTGTGATTCCTCAATTAATCAATCATGTGCCATGCCGGAAAGCGTGGGCGGTCATGACTCGCCATTTCACTCGATCAACAGAGTCGTGGATCAGCTCAGTGTTCCTGTCTCGTCCATGCCATGTGGTCAAGCCATCCAGGTATTTTCTTCTTGGTCTGTTCCCTTCGATCTTGCCAGTTGTCACTAAGTTCTCCAATCCATTTCGTCTCATAACATGTCCAAACAATTTTGACTGTCTACGTCTAATTTCTCTAATCAATTTACGATTTTCATTTGTCTCCTGTAGTACTTGGTCATTGGTTTTTCTGTCTGTCTATGGTATTCTTTGCATTTTCCTCAGAAACCACATTTCTGCAGCCATCAGATGTTTTTCAGCTTGACTGCTCATTGTCCAAGTTTCACATCCATACAAAAGAACAGGCTCTATGTATCCTCTCAACACTCTTTTCCTCGTTTCAATTGACATCTTCTTATTGGTCAGAATGTTTTTCATCTTGCTAAAGGCTACTTTCGCCATGGCGATTCTTGTTCTAATCTCTTCAAGGCATCTCCCATCAGATGTTATGACTGTTCCGAGATAATTGTACCGATTCACTTGTTGAAGAATACTCCCATTTACTTGTATATTACATTGTGGCACGTCTTCCTTCCTAGTGACGACCATAACCTGTGTCTTTTTACAATGTGATTCCTACACAACCTATATCAGTTCTATATCCTGCAACACTTTGCAAAAGTTAAGCAGCTACTGCATGTATTCTAATATATGCATGAGTCTGAGAATAATTTCCAAAAGTTTCATTTTTTCAATGCCATGGTAGACTCTCACATAATTCAGAAATATTACAAGATTACCTCCAAGAAATAGATACTGATATTAGTAATAAGAACCAACTTTAATCAATTATATTCACAGGTGATCAATCTCTTGAAGCAGATGTTAGAAACATCTACATGTTGTAACAGGTTGGCGTGATACTGGCTATCTCATCCTATAATTACAAAATTCCACCAATCATGAACAAGTATATAAAGGCCTTGACATGAGTGGACTGGGTTCCTGTATTCCATTGAGAGATGGATGAGTGGACTGAGGGCCTGTATTCCATTGAGAGATGGATGAGTGGACTGAGGGCCTGTATTCCATTGAGAGATGGATGAGTGGACTGAGGGCCTGTATTCCATTGAGAGATGGATGAGTGGACTGAGGGCCTGTATTCCATTGAGAGATGGATGACAGAAGATGTTCAAGTGTAACAACACTGACTGTTACTGTAACACGCTGATTGTTATTTCTCAGTTACCCCTTCCTGTTAGCTTATCATCTCGATTTCACATGACAGCACCTTTGATACGTTGTGTTACTGATGGACAGATATATCCAGCAACCCTTTGTGTGTGTTTTTCACCAATATTAAGATGCTTTCCCCTTATAGTCACCCAATGCTGGTGTTTCCCTTGATGAAGTCAACTACAGCACCAGTAGCTTGACCAAGGGCATACATGGGACAATCTTGACGTTAGCTAACTTCGGCTATAGAAAATGGAGTGTCATATCTGAACTGACATGACATATCAATTACAAAATAGTCCTACACATTTCTCTGACATTTACATGAACACTACACAGAAGAAACATTATTATATAGTCAGGTATATAAATAGCATCTCTTAATTAACGCAAAATGTAGTGACATGCACAAATAACATAACTGCCAATTTAATTATATAAATTTCAGGTAAATTTCATGTGAAACTGAATATTGAAGTTTCCAATGTCTAGAATACACATTTTAGAAGAATATTCTAGAAACCGAGCTTATAATAAAGAATGTATCACGTCATGTCAGATTATAGTCCAAAGACTGATATGAAGTTTCTAAACATGTCATTAATTTGTGGCAGCCCACAAATTATTCTCGGAAGTTTATTGTGATGGTTTCCCCCTCAATTTCACATCAACATAAGAGGTTTAAATGCTCCAATTATATTGTGGATAACTTTTCTCACATATGCCAGAGCTGTGGCATAGTCTCCACGATTTCCGACTGCTGAGGGATGGTTAACACCTATAGCACCTCTGTACCTATCGTACTGAATCAAACATGTTTATGTAATCACCTCTTAATCCAGTTAACATTACAGTTGATTTCATACCCACTTGGCATGCAGATGCAAAGTGGCACCAATAATGGCATCCAACAAAGCATTGAGAGCTACAACAATACAAGTTTGTAAGGCTATCTAATAGTTGAGACTGAAGAATTAACAATTTGATTTGTTGTTGGGCAGATCTGAAAGAGCCTGGGAATAATGATGACATGTTAAATGACAGCGTTAACAGAAATTTCTGGAAGTCACTTTGAGATGCACAGCTCCATCATGGATTATATCATGCCCATAAATAGTTCAGAAGCAGTACTGTTAAACTAATGATGATGACGATTTGCTTTTTCTAATCTGTTTGTGGGTCTCGACTTTGGTAGCTGGTCTATTTACTGAGAGGGTAGACTGTTGCTTCTCCAGATGTAGCTGCTGTATTGTTGTATCAGGACACTGCCCACGCTCCACAACACACGCACTGTCTGTAGCAGCAGCTTCTTGTCTGACTGTGGTTGAAATGTCAGAACTCTGGACCACCTGAGTCTGAAAATTAATAATAATAAACTGAACTTCACCAAATCATCAAGGTCACCTTACGTCACATGCTACTTCAAAGGTGTAAAATTATAGGCCTCTACATATACTTTTTAAAAAAATTAATAAAACTATCATTACAGCATTTATTCCATTGTTCTGGGCTGTGGGACAGATACTGTGTCCAGGCAGGTAACATGTAGTATATTGGCATGCACACAGATAAATAAAAACCCTTTGCCATACCTAGGAATCCCTGGGCCAAGTGCTCCTCTCATTAAACTAGAGAAAGTCATTTCACCTCATACAGTTGTGATTTCAGCTCATACAGTTGTGACCCAGTAAATGTAAATATCTTAGTATTTCACAATGCAATCTGCTGCAATCTATTTAGTCTCTCATAGATTCTGGAGACTGAAAAGCAATATTCAAAAGAAGTACAGTTTTTACCTCAAGCACTAAAAATAAGTTTTGTAAAGTGATACCAGTTATGTTGTGAATATCTTGGGCTGCCAGAGTAAGCAACAAGTGTCTGGGAAAGGCTCATGAACATTTGACATCACATACAAATATAAGGAGACACAAACAGTGTTAATTGGTCACATAATGAGAAGAGAGGCATTGGAAAACACCGTGACAACTGGGAAAATCAGCAGTGAAAGAGGCAGGGGCAGAGCTAGAGAACTGATGCTGGAGGGTGCCATGGAGGAATGTCATCAACAACATGGATCCAGAAAACCAGGGACCAAGATCTGTGAAGATGTATGGCAGGGCACATAACGATGATGATCGGGACACCAGCTAACACAGATGGGCTGCTACTCATAATGTCACTGACATGTATGTGGTCAACTAACCAGGACAGTTCCTCTTCTTCATACAGATTAAGTAAAACAACCTCAATTGTAAATCTCGAATGTGGGGGGATGACAACCACACCAGCATATGTCTATCAAAATATGCTAATATCAAACCACTAAATCTATGACAAAACAAAATCTTCTAGAAACAGCTGAATGTTATGAAAGACGGGCTCATAAATGTGCTTGGTCTGTGATGCGTCGTCATGACTACCACATTGTGTAGGCCTGAATGTATGATGGATAAATAGATGGCCAGTCTTCTTCCCCACTGTGCAGATGAAGAGCGCAGGCGTCAAATCCTCATCCCGCCACACTTATGACATTATTAGCACAATCCTAATGATTGTTCCAACGTGCCCGCTAACAGAAGAGGTGAAAGTTAGTTGCATATCCTTTACAGGACTCTGCAGTCAATCCCCAGCATTTTTGGGCTGTTTGTAATTTCTAGGCAAGTTTAACCCTACCAGACCGCTGTACGAATTTTTCGGTAATTTCCTAATCTACCGCTATACCGCTGTGCCTAATTTTCGGTATTTTGCCTAGTACGTGAAAAAAATGCGTCACAAACTAAAAATAACCAACCAATCGTGACCAGAGACAGAGAAGGACTGGGGGGTCATGATCACCAATGTCTGCTCTAGACAAGAAGAACAAGATCAAATAGATCTAGATTTACTCTGTGATTGTTCTGACATTCTGTAAGCTCATGGAGATCATAGTAGCAAGTTTGTCTTCAGGTTTAGTTTCATTTCATTTTTCTTCAGAGTAGCTTTGTGTTTATAGTGAAATCCACTATTAGAAGCAGCATAGGGGTTGTTCTTGCCATCAAAGGTGGTACTCTAATAGTGCAGAGCCCGTGCATAGCACTCAGGTTCTGGGCTCCCCCAAGGAATCCATCATGTCCTGCATAAGACTGCTAAACTCATATCTTTAAATTAGACTGTTCATCAAGTAACATATATAGAGACTAGGTACAGACTTCTCCCTGCTGAACTTGTATAGAGACTAGGTACAGACTTCTCCCTGCTGAAGGTCAATGCTGGGTTCAACTTGATATACAACAGCAGTACAACAAGTCTGATGTGTAAGTAGGTCGTTGAGCCAGACAGCTCACAGATGACATATGCTGTCTGGTTTCAGGATCAGTCCCATCATTAGAGACTTCCAGCATAAGAATCACATATATATAAAGTTTTCAAAACTGAAGAGTGTTGCATGCGAAATTGCAATTTCTATGAACAACACCTCTACGACTGTATTTAAAACAGCATTAACATTTTAGACAGAAAATATACAACCTACTGATAAAATGCAGAGAGGAATGGAAAATATTTATAGTGCTGGCAAAGACATGTGCAGAACACTGACAATAAAGAACAAGAGGTCAGAAATGTAAACAGAACTTACCTCCTGGGCTGTTATCTTGTCGATACACACTCTCATTTCAGCCACCAGAGACAAAAGCATATCTGTGCTGGCCTCCCATATATCGCCACCTGGCCGCAGAGTTTGACTTCCTGGTGAAGGACTTTCACCTTGAACTCTGATCACCAATTCCTGCAACTGTCTACAAGCTTCAGACAACTGTGCTTGCTGTGTGGAGATATGATAGTTGAGTCTCAATGACACATACCGCTACAATAGTAAAGTACAAACACTCTTTCACGTTTTAAGCCATACAGGGCATATGGTGCTGGAGCCATATATATATCAGCAGTTTTAATCTCCCTTGGCGTCTGTGTTACCAACAGTGGTGTGAGTGTGTAGGTCACACTTTTCTAAAGGGTCAAAATTGTATTTTCCTCTTTGTTCATATTAAATGATAAACTGACACACAAACATTAATATCTCCGCTTAGAATTGACCTACAGACTTGGGTTTGTTTTTTCAAGAGGTATCCAACTATGCAGGTTGCATAATTAAAAAGCAATTCAAAATTTTTTTTGACTAAAATGGCTATCCTGAGACAGCTACCTGTCGCTCTTTAGTGTCTATATGACACACTTAGCTAGCTGTGCATAGTACAATGACAACCTGGATATGTCTATTCACGTAATCATCCCATATTCTACAACACACATAAGGACATTATGTTGTAATATCACACATCAGTATGTCAACCAACTATCCAAGTGTAAAGAAATATGTATGACATAGGTGTAGTTACATCTAAAGCTATACGAACTAATAATAAAAATCTGGAGGACAGAAGAATTACCCCATGACTGGAAAGAGTCATTATTGATACCTATCTTTAAGAAAGGAGACAAGTTCCAATGTGGAAATTATAGAGGAATATCACTACTGTCCACAAGCTATAAGATACTATCCGCAGTATTACTAAATAGACTAAAACCATATTCAGAAGACATATTAGGTGACTACCAGGCGGGTTTTAGACAAAACAGATCAACAATAGATCAGATATTTATCTTACGACAAATAGCCGAGAAACATTGGGAATATAAAAGAGATCTCCATAACATTTTTGTGGATTTTAAAAAGGCTTATGATAGTGTCCATAGGAATAGTCTATGGAATGCTATGCAGGAATTTGGAATACCAAGGAAGTTAATCAACATGACCAGACTATGCATGGAAGATACTTATAATATAGTAACATATAAAGGCAGGAAATCAGACCCCTTCCAAATAACATCTGGCTTGAAACAGGGTGATGCACTATCGCCGCTACTCTTCAATCTGGCTCTAGAGAAAGTTGTAAGGAAGGTAAAGGAGGAATGTGATATTGGAGGAACATCCAAGCTGCTTGGTTATGCAGATGATATAGATATTATAGGGCAAAGTGAACAAAAGACATTGGAAATATTGACTCACTTAAAGGAAAAAGCCCAACAGATGGGGCTGGTTATCAACCAAGATAAGACAGAATATATGGTAATTTCAAGAGACGGAATGGCTAGAAACTCTGGCCACATACAAATAGATAATATGACCATTAAAAGAACGGAAACATACAAATACCTGGGTACGATCTTCAACTGCTCCAACATCATAAGGGAAGAAATACAAACTAGAATCAACTCTGGAAATAAGATATACTATGCACTACAACATCTACTAAAATCAAAGGCGCTATCTCGTAACACCAAAATCACAATATACAAAACACTGATCAGACCAGTTGTGCTGTATGGCTCTGAAACCTGGAGTACAACGAAAGGAGACGAAGCCTTGTTACAAACCTTTGAGAACAAAATTTTAAGACGCATCTTTGGACCCATTAGGGATACACAAAGTGGAGAGTGGAAAAGAAGAAGTAACAAAGACATTTATGATCGGTTTAAGTCCCCGCTAATCACTGGTATCATGAAGGCTAATAGACTACAATGGCTGGGGCATATAGAAAGAATGGAAGATAATAGGGAAACAAAACTCGCTTACACTCAGGAAATAAATGACCGTAGACCCCGAGGTAGACCAAGAAGGCGGTGGAGAGATAATACATGTACAGACCTACAAGCACTTGGAATCAACGACTGGCAAGAGAAGGTCCACCAGAGAGACGAATGGAGACGGATTGTATTTGCAGCAAAGAACCTCAATGGCTCGGAACGCTGAAGAAGAAGAAGATAGGTGTAGTTAATGAACACCATTCAAAAATAGCCACTGCTTCAAAACAACACAAAGGGTGTAATATAACAATATCAGCTAAACCTACCTGTTTATCATACGCTTTGCCTTCAGTTTCCCCAGCAGAAAAAACCTCACCATCGGCGTGAGTATCGCACCCTTCATAAGCTAAGTTTTCACCGTGAACATAGCCATGGTAGCGGTAACTTAATCCTGGTGATATGAAAACAATTACACAATTATTTTCTGTCTTCTTAATCTAGGGGAAAAAATGCATTCTGTTGTTTAATGGGCTGTTAGATTGGGGAGTAGTGAACATCTATCCACCACCAAGGTCTTTCATGGTGCAATGCCCAGTGATGTCACCCTCCAGACTCCTGCAGTCAAGTTATGTGTGTATTTTACACTGGCTGATCTCACAGCCCATCTCTGCTCTGGGCCTCAGGTTTCTTGCTACTGGATAGTTTCCTTCTTCAGGTACTGGGAATGGAGCAGACACCAGCAATCATGACTTTCCATTTTTGTGTCATCTCACATTTTGATTTAGCTGGTGTTGCTTGTATTATTATTTGTTGGACTTAAGCTTTTCATGTACAGATTTCTGTCTTCCTCTGCCCTCTTGCTTAGTATCTTCTCACACAAAGCTAATATCTCTATTACACACACCACAGATTTCATGTCTTCTTCTGACAGCTTTGGTGAGTGATCTTATAGCACCTGCAGCTCTCAATACCTCAGCGGTTGTTTTCTTCCCTATCCATATATTCTCACATTCTTCTCAACACCCACATCTCCACTGTCAGTATTTTCTCATACCACATGGTAGTAATACAGTATAAATATAATTTTTTTGTTTGTTCACATATCCATTACAGGACATCGCTGTCAACATCAGCATCTTTCAGCTGATTGTTGATTTCTTGTGCAAGATTACACTCAGTAGTTTGCCATTGCTTTCTGGGCGACCGGCTCACATACCCCGTAAGTTACCAACGTGGCGAACCACTACCGATTCTCGCGCAGGTTGCGTTCCTCGTGTGGATATATGGGATTACGAAGAAAGATGTTAAACCCTAGACCAGGGAGACTGGCAAATATAATATACTAGGATAGAATACAGGAATACTATTAAAACATTTTATAACTCACAAGTGAGTTTGTGTGTATAAAATAGTCTTTTCCCACTGAGCTGTTCAAACCAAAGAAAACAACAGTCTAAAGCTCAGTGTTTAAAGACAAGCTCATTTTACATTAACTTTGCATTTCTTCTGGTATATCTCTTTGACTTTGTGTATTTACTTTACACTGGCAACGCTAATTAACTCTCTAAACAGGCTTAGGGGGCAGTGAAACAATGTTTCTAATTCCCCGACATATCTAGTCAAGGGTTTGAAATCAGCCACAGACAGTTTGGAAGCAGATCGTATTTGCGTTAATTTTGATGGCATTGGCCATTCAAAAAGTAATGAGAAACTACTGAACTAACATTGCCTAGTAGATCACAAACAGCCAATAAATGCTGGCTTTGACTGAAATGTCCTGTAATGAACATGCAACTAACTTTTCTCTAATTATCCAGATATACAATTATCCAGATATACATAGCTATCTGGTATCTGCAAGTGTCTGTGGACAGGGGCAGTGAGCTTAATTTTACTTCATACTGTTATCAAATTAATGTAGGAAAATTACAGTTTTGTTGTCAAGATTTGAAAGTTTTATCTATGCAAGGGATTGTAACACTCCAATAAACCTGTGTACCTTTCTTATTCATCATTATTTGGGATCATAAGCAAGATATATACAGAGAAGGGTCTTACAGCACTCTTACACTATCTGTATATGAGCAACAATTTCATACAGATAGATCTGAACTATTATGTCCACATAAAGTGCTGTGGAGAGCTCTATCCCAGACAAGAGTGGAAGTAGTAGTGGGTAGAAGGGATGTCTTGTACACTCCCACTGCAAGCTTCAGCTAGCCACAGAATGAAAATACAAAACTGCATTTTTCTCTCACTTTTTGTGGAATCTCTCTAAAGACTTCTGCAACATCTCCACATCATACACCAGGACCTAACATGGGGTCTCGACTAAACTGGCATAGGATCTTGTAGTGTAATGTATCTCCAGAACAGCAGTGCCCAGAATCCACAAACTCTGACATTCATCAGTTCACAACCAGATCATGGGTGAAATAATCCCCACACAGATGATCAGCTACTGCTGAATTCTATCCTACATACAGCTGGCTGTTGTTATGTAAATCTCCTGGCTCTGGACAACACAAGATATTTATTCTACCCATTAAACATACAACCTCAAGATGTTTGTGTGGCACGTAATTCAGATACACATAGGGAACAATGTTGCACTTGCATAAGTCCCAAGACTGACACCCTGCCAAAACCATGTTGACTGGTGTGACTCTTGGGGTAGCAGTTTCTACCAGGACTCTGCACCTGGAAGCAGACAGTACATGTGACCTATCAGTTGTCTGATCAACCGGCACTCATGGGATCAACTTCTACTTGTGCTTCCAGTTGTGTAACACAATGAGAACCCAGCATGGCAAACTCATCACGGGAAAGTCTTTCAATTCTGTAAACACCCACAGTAAGTACCCGACCAGTCATGTAAGGTGTAGCCCATGGTAAACAGGCAGGTAGCCTGTGATAAACAGGCAGCAGATATACAAAGTAAAAGCAAGTAAAGGATCTATTTTCACACCTCAGTGTATTGGGTATATGTGCTAGCCCTTATGTTTCAAACGATCAGCAATCAAAGGGTAATATAGCAAATATGAGGGGAAGTCAATAAGTAAGTCACAAATGGCTGTAGAAAAATAACTAAATATGATAACAACTTGAAACCAGTTTATTTTTATACATACATTGTCCCCTTTTTTTCTCAACATAATTTCCACCAACATTGATGCACTTATCCCATCGTTTTATCTGTCCTCCCAAATCGGCTGCATAGAACTGCATGCTGTGTTTTCTAAACAACGTTTTCACTTCACATTCAACTTCAGTGTCATTCGCGAGATGTCTCCCGCCAAGGTGGGTTTTCAGTGGATCAAAAATTTGGAAAAAGGTTGGGGCTAAGGTGGATGTTGCAGAACTTCCCACCTTAGTTGGTTCTCCTCCACCCGCTGCACAGATGCTTCTGTTGCAATCTCAACAGGACGACCAGATCGGATTTCATCAACAATGTTAGAGCGTCCCTGAGAAAATGTTTCTACCCAGCTATGCACCACTTTACGGGACAAACATTTGTCAGCATAAACAGAAAGCATTTCCTTATGAATGTCCTTTGCCCACAAAAAACTCACAACGGCATGTTGCTCTTTGGTTGTAAGTACAGTCGTCATTTTGTTTATGCACTGCACATGCGCATGAGACACCTAGCGCCACCTGACGAACAGGAATATAAAGTTCGATGGTGCTGTCACCTAATGACCCTGTAGAAAACACCAACTACATTTACCTGCCATCTCACAGAACTGTGTGACTTACTTATTGACTCGCCCTGTATCATGCTACTACTTTTATATCCCAGGAAATTCCCTAGGACTAATTTCAAGTTGGGTTTACCAGGACAAATCCCAGCTTGAAGGGGAGTCAAACATACAAACACTACGCCAGCAGCAAGCCTGCTAGCCACTGAGCTACTGTGGCTTCCGGAATATAAAAAAGAGGGCTTAAAGATGTACAGTGGACTTCACTGCTGCAAGTTTTAACCCATATAACCCAGTCTTTTTCCGCAAAGGCCTGACGCAAGTATCACAGAAAAGCACACACTCTGTAGCTCCCCAGGAGTCTCAGAAAAAACTGCACCCATGAACCTAATGGTGGAGCCTGGAATGGAACCCACAACCTCTGAAGTGTGAGGCAGGTGGCTTAAGGCACAGATAAATGACAAACGTCACACACACACACACTATGACCTGGCAAAACTGACTCTTTTTACATGTGGCAGAGACAGACCAGAAACATCACACTCACCATGGCTGTTGTCTGATATTGAAAGTGTGGTCCCAGCCATATTGCCAATGAGAAAATCATCATCATCACATTCAAAGTCATCTTCTTCCAGCATCTCAGACGTAACAGGTGTCATGTAGTACCAGTCTGAGACACAGCTCTGAAAATAACAACACTTAAAATATAATACAGCAATTAATGGTTTTGTATTCTTCCCAAACACAACACAAATCTGACTATTGCACACCAGTGTACAAAGTTAACCTGTGAGTAAAGGACCAGTTAACATGCACTGAGGTTATACTGGGGGTAGGCTTCTAGCCCCACAACATGCACTGAGGTTGTACTGGGGGTAGGCTTCTAGCCCCACAACATGCACTGAGGTTGTACTGGGGTAGGCTGCCCACATGTGCACTAGAAAGGCCATGTGCCCCATAACATGCACTGAGGTTGTACTGGGGGTAGGCTGCTAGCCCCACAACATGCACTAGAAAGGTCATGTGCCGGCCAGCTTGACTTCCCAGGATATTCCTTGCTACCCACTTTAGGCTAGACCAACCTAGGAGCCCAGATCTATGTTTACAAATCTGCCCTGACGGGGATTCAAACATAAGACTACCGGCTGGCAGGCAAGTGTACAAACCAATGCACTACTACAGCTCCAAGCTGACTTATCATGTGACCCAAATATGACCAGTGTATTTGCTAACACATCATAATCATGATCTTCAGTGCCCTTCCACAGATTACAGATGGCCCAGCCTTTAGGGTGTCAGTTTTTCAAAACTGGGAACCAGTTCAAGCTGCGTCAAGGCAAATATTTCAATCAGGTCCTAATTTTTACTGTCAAGCAACACATAAGTGTATATACTTCATACTTCAAAGTATACTTCAGCGCACAAAACCCACTGAGAGACACCAACAATAAGGAACAAATTACAATGAGCTGCTTCATCTTATTCTTCTTCCACTCTGAAAAAGATGGCTGTGCTGTGCCCATTTAGAAGAAAACTAGGTTTAGGACTGAGTGTGTTCGATCATTCTCTCTGCCTGAAGAATGCAGTGATGGAGGACCATCACTTACAGGGGGTGTAGGATCTTTGTCATCTCTAGCTTGCAGATTCTGGCATGACAGTCAAGCTATGAGTCACTGACTGGATTTCATTAGTTCTGCTGCATACTCAGCACTGTATCTATTCTCTTTAACTTTGTTGTTGCTGAATCACATTTAATTTCTGTTAGAAATAATGAAGCGATAAATCTGGGCTATGACAATTATTTTTCAATTTGTAAGTTGATACCATTCTAACTATGAGCCAGTCATCACATCGTTGTTAGTTAAGGACAGTGATTATGTATCCCTAAAACATCCAGCACATGACCTAATATATAAAATATGTTAGGAATTTGGCATGGGGAGACCAAGAGAGAAGATGTTTGACATCATGACATGGAGGAATATTGGTATCAGAAATGATTGGCAGCACAAAAGACAGAAGGCTGTGGACAGACATGATCACCAACCATAACATTGTGGACTACAAGAAGAAGAATATATCTTCCATCTGCTGTTTGAAGGCATTTGATAAAGTAAAACATGATGAACTGATTAAAATGTTGGAAGATATCAACACTGATGGGAAAGATTTAAGAATAATAAAGAATATTTACTGGAACCAAGTAGCAGCAATTAAAATGGGAAATAAAGAGGGTAGTTATGAACAGATAAAGCTAGGAATACGACAGGGGTGTGTCTTGTCACCAGATCACTTCTCCCTATATAGCGAAGTAATAATGAGAGAGATCTAAGAGACGCCAGTAATACTAGTTGGAGGTTATAATATAAATAATATACGCTGTGCAGACGACACAGTATTGGTGGCAAATAATTCAAAAGACCTGCAACAATTGCTGGACATTGTAGTAACAGAAAGTGCAAGGAAAGGACTCTCCTTGAATATCAAGAAAACAGTAACAATGGTGATATCAAAGAAAATGGTGACACCAAAAGGTGAAATAGAAATAGAAGGGAAAATTCTTAACCAAGTGGACAATTTTAAATATCTAGGGGCATTTATAACATCAGATGGAGGATGTACAACAGAGATTAAGAGCAGAATAGGGCAGGCAAAAGCCGCATTTCAGAAAATGAAGAGTATCTTATGCAATAAGTCACTGTCACTGAATGTAAGAGAGTGCTGAAATGCTATGTAGAACCAGTTTTGCTGTATGGCAGTGAATCTTGGAATGTAAATGAACAAATTAAGAAGAAATTAAAAGCAACAGAGATGTGGTTCCTGAGACGAAGTTTGGGAATATCTTTGACTTCCAGAGTAACTAACAACGACTGCGTGAGACAGGCTAATGAAACTAGAACATTAAGACAGAGACAACAGCTTTCTTCGGTCATGTGATGAGAAGAGAGGCATTGGAGAACACCGTGACAACTGGAAAGATCGAGGGGAAGAGAGGCAGAGCAAGAGAAATGATGCTGGATGGATTGAGACAGTGGCACAGAGGAATACCTTCAGCAAGAGTTGATCCAGAACACCAAAGACCGAGATCTGTGGAGAGCCATGAACGCCTACGCCAGCTGGCAGGGCACTTGATGATGATGATGATGATGAAATACTTAAAAATACCGACTGGTTTCAGACTGGTTCCATTCACTATGATGTTACATTTGGATATACAATTTGTCTTTGTAACAATCATGACTTGTTTTTCAGACCATGTCTTTTGTTTTGATTTTGTTGCAATTATATCTTATCATATCGTGTATTTCCGTTTATTTTTCAGAAATCAAAACCATGTCACCAGTTTCGCCCAGATTGTTTACATTATGTCCACCTACTGATATTCGTGTCATGTCTTATCAGAAATCTCACCATTACTTCGCTGTACAAATTAAACAGACTTAACAACACTGTCTAACACAGTGGCTCTCGACCTTTTTTGGCCCATGCACCCCTTCACCATATGTTCAGAATATTTCTCCCCCCCCCCTTTCGCATATCCTCCCTATAAATTCCCCCCCCCCCCACCCCTACATAGTATATGTACAAATGGAAGCTAAATTTAATAATACATACTAGAACAAGTCTAGATATCTACATAAATTGTGATTTGCTTACGCTATAAAACAAATTTGCAGGTCCGCATGGTCGAATGGATAAGAACTGTGTTCTTAAACATCTGGTGTGCTGATGCAGAGGTTAGCGGTTCATCCCCTACACCAGACAGCAGGACTAAAATGTTGACCTGTCGTCCTTGACTTGGGGACGTTAATTACAAGTACCTCTGAAGTCGGAGTGGGTTCACCTGATGGCGAGGGACACTATTAATAGGGAAAGCTAACCCACACGCAAAATTCAGTCCATCACTACTATAAAAATAGTGTGTATGCACTACACTTGAGTTCAAAGTGAGCAAGCGCCCCAAAAAAAATTAATTTCAGAAGGGCGAGAAGTACAGAACCGTTTAGTACGGAGGAAAAACCAATATCATGTAATCAGTTCTTGTATTAACGTGATCTTAAAATAATTTTACACCCCCCCCCCCCCCCAATATTCTCCGCAATCCGCTGCACCAGACTTCTTTGGCAGGGCTATGAAAATAGATTTCAAGAGATTCTACTAGCATATCATAATGTGTTCATAGCTTGGATGGATGATTGTATTATAATATAAATCTTAAAGGCATGGTAGACTAAATATGTCAACGTGTAGTCTAGACATAATTTCTGAGGGAATAGAAGACCAGAGATGATATCATGCAAGCATAGAGAATACTACTTCTTCTTCTGCATTCATCTGGAGAGTTTTTTTTAGAATGTGATTGCATTGTGCCTGTTTACAGCAGAGCTGCGTTCTTGTGCTGTTAGGCCGACACATCTGACTTCTGTGGGCATTTGTTGACCGGGTTAACCTTCCCAAGGATAGAGAATACCTAATACGGGCTTACAAAAGGTATCTTTATTTCTGTTTCTCAGCCTGACTGCGCTCATACCAAATAACTACCAATAACCTGTATACCACACTGGGCATAAGTGCGTACACAAATTCTATGTACTGCCAATATCTCAACTATTACAGCAATGTCACAATGCAACTGTAAACAGTGAGTTACCCACTCAGGGAGAGCCAGCAACAGGTTAATTATTATTCCACTATCTAACTTGTCTACCATCAGTGAAAGACTTATCTACCTGTCTCCTGCCAAATGTCCAGGTTCCAGTCTTCATTTTATCAGGATCGTGCCTTAGGATGATCGTCTAAACATATAAATCAATTCTGAGACGACTGTCAGTCTGTTAGGGAATTCTGTCTTGTATAGTTTTGCCACCTGACCAAACAGCTACAAACCTTGAGAGGTTACATTTCCATTCCCAGACTTTTCTTTTTGCTTTGAAGGGTCACCACAACCCCTTCCAATGATCTTCCCACACAGCCACTTGTTTTTTAGACTTCCAAATGAAAACACAGACTTTCAACAAGTTAAGTTACAATTGGTTTTAAGAAATATTTTAAATAAAACAGAAAAAGATGTGGAAGATGTGAAATAAAGTCTCTTACCATGTCTGATTCAATTCGCGATCTCATTTCCATTGACCTATTCAGTGACTCATTGCTGTTTCTATCCACATCTGGGCCATCACAGCCTGAATAGAAGTCAAAAGCACCCAGCATACAATTGGAAGAAGAATCAGACCCAGTTCCATTTTTGTCTTCATACAGCTGTGAAGACAGCTCTGAAAACAACGACTGCTCAGGTATTTCTTGCTGTCTCTGGCTGAATTCATAGGCAGGCAGTTCTGAAAATAATGATTTCTCAGTGCTGTCCTCACTACTGGAGGATATATCCAGAGATGGAAGGTCATGGTCGCTAGGTGTTTCAGTGTGTTTAGAACTGCTAAGAGAAGTAGTGTGAGGCAAACAGCTTTTAGAAAAAGTCTCCAACTCTGACAATGGTAAACTATTATGAAGTGTAGAGTACGTGTGAGTGCTCTCTGTCTGGTCTAAGTCTGCTGCAGCTGATCGCTCACAGGCACCCGGTTTGTACTGACTGTCAGGATCAAACTGCAAAGTGAGAGCTGAAGAGTTCTGATTACCAGCACCACCACCCAAGATAGAAATGGCAGAACATCTGTGGGGGTTACACAAACTGTGGTGTGACTCTGAATATACACTTTGTTTAGGCCCACTGTCACTGCCTTCATCGTCATCACTACCTCCATTGATGTTCTGATGGTGGCGTTTTCTGGATCCTTCTGTCAAACAACATATACCACAATCACCCGCGTGTCTATTATGTCGGCACATGGAAGAAACATCTGTTACAAGAGACGAGTTAGTCTGTGGAGCTGAAGTGTCTCCTAGACTTAGTTCAGCAAACAAAGACTGCTCAAATGTTTGAGCGGAACTTCCACCCTGGCCAGCTGCAACACACTCATTAAACTGATTGCCAGATTGTGCAGCTGGTTCCTGCCCCTCTGTACTTGTATCCAGGTTTGGCTGATGAGTAACTTGCTGATGTGCCAGAGAATTAGGATGAAACTGTGGCAGTTTCTGTTTCTCCTGATTAAGTTCAGAGTACAAATTGTGCAGGTTCTGCCTGTTGCCACTGATATTATGCTTGGAGATGCTGTTGCCCCTGCCACTGAGATATGGGGCTTTGAGTTGATATGGGTGATGGAACTGAGCGGAATGCCGCTGCTGTAGTTGCTGCAGAAGGTCAGCATTTGATTCTTGTAACTCTTCTATATCATTGGCTTGACGGTGGATCTGTGCAAGAGAAGTCAGTCAGGCAAAATACATGTTTTCTTGCAATAAATGTCAGGTAATAACATCAAAACAAAGCTGGAATATGTAACGGGTTAGGTCAAGCAAATATCCTAACAAGAAATCAGCTTAAGGAACATACAGTGATAATCTAAAATTAATCAATCCAGCATTGTCTCCAGAATGAAGACTTTTTCTTCTGCTCTTGGGGCTCCTAGTGGAGTGCAGGCCCACAACCACGCATGTCTCAGCTCTTGGTTGGCCAATTCATAGTTAGCTGGGGGTTGGCAGGTTATTTTTTCTGTAGTGTGAGATAGCCAGTCTAAGACCAACCCTCTTTAGTCGCCTTTTATGACATGCACAGGAAGTCTACAGTGTTTCTGTTCTTTACTTTCTTCTTGAAGCCCCGGCAACACACGGGCAGAATGAAGGCCAGCTGCAATTAGTCTCAAATATGTTTGTTCTTGCTGTACACTGACAGGCTGCTCCTTGTCTATCTCACCTGAACTGCTGGCTATCTCTAGTTTGACCTTTACCTCCAGTATGCTTTCATACGTGTCAAGGCTTTTAATATGCCCAAAAATTTGACTTATCTCTTTTTTGTTACTTCCATTAAACAAGGTAAATGCCATGGTTAAAAAGATAAGTCACATTTTAACTCACATTCATGCACAGTTGCAGACTGACTGGGGACAAAACATTCTTGATGGTAAGTACCAGTAAACTTGAACATTCTTTCTAGGTGATTCTTGATTTAGGTCAACAAAATTAGCATGTCAACTTCATGTCACTGCTTATTATTAATCTGACTGTGTTAAGAATACCATTTCATACAAGGTGGTAGAGGAGAGAGAGATGAAAGGATTATCATTAAACATCAGCAAAACCTAATGCACAGTATTTTCCAAGAAAGCAAGTGTCAATACCCTCTATACATAGTAAAGATGTAAACATTTAAAAAGATATTTTGTAAAGAAATACTTAGGTTACAGCGACATTTGACGTAAATGTGACATTGAGGTACAGAAAATAATCAGTATATCGAAAGATTACTAGAACGAGTAACATCATACCACCACAAAGACAAAAACCTGCTTACTGAATGGCTGTGTGTGGTCTGTGTGTTCTTCAGTATAAATATGAATGTTAGACAATGAGTAATTAAGAAACTGCAAACAGTTGAGATGTGGTTTTTGAGAAGAATATCTTAGTTGCAGGTACTTCACTCATCAAAACCATAAGTAAAGTAATTGACCAATGAAATTGATGAGCCATATCATAACAACAGAAAACAAAATATGGGGAGCCATGGCTGAGAGATCACAGTGTCTTCTTCAGACTCAGAAGATACCAGGGGCCATCCCAGCATAGGACTGACATTTTCCAAGATCACTTAGTAAATAATAATATCACATGTCGCTCTCTTGGGTAGTGAGATCAGACAACTAGTCTTCATGCATATGGGTGAATAAACAGGAGGTACCATCTGCAAATTGTGCACATTAAAAATCCCACGACAGTTGAAAATCACAAAGAGTGGTCCGTAAACCCGCGGTTCTGGCAACAATGTTACGAAAGAAAACCTACCCATAGATCGACAGGAATCACATAACCGTTGCTTCAAAGCTCTTCCTAATTGGTTAATTCACATCCCATGATTCACTGCCATACAACAGAACAGGATCTGTATAATATGTCCGTACTCTCTTCTTGACATTCAATTGCATAAGATCATTTTCATTTTCTTAAATACAATTTTTACTGGTCTATTCTGTTTTTGCCGGTCTCCGTGGCCAAAGGTTTGTGAACGCGGATCGTGAGCCACTTACCGGGCGTTCAAAACACAGCCGCGACCGATTGGTACAGCAGACCGTGTCGCATTGCGTTATAGACTATGCTATATAATATACTATATTGTTTGTAATGTGTCTTTTGCATTGTTTCCCTTTCACAAATCTGTACTGTTCTTTGCTAATTCCCATCTTTATTTTCCTTTCTGTTCTTTTCATTATAATTCTTAGTAGAAATTTGGTTAATGTGGTTTATGGAGAAGCAGTTAACAATGCTAATATAACTTAACTAAGAGAATGAAGGCACATTTACAATGCTGAAATACCTCCATTGAAGAAGCAGTTACAATATTAACATACCTTAACTTCTTGCTGTTGAAGTTTTTCCTCTAAGACTTGCATGTTCTCTTGAGTAGTGTCAAGTGTGCTCATCAACATCTCTTTTTCTCTCTGGAGATTCTCAAGTTTTTTACTTGACTCTCGAAGTTGATCGCTCAAATACTCAACCTGAGAAACAAATATTAGATCAAATGTCCTTGATAAAATATGTCAAAGAAACTCACTTTCTAAAACCTCAAGTTTTAAGTGTCACTAAACTAACTTTCTAACAGACTTTGAACGACAAGCAATAATAACTTATGGTAAACAACAATAATTCTACATTCATTTATATCTTTTATTTTGTTAAAGGATTATATAGTGGAATTAAAATCTCTGGCAGACTGCAGTTTGTTCATCCCTTAATGTCATCTTTCCACTTGTCTTGTTGACAAAGCAAACCAACCTACCATTGACTTTACCCTTCATTAAGACTCAAGTGTCAAACATATCTGACATGTCTCTTTGTTAGTTATTTATTTCATAAGCTCTCCTTTTATCACCAGCTTCTCTGAGACCTTTATATTTGCTGGCATATGCTTCCATGGAATGCAACCTATTCTCCTGTATATATGCAAGTGAAATGGTCAACAGAACATGACAGGAAAATAAGTGTCTGGAAAAAAAGGTAGAAATCAAACAAGAGCCAAAATTGCAAGTCTCATAAATAATTCTTTATCTAGTGCCAAATAACAATCAGTTTCCTGATCCAGCCAGCCCAAAAGAACAAATCATGTTCTCGGAAAATAAACTAGAAATGAGAAAGAATTAAAGACTGATGAACTTATCACAGCTTCAAGTTGAAAGAAACAACTATAGGATGCATGATTTGCAATTTAGTGTTCTGTCATTATATGTCTGTATTTAACTCTTTATTCCCATGGGACAGGTGGAGAAGGCAGGGAAACAGAATGAGAATCTGTATGTGGAAAGAATGAGACTGCAGGGGATTGGCAGGGATTTTGGAAGAATCTCAAACCTGAGAGGAAAGACCAGGAGAACTTTCAATCAGATAGCGGTGGGAATAATTAATTGTAGACTCTTCTCTGGCTGTTGAACGAGGGGACAGAACGCGTATGGGAATGTCCTGAGTGCAGTGATGTCTGTTCTTAGGTGAATTCAACTCAACATTTAACTCTTAAGGACACAGGATTTTCTATTCTAGCTGCTTGATTGTTCTGTCCTTTTTTTAAAAGTTTTATATAAAGTTAAAGTTAGTTATTGCCAGGATTTTTATCCACAACTATAATGATGTAATACACAATTATAAATGAAACATTTAAAAAGTACAACCGGGGCTTTGGGCATTAAGAGTTAAGAATGTTACCACTGAAAACTGATGTCTTGTATCTCATACCCTTTATCTCATTGCACCCAGTTGAGATTTGATAAAAACTTCCGCGTCATCCTTCCAGTGGATTATTCCAACCAAACACTTTTCAGCATTCAGGAAGTCTGCTTCACTTGATTAATTTTGCGTTCAGCCACTTTGAACTCAAGCGTACTTCACACACACACTACTACTTCTAGTAGTTGCCATAACTGGGGAGTCCACTGGACTGATCTATCTCATAATTCTCTTCTAAGGCCTCTCAAGGGTCTGACATACAGATATTAGAGGACATTCTGCAATCTGTTATCTCTGGCAAACAGAACATAAGTAAAAATGTGAAAGACAAGTAATAAAAACAGAAGAGGAATACACACATGGAGAAACATTCATACCTGATCTCTTAACATGGAGATGTGATCAATCTGGTCCTGTATTGTGGCACAACTGGACTCGTTTTTCATTTTCTGCTGATCTAATTCTTTCAAAAGTTCCTCCTCTCTTAGAGATGCCTAAATTAAGAAAATTTACAATTACACTTCTTGAATTCCTAGGCAACATACACGTTAATCATATGAAAGGAAAACAAAAGCATACAGCTTATACCAGTGGTAAAAAAATCCAGGTGCCCCGTATTGTTTACCTGAAGCCTGAAATTTCAATAATTTTTTTTTTCTTAGCCTGCGTTTGCAAATAAAATATGCTGGCTCCTGAGAAAAAGTGACTGGCTCCTGAATTATGTTTAATTGTTCTATCTCTGCATTATACAAGTGACTATGGAATTATATAAACCACACTAACAACATAACAGCGGGAGAGTGCCCGCTTATGGGCTTAATATCGATACACGAAGCCCATAAGCGGACACTCTCCCGCTGTTTATACTTCACCTCGACACCGCAAGGTACAAGAGGAACATGATGAGATGAACAACATGATGTAAAAAACCAACAAGCAAATGAAGGATTTAAGGGTTTCCAGGGGGAGGAATTAAGACCACAGATTGGCAGACTCAAACTGGCTTCAGGACCACACAAACCATGATCATCCCCCTTTCTTGAATTATGTGTGAGTGTTGCGCACAGTTGTGTCTCCGCTGTTCTCGTGATGTTGAATTCCCCGATTATTTCAAGATCGCATTAATAAAAGAACCGATTACGTGATATTGTCTTTCCCTCCATACTTTACAGTTCTTTACTTCTCACCCTTCTTAAATTTTTTTATAACGTAAGTAGACCTGCAAATCACGTTTTATGTAGACGTCTAGACTTGTTCTAGAATATGTTGCTAAATTTAGCTGCCATTTTTACGTATACTGTGTAATTTTCTACTTTTCAGGTCGGAGGGAACATCCCAAACTAAAATGATGAAGCTCACATGCTGTAACGTGATATTTCAAAGGCAGAAATAGCCCCGGGGTGGGGGAGGGGAAGGATATTTTTGAAAGGGTGCATGGGCCAAAAAAGGTTGAGAACCACTGGTTTAGTCATTCTCTGTGTTTTTGAACCATACAGAGGAACTAATTTGACATTAGAATTAAATGTTTTAAGTTTGGTTCTAGATTTTATTTTATTTCCACAAATTTCCAAGGTCTTTTTTTTTTTTAAATTCTAAATGTAATATCTCTATCAGTTCCTCAAACTGTATCTATATTATTACCTAAATGTGTCTATGATTACACACATTGAAGTGAGGTTTCAATACCAAGAAAAATGTAGTTATCATTTGCTTGATTAATTTTTTTATATGGAGTCTCTGTGGCGAAGTGGTCAAGCCGTTTGACTCGTGATGCGAAGGTTGTGGGTTCGATTCCGGGCCGCGTCCTTCGGTTTAAGAGTTAAATGTTTCGGAGACTCATGTGGGTCGTCGCTAAAAGCTATGGAGTTCGTGCTATGTGCGACGCTTTCCGTGCTGCGGAAAGAGACCGAGCCATATGGGATAAAACCCGGTGCAATGAAGTTGACCCTGTCGACTTTTAAGCGACATTTAAAAAAATTTTTTTTTATATAATTTCTCCTTTCCTTGTGAATTTTTAGACCTAATCGTTGTTACCTCTCAGAAAGTGCATTTATCTTGCATCTGATTTCATGTGTGGGACAGGAGATCATCAGTGAAGTCTAGATTATCAAATCTAATTATAGTATGTCCACATTTGTTTGCCTTCATTCACGATCAATTATTTTGAAAACTGTCTGTTGCATCGTTATGAAATTTTTCCAGCCGTCTTATATTTACGCTATCTCGTAACACCAAAATCACAATATACAAAACACTGATCAGACCAGTTGTACTGTATGGCTCTGAAACCTGGAGTACAACGAAAGGAGACGAAGCCTTGTTACAAACCTTTGAGAACAAAATTTTAAGACGCATCTTTGGACCCATTAGGGATACACAAAGTGGAGAGTGGAAAAGAAGAAGTAACAAAGACATTTATGATCTGTTTAAGTCCCCGCTAATCACTGGTATCATGAAGGCTAATAGACTACAATGGCTGGGGCATATAGAAAGAATGGAAGATAATAGGGAAACAAAACTCGCTTACACTCAGGAAATAAATGACCGTAGACCCCGAGGTAGACCAAGAAGACGGTGGAGAGATAATACATGTACAGACCTACAAGCACTTGGAATCAACGACTGGCAAGAGAAGGTCCACCAGAGAGACGAATGGAGACGGATTGTATTTGCAGCAAAGAACCTCAATGGCTCGGAAAGCTGAAGAAGAAGAAGAGAAGAAGTCTTATATTTCCAAAAACAACTTAAATCATTGAAAGTGGCGACATTCCTTTGATGTTTTGCTTAACAACTAGTGATTTCTCGCTAAAAAAGTTATGTTTACGGTAATGGGGACCTGCAAATTCAGATGACAAACAAAGGCGTATCCGGATTCGTATGGGAGTGGGTGCAATGAAAGAAGTAGCTTACAATGGACAGGGTCGGCTGTATTGCACAGGGTTTTTATCCCATATGGCTCAGTTTCTTTCCGCAGCGCGGAAAGCGTCGCACAAAGCACGAACTCCGTAGCGCCAGCGACGACCCTCGGGAGTGTCCGAAAAAAATGCACTCTTGAAATGAAGGACGCGGCCCGGAATCAAACATACAACCTTCAATCCATCCTTTCTCCAATAGTCCTCTTCCTCTTTCAACACATGGTCCTGACGTTTTTTCCAGTAACTTTTATCAATATTTAATAGCGTGGACAGACAGACAGAAAGGTAGGTAGGTAGGCAGGTAGGCAGAAAGGTAGGTGGATGGCTGGCTGGGTGGGTGGATGGGTGGGTGGGTCGGCCGGTCGGCAGACAGACAGACAGATAAATAGATAGATAGATAAGCAGGCAGGCAGGCGGGCGGGCGGGCAGGCAGGCAGATAGATAGATAGATAGATAGATAAGCAGGCAGGCAGGCGGGCGGGCAAGCAGGCAGATAGGCAAATAGATAGATAGATAGATAGATAAGCAGGCAGGCAGGCAGATAGATAGATTAGATAGATAAGCAGGCAGGCGGGTGGGCAGGCAGATAGATAGATAGATAGATAGATAGATAAGCAGGCAGGCAGACAGGCAGGCAGATAGATAGATAAGCAGGCAGGCAGGTGGGCGGGCAGGCAGGTAGGCAGATAGATAGATAGATAGATAGATAGATAGATAGATAGATAAGCAGGCAGGCAGGCGGGCGGGCGGGCAGGCAGACAGACAGATAGATAGATCCCCGCCAGAAGCCGGGCCTTGTCAGCTAGTTTATTTATATAATCACGTTTCATGAAAGAACCCCCATTTGGAGACACCTCTGAATCTTCGCGCTGTTTGTTTCAAAACGGAAATCACGTGAAAATTTCAAAAAATGCCCGGACGTTTCTTGGTGAAGCTGTAATAGTGTTAAAATCATGGAGGTAATCTCTATGTCGTAATTAATATACCGCATATAAACTAACTTTGAAATCTGCTGTAAATTCTCCAGAACAAATTTTTTTTTGTTGGGTGGACATAATGATAAGGTTATATACTAAATCTCATCATTTTCCCTCAGTTGGTTAATGAGATATTGAATTTTATATTGCGGCAACAAAAAAAACACACACTATAATATACATACAAACACAACACATTGCAAACATACTTTAATGTTTGTGTATTTAATAATGACTGAATTGATCTGATGTTAATGCTAATAACCCACACTCACTAAATGTGAAGAGATAATTTTACCTTTTTGACCTGCTCCAACAAAAAATCTGAGTTCTGCTGTGCCTCACGTAGTGACCTTGACCGCACTCTTTCTGAAACCTGCAGCTCATCATTAGCTCTGGCCTGTTTGCGAAGTGTAGACACATCATCTTGCAAGTCTTTTACAGTATTCTGATATTCTGTTTCCAATTTTTCCAACTCAAGATGGAGTCCATACTTTTCCTGCTGTAATTCCTGATGAGAAGATTTGAAGAAATTATTTCCATCCATGATGGCATTGTTTAATAAATAATCAAAATAAAGTTAACTTCATGTCCACAGTTTGTGATTTACTATGCAAGTTTATGTTCTACCATTGCTATCTGAACAACTGACACTCATATCATTGTTAACAATCAATATAAGAAGGTCGGCTTCCAAATCGCCTGCAGCTAATTTCGACCATGGTATGAGAGATTCTGAATTTTGTTCGCTACACCTAAAGACATCAGCAATCAAAATATGCATCATGTAAAAAGCAATGAAATTTTATAGTTTTGTCACTGTACACAAACATTGGCCGAATAAACTACATGTGGACAATATGTGTCCAACCAATGCATTGAATGAAGGATAAGAATAAACTTTAAAGTGCTGCAACCATGAGCCCTCTGTATGAAATCAAAGACATTAAGTTGGTTACAGCAAAATAAATTAAATCTAGTAGCGAGATTTAACAAATAAAAAACATTTAAAAACAAAAAAAGAAATATATTTCCAGTTATTGGAGCAAAGAGATTACAACAATGAATATAAACCTGAAGAAGACTGAAAGTCACAACCATTTAATAAAGGGAATACAAGATTGTCCTTGAAGCATACAGCCTTACAGATTCATAAGGATAAGAAAACATAAACTGGAGTAAAAGTATGCTTTTCTAAGAAAACAAAATATAATGAAACAATTTTTAATCTAATATAATAACTGTAGCCAAATTAAAGCCGGTCTCCATGGCCTAAAGCAGAGGTTCCTAAACCATGGCCCACCAGCTGTCAGAAAGTGGCACGCAAACCTCGTTATTTAATATATTTTAATAATTTCAAAAATGCACTCAAAGTGCCCCGTCAGCGTTTCGTAATGAAACGTTATGAAGTTCCCATATCCCAGCCTTGTCGACCAATCAGATTGCGCAAGGCACCATGTTGTCGTCAGTTACAACTGTTTAGCACAGTCGGTAGTATTGTGTTGAAATTAGATATTTCTCAAATAACAATCTTCCGTTAAAGCCTATAAACATGAGTGTGGAAAATCTAAAATCAAACAATGGTAAAAAGCGAAAATGTGAAGACATTGCTTCTTTGGAAGACTTTAGACACGAAAGGTTTGTGCCCAGACCTTGATAAACTGGCATCTGGACCTAAGTAACTGGTTATGAAGAACAGTTACAATTGTAAATTAATTACATTAATAGCAATTTTCGAAACTGATTTAAAATGTATTGATAAATAACTATTGATTTTAAACCAAAAAATGACCGCAGTGTAGTACTGACACTGACCGCCTTAAAAATTTTAGAGTTTTGTTGATGAAAGTTAAGAAAGGTAAGAATGATATTGCACGACTTTTATAATTTTATAACCTTGTGGCCCACTTAACTACCAAAATTAGTAGATATGGCCCTCTGCTTGAAAAGCTTGGGAATCACTGATCTAAAGGCTTGTGAAAGCGATTCGTGAGCCGTTTACTATGCGTTTGAAACACAGCGGCAAATGATTTGGCAGTAGACTGTCACACTGGGGTTTTAATGTGTTGGTATGGGAGCCGGTCGTTCAGAAAGCAATGGCAAACTACTGAACATAACACTTGCCAAGACATCAACAACAGTAGTAAAATGCTAGTGTTGACAGAGATGTCCTGTAAATAGGATATGCAAAAAAAAGAACCAAATTAAAAGTCCCAAGGACTGCAGTTTAAACTGTCTGTCCAGGCTAACAATTGACCTGTTCTACTACACTATCCTTTAAGTCACAAAGTCAGAAATAATATGTTAAAGTGATAGACTTACAATTAACAACACATAAAATCTCAGTCACTCTATATAAGCATAAAAGGTAGCACACGGTTTTAACTGCAGAAAATGAACCAAATAGGTTATATTTATGTCCAGAGCTTGACACCATAGAGTATAAAAACTATTACAAAAATACTTTCTGTCACAATCTAACAGCTACAGGCTGTGCAAAAATGTCAACATGCCACTAGTTGCCAAAGAATGATCATCTCAGCAAAAGGTAAAAGAACCAATAATTAGTTGCATGCCCTTTACAGTACATCACAATCAACCCCAACATTTGTTGGCTGTTTGTGATTTACTAGGCATTTTTTACAGTCAGTAGTTTGCCATGCTCATACCATCGAAATCAAAGCAAGGTGGTCTGCTTCCAAATCATCTGCAGCTTATTTTGACCCCTCAACATGGTTATGTGGGGAAATTGTGAAACACGTTCATGCCCTTAAGCCATAGTGCCAAGAACAACAATAAACAGATTTTCAACATTCAAAAGTATAATATCAAATGGCAAATCAGAAGACGAGATCGAAAATAGATGTAACAAGGCAAACCAACTCATTGGACAAATGGCACAATACTAAAGAATAAACATGTATCAATAACTACTAAGAAAGTACTTTACAACACAATCTTCCTACCAACTCTATGTTACCAATGCCAAACATGGACAATGACAGAAAAAGAGAAAAGAAAAATCACAACAGAAATGAGATTCCTGAGAAGAATACTCAATGTATCAAGAAGAGATAAGATCAGAAATGAAGAAATCAGGACTAAAGTGGGGGTTATAGCTGCACTAGATTTTAGTAGAAGGCAGCAAGTCAAATGGTTTGGCCATGCAAGTAGGTTACCAACTAACAGTATTCCACAACAAGCAATGATGTACAGACCAGATGGAAACAGAGGAAGAGGCCGACCACGTAAACGTTGGACGGAGGGAATAACAGAGTCCATGAGGATATCGATACATGAAGCCCATAAGCGGGCACTCTCCCGCTGTTTATACCTCACCTCGACACCGTAAGGTACAAGAGGAACATGATGAGATGATATGAGAGATGGGAAAAGAACAATAAACAATTTTTTCTTTCAACATGTAGAAAACCTAAAGTCAACAAAAACGACAATGACAAAATTCAAAAAGTTACAGAATAAAGAAGAGGCATCAATAACAATGACCTACCTCAATTTTATGAGTATATTCATCCACTGCCTGGTCCAAGCGCGCCTGAAGCTCTTGATTTGAGTCTAACAAAGCTTTGCCTAGCTCTGCAGCCAGAATCAAATCCCGTTCTTTCTGAGCTAACTGAGCATACACATCTTCCTCTTCAGTGGACAGTTCTGTCCTGGGACGCTCAGCTTCATTCTCGCTGCTGTCCATTGAGTGAGGTAAGCCCCTCTGCTCTGACATGATTAATGTCTACATCTGGACCTGTATTTGAGATGTTACATTTGTTCTTATAAACAACACATCAATTTAACAACAATCAGTATTGCATACATAATGAGATGCATTTAATTGTTAAAACTCACTGTGTGTTACTGGGGCTCTTAGGTAAAGCAAAAGATCATCATCAAGTGCCTTGCCAACTGGCATGAGTGATCTTGCTTCTCCACATTTTGTCATCTCCAACACTCTTCTGAAGCATGAGAATTGTTTCTTGCCATTTTCTTCTGTTTCTCTTTCCACAAATCTTTCCAGTTGTTACAATTAGTTTTTGTCACCTCATAGTGTGGCCAAAATATGGTGACGGCCTCTTTCTTCTGTTTATAATAAGTTGTCTTTGCTGCTTGCTTGCTTGTGTTCGTTGGCTTGAGCTCCAAAGTTGTCTTTGTATCTTAGCCTCTTTCAAAACATTCAGATTATTCTTTTAGGCAGCCAAATGAATTTTCAGCATTCTTCTTTTGTGTGTGTGTGTGTGTGTTAAAAACCACATCTAAAAAGTTTCTATTGATCCTTTTGCCGTTTACTAATTGTCCAGGAGCTGGTTCTATGTAACATGCAAGAATTCTTGAAACAAAAGATGGTAAATGTGTAACGTACTAAGCATGCTGTAGGCAGCGACTAAAGAGAGTTAGGGTTGTGGCTAGTTACCCCATCTCATAGAAAACTTCAGCTGTAAAATCCAACCAACCATGAACCAAATGCACTTTTAGTTTAAAATAGCCTGGCTAACTCTTGTTCTCAACATATGAGACTTCATTATCTTCATATTCACATTCTTCTCCCTTTTCAACAAGATCTGCTTTTTTCCCCATTTCAGTTTCAGCATACATGGATAAGACAATGAGGTTGACTTCACTTTCTGACAGTCTTGCTTTTATGCACTTCTCAATTGTGGCAGATTTACCATCTTCAAGAGCTTATAATACTATTGTCATTGTAGTTATGTAAACATTGTGCATGAGCATCACAGTGATGACAGTCACAGTTGGTGTTATAAAATAAATCCCACATGCAGCTTGCTCTGCTCTATACCTCAGTGAATAGTATGCATGTACTCACCGCGCTGAGGAGTGGCTGGCCGAGTGGCTAGAATGCAGGATTCTCCTTCGGGAGACCTGGGTTTGAATCCTAGGTAAGGTGTAGGATTTTTTTCTGTCGGGGGCAAAAAGAAAATCCTAACCTGCACACTTCGTGGCGACTGCACTAGCCAAGCGGCCTTAATTCCTCAGGCTCAAAGACCCTCCTGCCATACAACGCAAGGTACTATAACAGTAAATGACATTCTGGCTGTGACAGTACTCACCACGCCATCGCAAGGTACTATATCAATATCAGTAAATGACAGTTTGGCAGTGACAGTACTCACCACGCCATTGCAAGGTACTAACTATATCAGTAAATGACAGTTTGGCAGCGACAGTACTCACCACGCCATAATAACGGCATTAACGATATAATTATTACACTAATAGCCACCTTCAGATTTACATTAAATTAAATATTAATTAAATGTTATTCATGTGCCTGTTAAGTCAATATTATTATTATTAATTATTAAATATTATTATTTAGTATTTTACTATTTAAGTATTTACTTCAAGCTAACCACAACACCTCCTAAATAATTAAATATTAATCAATACACGGGTAAGTTACATGATCATACTGTAACAAGTTCTGTAAGTATAGTATTGGTCGCGTAATTAGATTACTAGTCGCACTAATCCATGAGTTGAAGAAAAAAAAAAGGACAATGGCTGCAGTACTCACGCGAGTATTTTTCATCGACATTAACAAACGTTGGTGGTAGACGAGGATGAAGGAATTAGAACATATGCCGTTAGGAAACATCACTCAGTAACCGTAATAATTAATATAATCAGATGAATAATGCAAATCAATTAGCGAATTTTAACGAGTATGCGAGGAAACATCGTTTTGATTGCATCCCTGGCTCATTATTACAGTACATGTAGTGAAACAGCAAACAGGAAATCACGTAACAGAATAATAATGTAAATGTCGATCAATAATTTTTATATCATAAATAACGGATGTACTTCACTATCTATGCACACTGATCTAATTGTAGGCCGTGTATTTACAACATAAACCAAGCCATTTTAAGCTGCTTAATCCTGGATAATTATAGTTGCGATTATGTTTTGTTAAAATGTAAAATACACACCACCATACGCGTTCATGTTCAAGTTGTCGAGAAAATAATTTCTTGCAGACTGGCGTCCACATTTTACAATTACTATACACTTCTGCACAGACAAGATGGCGGGCGAGGTTGTTGTGGATGCTTTGCCTTATTTTGATCAAGGCTACGATGATACAGGTGTTAAAGAAGCGGCTATAGCACTTGTAGAAGAAGAAACTCGGCGATATCGCCCAACGAAAAATTATCTTGATTACCTGCCCAATCCTAACTACCATGCTTTCGAGACGGAAATAATTAAGAATGAAATGGAAAGAGTTCAAGTAAGTTACCAGTTTTAATAATATAGTACTAGCAATTTTGGTCAATATTTAAAAATTGGGTTTTTACTTATGAAATTATACCAGTTAGACAGAGCTTGACAAGACGAATCCAACGGTATCTCAACGAAGCGAAGAGTGTACGTTAATTCTAAGCGGAGTTATGAATTTTTTGGTGACGTAATTTAATACCAGGAAGTGCAATGATGACCTAAAAGATAAGGATTGGTACTTCAATTTTAATTCACCGCAAACAACCACAAACAAAGAAGAATCCCTTCGAGCCCATTTGCATCGGTCCGGCAATCATTTTCCGGTTTAGTGTTCGGTGGACTGCTAGACCGATCGATGGATGTTTTTTTTAGTTTTGGGCCCATAGGGCCCTCACTAAACCGGAAAATGATTGCTGGACCAATGCAAATGAGGCTCGAAGGGATTCTTCTTTGTTGCGGTAAATTAAAATTGAAGTACCTAAGGATTTATTGAGCCCTAAAATTGGAAGCTGAGAAATTCTGCCTTCTATTACTGTGGCTTGTTTATTTTTAAACGGACAACGTAGTGCCAAATATCATTGCGTCCGGGGCGGCGAGGCCTAACTTGACGTATTATTTATTTTTCGATAGGATGTGCCGTGACCTAATTAACAATTTTAAATGGCTTCACAGTCCTCTTTTCCATGTTCAGTAGTCCTAATTCTGAATAAAAAATTGCATAATATATTATATTCACGGCAAAGTATGTTACTTAATTTTAAACGCTCAGGCAATGTGCCCATGATTGTCAAGAAGTAAAATTTATTCTAATTCCATTTTGGGAATTAGGTAAATATGACTCCAACAGACGCTATCATAATGTAAAACTAAAAATGAAATATGCAAAAACGAAAGTTAAAATCGGTGAGGATGTATAAAAATGAAACATAACTTGTTTCACAGTATTTTATTTAAATTCAGTTAGTTAAATTTGTGTACAGCTATGCTGCTAAAGACACCTCCCCCCCCCCCCCCCCCCAATCCCCTGTTACAGATGTTCATTGTTCATTGGCACCTTTCCGTCTTGACAGACGATAGTTTGGTACATTGTGCTTAAAAAAGGCTTAATAACTGTCATATGGCAATAACTACGATCCATGGCGGTGGCGAGTGTGGCTGGTAAGGCCAATTCTTGCTGCAAATGTTTGCCCACAGTAGGTGCATGTGAAAACATGGTCATTTCCACCATTTTGCACCATCTTACGTCTCTCACGCTCTGTGTGTGCTTTATCTGCAATCATTTTTTCTTTTGTCTTTATTCCATTTCTGATAGTTGCCCTCCATGCAACACGCTCAGCGGCGACGTGCTCCCATTGTGCATTATCAATGCCTGTATCAATCATGTCCCGCTTACACACATCTTTGTATCGTGGTAGAGGCCGACCCTGAGATCTCTTACCCATCTGTAATTCACCAAAAAAGATGTCCTTTGGTATTCTACCATCATCCATCCTCCTAACGTGTCCTATCCATCTAAGTCTACGAAGACTGAGCATGGAATACACCGTCACACAACCTGATCTTTCCAATACTTCAGTATTTGTGATTTTGTCTTGCCACTTAATACCAAGTATTCTTCGCAGACACCGCATATGAAAGCTGTTTAAACGTTTCTCTTGGCGTGAGTAAGTTGTCCAGGTTTCACTGCCATAAAGAAGAGTACTAAGGACACAGGCTTGGTAGACGAGGACTTTTGTTTTGGCAGTAAGCTTCCTGTTCTCCCAGACTCTTTTTGCTAACATGTTCATTGTTGTTGCTGCCTTGCCAATCCTGATGTTGATTTCCTGATCGAGGGATAATTTGCTATTTACCTCTGATCCTAGATATGTAAAATGGTCTACTATCTCCAGTTCGGCGTCGTCAATAAAGATTGATGGTACACTATGTGCACCTTGTGACATAATCTGTGTCTTCTTTTTGTTAATTGTTAAACCAAATTCAGAACAAGCATTGGAGAATGCAGATAGTAGATGTTGTAATTCTACCTCAGAGTGGGTCGTAATCGCAGCATCATCCGCAAAAAGCAACTCTCTGATTAGTACCCTGCTAATTTTGGTCTTGGCCCTCAATCTCTGAGCATTATAGAGGCCACCATCTGAGCGTGAGTGAATGTATATACCGTCATCCTGATCACGAAAGGCATATTTCAGTAGAAGTGAAAAGTATATCCCAAAGAGGGTGGGGGCTAGTACACAACCTTGCTTAACTCCACTCTTGATTTCAAACTCTTCTGAAGTTGAGCCATCAAACTTGATTATACCCTTCATGCCTGTGTGGAACGATTCCACAATGGAAAGAAGAGTTGGTGGACAGCCAATCTTCTTTAGTGCTTTGAACAGACCCTCACGACTGACCAAATCGAATGCTTTTGTGAGGTCGATGAAGGCAATAAACAGTGGCTGATTTTGTTCCCGGCATTTTTCTTGCATCTGTCGCAATGAGAATATCATAGAGAGTCTCCAAAACATTTAACTCGTAAACCGAAGGACGCGGCCCGGAATCGAACACACAACCTTCGGAGCACGAGTCAAACGGCTTGACCACTTCGCCACAGAGACTCCCGACATCATTGCTTGTTGTGGTATACTGTTAGTTGGTAACCTAATTGCATGGTCAAACCATTTGAATTGCTGCCTTCTAATAAAATCTAGTGCAGCTATAACCCCAACTTTAGTCCTGATTTCTGAACTTATCTCTTCTTGATACATTGAGTATTCTTCTCAGGAATTTCATTTCTGTTGTAATTTTTCTTTTCTCTTTTTCTGTCATTGTCCAGGTTTGGCATTGGTAACATAGAGTTGGTAGGAAGATTGTGTTGTAAAGTGCTTTCTTAGTAATTATTGATACATGTTTGTTCTTTAGTATTGGTGCCATTTGTCCAATGAGTTCGTCTGCCTTATTGCATCTATTTTCGATCTTGTCTTCTGAATTGCCATTTGATAATATTATACGTCCTAGGTACTTCAAACTCTTTACTTGATGTAAACATTTTTACTTGTTTCAAGGGATATTCGCTTAGGTCAGTGGTTCTCAACCTTTTTTGGCCCATGCCCCCCTTTACGATCTGTTCAGAACCGTCATTCCCTCCCTTTCAAATTTCCTCCCTATAAACACCCCCCCCCCCCACCCTTACACAGTATACATAAAAATGGAAGCTAAATTTAATAACACATACTAGAACAAGTCTAGATGTGTACATAAAACTTGATTTGCGGGTCTACTTACGTTATAAAACGAATTTCAGTAGGGTGAGAAGTACAGAACCGTAAAATTTAGAGGGAAAAACAATATCAAGTAACTGGTTCTTGTATTAATGCAATCTTAAAATAATCTTAATTCCTCCCCCCCCCCCCCAAACCCTAAAATTCCCGGGGGGGGGGGGTGATTCCCAACCAGTTGAGAACTACTGGTTTAGGTGAATCGTTGCTTTTTCTTCTTTTGTTATAGTCATTACCTCTGTTTTACTTGTGCTAATTTTTATGTTATGTTCCTACACATTTTGTTTAGACTATTCATGTGGTCTTGTAATTCAGCTTCTGATTTTGCTATTAGTGCTTGGTCGTCCGCAAACAGGAGTTCTCTGATGGTTAGATTTGCAGATGGTTCTTCTTCTGTGTTCTCATCATGCAGTGTTCTTGCGGTCTCTGTTTGGCTGGTTTCTTTACATATGTTGTCTATATATGTTATGAGCAAGAGAAGGGACAGGACACAACCTTGTTGTACTCCAGATCTTATGGAGTATACACTTTTTTAAAAATAAATTAATTGTCCCTAGAGGGCGCTTGAGAAAAAATTGATTGATGACATCGAAGACATTGAACACACAGTATCATTATCCAGTGTCACCCATTGGGTGCAGGAACGTCAACTGTTTCTCCCCACAACCATTGACGGCACAAGTGGAAGATGGTAATTGTGATGAATTTTCTTGAGCTGCATAAATGATAGAGGATTAATGAATAATAAACAAAATTGCCAGCTGGTCAATTTGTGTCCGAAGCCATGCCAGCTATACACACTTAGCTGGTCTGGAGGGTTCCCGCACATGACATTCACCATCACGAGGGCCCACGATTGTTTGAAACATTACAGTAAGAACTTATCTTCTGTTAATTACCTACCTATTTGCTAAAAAGCATGACGTGTTTTTACTAGACCTAGCAGCTTGACACTAGCTAGTTTCAAAGAAGCCATGTTTTAGATGGCAATAATGAAGTTGATTATGAAAGCTCAGTTTCTATTTCATTAATTATGTATTTGAGAATCCTGGCTTTGAAGTTACTGAAATATGGCTAATATTTAGTGAGTTCATTCCTGACTGAATAGGCCAGAATCCCATTATACATGTATCATCATCACCATGTTGCAGAATGTTGCTCTCATCATGACCCGCTGAAAAGTTTTGCCATTTTCCATGCCCCAGGTGTCTACAGTGTCCAGTGTACATTTCTCATGCCCCAGGTGTCTGCAATGTCCAGTGTACATTTCTCATGCCCCAGGTATCTGCAATGTCCAGTGTCCATTTCTCATGCTCCAGGTGTCTACAGTGTCCAGTGTACATTTCTCATGCCCCAGGTGTCTGCAATGTCCAGTGTACATTTCTCATGCCCCAGGTGTCTGCAATGTCCAGTGTACATTTCTCATGTCCCAGGTGTCTGCAATGTCCAGTGTACGTTTCTCATGCCCCAGGTATTTGCAGTGCCCAGTGTAAATTTCTCATGCCCCAGGTGTCTACAGTGTCCAGTGTACATTTCTCATGCTCCAGGTGTCTACAGTGTCCAGTGTCCATTTCTCATGCCCCAGGTGTCTGCAATATCCAGTGTCCATTTCTCATGCCCCAGGTGTCTGTAATGTCCAGTGTCCATTTCTCATGCTCCAGGTGTCTGCAATGTCCAGTGTATATTTCTCATGACCCAGGTATTTGCAGTGTCCAGTGTCCATTTCTCATGCCCCAGGTATTTGCAGTGTCCAGTGTACATTTCTCATGCCGCGGGTATCTGCAATATCCAGTGTCCATTTCTCATGCCACAGGTATCTGCAATATCCAGTGTCCATCTTCGTGCTGGTCGACACGTGTGACTTCGCCTTGGAATCCTGGCCTTCCATGACTGTTCTTTCCAAGCTACTGAGACAATTTGGCCAGAATATTTAAGTTTCCAGCACATACTGTTTATATACTGCTGAAAGTTAAAAGCATATGGTTCTGTGTTTGTTAGTGCTACCTTTCTGTGATGTGTATTTTCTACTTATTTGTGGGTGCATTTACTTGTACTTTCTGCAGGCACGCCTCCCAATGGACATGATGAGTATGAAAAGATATGAGCTTCCAATTCCTCCTGCTGGGAAGATGACAGATGTAACTGCCTGGCAGGAATGTGTGGATAACTCACAGGCACAACTGGAACATCAGTCATTGCGAATCCTTAATCTGGAACTGATGTCAGAGTATGGAGCCTCTGCTTGGCGATCATACAACACAGTACTCACAAGTATGATTGACCAGGCTCAAAAACATTTGCAGGTAATTGCTTTTGAAACATTTCAATAGTGTAGCAAGTGACATAGCTGCATGTTGGACTATTGGATATTTAAATATTGAGCACAACCCACTACTGGCAGCGCTGATCGTATTCTGGTATGAACCTAAGGTCTATCCACGTCAATATACAAGCACCAATATAGATATTTGTTACATGGTGCTGTAAAAGATGTGTTAAGGAAGTCTAACTTAAGAAGACTGAGTATGATCCATGCTGTAAATGTTTCCACAATAAGAAACTCACAAATGTTATATTCTACCTTGGTAGTGGAATGAACACCCAGCTTTCTCAGATAACATTTGAAAAATAGGAAAATCCTTGTGCACATTAAATATCCTTTGGCAGTTGCAAACTGGAAAGAATATGCTGCTGCCTATACTAAATTTCAAATTAGAAAAAGTTATCTAAACGTGTATATTTTTTTTTCTTTTTGCATATCCTTTTACAGGACATTGCAGTCAACACCAGCATTTTTCATCTACTGTTGATGTCTTGGCAAGTTTTACGTTCAGTAGTTTGCCATTGCTTTCTGAACTGGATCACATACCTCCGTAAGTAACTAACACAACGCAATCCGCTGCTGAATCTCATGCAGCTGTGTTTCTTACGAGAGTATACGGAATTACGAACAACGTCCTTAATTCCTATGCCAGGGAGACCAGCGATATATGTGCTATCATCCATTGTTGAATCTCCATAAATAATACTCAAACGTTCATGAATACATTGGGGAATTCTATGACATTACATAGCTTTATCCAAACTTCTTTAGTGGCTATTTTTAACCCGTTACTGTTGCACAAGCTGTGACTGAAACAGGTTGGTAGTGATACACTGTGCTGTTGTTAGTGATACACAAAACAGTGTTTGAGGACTCCCGCTAAATTAATAAATTGCACACCGATAAAATATTTACATAGATTAAAAAAAAATAGGAGGCATTACTTATTGACCGTCCCTCGTGTGTGTAAGGGTAAAATATTGGATCTCTGGATGGGGGAAATACAATTACTCGCCCGGAGGTCTGAAATCCTAATTTACTTCAATGTACTCTCTTTGGGACTATACACACTTCTCCGTAGCCTAATGGCGCTGCCCGGGCAAAATTTTTAGTTAAAAATCTATCCAAAGTATTTCAGGATCTTTGCCGGTACTGCGGAGTTCGTGCACTGAGCTGAGATTCTTCAGGCTTGAGTTAGGAGTAGAACGGAGCACTTATGGATTACACCTGTGTGCCATGATGTTGATCCATCCACTAAACTAAACATACACACTTCTCCATTTTTGTCTAATCTCAAGGACATAAATTTATTGCATAAGATGTTCTGCATTTTATAAAATGCAGATTTGCTTGTCTTATTCTGTTTTTTATCTCTGTAATTCATCTCCCATCTGATGTTATGCATATGCCGTGATACTTAAATTTCTGTCCTTACGCTAGATTAATACTGTGTAATAAATTAAGACTGATTTTATCATTATGTCATCTTCTTTCCCCCCCCCCCCCCCCCTTTTTTTTTTTATAAAATGCTGTGTCTATCATTTTATGTAGTTCCCTCCCGCTTGTTGCTACCAAGACGGCGTCATTAGCAAAATGTTAAGTTGTGTGTATTATGACCATATGACCACCAGCTGGGATATTTTTTATAATGCCATTCATTACATGCTTTGTATTTTCATCTTATTTTTATGTTCATTTTGTTTCTTTAGTTCAGTATTTTTGTTTATTTTGACAACTTAAAAATGTAATCTTTTTCAGGAATTGCGCAAGAAGATTCAGGAGATCAACTGGCAACGAAAGACAGAACAAACCCAAACAGGAGAAAAGCTGAGAGACCTTGAAACTAGTTGGGTCGGGCTTGTTAGCAAAAACTATGAAATAGAAAGAGCTTGCGCAGAAATTGAAAAGGAGATTGCAGAAGAAGAACAGAAGCAAGCAAGAAAGGGAAGGAAAAGACCCCATGATGATTCTTGAATTTTTGTGAAAGTAAATTTCTATCAACCCATGCAGAATGTGTATATTTAAAATGCCGTCCACAGAATGAGGGCCTTCTCTTTGTTTTGAGAGGAGATAGGCAAACTGGTGGGAATTACCACCAACGTAACGCTGAACATCACTGCATATTCAAGGGACTCCAGGGGCAAGCAGATGCAAGCATTTCATCAGACAGTATGCAAGAAATAAACTGAACTTATTTGTTTTTCGCAAATATAAGTAATATACTTTTGAGTAAATTTTGATTTGTTGGTGCATTACTATAGGTTTATGTTCGTGGTTTCAATTAAAGTTTTTAGTTATTTTGCAGTATGACACGACACATGGTGTAGCATTCTTACTATATGACTATTTCTGTTGGGTTATTGGCTGTTAGAGGTGGGATGCTGTAATTGTTGCAATTCTTGTTTGTGTTAATATTTGTTGATTGCAGATAATTAAATTCTGATATACTGATTTGTTTCATGATAATGTGTGTGTTATTTATTCTGTTTGTTTTGTTTAGTGCTGGTCTAACTTGTAAAACTCAACTGTACTAAAAGACCCGAAGTTAAAATGATCACTGGATATCAGTTTCATTCTCAGACAGTGCTACATGTGTTCATGGTTGAGTGAATCACAGATATCCAGTCCAGATACACAAACCTGGTAGTGTCCTTCTAGCCCAGACACTTGTCTGTCTGCCCGGTGGTTGTGTGTTCACATTCACATGGAGGCAGGGTTTAAACAATGGCCTGATCCCCCAGCCTAGCATGTGTATTAGGAGATGTGGATGTACAGACAGATGACATGACATTACATCACCCACTGAATGGCCTGATCCCACAGCCTAGCATGTGTATTAGGAGATGTGGTTGTACAGAGAGCTGACATGACGTTGACACATCACCTACTGAATGGCCTGATTTCTCTCTTCCCCCCCCCCCCCCCAGCCTAGCATGTGTATCAGGAGATGTGGAAGTACAGAGAGCTGACATGACACTGACACATCACCCACTAAATGGCAGTTTGTCTATACATACAGAGTTAGCACCCTGTGCCCATTACATCTTGAGCCAAGTGAAAAGGTCCTTTACTTTTTGTTTTACATCTATCCCATAACCCCGTGTCAGGTCATTGGGAGACTCCCGCTGGTGACTTGTGGGATAACTGAGCCGGCTGCTCAGAAAGCAATGGCAAACTTCTG